>JAJEKV010000042.1:5433647-6068209 GCA_021234155.1 Isoetes taiwanensis | reverse complement strand
TTTCCGTTTTTACAATTATGGAATGCAGGTCTGAGAGCCAAGGAGATAACATCAAGCCTACAACTCATTTCTATGTTTTGTTTATACAATTCAAATTATTGTCCTTGTCTGCATAGCTTATGCTAGGAGGATAGAATGGCTGCATTTTCTGGAAATGCATGGCAGCCTATCGTGTTGTATATAGATAAGCATTTTAAAATGATGATCATGATATAGATATACATTGTTTTAATAAATAAAACTTATTTATTTTGAAGAAATAGTCCTCATTGATCATTTTCCTGAGTTAACATCAAGTATTAATGTAATAATCTGGAGGTTGAAATTAATGCTATATTAGGCTTGTTTTATAACCGTAATATTCTCCGACATTGGCGGAGCCGCTAAGCTCCTCGCTTTCATGCTCGAAGCAGGGTGTCTTGCAAGGACGATCTGCACCTCTTTCTTCATTATTTCGGGCGCTTGAGTTGCACCATGAGTCGTGGGTCTGCTTTCTCACGATCTGTGTGTCTCACGAGATCCCGGCCCCGTCACTTTTAGGTCTTATCTGCTTTGGTTCAAGCCCAAACAACCCGGACTACAATATGGGCTGCTCGCTTCTTTGTAGTCTTAGTTTTTTTTTGCAAGGCTTGCAGCATCACACCCAATTTAGAGGGTTTTCAGATTCATCTAAATTGGCTCTCGCTTTGATTGGCGGCTTGTAGTCGATTAGCCACACCCTAAAGACCGATCATGCTCAGCTCTAGTGATTCCTTTATTTTTAGGTCACAGTAGGTTCTCGCCGACGGTAATACTTTTTGAGGCCGATTGGGATATCACTGCCTCCGAATATCAAAGCTATTAACGCAATGCCATGCTTTGAATATCAAAGTGAGCCATCTTTTGCCATCTCGATGCTATTTGGTATGCTTTAATCCGAAGAATGGACTCAGAATATAAGTTTGTTTTTCCTCGTCTCGCTTGCTTTTGAAGCTTCTTTTGGTGAATCCATGAGTCTTGTGGTCTTCTTTTCATGTAAAGGGGCTTTGAGTATTTATATTACAACATGGTTTCGGGTTAAATCCAGACAGCTCATAGCCATAGAGATGTCTAGGTTTGATTTCAAAAGGAAAGCGATTCAAAGAGAAATGCGCCATAGTCAGACGTAGTCTCCGCCATAGCCATATAGCCATATTCATGAACGAATTTTACCCCCGTTTGAGCAAGACGGAAGACTGAGCCTTCGCCAGTACGGCGCCGCCGGCCGTGGCGACACATCGCTGCTCGCTGCCGCGGCGCCACATCACAAGCGGCGCCGGTCATAGATACCCCTAAAACCCCGGGTATTTCCTTATACAAAAACTTGACTAGCTATAAACAATCTACTCACGCTTATTCACCAATATCACACTTATTGTAACCCCTTTATGAATGCTGTTTTTTACACCATTAGCAGATGGTCATCGCCATCGCTCCCAATTGCTCACACTTATCAGATCACCTGGCCTGGGCCTCATGACCAGATATCTATATCCTAATCCAAGTCCACCACACCCGATCCCCGCTATGAATAAGGAACCCTGCTATTTCTCACACCGCCTGGGCAGTGCCCGCAGATGCGCCCGCATTATTCATTTCTTATTTTTGTTATGTCTCTAGGTTCACAACCATATTTAGAGTTTCAAATGACAACTATGTTAAATATAAGCATTAACTACTTAACTGTTAACTTCTCAACACTCCCCTATAGTGTTTGTGTTTTAACTGCTTTTAACTCGCCTCCCCATAAGCTTCTTCTCGCTTTAAATCACAAATTTATCTACCCCTAATCTCATCTTTAATTTTGAAATTTGTTTTCTTAGAGCCTTAGTAAAGATATCAGGCCACCGCAGATTCTGTATGAATGTATTCTAAAGCGTAAATACCCTTCTTTCAAGTAAATGTCCCCTCGACATGAAATGGCAATTCAGCCCACATGTGTTTAGCGTTCTTTCCATGAAATAATCGATTCTTTGTGAGCGAATACAATCTCATATTATCACAATGCAAATAATCGAGATGTTCTTGCTCTTCTTCAAGTTCATATAATGCCTTCTTAGCCATATGATTTTTTGTTGCGTCAGAGGTCAAGATACCGCCTCAAGAGGATGCTTATTGCGGTTTTGCTTTTCCACGCAACCACTGCACCTCCTAACATCATGGCAAAGCCCCGCGGAACGCCTTTAGCTGTCCACATCTCTCTCAGCTTGAGTCCGTGAAGCCTTTTAAATTCAAGTCTCAGGAGTTATATATCAAGCCGGTGATCGGTGCTGCTTTCAAGCATCTCATTATCCGCTTTGGTCAGCTGTCCAATGTCCTTTCTAGGATTGTTACAAAATCTACCATCATATTTACCCATAGCAAATGTGTCTAGAACCATTCGTAAAGAAAGTAAACAACCTAATAACCGCCTATAAGGCACCTTCCATTTTTACTCAGACTGCTTTAGGGACACATGTCCTTGCAAATTTTTGGCCCGGTAATTTTATGGAGTCTTTACAATCAATCATGTTAAATTTTCTTAATAAGCTATTGATATAGTTTTAGACTCGCCTAAGCATAATAACCCTTTCTTTATTCCAACCACTTATCTTAAAAACTTTTCGCTCTTGAGGTCCAGTCATCTTGAATCTCTCAGAAGATATTCTTGTATTTTTGTAAAGAGTCCAAACTGTTTCAGCCTACAGATGCGCCTATCCACGTATAGTGCGATGATGCATGAATTTGCTCCATCTTTAAACACATAAAGATTTCGGGTCCGCTTAAGTTTATTGCATCCCCTTGTTTCTCGAAGATGCTCATCTATACATTTATACCACTGGTGATTGCTCGACTATACATACTAGTTTCCAAACATTATTTTCCTTCTTCAAAGCCCGTACCGATACATATAGATTTCCTCCTCTGGGTTAGCATTTAAAAAACGTCAGAGACACATCCATGTGATGAACATGCATGGATTTGCATTTGCAAGTGCTAAAGAATTAATACTTGTTAGTTTAACTATTGGAGCAAAAGTCTCATCAAAATCATAACCTTTCCCAGAATATCCTCGCAACTAGCCTCGCTTTGAACCTCCTTGCTTTCCCATCCGGGTTCGCCTTTTATTCTATATCCAATTCTACATCCAACGATATTCTTGCCTTTTGGTTTAGCTACAACTTCAAAAGTTTTATTTTCCGAAATGATTTCATTTCGCTAACATTGCTTTCTTTCCACTCGCTTTATTTTCCTCATTCCATAGCTTCAAAAGTTTGAGGTACATCTTCTAATACAAGTACATTAAGAATTTCTTCCTCCCCTTGTGCAATCTCCTACCGCCTCCCAGACTAACCCTCCGTGATTCATTAATTTGCACCCATTTCTTCCTAGTTTCTTCACTCACTTTTTCTTTCTAGTCTTTGATTGAATGTCCGTCCTCCGACATTTTTCCAAATTTTTGGTCTAACTCCACAAGACTATCATGATCCTACGATTTTCCTTATTGTTTGCTCATGCCCATCATATTCAATTTCATTGTGTCACTATCACCGCCATAATCAATGCTAATAGGCTGTCTCATTCTTATCTTCGGTTTAGGAACCACTGCCATTTTGATTTATAGAGAGAGATTCTTCTCGAATGTTACATCCTCGCTTATCAAAATTTTATTTCTTGTTGGCTGTGAAATATTCTATATGTTTTGCCTAAGAATATAACCTACCAAAATGCAACATGAGCTCGATCATCTAATTTTCCTAGTGTCATCACATGAACGTAAACCTAGACATCCATAAGCTTTGAATTCTAAAAACTTATCCGAGCATTTCCTGCATTCCATAGTTCGTGCAATTGTGTCCACCGTGCTTGTACTTCTGGAAGTCTGCTTTTGTATGTATAATGCGCTTTGACTACCTCCCGCAGAGATAATTGAGCAGTCTCAGTGTGCTTGAGCACGCTCCCGGGTTGCATTCAAAATAGTGCGATTTTTCCTTCGTAGACCCCATTTTGTCAGGATCAGAGTGTGCACAAAGAATGCCTAACAATTCCATGTAGCCCCAAAGTTTTTAAATCTCCTCCCATGTATATTCTCTTCCTCCTGGGCTACTGCAAGCACTTTTAATCGCCTTCCCTGCTTCTCTTTCAATTTCCTCAACAAACTCTTTTAAATGCATTAAAGACCCTATTTTTGCTTCTAACAAAAACACTTACATTTTCTCGTCAGAATCATCAACAAAAGTCGAAAGTACCTTTCCAAGTACATTGAGCTGCCACATAAGTCCGAATGCACAAGCTCTAGCACGCCCTCGCCTCTTCCCCGCTTCAAAAAAGGCTCTTGAGTGCTTCCTAACATGCATCCATACGTAGTTTTCCCAAGCAACCATTACTTAATCCTCATTAATCCTTTTGTTTAATCACAATCTATATTCTTCAATTGAGTATGCTACCACGCTCATGCCATAACCCACCTGTAGTTTCATCTATGATCTACACTATTTACACAATATTCATTCTGAACTCAAAACAGATTTCACTGTGACAAAACAAAAACTCCACTTTATTATTTCTCATAATTGTGCAAACATATTTGTTTCACAAATGTACAAATGAAGCCAAGATCAAATCAATCAGCTTGGCGTAAACCAATTTTATTATGCCCGGCACACATAAAATATATGATTTAAATAGGGTTTTTACCTCATTTTCTTCATCGTAGTCCTTCTCTTCTAATTTCTTCTTCGCTTCCATCAAGAGCAATGTTTACAACACTGCACCTCCTCTTCCTCGCCACTCCACACCTCCTCTTCTACCACCTCTCCTCTACTTTCTCTGCGGCCCCACTCGCACTCTCTTGGCGGCTAATAAGCACTAGAATAGTGCCCAACACCACCACAAGTATAGTATGTGATTATCTTCGAATTCATTAGACAATTAATTTTTATATGTGTCCCATTTCTCCACATAAATAGCAGGGGCCAGAGTGTAGAAGACATACTGCTACTTCAGAAAAACTCTTTCCTTTCAGCCAACAATATTTCAAAGGGCTCTTCTTCTTCTTCATTCTATGTAATTACTACACTTAGTCCTGCTTAAGATTCTAGCATGCCTCTATCTCTTGCAGCTGTAATTTAATCACAAGGTTTTCATGTTAGCAAAACATTCTAGATATTTGTAATATTTTTGCATCTACAGATGTGCCTCCCACCAAAAATTTCAAGATCCGCACAAATTAAGTCAAAATGAAAACAGCTCCATTTACATCCTTTTCCATCATATTTCAACATTCTGGCTCTTTTTTCGGTACATCTATTTTGGGACAGTTTTTCCAAAGTTCTGAATTCAATAGCTCACATCTTCAGTCCATGCTCTTATCTTGATCATAATATTTGGTACAGCCATAATTATAGCCCTAGCTGCCTTTTGAACGCAATCTCAGCACTACTAGTAACTTTGATTGAAGAACTTTTACGTGACTTTGTAATTGAGCCGCCATCGGCTCATCCGCAGCCTTTGATTTACTATCATGCATATCCTCAGATCACAGACTGCTCACTTGGCTCAATTATGCCCATAATTTTCAAATACCAAGATTTCTTTGATGTTCTCCTTCCATATCCGAAACCCCTTTTCCCTTAAACACTTCCACGTAATTCAAGAGAGTAGCTCCAAAACGAAATGACATAGTGTAGCTCGATACCATCAAGAACATCAAGCAATAATGCAAAACTTGACTAGCTTGTAAACAAATGTCGCACCACGCTTTTATTCACCAATATCACACTTATTGTAACCCCTTTATGAACAAAGTGTTTTTACACCATTAGCGCGATGGTCATCGCCATCGCTCCCAATTGCTCACACTTATTGCATCATCGGGTTCACCGCGACCAGATATCTATCCGGAATCCAAGTCCACCAGCACCGATCCTGCTATGAATAAGGAACCCGCTATTTTCACTGCCTAAGCAGTTCTAGGATGCCTGCATTATTCATTTCTTATTTTTGTTATGTCCTAGGTTCACAACCATAATGGTTTCAATTGACAACCATGTTAAAATATAAGCATTAACTACTTAACCGTTAACTTCTCAACAATTTTGGGCTTTGCATGACCCTTTATCATTTTGTTTAATGTTCGTGTAAATTAATTTGGCCAACTTGCTTTCTTCTTGTATAAATGTATAATTGCAGGAAACTAAGGAAACCTAATATATAGGTTGATATTGATCCATTACAAGGCATGAATATAGATTGCATATTAACTATATTTTTTTTTCGTTTGCGGGCAATAGAAATTTTAAACAAGGTAGAGATCTAGAAGCCATCGTTGTATTCATGCTATAGTACCAATGGCATGTGTGAAAGACAATGCCACAAAGATATTTTGTTTTGGTCAAATAAAAAGCATAATGGTGTGGGTGCTTTGCCATTATTATGCATGCAAAAAAGTTTTTCTATGAAACATCTAGATTGAAGCATGTGCAGTGAGCCACTCCTAAAGCAGTTCACGATGTAACATCCCAAGAAGCTCTTAGGATAGTAATATACTTCTATTCGAATAACATTTCATCCCAACAAGCTCTTGGTTCAGTAATACAATTCCTTTTAAATAACCTTTCAACATTAATTGGATGCCTTGAACAAAATCAATTCCATTCAGTTGTCCCGACCTCCAAGTTTCCTTTCTCCTCGCCTCTCTACCAGATACATGATGCAGACACAGATGTCCAGATGCCGTATAGGGAACTGTATGATGATATAGACCGCTATACGCTAGGGGGATGTGTGTTTTGCTAGAGATTTCAATGCTCGTGAGTCAAGTAGCTTGCCTATGGTGACCTTCAAGGTGACGCTAATGCATCCGCTTTGGTTTGAGACAGTCATACTCAAAGATACACGCACTCCCGTGATATGGTGGCTAGACCATTTTAAGGTGCAATGGTCCAGTCATGTGTGTTTTTGACATGGTAATTTGTAATGGTATGCATCGATGGCCACACTCAGGGGGTGTTACTTGCGGGGGAGTGATAGGCGGGATGGGGAGCTAGTGTGTTGGATTACCTTCTCACCCGTAGCAAAGATTTGACATGGTTACACACTTCTCCATTGGCACGCTAATGTGGGGATGAGGAGGTTTTGTCGAGATCACTACCCGCTTTATGTCATCACGCCAATTGGGAGCACTCCACAGTGGAGACACCGCAAAGGGGCGGAGGGTTACCATATATATCCCACGCCATCGTATGCCGAAATCGCGATGAATCGTTTGGTGCGGAGTTACAGGGTTTGATAGCTTTGCCACACCGCAAGACAAAAAGTGCATGGTCGCGAAGGCGCCGCTTGCAACCGCCGGGCTTCCTTTGCAGCGGAAGGACCCTCCAAGGAGGGACACCGCAAGATTTTCCCCGAGAACCCGCGGGTTTGATGTCGATTGCAAGGCTCTAAAGAGCCAGCTTTTGGTCATAGATCCACAAAAAGGGCCACAGCCCCGCAAGACTATAAGCTCTTCCTAAAAAGCCAAGAAGGGGAGATACATGGCAGAAAACCCAGAGCTCGCTTGACATGCTCATGGCGTGAGCCAAAAGCTTTTTACGAAGGTGTTATACCGTGTTTCGTGTGGCCGGTAATGTAAGTGTGGAGCAATGGATGCACCGCTATAGACTTATATGACCCCGTGAGCTAATGCCGTGGTCCCGGATCGTAGGAGAGGTGCCAGTACCACCACCTGAGGATGTCCAAATAGGTCTCGTGCATCCGCTTGCAATGGCAAGGCAAAGGATTTACGTGGGGCTGCAAGCGAAGCCGTTGAAATGGGGTGGCCCATCCGCGGGTAGGGCCCCCGACGGTGATCATTAACCGCCGCTCGAGCGAGGGCTCCCTGAGGCGTGGATGGTTAGTAAGGTTGTTCCCGGCATAAACCGGTAATACCGATGAGCCGCGAATTACCGGATGATTATGGTAAGCTCATTGCTTGCAAAGCTCCCCGCGTGGGTGGTGGAGAAGAAACTCACTAAGTGGGCCGGGAGGCGGGTGCGGCAATTGGCAGTGGCTTTTCGCCCGCCCACTCCACCTAATCAAGCCATATCTTCACTTTGAGAGTATTGATGGAGGCAAGCCGGAATGCTTTTGACGACTTGTATTGCTGCTTTGTAGATTTTAAGATCGCATATGATACCGCCCCGTGAGACATGCCGTGGCGTGAGGTTGCAAGAATTGCGAGTTCCACAGAGCTGCGTAATGGGGTGCACCAGCTTTATGATGGGATTTATGCCGACCGCCTTATGAAGATCGACGGGTAGCTAGCACTATGGGAGTTAAGCAGGGCTGCCCGTTGTCTCCAATGCTTTTGGGTTGTACATTGATAGCTTGGAGACGTGGATGCGACACCATGGGGAGCCGGTGCAATTATCTCATGCGGCGACCTCCGGGAGCCGCCACTATATGCGGATGATGTAGCTTTGCTAGCCCATACGGCCAAAAAGATCAAAAGAAGATTTGGATGCCCTCGGTGGGTTACGTGGGGCAACGGAATGACAAAGAACTTGCACAAAACTAAGCTTCTCACGATCCTCGTCCTGCGCAACACCTATCCCCGGAGTTATATTACGAGGGGGATGTGAAGTGGAGATGGTCAAAGAGCTTCAAAGTATGCGGGAATTGATTTCACTACTAACATCTTTGTGGGATGAGTGTGTGGAGAGGAGAGCCAATGCAGCCGGAAGGCTTTATATGCAAAGGTCTGTAGCGCGTTCTTGCCGGATAGATCTCTGCGGATCATGCGAGGAGAGCACACCTCTTTAGGGCTTTGGTCGAGCCGGTCTTTGCTATATGGGGTGGAGGTTTGGGGCCCGCAGCTTAGCAAAAATCGTGGGATAGGTTGGAAAGGGTGCGAAAGCTTTCTTGACATATAGCTTGGGAGTGAAGGACACCGTGACCGTGATCGATTTTGTTGTATGAGATGGGGTTCGCCTTTACACGATTCGCTATCTTGCAGTGCATCTTACTTGCTTCCATAAGGTGGATGGGATGGATGAGCACGCTTTGCCCCCACAGCCGCGGTTAACGCACCCAGGCCCCAGTTGTTGAAGAGGGTATGGCACGAGCACCGTTGTAAGGATGGTTTAGGAGGTGGTCTATGGATTACCAAATGGCATGGTGGCACCGGTCAGATCGATGAGAATGGGCAATTGGATCGCGGGCTATGCCGCCACCCCGTGGGATGCCTCTACTCTTGCAAAGCCCAAGACGAGCACTATCACGCCGTGATTAATCCCTACTTGAGCATGGACCCCATCCGGTGCCAAAAGCACACATCTCTCGTGAAGAAACGGAGAGCTATTGCTGCCATAAGGACGGGTTCCCATTACCTCGAATTGAAACAGTGTCACCGGGGTGAATGGCGGACACGGGATCCCCTGGGAGGAGAGGATATGTCGTGTTGTGAGATGCACGTGATAGAGGATGAGTACCATGCCCTCAAAGAAGGTGCCCAAAGATATGCCTGTGTCCCAGCAAAGGCACAATGATCTTAGATGCTCGACACACACCGCTACATCGCTTACTCGCATCACCTATGGTAGCGCCGACCGGAGCTACATCCTGGCAGAGATTTCCCGTCGGACTTGCTCTTCTGGGCATGGTATTTGAGAGCCTCTTGTTAGGGTTTTTCCTCCCCAAGTGGGGTTTTTCATCCCTTAGTAGGGTTCTCTTGCATGATTACATTGTTTGTTTTGGTATTGGGGTTTTGGCTTCTTTTGCCTCGTTCTTCTGCATGTCTGCCTCATAGGCCTCAGCTCCGTGTGGACGTTAAAATAAACTTCCTTCCTTCCTTCCTTCTAAAGCCCCAAGCCTGCCCTACTGCTAGTTTTCCTTTTTGTGGGAGGAAAAGAAATCGTGACTATGGAAAAGGAAAGAATCATGGCATAGTACATTTTTACAACATTGGTCTAGAGTTGTAAATTAGACATCGTTCCGCAAATTTCAATTCTAATAATACAGATGGAAAAATATACTTGCACAGCAAACCTGCAAATTAGAGAGAGTGAGAGATGGAGTAAGAGATATAAATCACGGCTTATCTTTTTACCGGATCATTTTGAGTTCCAACAAAATTCAGTGAATATGATAGATAAGTCTCTTAAAATTATTGACTGGAATATTTAGGACTAAACTCTAGAACTTCACTAAGATAGAGATATAATCTCATTGTTGATTTTGTTGCTTGTAGATATCCTGATATCCTCTCAAGAACGATTGAATTTAAGATGAAAATGAAGTATGCTCTCAAGCTCATATTCTTCTCCCAAGGTGCCGAAGCTAATCATTGCATCAAGAATGCTTGATTTATTTGACCAAAACATCCTCATGCAAACATCTTTTTATGCTACTGCTCACATGGATGGTTCAGTTTGCATGAAACGACCATAGTTCCATAAAGTTTATGATTCAAGACCATCCTCACACAAAGAACTTGTTGATCATGGGCCTCTCAAGAGGATTTAATCTACCATTAAAATTCTCTACCAATGTTTACATGGATAGAGAGAATGTGTTTTAGCATAGACTAGGGGAGTTCTTGTTGTGATGACTGCTCTTCTTCCATCTCCTAATCTTCCTCTAGCTGAAGGTCAAGCAAACAAAATTGCTTTGCACACCTGCTAAAGTTCCATCAAAGGAACTATCAAGATCGTATGCTACTTTTGCTAGACAGTAATGAGCAAATGAAATAACTTCTTGCAATTTAAAATAATAAAAGAGATGCATATTACATATATGGAAAATCTCACCCGAAAGTTGCACAACTCTGCAAAGTGTAGTCGGCAAGGACAATGATTCAACATAACAATACAAGTGTAAATTGAACTACATCTAGACAAATCCCAAACAACGTTGCAACGAGCTGGACTCACTCAAAAAGATGAGGTTCTAGCGATAAATTCAAAAAGAGACATTCAAATCAACAAAATGGAAAGCACACTCTCATTTTCAAGGATCTGAAATATGCCAGCAAGTTCAAGCTCAGACAGAAAAACTTGAGAGAAGCCGTGGCTAATACAATTGCTTATGAGAGGCTTCTTATTGATGAGACAAACCATCCAGGCAAAGGTATTCTCAGACGATTTTACCATGGGAGGAACAATCAAGCTCAAGACAAACGCAAAATTGCAATTGCTATGCCCCCCCAACCCCCCAAAAAAAAAAAATAAGGCTCTCTTGAACACTACCGCGCAAAATGAACCTGCATGCGAAAACATTGCTCTACACTTTGCATTTTTCATAAAAGAAGCAGCACTAAAATGGAGCCTATCAAACGAACTCACAAAATCCCTCCATCAGACTGCCGAGTTCAATAGAACGGCTTTAACTCTAAAATACAACAAAGCTCCAAATAGGAAAAGCCCCAGCAAAATTACCTGAAATAGACACACGAGGGTGAAGCTCTAGAAGAGAAAAGAATCTAAAATAAGTAGAAGGAACAACATTGGAAATGCGAATACCATTGTATCTTAGGTAATACAGAATACAGGATGCCAAAATCCTATTAATAGTTGCTTAATAATGTCCACTAGCTGCTCCTGCATATAGCATATATGCTCAATTGTAACGCAATAATGTACGTTGGATCATGCCCTACACTCAAATGCTAGAATAACTTAAACAACACATTCAATGACATTACCAGAAACTTTCAGTCTTACACTTCAGCAATGCAAAGTCATAACTTCATCCATTTTCCCTAATAAGCATATAGTTAGATAATGAAGAGAACATAGACCTACCACACACAATGATGGGTCTTTAATCTAGTGCATAATCTTCATGAAATGCATTTATGCCATTTCATTTTGGAGACAAAATAACGAAAGGTTTCTCCACAGGCTTCATGAAAGCTGCCAGTGTGTCTTGGTAACCATACAGCAAAATCAAAGGTAGGCGGCTTCAAGGTCAATTTAATGAGAGGCCAAGCTATCCAACCTGCAAAAGAATCTCCTGTTGCAAGCATTTTGGATAGACACTATCCAGCACTAAAATTTGAAGTCAATAATAGAATGGGTCCTCTATTTAGCCCCATGGCAAACACTTACTGTGGCAAATGCTGCATCGATGAAGCACATCCACATGTAGGTTACCATATGTGATGGAACAAAAAGACACTAAAACTTGGTATAAAATTACCATCAGATGGCCAAGTTATAAAACTTACCATCAGATAGCCTAACAAGCTCTAAAAAATTAAGGTCCATACTAGACTAATCTTGTACAGACTAGCTAGTTTATCCCACTACCTTGCGACAGCCAAAGTGGAGGACACGTATAGGCTTTTAAGTTCTACCACGTCGGGGATCATCATCGTATAACCCCAGTAACCAACTCCCAAAGATAAACATACATTGGCAAGGTTTGAACCCATGACCAAATGTACATTTATTTTGGCATTACTAGGCCTATACCAACTCACCACACATCCGTTGGGCAAAACGTTTGCCTTACATGCACACTTTGTAGGTAGGATATAATCCCACCTTAGGAAGTTGGGCACCATAGCTACCGCCATCCATGGCCCATTAATTTTTTTAGAGCTTGTTTAAGGTCCATACTAGACTAATCTTGTATAGACTAGCTAGTTTATCCCACTACCTTCGCGGCAGCCAAAAGTGGAGGACACGTGATAGGCTTTTAAGTTCTACCACGCCTGGGATCATCATCGATAACCCCAAGAACCAACTCCCAAAGATAAACATACATTGGCAAGGTTTGAACCCATGACCAAATGTACATTTATTTTGGCATTACTAGGCCTATACCAACTCACCACACATCCGTTGGGCAAAACTTTTGCCTTACATGCACACTTTGTAGGTAGGATATAATCCCACCTTAGGAAGTTAAGCACCATAGTCAGAAGACAAAATGTTGATCCATGGCCCATTAATTTTTTAGAGCTTGTTTAAGGCCCATAACTTTAAGGTCCATAGAACGCAAAGTCATAACTTCATCCATTTTCCTAATAAGCATATATTTAGAGAGATAATGAAGAGAACATAGGCCTACCACATACAATGATGGGTCTTTAATCTAGTGCATTCATGAAATGCATTTGTGCCATTTCATTTTGGAGACAAAATTGAATGAAAGGTTTCTCCACGTGCTCCATGAAAGCTGCCAAAGTGTGTCTTGGTAACCATACAAAGAAGATATCTTCGTGCATGACATAAAACAAACTAAGATACTAATTTGAAAATCCTCATAGCATCCCAAATAGAACAAACACTACATATGCAAAATCAAAGATAGGCCGCTTCAAGGTCAATTAAATGAGAGGCCAAGCTATTCAACCCGCAAAACGAATCTCCCCGCTTGCAAGCAATTTGGAAAGACACTATCCAAAGACTAAAATTTGAAGTCAATAATAGAATGGGTTCTCTATTTAGCCATGGCACTGTGGCAAATGCCGCATCGATGAAGCACATTCACATGTAGGTTACCATAGGTGATGGAAGAAAAAGACACTAAAACTTGGGTATAAAATTGCCATCGATGGCCAAGTTATAAAACTTACCATCGATGGCCATCTCTTCTCACATCTAATTTTCTTAGATCTCTTAGTTTTACAGATATTTAGGCTTTTATGCTCCAACGAACCTTTGCCGGTAATCGTAAATAAGCAAAAGCTTCATATAGCAAAACAAAGAAGGGTGATATGTATATTATTATGCGGGAGAAAGAGAAACAAATGAATATGAATATGCATATATCGACCGTGTTTACAAAGCTAGCTCAAGAATCGAGAATCCCCCTTGGTGCCATCGATAAAAATCTAAGCTTCATAAACTCGTGATTCATCCATCAGGTTCCGATTCATTTTGCAAAATTCTTCTAAAGGATCACCACCGCTGACCACAACTCCAGGTCATTTGGTTGCCGAAGATGAGCAACATCTACAACCCTTTGACCGAACAAAAAAGAATGTAGCAGTCTTCATAATCAACTCCTAATGTAATATATTATGAAAAGCATGAGATCCTCATTGTTTACTAACATAGGTGAGAAACCTAGAATATGTATCAAATTATCACATCAATATTAGCATATTAAAATGCATTCAAAAGTATTATACCGTGAGCCCCATTCATTGACATACGGCTACAACTTTAAGCATATCATCTCCCATCACCCGGTTGATGAGACATCGAAACATCCCCCCTTCAATGGGCCATCCGCACCCTTTCTGCTATATGCTAAGGACGTGGAGTCCAAAGATGGCTTTTAGTCCAAAGAGGGCCTTTAGTCCAAAAGGGGGCCTATGGTCCAAAGAGGGCTTTGGTCCAAAGATGGAGCAAAGGGGCGTGCATGCTATATAGTAGCTCGAGGGAGAGCTCAAGCGGCCGGTTCTAGCCGAGAGCTCGTGGTTGGGTGGTGAGATAGCGCGCCATGTCAAGTGTCCGCTTTTAGTGGTATTCAGAGCGTTAGGTTTCGATGGGTGTTCCATTAGAGATGGGATTGGTGCTTACACAAGTAACTCCAAGCAAGGCATACTCATGGTTGTTCTGTTGTGGATTTTATGGATCCCGACTTGTGTTTGGCACAACGAGTATGAATTCTAGTATGGCTAGGCTATGCTTTGTAGCTGAGTTCTGGTCTTGGCAAGCATAGAGCTATGCATGTAAGATAATGAGGTTTTTGTCTTAAAGTACTTAAAATATGTCCCTTGGTTTATGAACTTGTGGAGATATTCTTAAGAAGGCAGTAATGTTAAGGGATGTGTGGATGTTAATGATATAGATAAGGACGGGCCAAGGCCAAGGCCAAGTCTATGTCATATCTTATTTAGAAGACACACTCTAGAACAAGTATATGCCATGAAAGTCGGAAGTTTTCTGCCACGGAAAGTAGATATAATGTTTATGATAAAGAATTTCTCGGCTGTCATTTATGCTTTGAAAGTGTGGCGACACTATCTTTAGGGTCGACGGTTCATATTTTGACCTAACCACCAAAGCATTAGGCACATTGTTTCACGCATAACATTATCTGGAAGGCAGCTGAAATGGGTTGCTTTTAGTGGATTATCGTCCCGGTAAAGAGAATGTTGTGGCATGCTTTAAGTAGGCGCTATGCGCTTTGTTCTCTTTCTATAGCACAATCCAACCATTTGGAGGCAATGAAGCCATTGTATGCCAATCGACAATGATTATAAGGATATTTGGTTGTTGGCTCAAAGTGGCAATGCATATGGATATAAGATCGTTAATGGGTTCTTATATAAAGGTCCAAAGCCATGCATTGTTCAAAACTTTCTCACTTATTATTCTAGCGAAGTCCATGATGCACCTATCATGGGTCATCGTGGTGTGGGGGGCAACTTTGGCAAAGCTTGAACCATACCTTATTTGGCCTGGATTGCTAAGAGATATCTTCATCTCAGATTAGTCATTGTGTGAATTGCCAATGGATAAAGAAAGCCAACAAGAAGCCTCTTGGTGTTCGCTTATCTTTACGTATTCGTAAGCCGGGTGGATGCCAATTACTATAGATGTTATTGTTGGGTTTTCCACAAGTCCTCACAAGAATATTGGCACTTGGATGGTTGTTTGAACAATTTGACTAAGTTGATAGCTTATAGTTAAGGTTCTCTATTACATAAACTGATGGACAACCTGAGGTGGTGAACAAGGTTATTTGTTCCATCATAAGAGGGTTTGTCAATGAACATCAAGGTCATTCGAAAGAGTATTTGCCTATAGCTGAATTGGTATACAATAATGCCTATCAGTCTACCATAAAGATGACACATGTTTAGACGATCTATGGTTAGCCTGTGCGGAAGACACTTTTTGGAGTGTGTAAGGATGTTCCAGATGCTGATGATTTAGTTATTGAGCATAAGGATCTCATGGACTTGCTTCAAGCTCGTATTCGAGATGCTCAGGATTATTTTGCCAAAGAAATCATCTAAGTGGCAACTGCCAATGGTTTTTAAGAAAGGAGATTGGATATGGATAAGGATACATAAAGGACACTTTAAGAAAGTGCGCACAAGAAAGGTCTTAAGTGTCGACTCCATTTCCATGGACCATTTCAAGTTATAAGTGGTCAAGGAGAGTGCATATTAATTAAGCCTCAATGTTAGAAAATGTATGATATAGTGAATATATAATTCCTAAAATCTTATCAAGGTAGGACTTACCTCTAATTGAGAGGTTAAGTGAGCCAGAATTGATTGGCATTTCCAAAGTTCTAGAATCAGGAAACAATTTTGGAAGACAAAATCCACTAGTGGTTCAAGACAATATTTAGTAAAGTTTGCTCACAAACCTTTGGAGGACGCTTCATGGGTGCGTGGCAATGTTTTAGAAGCTTATCCGAATATTCTTAGGGAATATAAAGATCGGAAAGCAAAGGAAGCCGAGAGACAAGAGGAAGTCAAAGCACAGGCTTCACTAGCCGGCCTAAGCGAGGGCCAAGGAAGGATTATGCTCGGATGGCTAAAGGTATTTAGACACCCTTTTGCAGCAGAGGACTGCTGCAATGTCAAGAGGGGGGGAATGCTATATGCTAAGGACGTGGAGTCCAAAGATGGCTTTTAGTCCAAAGAGAGCCTTTAGTCCAAAAGGGGGCCTATGGTCCAAAGAGGGCTTTGGTCCAAAGATGGACCAAAGGGGCGTGCATGCTATATAGTAGCTCGGGGGAGAGCTCTGGGGCGGCTGTGTTCTAGCTGAGAGCTCGTGGTTGGGTGGTGAGATAGCATGCCATGTCAAGTGTCTGTTTTACTTTCTGAAAGCAGCATTCACATGATCTGCTGTAATCCTTTTTCTATGACCAAATCCACAACAGAGAAATTAAGTGTGGGCACCCTCAGAGCAATTCCATTCAGCTTTCCCTCGAGTCGTTGCAAGACCAATGACGCTGCCTTTGCTGCCCCAGTGCTTATGGAACTATGTTCAATGCTTCTTCCCTTTGTCCTTCGCAAATCGCAATAAGAAGCATCTAGCAATCTCTGCTCAAAAATTAGCCACAAACTTTAACCAAGCTTTAAACATAAGTTATTACCGCCTAAATCGAGAAAGAAGGAACAAGATTTCTGATCTCATGTGTATGAATGGGTAGTAGCCATAGTTCCCTTTACAATACCCTCAATTAAGTTCAGTTCGCTATTTTCTAGTTATTGAGATGCTCTTTGATAGTTGAGTGCTTAACAAATTCTTCATCCGTAATCTTGACAAATGGATTGGTTGTGCAGAAGCATTCCTATGGCCTGAAAGATTGAAACTTATTCAGTTTATGGCCTTGCACCATTGTTACAATCTGATTATCACATTGAAATACAACTCACGCTTTCTTACGCCACCACTAACATTGACAAAATAACTTCTAGAGGTGAATCTTCAAGTATATCATCGGAGGAAATTGCATTCAATTTTTCCAAAACCACTAATGGCTATTTTCAATTTGGCAACAGCTTCCCCTTTAGCCTAAAACATTCCCATTCCCAGTCTTAGCTCTTATCTCTCGAGAAATGAGATCTGGAAATGTAGAATATCCAAGATTTCTAACCTTCACAAAGAAGCTGGCCTATAAGATCGAGAAAGCTAGTTTTAATTTGGTTTGGTCCTTGAGGCCATAAACTCTCTCGAATCGGCCAATCAAGAAACAAACCGCCAAAGACGCGATTCTCGAGACCGACATATCGGTTCTATTCGGTTTATCCGGTATTCGACCTTTTACAATAAGTTTTTCTTTCAGAGAAGCATGCATCATTTTCCATTTTCCAAGAACCCTAATAAAAGGTAAAAGGTATATTGCATCATTAACCTTTTTTTTCTCACGCTACGATGCAATGGAAAAATGGGCTTAAAGGGCAAACAAGAAAAAGGCCATCCCTTTTTTTTCACCATAAGAACTTTGAACTTGGAGCTAGGAGCATAGGATCTTTGAACTTGAGCTATGGAGGACGACTTCCGCCGTGAATTGAAATGGATCTATTGACTTATCATTTGACGATCAATCTTCCTTTTTAGTACGCCAGCATTAACATCGAGCATCTTCGTGCATGAAGTCTTGATCGTGATCATGTCCGTGAACTTCAAACATGGGTTTAGAAAACTGGGTGCGTGGTCAACATGTTCAATCCTTTTGTGGACTTTTTCATGCAAGGTGGGCCCCTAGATGACCGAAATGGATCCATTAACTTCGAGAAATGGATCTATTGACTTATCAATTGACTGGTCAATCTTCCTTTTAGAACGCGCGATTAACATTGAGCATCCTCAAAGTGAAGACGAGATTAGTAATTATGTTCGTGAACATCAAAACATGGGTTTAGAAGACTGGCTGCAAGGTCAACATGAAGACGAGATTAGTAATTATGTTCGTGAACATCAAAACATGGGTTTAGAAGACTGCTGCAAGGTCAACAGGTTCAACCCCTTGTGATGGATCAAGTTATGGATCAAGATGATGTACAAGATCGAGACCTAGTCCAAGCTATGAATCAAGATGTTGCTCAAGGTCTAGACCTAGAACTGAGACTATCATCTGCTCAAGGTCTAGACCTAGAACTGAGACTATCATCTCAAAATCTATATTCCAAAACACTAAGGCCTTCTCTTGCTAACTTGAACATCGGACTTGTCCGACGTGGTTTGAACATTGATCTAAAGCCATTTGTAGTTCCTGATCTGAACATTGATCCCCAACAACTAACTCTTGCTAGCCCAAACATTAATATGTCGAGGCCAAAGCAAGTTGACCTTCCTGACTTGAACATTGATGCAGTATGCCAGATTGACAAGTACTAACATTAAAAACATGGATCCTATTTAAGTTTGTTTATTGTGAAATTTTCATGTATGTATATTTCTCTTGTCTTTGTTTAGGTCTCTCCTCTCACTTGGGAGTTAAATCTTAAGTTACTTCTACTCTAGTTTATGTCGTTACTATAGATTTATGTCTAAAAGTTCTAGAGTGTCAAACAAATAACAAACCCATTAATAATGCATATTTGTAAGATTTCATATATTTTTCGGAAGTCTTATGTCTAAACAATTGCAAAAAATGAACATATTCTATACATTGCGTATATGTTTTCTAGTGTTGCAATTTTGCATACCCATTAATGCAGGCTTTCCATGTTTGTTGGGTATTTAATCAGGAGTGTTTTCAAGGGATCCTTAAAGGGCACTTTGAGTTATACTAAAGATGATGTTGTATCAACAAATTTTGATGGTGATGTCAAGTTTGTGTGTTTGTAGTAGCAGTTTGTTTATCTGTATCATGATAACATACCAAAAGATGGAACTGCTGGCACTGCCATAGTGCAAAAAGAGCCAAGATTGATGAGTCCAAATCCGGCACCTAATCTGAAATGGAACTGCAGCAAAACCTACACTACTAGAAAGAGCTCCAGACGAGCTTTCGAACGAACCAAAGAACGCGAGAAATAGAGATCGAATGGAAAAGCTATACCAAAACCTAGCTTCCTCGTTCGCCGCCATACTCAAGAGTATCTCCTCTTCAAAAGCGCCATCAGAAGGCCTCCAAGTAGATTTGATTTGATTTGATTTGGCCATGTGTTATCTTTCATTTCTTCTAGATGAAGTTGTTGCAATTTGGGTATGCATAGACCTTAGGTATATTGCACCCAATGAATTTATCCATATTTGATTCCTAGAGGGTGTCTCTTTGGGAAAAAATATTAATATTGTTGAGTGATGATCTCCATGGCATCCACGTAATCCAATACAAATTGTTTTGGCTATGTTTTGTGACAATACACGTTTCATTTTTATATAAATCCATATTTTATCGACCATGCGATATTTTGGTTTGTGACGCCCTCTACTGTGATATCTGGTGCCACTCGCGACGATAGAATCGAGTTCATCCTCTTGTCACAAGATAACTACTAACACGAGGTCGTCTACCTATCATCAAGGTTCTTGACGGTGGACAAGAACCCGACAGGAAGAATAGACGTGTCATTCATCCCGCCTCCTCGTGATCTACCTATTCAAGGAAGCGCATAAAATATAAGCACATGGCATCACATAAAATACATATCCACCTCGAAGGGTGGGTCACATAACATAACATCTGAACAACAAATATCAGTAACATCAACAAAGAAGGGAAATCCTACCCAAGGCTTAGACTCATGGAGATCGACTAACGGCTTGGGTCTCCAGAAGACAATGCAGGCAGAATTCATGGCAAAATGGATTTGGCCGGCATAAGAACATGGTCGTTGGTTAGTCCACTCCATCCACCTCTCCCATGCATACTTTGCAGATAGGTTGAAAAGCATTGGGGATGTGACCATATATTTAGAGGGACTACTCCTGGGTTGCATCTCCCCAGTCCCGATGAGGCAGGAGGGGATGACTCCCCCAAAAGTTCCATGCCAACTACAGACGAGCTAGAGAGCCACCGCTCATCTTAACTTGAACCCCAATCGAGGTGACGATCACTTAGGAGGTGTCGAGCCCATACCTTGCCCGCACGGTGGCAAACTATTAGGCCTAGCCCACGGCGTTCCCCGGCTGTCGCTATATACCAGCGGACCACCTAGTAGCCGGACAAGCGGATTCGTGAGCGGATTCGTGACCACGGAGGAAAGGTATTGCTGTGATTCCATAAGGGATTTGGTTTCCAGATATTTAGTCGTGGTTTATATCCTACATTCCAAGAAGATCAAAGGTCATCAATTCCGCAAAAGCAAAGATGGCCTTGAAGCAGAATCTCCATCCTTTGCTGATCCACTCTTATTTCAGCTTTGGCCTTATTTCAGCTTTGGCAGTGTCAATGTTACATTATGTACGAGCAGCATTACTGGCTGCCCTGGATGCTACGGGATGCTTGCAGAGGCTTCTTAACTTTTCTCAAATTCAAGACGTGCGAAAGTTGATTGAAAATGCAAAGCTTCTTCAACCACTTGGCGGGCAAAAGGAAGAACCCTACATCATTCAATTTCCAAAGAAGAAATAGTGCAAAAAGAAGAGCAATAATGGTGAGCATTCAACTGCAATTTCTTTGGATAAGCTGGATGTGTATAGCAACAAAGATTTCCTCAAGCCGATGGCATTAAAGCTGAGACAAATGGCTCCTCTCAGGTCTGATTAATTCAATTCAAATGCCTTGTCTATTTTGTGTAAAATGCTTGATGTATTTTTATTAAATCTCTGGCTCGTTGCTATAATGCATTATCCTGCAGTGCACCTTTAGTCTAGTGATGGGCTTTCTACATCTTGCTTTAAGCCAAAAAGAACGGCATATCTATGCTTGCATTGCTCTGATAAGTTAGTCTAGGCTCTTACCTTTGTGCTTGTGCTGAACTGTGTCTTGGTGATCTCATGTAGACATAAGGATTTTAGACAAAATTATTTCCTGGAACAAATCTAAAATAGCTATGGTCATGGAAAAGTTTTGTAGGGTTCTACACTTGGTAATGTACATGTCATTTATTGTTAATATTCTCGTCCCAGGTTCTCTTGGGATTTCACTTCTGCTCACAGCTTAGGCTTATGATTATGAAATGCATACATTTTGCATTGAGCATTTAGTGAGATAAAATTATTTTTACTGATTTCACATAAGCAATAAGCTAAGTTTAGCATTATGGAGGGAAATAATGATCATGGACAGTTCTCTATTATGTTTTACATGGGTAAGAAGGCATAAGCATACACGAGTTTTGGCCATGTTCTTGGTAGATCTAGCATTTGGCTAAACTTATTAATACTACTGCAAGAAATTTCTGTATTATTGAGGCTTATAGGAGCAGATGCATTGTGCTATATATCTGACATTGTGCTTAGCTAAAGAAGGTGTATTTGAGGTCTCTGCTGGGCCTGAGCAGTGTCAATAAATGATGATATGGTTAATAATTGAAGGTTAGCACCTAGATCTGGCTATGTCCACTTGGTGAGTGGTGTGTTTGAGGTCTCTGCTGGGTCTGAGCAGTGGCAGTAAATGATGACATGGTTAAAAATTGAAGGTTAGCACGTAGATCTGGCTCTGTCCACTTAGTGAGAAGATTACAGTGAATATAATGGCCTCTATTAACATGCATGTGGAGAATTATGATGGCACTTAGATCAAGTATTTAGGGCATGAGATTAGATATTCTTTGCGGATAAAATTTTCCTGTCTATTGTGTTTCTTTGTCTATTGTGTTTATTTTAACATGCAAGAGGAAGGGCATGTTTATTATGCTTATCTTAATGCAAGATGAAGGGCATGCAGGTTCTTTATTTAGAGCAGAGTTACCCATTGTGTTTATCTTAACTTGTGTTTATCTTAACTTGCAAGATGAAGCGCATGTCTATTATGTTTATCTTAATGCAAGATGAAGGGCATGCAGGTTCATTATTTAGGGCTGAGTTACTTATACAGTCTTTGCTTGATAAATATGCATGTGCTTGTGTTAACATGCAAGGTGAAGGGCGATAAGCCCAAGGAATCCGTAGCTTACCTGTTAGTGACTTAGGCTCTTACCCTTCTAAGGCTAATCATCCTCCGGTTTCACTGGGTAACGGGATTTCTTGCTCCTCTGTGTGTTTTCCATTATTTCAAATTGGAAAAGCTTACAAGACAAGATGACAAAGGATGGAAGATTGAGCTGAAAAAATAAAACAATCTATTACGTCGTCGATTCGGCAACATGGTAGTGACCTCTAGGACTTGAAAATTATTTTGTACGTAATATGTTGGCTAAGGTCAGTGCTTTCATATCAACTGATTCAGGTTTAAGAATTTATATGATCTAAGTTTGCTGGATATTTTAATCCTAGTCTAGAAAAGCAGTCTTTTAGACTTCAAAAAGTATTTTAACATTGGTAATACAAATGGGAACTTCTGGTAGATTGTAGAATATGGTAATTGCTTTTGCCTTGATAAATGCTAACCATTTTAAGGCTTAAGTCAAATGTACACCTGTTTTGGCTTAAGGCTGCATATTGACCGGAAGTGGTCTTTGCAAAAGTCCATGAAAGGTAAAAGTCTGTTTGAACAGGTTTAAAAGGTTTTTTTTTTTTTTTTTTTTTTTTATAAAACTGACTACATCTATCCATTTAGACATTATTACCATTATCCCATGATGTTAGGGCTTAACTATACCTATCCTTGATTTCCCCTTCATATTGGACCATTGGTTGTTTATTTAAGTGGTATAAGTTCTATATGTATGCCTAATATCTTTTATTTCTTCTATTTTCCATTATTTTCTACTTTTCCCTTCGACATTCCAGTTAAACGCATTTTAGGGTTGGCTCCTTCTTCCTCACGGCTCTACGGTGCTCACGATGGCGGCTGATGTACGTCTAACAGAATGGCAGTTGCTTACCCATGTGCAACAATCTGGATATGTTATTTTTCTGATTTTCCAGCTAAGAATTTCTGTATATCCTCTCTTTAAATTTGTGTCTTCATTCTGCTTCGTGGGTTCACCATTCTCTGCTTTGGCGGGCAAGCCATGTTCTGATAAGTTGATGGGTAGAAGGAAAGGAGGCTTTAATAAGGCAACTCTGATCAAAATGCAGGAAGAGAAATTGAAAGCAGAAAAAAGAAGGAAGATCTTTGATTATCACAGGCCTGCCAAGTTGCCTGGATCAGCAAAAAACCCCATTAATCTTGAAGGGGAAGCTAGTTCTACTCATGGTGCAGCTCAAATTCCCATTTCAGTTGCTTGCACTCCTGAGATCCCTGAGTTGTCTGCCCCAGCAGATCCTATTGCTCCAAAAGCTCCCAGTGCTCCAGGTGTTGGTGTTCCCACGATTGATTTGTCTTCACAAGTTACCCCTAATGTTCTACCTGCTGGAGTCCCTCTGGACGTTTCTGCAAATAAGGTCTAGATTGATATTATTTTGTTCTTTCTTATTCCCTTTATCCCAAATTCTCCTCCAGTTTCTATTCTTTACCTCATTGTTTCGAATTTTCTTGGATCTTTATTGTAGATTTGTTATTCTCACCCTTACCCTGTTACTGCTTTCACCATTAATCTCCATGACCTCCATTAATCTCCATTATGTTCCCTAGGTTCTTCCTGGTTTCTTCTTAATATATTTAGATATCTGTATCCTTTACTATGGCTTTTTCTTTCATAACCTTCCTTCTATTAGTTCCTTATGCATTGTAGCTTGATTAATGTGTATTAACTTACAGGTCTGATCCATCTATTCTGGTCTGTAGTTCAATAGCTTCTCCCTAACTTATTGATCCATTGTTCCTTCTAATCTCTTTTGTAGGTCCAGGGTACCTTCTGATCTAGTTTATAGGTTCATTATTCATGTCCTCTCTGCCCATTGCTCTTACTGTAGTATTCTGTTTCCTTTCATTAGCCCTTTGATTTCCTTTAGTTTATTTTCAGTAATATTCCGCTTTGAACTCGTTTTCTGCTGTGTGCTCTTTTTTCTTTACTAAGTTATCTTTTCCCTATATTTCCATGTTTTTAGTAGCATTTTTTCTTTCTTGTAGATTCATTCCTCTATTATTCATTATTCTCATTATGTTTCCTGTCTAACCTTAACCCTTTACTTCTGCATGTTTTATACGGTTCAGCCTTCATAATTTAAACTAGGATAATTTGCTTTCTAAGTATTGCTGGTTTTTATTCATAGCTTTGCTGATCCACTGCAATTTTTTTAAAAGCTTATCATGTTTATATGTTTACATAGTTGTTTATGGTGAAGGGCGATTAGCCGGATAAGTTCATAGTTTACCTGTCGCCAAATACATGACAACCATGTCTAATGCTTGTTTGTGTATTGTTTGGTGCAGGTAACCGAGCTTATCCTTCCATATGATGCTATGTGGTTGAGTGCTTTGCTGCAAATGGACTCAGATTTCTTAAAATGACTTGTGGTGATATCTGCAAACTTATATTCTGTTATTTTGCTATTTGAACATCTGCTGCTTAATGCAGACTCTTATTTTCAATTTTGCTGTTCTAAACTCATGTTGTGGATCTTCTGTTCATAGTTGCTCTTACTTTTAATACAATCATATGAGTTTTCTTATGATATTTCTTAAGTTTTGTTTTCTGGAATTTTTTCTCTATATGAAATAAGCTCCTTGTGTAGTATATTTGTTTGCCTTTTTTCGCTCTTTATATATTAACTTGTATCCAAAAGGTTTATTCTCCCTATAAGATTTTCTTTTATCCTTCTTTCATTATTTTATGACTTTGTTTTTTTCTCGTACGATAAGGTTGTATTGTTGCCCGCCTTGTCTTAATTTTGCTTTGTCTCAAGTATTTACTATCTTGGGTATTATTTTTATTCTGATATTATGGTCTTTTCATGTTTGTATTTTTCCTATTGCTTTACTGTTGTTATTTATGTCTTTGCTCTCTATAGTTAAGATGGTTCTAACGTTTACTTGTAGCCCGTATGCTCTTAGGTTTATACTTTCTCTAATTGCTTTCTCAAATATACGTCTGCCTTGTTTGTTGTTAAATTGCTTTTTATCTTCTTATGGTTTGTGGTTTATGATAATTTAATGACTCCCCTATTGTCTAATTTTTTTAAATGGCTTGTCTTTTCTTATTTCTTCTCATAGGTTTTTCTGTTGAGATCTGGTCTGTTTTGAATCAAACATTATCTTAGTATTTTATCTTGTTTATGTTCTTTATGACTTATCTACTTGTCCTCTCAAATCAAGGCTTGGTCTAGGCTTACACCTAGTCTTTTCCAAGGCTGCATGTGTATGGTCTTTGAGTTCCAAAAAGTTGGTCTCTAAGGCTTAGGGCTGTCTTGACAGTCTGGGGGGTTTTTTAATGTTATCTCAGTTTTTGGGTTTAACCCAAAACCTTGGTTTGGGATTAGGTGTATCTAACTCCTTGCTTCTATTTTTTCAGAAAAAGTTACCTGTAAAGCAGATTGACCCTGAAGATACTGATATCAACTCGATCTGGATAAAAGAACTAATGTCTCTCAATTATGATAAATGTGAGATCTCAAGCCCAAACTTTGCAGTTCAAACTCTGATTGCCTGCATAAGGAGTAAGGAAGTACATGAGTACATAGTATTAAAGGAGAACAGTCTGCCAGATAAGAACAAATCACCGGTCAGTTATCTTGGGTTCAATGGCTGGTTTGGGTTATTTGTCAAGATGAAGAAAGCAAATTTTAAGTTGGAGGTTTGTAAAACCCTGATCTCAACTGTCTATTGTGATATGGAGAACCTTCTTTATGCTAGAACGTGTCTCGAGGATGATCTTGGTAAGAAGTTTCTTATTGGTTTAACTCACCTAGAAGATGTCCATCAAATGAAGTCCTCCCTTCAAGTGGATGTGGAAGACAATACTGATCTTACTGATTATATGAATGAGGATGTCAAGAATTGTCTCTTTTCTTCAAAAATGATTTAACGATGAAGATCTATTTGGCTGTGATGATATTAAATCAGATGATCCAGAAAAAGATGAAGATGTTGATGAAGTCCCTACTCTAACACTTCAAAATTCCACACGATTCCCTATCATTCCAGAACAGAATGTGGAATGTGATGCTGCTGCTTGGGGTCACGCCATATGGATGAGTCAGAATTTTGGAGCTCTTGCTCCCATCAATGTTGAGACATGGAAAGCTCTGACAGGTATTGTAGATGATGAAATTAGGGTTGGAACCATCAAAGCCACCAAACTTGAGAAGTACTTCACAAAAAAGGAAATTCCTCTTCCATTTCCTATTTCATTCTTTCACCAAGTTTGCATCAAAGGCCCTAGTTCAGGTATTCATGTTAGCCAGAAGGGTAATATGGCCTTCTCAGATGATAAACGAGATGGGTTTTTTCTGAAAAAAATATGGAGAACTCACTGTCCTTTTCTTACATGTGGCTGTACCAAAACCAGTAGGAAGAATGAAAGAAATGACGAATGTAACAGTAGTATCATCTGGATAGACCATGCAATATGGTTTTTGTTGAACAATTTGGAGACGGCATTCCCTGATTCTACTCCTACTGCTAAAATGGTATGTCTCACTAAACTACTGCATAATGTTCTTAAACCTGCAGTGCTGGCATACCTGTCTTATCTTGAGGTAAGGAGGGTTATGGTGGATATGACTCTTTATTATGCAGCTAACCCTGACAGTGATCTCAAAAAAGCATTTGGGGGCAGTAAACTTGCTGATATTGCAGAAAAAACATTAAGGCCAATTTCCTTTAGGCTTAGTCAGACACAAAAAAACAGGGCATGCAGGTTCTTTATTTAGAGCAGAGTTACCCATTGTGTTTATCTTAACTTGTGTTTATCTTAACTTGCAAGATGAAGCGCATGTCTATTATGTTTATCTTAATGCAAGATGAAGGGCATGCAGGTTCATTATTTAGGGCTGAGTTACTTATACAGTCTTTGCTTGATAAATATGCATGTGCTTGTGTTAACATGCAAGGTGAAGGGCGATAAGCCCAAGGAATCCGTAGCTTACCTGTTAGTGACTTAGGCTCTTACCCTTCTAAGGCTAACTGTCCTCTGGTTTCACTGCGGGTAACGGGATTTCTTGCTCCTCTGTGTGTTTTCCATTATTTCAAATTGGAAAAGCTTACAAGACAAGATGACAAAGGATGGAAGATTGAGCTGAAAAAATAAAACAATCTATTACGTCGTCGATTCGGCAACATGGTAGTGACCTCTAGGACTTGAAAATTATTTTGTACGTAATATGTTGGCTAAGGTCAGTGCTTTCATATCAACTGATTCAGGTTTAAGAATTTATATGATCTAAGTTTGCTGGATATTTTAATCCTAGTCTAGAAAAGCAGTCTTTTAGACTTCAAAAAGTATTTTAACATTGGTAATACAAATGGGAACTTCTGGTAGATTGTAGAATATGGTAATTGCTTTTGCCTTGATAAATGCTAACCATTTTAAGGCTTAAGTCAAATGTACACCTGTTTTGGCTTAAGGCTGCATATTGACCGGAAGTGGTCTTTGCAAAAGTCCATGAAAGGTAAAAGTCTGTTTGAACAGGTTTAAAAGGTTTTTTTTTTTTTTTTTTTTTTTTTTTTTTTTTTGAAGAACGACAATTTCAAGATACATACAAGAGACCTGTGACATGGGACTCGATATACATTTGGTTTTGAATGTATAGTTAGGGTGCCAATAGTAGCACCGCACGAGAACATCACACAGAACTTGCAGTGTTGAATCCTAAGATGTGGTGAAAATGTTCTCCTTGAGTTGGATCAAGCATGTATTGAAGATCAACCTTTTCCCTTTGAGTACTGTGTGAGCTCTATAACTCAAGAGGTTCTTGGTCAGAGATTAATTGGACTCACAAGAATGTCAGAGGTGCAACATAACTTACTACTCTTTACATCTGTATAGATATAAAATTTATTGAATTTTAGATGTTCTCAATCTAAATTTATCATATTTATTAGTTTTTATTATGCCTGACGAAAAGTCCAGCAACGCTGAGAACCACTTGATATGGAGTGTTTTTTAAGTGCTCATTATCTACTAAAGATCAGGCACATAAAAAGACAGTTACCAGATTTTGAAGCTATCTATATGGAGATATATATCCAAGGTATAGCAGCTTATAATATTATGGATCATGAGAAGATAATAGCCAAACAGGTGGAAGTAAAACTCTTAGTTTTCTAAATCTCCATTACAATTGTTTTATATCTCGGTTTCCTGTCAAGTTGGAGTCATTTTTCTCACCTTTTTTTTAGTGCTATGTCCACCGATTTTATGGGGATGTGATGATGATGCATGCAATAGGAATTTCAATAGCACGTCTATTGGATCATGTGATAGTTTTTATATCTACACAGATTCACACCATGGTTTTTACCACCAGTGATGGCTATCGACATGAATTTCCAGCTTTTCATTTTGGATGTGGTCATAATCAGATGGAAGACCACATCCAATAGGGTTCCAATGTCTCTTCCATCTCAATTAGAAGAAATGGTTTGATATCGATCCCAATAAGACAAGCCCTTTAAACTTCAGCTCAATTTTGGAACTTCATGAACCTCAGATACAGTTCACTTCAGTTATAGATTACATGCATGAGCATATTTTTGCTATGTCAATCTGGTAGGCATTAATTGCTGCAAAATCATATTATTGGAAGAGTTAAGGGCATGCGGTTGTGGTAGGCACTGTAAACAAACGCAGGCTCTTCCATGAACACCCAATTCAGAATGTTATTGAATATAACATCCTTGTGGGGAGCTGTTGTTTATATGCATTCAAAGTGAAAAACCTAAAGGAGACATAAAAGGTATTCACTAGATTGTTGGTACCATCACATTTTGACTAGGCGAGATCTGCTTTGCTTACAAGTTTAGGGCAGAGATGCATTTCACAAATATATCTATTTGTTAAATTCCATTTGTCAAACATATCTACTTGCTATTGTTGTCTATCGTATTGCATTCTGATGAGGTAGCTTGCTGTTGGCTTCATAACCAAAGTTTTTTTACTCACATATTCTACATATTCTCCAAATAATGCAACTTTGATAATATAAGTTCGTCAAATATTTGCACTATCATAAAGTGCAGTTCGCATTCTATTCTGAACCTTCAAATACCAATTATCTTTAATATAGACAAAGAAGATTAATTACCCCAAGTAAATACACGTAACAAGGGCTTGACTATGGACACGTATAACAATAATATTTTTTATACATTTGACTCTTAACATAATTAATTTTCAATTCCCCAACCTATTGTATTTTTTGTGACCAACATGAATGCCATATGGCATTGTCAAAATATGCCCTTTGTAAAATAAAACTCACATTTTATAACTCTTGAACTTAATGGCCGACAAAAAAGCCCAGCAACGCTGGGCACTTTTTCTAATGTTATAATAATGCTATAATTTTTGCCATCAAAAGAATACATTTTTTGACAATCACAATCTTATCACGCCATTTCTTCTGTGATTGAATTAAACTTAGCTTTATTAAGACTATATGATCTATCTATGACCTATTGGTCTCCGTGGACGTTAAAAAAAACTATTCTATTCTATTCTATTGCTTTATAAACTTGCCTTTTGAAGGTTTTGCCAATAAGCAATAAGACTTCTTTTGTTTGTATTAGCATTAGCATTTAGACATTGAACAGTTCCTCAATGGAATAAAGCCTAGTTGATAGTTGAGAATATAGAGTATGAATGTAGCTCTTGGGTATCTGCTTAAGTCTCATTTAAATTGTAATACGTTGATCTAGTATCGTAGTGGAATTCATTTGGTGAATAGATAGATTAAGTTAAGAAGAAAATGCAGGTTCTAAATTTCTGCCAGAGTTTCAACAACAAAAAGTGCCCATTCTTGATGTTGCACTAAGAGTAATTTTTGATGTAAAAGTTGGTCCACCTTTATTTGAAGATAGTCTTGCAAAGGAAATTTTGTCATTGGTAGTTGACATAGAACCCTCTGGATCCAATTACTGCGTTGAATGGTACAAAATAGATCGCTTTGTGAACTCCTATGTCTAGTTTTCGTCATATTATATAGTAGGTTATCATATGATATGTTTTCTTTTATCAAAAATTGGCAACTGTAATAAAATTTGCTTATTTTCCAGACAGGGTGGTACATTGTTATGAATGACTTTTCTCGAGGACAAATGATTAATGCGCCTCGTATAGAAGAGATAGATGTAGTTGGAAATATCATGGCTTAGTCAACACTACAACTGCATTAAATCTTCATAGGTTCGTTTTGATATAACATGCTTTAGAACAGACTATAGTTAATGTATATGTGTGAGTCGTTGCTAGGGCAAATAAGAAAGTCTATGTTTGGACAGTGAATGAAAAGCATATAATGGAAGAAATGCTATATAGTGGCATCGACTGCATTATAACATGTTATCCTCGTGTATTGAAAGAACATATAGCACAGATAAAGGAACAATGCAAAGAGGGAGATTAAGCAGGTTCACTTGGGTGGACAGAGATCATATGGTAATAACTTTTACTTTTTGAGGTCAGCAGTTGCCCTTTGTTAGCTACAAGCTAGATATTGGAGAAGACATTTCATACATCTGAGATGGTGATTGTGAGTATTGAGTTAGTTTCACCTTCTCAATCTGAAGTTCCAGTTCCACCTGCAATGGTTTTTGATAGTACATACTTGTCCTATGCCAGTCACTGATAAAAAATACAAAGTCGGATAAAAAATACAAAGTGGGATTTGGAATTTAATCTCACATGCACCTATAACGTGATATTCTTCCTTTCGACTCTCCATGACCACTCCATTGCTTTGATTTCTTACTCGACTTTCAATACGACGTCAAGTTTCAATTTTTGTAGCATTTTTGCTGCTAGTTAGCGTGGCAAAAATAGGATTTTGTTTTACAAAGTGTTGCTTTTGCGGCATGGTGAAAGAGCCCTCGAACCATTCCTTCGTTTCCACTTTTTCCACCGACTCAAGTTTCAAGCTTTTGTTAGGATTTTGGTCTTGCTGAAATCAGGCTTTTCAACCATTTTTTTTGTTTTGATTCTGCTTCCAACCTAGATAATTCATTTGTAGCAAACGTAATTTCAATCTTCATTGCATCACATCTCTTTTTCGCTTAGATTTGCTAAGTCTGCCTTCGGTTTGCTTACTTACGATCTAAAAAGATTGAAATGGATAGATTTCAGCTTCACCTTGTTCTTGTACTGAAAAGTCTTGTGCATTCTTGAATTTAATTCTCCCTTTCTTCCCTATTTACACAACTCTCTGTTAAAACTGTCACGAAGGTCGTAGATCTGCGAAGTCTCTATATGTTTCAAGAATGATTGTCTTAAAGTTTCTAGAAATTGCTCGGAATTAAAGAACGCACTCAGCCATGGGTGTCCAATTAAAATTGCTTAAAGGTCACAAATCTAAGACACGAAATTCAAGAGCATACTCGCCAAATTTAAGAGCATTTTTAATAGGCTTTTGTAGTAGTTGCAACTATTAGATGTTTTAAGGTCACATCTATAGCGTGCTCATCAAATTTAAGATCATATCTCAATAGGCTTTTGCAGTAGTTGCAACTACTAGATGTTTTAAGGTTTACGTTTTGTAACTGATGGTCTTGTGCGATTTGGTCAATGAGTTCTTTGTAGATACAAGGGACTACTGATTGGTATTGTGTCATGCTAGTTGAATGTGTCATCAAATGAGAAAAAAGCACGTCGTTGTAATCTTATTTGGTCTGAGAAACTTGCTGAATTTGCTTGTGCTTTTTGGCAACGTTCTAATATGCTTTATGTTGTACGTCCATTTTTCAAGCTTATAGCATAGGGCATTTCAAATGTTAGGTAGCCTATATTTACGTAGATGTTGAAAAGGAAGTCCTGCATTTCAAAGTTCGCCTCTTAAAACCCAATTCCTAATTTCGACGAAAACTGTGCCAGCCAAGCTTTTTTCGACATAGGACCTGTCAAGCACTTTCAGGTGGGAACAACTAATAGGGATGAAGAGATCGACTCAGACCACTTACCACTTTACTTGAAGTTGGCTTGGCAGGTTGTGCGAACCCCCGGTGCAACAACTCCTCACATGCCTCAGCTGCGATTGGATTATGAACATGCAGGGGCTTATGCCCAGATGCTTATAGATGACCTGGCAGAAATTTTGCAATATCCTACACTAGAGCAACAGACAGGACGGTTGACTGATGTGCTTAGGACTGCGGCAGAGAGGTGCTTTGGGATAAGCCGCCCGCGACGGACCTCCAGGAACACAACCTTCCCACGTAATCAATGGTTTGATGAAATAATTACTTGTAAAATTAGCCACCAATTCTTGACTGATGACACCAAGTCAAAATAAAAACCTAACAAGTCTTACTTTGTTAGAGCCTTCTGGTGTGTTCTTGCTAGGTTTTTTTTTTTTGTGTTTTCCTTATTTCTTCCCTTCCCTTCCCTTCCTTCCCCTTCCCTTTCTTTTTTTTTCTTTTCATTTTCCTTTTTGTGATTATGGAAAAGGAAACAATCATGGCATAGTACATTTTTACAAAATTGGTCTAGAGTTGTAAATTAGACATTGTTCCACAACTTTCAATTCTAATAATACAGATGGAAAAATATACTTGCACAGCAAACCTGCAAATTAGAGAGAGTAAGAGATATAAATCACGCCTTATCTTTTTACCGGATCATTTTGAGTTCCAACAGCTCGGTCGGAATATGATAGATAAGTCTCTTGAAATTATTGACTGGAATATAAATAGGACTAAACTCTTACTTCACTAAGATACAGATATAATCTCATTATTGATTTTGTTGCTTGGAGATATCCTCTCGAAGAACGCATTGAATTTAAGATGAAAATGAAGTATGCTCTCAAGCTCATATTCTTCTCCAAGGTGCCGAGCTAATCATTGCACTGCGCAACAGCTGATTTACAGCCAAACATCCTCATGCAAACATCTTTTTTATGCTACTGTTCACATGGATGGTTCAGTTTGCATGAAACGACCATAGTTCCATAAAGTTTATGATTCAAGACCAACCTCACACAAAGAACTTGTTGATCGTGGCATCTCAGTAGGATTTAATCTACCATTAAAATTCTCTACCAATGCTTACATGGATCGAGAGAATGTGTTTTTAGCATAGACTAGGGAGTTCTTGTTGTGCTGACTGCTCTTCTTCCATCTCCTAATCTTCCTCTGGCTGAAGGTCAAGCAAACAAAATTGCTTTGCACTTCTGCTAAAGTTCCATCAAAGGAACTACCAAGATCGTATGCTGCTTTTGCTAGACAGTAATGAGCAAATGAAATAACTTCTTGCAATTTAAAATAATAAAAGATATGCATATTACATATATGGAAAATCTCACCCGAAAGTTGCACAACTCTGCAAAGTGTAGTAGGCACGGACAATGATTCAATATAACAACAAGTGTAAATTGAACTACATCTAGACAAATCCCAAACAACATTGCACTGATCTAGACTCACTCAAAAAGCTGAGATTCTAGTGATAAATTCAAAAAGAGACATTCAAATCAACAAAATGGAAAGCACACTCTCATTTTCAAGGATCTGAAAAAAACTTGAGAGAAGCCCTGGGCAATACAATTGCTTATGCGAGGCTTCTTATTGATGAGACAAACCATCCAGGCAAAGGTATTCTCGGACCATTTTACCATGGGCGGAGCAATCAAGCTCAAGACAATGTGAGACGCAGAATTGCAATTGCTATGCCCCAAAAAAAAAAAAAAAAAAAAAGAATAAAGCTCTGCTGAACACTACAGCGCAAAATGAACCTGCATGCGAAAACATTGCTCTACACTTTGCATTTTTCATAAAGAAGCAGCAGTAAAATGTAGTCTATCAAACGAACTCACAAGATCCCTCCATCAGACTTCCGAGTTCAATAGAATGGCTTTAACTCTAAAATACAACAAAGCTCCAAATAGTAAAAGCTCCAGCAAAATTACCTGAAATAGACACACGAGGGTGAAGCTCTAGAAGAGCAAAGAATCTAAAATAAGTAGAAGGAACAACATTGGAAATGCGAATACCATTGTAGCTTGGGTAATACAGAATGCAGGATGCCAAAATCCTATTAATAGTTGCTTAATAATGTCCACTAGCTGCTCCTGCATATAGCAAAAGTATATGCTCAATTGTAATGCAATAAATGTACGTTGGATCATGCCCTACACTCAAATGCTAGAATAACTTAAACAACACATTAAATGACATTACCAGAAACTGTCAGTCTTACACTTCAGCAATGCAAAGTCATAACTTCATCCATTTTCCCTAATAAGCATATATTTAGAGAGATAATGAAGAGAACATAGGCCTACCACATACAATGATGGGTCTTTAATCTAGTGCATTCATGAAATGCATTTGTGCCATTTCATTTTGGAGACAAAATTGAATGAAAGGTTTCTCCACAGGCTCCATGAAAGCTGCCAGTGTGTCTTGGTAACCATACAGCAGTACATTCTGCAGGCATGACATAAAACAGTCAAGATACTAATTTGAAAATCCTCATAGCATCCCAGCAGGACAAACACTACATATGCAAAATCAAAGATAGGCTGCTTCAAGGTCAATTAAATGAGAGGCCAAGCTATTCAACCTGCAAACGAATCTCCTGTTGCAAGCAGTTTGGAAAGACACTATCCAGCACTAAAATTTGAAGTCAATAATAGAATGGGTTCTCTATTTAGCCCATGGCACTGTGGCAAATGCTGCATCGATGAAGCACATTCACATGTAGGTTACCATAGGTGATGGAAGAAAAAGACACTAAAACTTGGGTATAAAAATTGCCATCAGATGGCCAAGTTATAAAACTTACCATCAGATGGCCATCTCTTCTCACATCTAATTTTCTTAGATCTCTTAGTTTTACAGATATTTAGGCTTCTTATGCTCCAACGAACCTTTGCTGGTAACTGGTAAATAAGCAAAAGCTTCATATAGCAAAACAAAGAAGGGTGATATGTATATTATTGCGTGGAGAAAGAGAAACAAATGAATATGAATATGCATATACTGACCGTGTTTACAGCAGTTCTGCAACTGAGAATCCCCTGTTGGTGCCACTGATAAAAATCTAAGCTTCATAAACTCTGCATTCATCTGTGTCTGGATTCATTTTGCAAAATTCTTCTAAAGGATCACCACTGCTGACCACAACTCCAGGTCATTTGGTTGCCAGAAGATGAGCAAGATCTACAACCCTTTGACTGAACAGAAAAAAGAATGTAGCAGTCTTCATAATCAACTCCTAATGTAATATATTATGAAAAGCATGAGATCCTGCTGTTTACTAACATAAGTGAGAAACCTAGAATATGTATCAAATTATCACATCAACATTAGCATATTAAAATGCATTCAAAAGTATTATACCTGTAGCCCCATTCATTGACATACGAAGCTACAACTTTAAGCATATCATCTCCCATCACCAGTTGATGAGACATCGGAACATCTGCCCTTCAATGGGCCATCCGCACCCTTTCTGAAAGCAGCATTCACATGATCTGCTGTAATCCTTTTTCTATGACCAAATCCACAACAGAGAAATTAAGTGTGGGCACCCTCAGAGCAATTCCATTCAGCTTTCCCTCGAGTCGTTGCAAGACCAATGATGCTGCCTTTGCTGCCCCAGTGCTTATGGAACTATGTTCAATGCTTCTTCCCTTTGTCCTTCGCAAATCGCAATAAGAAGCATCTAGCAATCTCTGCTCAAAAATTAGCCACAAACTTTAACCAAGCTTTAAACATAAGTTATTACCAGTTTCAATCAGGAGAAAGAAGGAACAAGATTTCTGATCTCATGTGTATGAATGGGTAGTAGCCATAGTTCCCTTTACAATACCTGCAATCAAGTTCAGTTCTGGCTATTTTCTAGTTATTGAGATGCTCTTTGATAGTTGAGTGCTTAACAAATTCTTCATCCAGAATCTTGACAAATGGATTGGTTGTGCAGGAAGCATTCCTATGGCCTGAAAGATTGAAACTTATTCAGTTTATGGCCTTGCACCATTGTTACAATCTGATTATCACATTGAAATACAACTCACGTTTCTTACGCCACCACTAACATTGACAGCAATAACTTCTAGAGGTGAATCTCTGCAGCGTGCCATCATCGGAGGAAATTGCATTCAATTTTTCCAAAACCACTAATGGCTATTTTCAATTTGGCAACAGTTTCCCGTTTAGCCTAAAACATTCCCATTCCCAGTCTTAGCTCTTATCTCTGAGAAATGAGATCTGGAAATGTAGAATATCCAGTATTTCTAACCTTCACAGCAAGCTGCTGGCCTATAAGATCGAGAAAGCTAGTTTTAATTTGGTTTGGTCCTTGAGGCCATAAACTCTCTGAACTGTCAATCAGTAACAAACTGCCAAAGACGCATTCTGAGACTGACATATCAGTTCTATTCGGTTTATCTGTGTATTCGACCTTTACAATAAGTTTAGAAGCATGCATCATTTTCCATTTTCCAAGAACCCTAATAAAAGGTAAAAGGTATATTGCATCATTAACCTTTTTTCTGCTACGATGCAATGGAAAAATGGGCGAAAGGGCAAACAAGAAAAAGGCCATCCCTTTTTTTTCACCATAAGAACTTTGAACTTGGAGCTAGGAGCATAGGATCTTTGAACTTGGAGCTATGGAGGACGACTTCCGCCGTAGAATTGAAATGGATCTATTGACTTATCATTTGACGCATCAATCTTCCTTTTTAGTACGCGCATTAACATCGAGCATCTTCAGGCATGAAGTCTTGACTGGTGATCATGTCCGTGAACTTCGAAACATGGGTTTAGAAAACTGGGTGCAGGGTCAACATGTTCAATCCTTTGTGGACTTTTTCATGCAAGGTGGGCCCCCTAGGATGACCGAAATGGATCCATTAACTTCTGGAGAAATGGATCTATTGACTTATCAATTGACTGGTCAATCTTCCTTTTTAGAACGCGCATTAACATTGAGCATCCTCAGGCGTGAAGACGAGATTAGTAATTATGTTCGTGAACATCAAAACATGGGTTTAGAAGACTGGCTGCAAGGTCAACATGAAGACGAGATTAGTAATTATGTTCGTGAACATCAAAACATGGGTTTAGAAGACTGGCTGCAAGGTCAACAGGTTCAACCCCTTGTGATGGATCAAGTTATGGATCAAGATGATGTACAAGATCGAGACCTAGTCCAAGCTATGAATCAAGATGTTGCTCAAGGTCTAGACCTAGAACTGAGACTATCATCTGCTCAAGGTCTAGACCTAGAACTGAGACTATCATCTCAAAATCTATATTCCAAAACACTAAGGCCTTCTCTTGCTAACTTGAACATCGGACTTGTCCGACGTGGTTTGAACATTGATCTAAAGCCATTTGTAGTTCCTGATCTGAACATTGATCCCCAACAACTAACTCTTGCTAGCCCAAACATTAATATGTCGAGGCCAAAGCAAGTTGACCTTCCTGACTTGAACATTGATGCAGTATGCCAGATTGACAAGTACTAACATTAAAAACATGGATCCTATTTAAGTTTGTTAATTGTGAAATTTTCATGTATGTATATTTCTCTGTCTTTGTTTAGGTCTCTCCCTCTCACTTGGGAGTTAAATCTTAAGTTACTTCTACTCTAGTTTATGTCGTTACTATAGATTTATGTCTAAAAGTTCTAGAGTGTCAAACAAATAACAAACCCATTAATAATGCATATTTGTAAGATTTCATATATTTTTCTGAAGTCTTATGTCTAAACAATTGCAAAAAATGAACATATTCTATACATTGCGTATATGTTTTCTAGTGTTGCAATTTTGCATACCCATTAATGCAGGCTTTCCATGTTTGTTGGGTATTTAATCAGGAGTGTTTTTAAGGGATCCTTAAAGGGCACTTTGAGTTATACTAAAGATGATGTTGTATCAACAAATTTTGATGGTGATGTCAAGTTTGTGTGTTTGTAGTAGCAGTTTGTTTATCTGTATCATGATAACATATCAAAAGATGGAACTGCTGGCACCGCCATAGTGCAAAAAGAGCCAAGATTGATGAGTCCAAATCCGCACCTAATCTGAAATGGAACTGCAGAAAACCTACACTACTAGAAAGAGCTCCGCACGAAGCCGAACGAACCAAAGAACGCGAGAAATAGAGATCGAATGGAAAAGCTATACCAAAACCTAGCTTCCTCGTTCGCCGCCATACTCAAGAGTATCTCCTCTTCAAAAGCGCCATCAGAAGGCCTCCAAGTAGATTTGATTTGATTTGATTTGGCCATGTGTTATCTTTCATTTCTTCTAGATGAAGTTGTTGCAATTTGGGTATGCATAGACCTTAGGTATATTGCACCCAATGAATTTATCCATATTTGATTTCTAGAGGGTGTCTCTTTGGGAAAAAATATTAATATTGTTGAGTGATGATCTCCATGGCATCCACGTAATCCAATACAAATTGTTTTGGCTATGTTTTGTGACAATACACGTTTCATTTTTATATAAATCCATATTTTATCGACCATGCGATATTTTGGCTGTGACGTCCTCTACTCGTATACGGTGCCCTGCACGTATAGAACTGGAGTTCATCCCTCTTGTCAGCGCATAACTACTAACACGAGGCCGTCTACCTATCATCAGGTTCTTGATGGTGGACAAGAACCTGACAGGGAAGAATAGACGTGTCATTCATCCCGTCTCCCTCGTGATCTACCTATCTGCGGAAGCGCATAAAATATAAGCACATGGCATCACATAAAATACATATCCACCTCGAAGGGTGGGTCACATAACATAACATCTGAACAACAAATATCAGTAACATCAACAAAGAAGGGAAATCCTACCCAAGGCTTAGACTCATGGAGATCGACTAACGGCTTGGGTCTCCAGAAGACAATGCAGGCAGAATTCATGGCAAAATGGATTTGGCCGGCATAAGAACATGGTCGTTGGGTAGTCCACTCCATCCACCTCTCCCATGCATACTTTGCAGATAGGTTGAAAAGCATTGGGGATGTGACCATATATTTAGAGGGACTACTCCTGGGTTGCATCTCCCCAGTCCCGATGAGGCAGGAGGGGATCACTCCCCCCAAAAGTTCCATGCCAACTACAGACGAGCTAGAGAGCCACTGCTCATCTACGACTTGAACCCCACTGAGGTGACGCATCACTTAGGAGGTGTCGAGCCCATACCTTGCCCGCACTCAGTGGCAAACTATTAGGCCTAGCCCACGGCGTTCCCTTTGCCGCTATATACCGAGGACCACCCACAGGCCTGACAAAGCCGGATTCGTGAGCGGATTCGTGACCATGGAGGAAAGGTATTGCTGTGATTCCATTGGTTTCCAGATATTTAGCTGTGTTTATATCCTACATTCCAAGAAGATCAAAGGTCACAATTCCGCAAAGCGCTGATGGCCTTGAAGCAAGTCGCGGATCCACTCTTGCGCATCCACTCTTATTTCAGCTTTGGCCTTATTTCAGCTTTGGCGTTGTCAATGTTACATTATGTACGAGCAAAGATTCTTGGCTGCCCTGGATGCTACGGGATGCTTGCAGAGGCTTCTTAACTTTTCTCAAATTCAAGACGTGCGAAAGTTGATTGTAAATGCAAAGCTTCTTCAACCACTTGCTGAAGCAGCAGGAAGAACCCTACATCATTCAATTTCCAAAGAAGAAATAGTGCAAAAAGAAGAGCAATAATGGTGAGCATTCAACTGCAATTTCTTTGGATAAGCTGGATGTGTATAGCAACAAAGATTTCCTCAAGCCGATGGCATTAAAGCTGAGACAAATGGCTCCTCTCAGGTCTGATTAATTCAATTCAAATGCCTTGTCTATTTTGTGTAAAATGCTTGATGTATTTTTATTAAATCTCTGGCTCGTTGCTATAATGCATTATCATGCAGTGCACCTTTAGTCTAGTGATGGGCTTTCTACATCTTGCTTTAAGCCAAAAAGAACGGCATATCTATGCTTGCATTGCTATGATAAGTTAGTCTAGGCTCTTACCTTTGTGCTTGTGCTGAACTGTGTCTTGGTGATCTCATGTAGACATAAGGATTTTAGACAAAATTATTTCCTGGAACAAATCTAAAATAGCTATGGTCATGGAAAAGTTTTGTAGGGTTCTACACTTGGTAATGTACATGTCATTTATTGTTAATATTCTCGTCCCAGGTTCTCTTGGGATTTCACTTCTGCTCACAGCTTAGGCTTATGATTATGAAATGCATACATTTTGCATTGAGCATTTAGTGAGATAAAATTATTTTTACTGATTTCACATAAGCAATAAGCTAAGTTTAGCATTATGGAGGGAAATAATGATCATGGACAGTTCTCTATTATGTTTTACATGGGTAAGAAGGCATAAGCATACACGAGTTTTGGCCATGTTCTTGGTAGATCTAGCATTTGGCTAAACTTATTAATACTACCGCAAGAAATTTCTCAGATTATTGAGGCTTATAGGAGCGGATGCATTGTGCTATATATCCGACATTGTGCTTAGCTAAAGAAGGTGTATTTGAGGTCTCTCACCGGGCCCGGCGGTGTCAATAAATGATGATATGGTTAATAATTGAAGGTTAGCACCTAGATCCGCTATGTCCACTTGGTGAGTGGTGTGTTTGAGGTCTCTCACTGGTCCGAAAGCAAAGGGCGTAAAATGATGACATGGTTAAAAATTGAAGGTTAGCACGTAGATCCGGCTCTGTCCACTTAGTGAGAAGATTACAAAGAATATAATGGCCTCTATTAACATGCATGTGGAGAATTATGATGGCACTTAGATCAAGTATTTAGGGCATGAGATTAGATATTCTTTATGGATAAAATTTTCCTCTGCCTATTGTGTTTCTTTGTCTATTGTGTTTATTTTAACATGCAAGAGGAAGGGCATGTTTATTATGCTTATCTTAATGCAAGATGAAGGGCATGCAGGTTCTTTATTTAGGGCAGAGTTACACATTGTGTTTATCTTAACTTGTGTTTATCTTAACTTGCAAGATGAAGCGCATGTCTATTATGTTTATCTTAATGCAAGATGAAGGGCATGCGTGTTCATTATTTAGGGCTGAGTTACTTATACGCCTTTTTGCTTGATAAATATGCATGTGCTTGTGTTAACATGCAAGGTGAAGGGCGATAAGCCCAAGGAATCCGTAGCTTACCTGTTAGTGACTTAGGCTCTTACCCTTCTAAGGCTAACTGTCCTCTGGTTTCACTGCGGGTAACGGGATTTCTTGCTCCTCTGTGTGTTTTCCATTATTTCAAATTGGAAAAGCTTACAAGACAAGATGACAAAGGATGGAAGATTGAGCTGAAAAAATATAAACAATCTATTACGTCGCCGATTCGGCAAACATGGTAGTGACCTCTAGGACTTGAAAATTATTTTGTACGTAATATGTTGGCTAAGGTCAGTGCTTTCATATCAACTGATTCAGGTTTAAGAATTTATATGATCTAAGTTTGCTGGATATTTTAATCCTAGTCTAGAAAAGCAGTCTTTTAGACTTCAAAAAGTATTTTAACATTGGTAATACAAAGATTTATGGAGAACTTTTTGGATTCTAAATGAAATTATGTTTATAAGCTCTAGAGAATGGGGAACTTCTGGTAGATTGTAGAATATGGTAATTGCTTTTGCCTTGATAAATGCTAACCATTTTAAGGCTTAAGTCAAATGTACACCTGTTTTGGCTTAAGGCTGCATATTGACCGGAAGTGGTCTTTGCAAAAGTCCATGAAAGGTAAAAGTCTGTTTGAACAGGTTTAAAAGGTTTTTTTTTTTTTTTTTTTTTTTTTTATGAAGCTTGCATGATTTATTTAATTGTGCACCTTAAGTTACTCTCTTTTGACAGATTTAAACACGGCCCAATATTTTTGGTGCTTCTTACTCTAATGATAGAGCCTATCTATTGGTTGTTCGATTGGTTGTTCCATGCTTGTTCCATGCTGACAGTATTTACTAATGGACCTCTGGTCTCATATTTATTTCCCTAGTCTTGGCCATTAAGGGTGCTTAGTAAGCCATAATGGGACTAGTAGAACATCTCATTAAGTCGATGTCGACCTAATTTATACATGGAAGTTGGGGTTTTCTAATGTTGCTGACAGTATTTATCAATGGACTTCTGGGCTCATTTTTAATTTCCATGGTCTTGGACTTTAAGTAAAGGCTGTTGTATTGATCTTGGCTTAAGAATATAAGTTATGTGAATTTTCTTAGTAATGGTCTTACCTTTTACACTATGGCCAGCCGTTTAACCCTTATAGAAATATGGGTTTAGATTCGTAATATTGGGTGATTATTTTAACCTTAGAAATGCCTCTTGGCTATTTTCGACCTGTAGATAGGGTTGTGGACTTGAAAGATTTTCCAAATATCATGCTCTCTTGAAACCTCCCCGGCCTTTAAGCGCCGAAGTAGCAGATCGCTGCCCTGCCTCGAGTTGTAGTTTCGAGGTATGTGCTGTAAGTTTTGAATGGCGGATTGTATTCATGTGGGGCGGATACCATATCTGAGATAACCTGGCAGTAAGATTAATGGATTCGTGGGAGCTCATTCTTGAAGATGACCTTCCCATTTCCAATGCAGCCAAGCAGCGTCTCAATGAATTTGTTTTGGACAGGGAAATTGGCAGGATTCCGGAAAGATGAGTCTTCGACTCCAGAGGGATGAGTCTTTGTTGTGCAAGAAAATAGCATTTACATGCACAGATTATGATCAGGACTCAGAGTTTACCATTGTGCGTTTCAAACTCTGATACAGAGCAGAGCTTGGTGATGATTCGGGGAATGCTAAAATGACATGGTATTTGCAAAGCATGTCTTGAAAATATGTGGAGATACTTGTGGCCGCTCTCCAACTCTTTTCAAAATGATTTTTGAAAGTATAAGTAAAGCTGTGGACATGGAGGCCAGCAGCGTGCTGTTGTGGTGAAGAATCCCATTTCGGCCTCAAAGGATGATGAGCTTTCTAAAATCAACATATACCAGGTATGGCAGTGATCATTTTCATAAAGGAAAGTGGTTCGTATGGCTTTGATATCTACTCTTAGCTGCCTGGATGCTTAAATACCGCTGGTTAGCTAAAGGTATCTATTTGCTGGTGCAAATATAATGTGCTCTTAACATTTCTATTTGACATTTCTATTTGTCTTCTTTCTGAAAATTAGCTTCATCCAGTGTGGATATACTACTTATGGTTATGTTTTGGCTGTTTAGACACCTTAACTATTACAGTAGATCTCTAATCATTATTTTTCTGAAAATACTATTGATTTGGCTCTGTTTTGAGACTTCGTTGTTTGTCATTAGATTTTGAGTCTTTTTTAATATTGTGGCAAAAGGATTACATTAGGTGATTGGTGAATAACCGAGAAGCCTAAGGTACCTTTTGGCCCTTGCAAATTTACCCAGTCTATGGCTAATTTTGTACTGATTGGCTGCAGGTACGGGCTTCTCCTCTTAATGTTTTCCTTTTGTGCACGATATTAGGAGGTCTTAGGAGATGGCGTGCATATTGTGGCATGAGCTTGGAGCACTTGAAGCTGGACTAATGAGTTCTTTGAAAATGATGGACAGTGTTCCTTGCAAGGGCAGTTAACAGTTCTGTTTTTTTCTAAAGTTTTCCATTTTATCAAAACCAAGGTACTTGGCTTGATTTATTTAGATATTTTGTGAATCATAACTTACTTGAGCAAAAACGATCTCGCAAAGTAGAAACATGGTTATGGTATGCTGACCTTACAAATTTTCTATGACTCTAAGATGGTTTTAACCCAATATTTATGTGCTGCTTTCCTTTAAAGGTTTACACCTTATTATATGACAGGAAGTGTGATATATTATGCTGAAACAGTGATATAGAATAAGTTAATTCTGAAGATATTGGGCTCTATATTACTGATGTATCTCGTCATGAATGCTGGAATGAAAATAGCAGTTCTCTTCTGTTCCTTTCTTGCTGATCAGTAATAATTTTGATAGCCATGTGATGTTCTCATGATAACTACAGTGGCCTGAAGCGAATTTACTGAAATTACATGGTAAACTCAGCCAAGTTTTTTTATTACTTTGTCTATTGTGTTTATTTTAACATGCAAGAGGAAGGGCATGTTTATTATGCTTATCTTAAGGCAAGATGAAGGGCATGCAGGTTCTTTATTTAGAGCAGAGTTACCCATTGTGTTTATCTTAACTTGTGTTTATCTTAACTTGCAAGATGAAGCGCATGTCTGTTTATCTTAATGCAAGATGAAGGGCATGCAGGTTCATTATTTAGGGCTGAGTTACTTATACAGTCTTTGCTTGATAAATATGCATGTGCTTGTGTTAACATGCAAGGTGAAGGGCGATAAGCCCAAGGAATCCGTAGCTTACCTGTTCCATTATTTCAAATTGGAAAAGCTTACAAGACAAGATGACAAAGGATGGAAGATTGAGCTGAAAAAATAAAACAATCTATTACGTCGTCGATTCGGCAACATGGTAGTGACCTCTAGGACTTGAAAATTATTTTGTACGTAATATGTTGGCTAAGGTCAGTGCTTTCATATCAACTGATTCAGGTTTAAGAATTATGATCTAAGTTTGCTGGATATTTTAATCCTAGTCTAGAAAAGCAGTCTTTTAGACTTCAAAAAGTATTTTAACATTGGTAATACAAAGATTTATGGAGAACTTTTTGGATTCTAAATGAAATTATGTTTATAAGCTCTAGAGAATGGGGAACTTCTGGTAGATTGTAGAATATGGTAATTGCTTTTGCCTTGATAAATGCTAACCATTTTAAGGCTTAAGTCAAATGTACACCTGTTTTGGCTTAAGGTCGCATATTGACCTAAGTGGTCTTTGCAAAAGTCCATGAAAGGTAAAAGTCCGTTTTGAACAGTTTAAAAGGTTTTTTTTTTTTTTTTTTTTTTTTTTTTGAAGAACGACAATTTCAAGATACATACAAGAGACCTGTGACATGGGACTCGATATACATTTGGTTTTGAATGTATAGTTAGGGTGCCAATAGTAGCACCGCACGAGAACATCACACAGAACTTGCAGTGTTGAATCCTAAGATGTGGTGAAAATGTTCTCCTTGAGTTGGATCAAGCATGTATTGAAGATCAACCTTTTCCCTTTGAGTACTGTGTGAGCTCTATAACTCAAGAGGTTCTTGGTTAGAGATTAATTGGACTCACAAGAATGTCAGAGGTGCAACATAACTTACTACTCTTTACATCTGTATAGATATAAAATTTATTGAATTTTAGATGTTCTCACTCTAAATTTATCATATTTATTAGTTTTTATTATGCCTCACGAAAAGCCCAGCAACGCTGAGAACCACTTGATATGGAGTGTTTTTTAAGTGCTCATTATCTACTAAAGATCAGGCACATAAAAAGACAATTACCAGATTTTGAAGCTATCTATATGGAGATATATATCCAAGGTATAGCAGCTTATAATATTATGGATCATGAGAAGATAATAGCCAAACAGGTGGAAGTAAAACTCTTAGTTTTCTAAACCTCAGACAATTGTTTTATATCTCAGTTTCCTGTCAAGTTGGAGTCATTTTTCTCACCTTTTTTTTAGTGCTATGTCCACCGATTTTATGGGGATGTGATGATGATGCATGCAATAGGAATTTCAATAGCACGTCTATTGGATCATGTGATAGTTTTTATGTCTACACAGATTCACACCATGGCTTTTACCACCAGTGATGGCTATCGACATGAATTTCCAGCTTTTCATTTTGGATGTGGTCATAATCAGATGGAAGACCACATCCAATAGGGTTCCAATGTCTCTTCCATCTCAATTAGAAGAAATGGTTTGATATCGATCCCAATAAGACAAGCCCTTTAAACTTCAAATCAATTTTGGAACTTCATGAACCTCGATATCTTCACTTTCCGCTTATAGATTACATGCATGAGCATATTTTTGCTATGTCAACTGTAGGGCATTAATTGCTGCAAAATCATATTATTGGGAGAGTTAAGGGCATGCGGTTGTGGTAGGCAATGTAAACAAACGCAGTCTCTTCCATGAACACCCAATTCAGAATGTTATTGAATATAACATCCTTGTGGGGAGCTGTTGTTTATATGCATTCAAAGTGAAAAACCTAAAGGAGACATAAAAGGTATTCACTAGATTGTTGGTACCATCACATTTTGACTAGGCGAGATCTGCTTTGCTTACAAGTTTAGGGCAGAGATGCATTTCACAAATATATCTATTTGTTAAATTCCATTTGTCAAACATATCTACTTGCTATTGTTGTCTATCGTATTGCATTCTGATGAGGTAGCTTGCAGTTGGCTTCATAACCAAAGTTTTTTTACTCACATATTCTACATATTCTCCAAATAATGCAACTTTGATAATATAAGTTCGTCAAATATTTGCACTATCATAAAGTGCAGTTCGCATTCTATTCTGAACCTTCAAATACCAATTATCTTTAATATAGACAAAGAAGATTAATTACCCCAAGTAAATACACGTAACAAGGGCTTGACTATGGACACGTATAACAATAATATCTTTTATACATTTGACTCTTAACATAATTAATTTCAATTCCCCAACCTATTGTATTTTTTGTGACCAACATGAATGCCATATGGCATCGTCAAAATATGCCCTTTGTAAAATAAAACTCACATTTTATAACTCTTGAACTTAATGACCGACAAAAAAGCCCAGCAACGCTGGGCACTTTTTCTAATGTTATAATAATGCTATAATTTTTGCCATCAAAAGAATACATTTTTTGACAATCACAATCTTATCACGCCATTTCTTCTGTGATTGAATTAAACTTAGCTTTATTAAGACTATATGATCTATCTATGTGGAGCAAAACCAAGAAATAATTACTTGTAAAATTAGCCACCAATTCTTGACTGATGACACCAAGTCAAAATAAAAACCTAACAAGTCTTACTTTGTTAGAGCCTTCTGGTGTGTTTTTGCTAGGTTTTTTTTTTTTTGTGTTTTCCTTATTTCTTCCCTTCCCTTCCCTTCCTTCCCCTTCCCTTTCTTTTTTTTTCTTTTCATTTATGGAAAAGGAAACAATCATGGCATAGTACATTTTTACAAAATTGGTCTAGAGTTGTAAATTAGACATTGTTCCACAACTTTCAATTCTAATAATACAGATGGAAAAATATACTTGCACAGCAAACCTGCAAATTAGAGAGAGTAAGAGATATAAATCACGCCTTATCTTTTTACCGGATCATTTTGAGTTCCAACAGCTCGGTCGGAATATGATAGATAAGTCTCTTGAAATTATTGACTGGAATATAAATAGGACTAAACTCTTACTTCACTAAGATACAGATATAATCTCATTATTGATTTTGTTGCTTGGAGATATTCTCTTGAAGAACGCATTGAATTTAAGATGAAAATGAAGTATGCTCTCAAGCTCATATTCTTCTCCAAGGTGCCGAGCTAATCATTGCACTGCGCAACAGCTGATTTACAGCCAAACATCCTCATGCAAACATCTTTTTTATGCTACTGTTCACATGGATGGTTCAGTTTGCATGAAACGACCATAGTTCCATAAAGTTTATGATTCAAGACCAACCTCACACAAAGAACTTGTTGATCGTGGCATCTCAGTAGGATTTAATCTACCATTAAAATTCTCTACCAATGCTTACATGGATCGAGAGAATGTGTTTTTAGCTTAGACTAGGGGAGTTCTTGTTGTGCTGACTGCTCTTCTTCCATCTCCTAATCTTCCTCTGGCTGAAGGTCAAGCAAACAAAATTGCTTTGCATTTCTGCTAAAGTTCCATCAAAGGAACTACCAAGATCATGATGCTGCTTTTGCTAGACAGTAATGAGCAAATGAAATAACTTCTTGCAATTTAAAATAATAAAAGATATGCATATTACATATATGGAAAATCTCACCCGAAAGTTGCCAACTCTGCAAAGTGTAGTAGGCACGGACAATGATTCAATATAACAACAAGTGTAAATTGAACTACATCTAGACAAATCCCAAACAACATTGCACTGATCTAGACTCACTCAAAAAAGCTGAGATTCTAGTGATAAATTCAAAAGAGACATTCAAATCAACAAAATGGAAAGCACACTCTCATTTTCAAGGATCTGAAAAACTTGAGAGAAGCCCTGGGCAATACAATTGCTTATGCGAGGCTTCTTATTGATGAGACAAACCATCCAGGCAAAGGTATTCTCGGACCATTTTACCATGGGCGGAGCAATCAAGCTCAAGACAATGTGAGACGAGAATTGCAATTGCTATGCCCCCAAAAAAAAAAAAAGAAAAGAATAAAGCTCTGCTGAACACTACAGCTAAAATGAACCTGCATGCTAAAAAACATTGCTCTACACTTTGCATTTTTCATAAAGAAGCAGCAGTAAAATGTAGTCTATCAAACGAACTCACAAGATCCCTCCATCAGACTTCCGAGTTCAATAGAATGGCTTTAACTCTAAAATACAACAAAGCTCCAAATAGTAAAAGCTCCAGCAAAATTACCTGAAATAGACACACGAGGGTGAAGCTCTAGAAGAGCAAAGAATGTAAAATAAGTAGAAGGAACAACATTGGAAATGCGAATACCATTGTAGCTTGGGTAATACAGAATGCAGGATGCCAAAATCCTATTAATAGTTGCTTAATAATGTCCACTAGCTGCTCCTGCATATAGCAAAAGTATAAGCTCAATTGTAATGCAATAAATGTACGTTGGATCATGCCCTACACTCAAATGCTAGAATAACTTAAACAACACATTAAATGACATTACCAGAAACTGTCAGTCTTACACTTCAGCAACGCAAAGTCATAACTTCATCCATTTTCCCTAATAAGCATATATTTAGAGAGATAATGAAGAGAACATAGGCCTACCACATACAATGATGGGTCTTTAATCTAGTGCATTCATGAAATGCATTTGTGCCATTTCATTTTGGAGACAAAATTGAATGAAAGGTTTCTCCACAGGCTCCATGAAAGCTGCCAGTGTGTCTTGGTAACCATACAGCAGTACATTCTGCAGGCATGACATAAAACAGTCAAGATACTAATTTGAAAATCCTCATAGCATCCCAGCAGGACAAACACTACATATGCAAAATCAAAGATAGGCTGCTTCAAGGTCAATTAAATGAGAGGCCAAGCTATTCAACCTGCAAACGAATCTCCTGTTGCAAGCAGTTTGGAAAGACACTATCCAGCACTAAAATTTGAAGTCAATAATAGAATGGGTTCTCTATTTAGCGCCATGGCACTGTGGCAAATGCTGCATCGATGAAGCACATTCACATGTAGGTTACCATAGGTGATGGAAGAAAAAGACACTAAAACTTGGGTATAAAAATTGCCATCAGATGGCCAAGTTATAAAACTTACCATCAGATGGCCATCTCTTCTCACATCTAATTTTCTTAGATCTCTTAGTTTTACAGATATTTAGGCTTCTTATGCTCCAACGAACCTTTGCTGGTAACTGGTAAATAAGCAAAAGCTTCATATAGCAAAACAAAGAAGGGTGATATGTATATTATTGCGTGGAGAAAGAGAAACAAATGAATATGAATATGCATATACTGACCGTGTTTACAGCAGTTCTGCAACTGAGAATCCCCCCTGTTGGTGCCACTGATAAAAATCTAAGCTTCATAAACTCTGCATTCATCTGTGTCTGGATTCATTTTGCAAAATTCTTCTAAAGGATCACCACTGCTGACCACAACTCCAGGTCATTTGGTTGCCAGAAGATGAGCAAGATCTACAACCCTTTGACTGAACAGAAAAAAGAATGTAGCAGTCTTCATAATCAACTCCTAATGTAATATATTATGAAAAGCATGAGATCCTGCTGTTTACTAACATAGGTGAGAAACCTAGAATATGTATCAAATTATCACATCAACATTAGCATATTAAAATGCATTCAAAAGTATTATACCTGTAGCCCCATTCATTGACATACGAAGCTACAACTTTAAGCATATCATCTCCCATCACCAGTTGATGAGACATCGGAACATCTGCCCTTCAATGGGCCATCCGCACCCTTTCTGAAAGCAGCATTCACATGATCTGCTGTAATCCTTTTTCTATGACCAAATCCACAACAGAGAAATTAAGTGTGGGCACCCTCAGAGCAATTCCATTCAGCTTTCCCTCGAGTCGTTGCAAGACCAATGACGCTGCCTTTGCTGCCCCAGTGCTTATGGAACTACGTTCAATGCTGCTTCCCTTTATCCTTCGCTAATCGCGATAAGAAGCATCTAGCAATCTCTGCTCAAAAATTAGCTACAAAATTTAACCAAGCTTTAAACATAAGTTACCAGTTTCAATCAGGAGAAAGAAGGAACAAAATTTCTGATCTCATGTGTATGAATGGGTAGTAGTCATAGTTCCCGTTACAATACGTGCAAGTAAGTTCAGTCCTGGCTATTTTCTAGTTATTGAGATGCTCTTTCGTATTAACAAATTCTTCATCCAGTATCTTGACAAATGGATTGGTTGTGCATGAAGCATTCTTATGGCCTGAAAGATTGAAACTTATTCAGTTTATGGCCTTGCACCATTGTTACAATCTGATTATCACATTGAAATACAACTCACGTTTCTTACGCCACCACTAACATTGACAGCAATAACTTCTAGAGGTGAATCTCTGCAGCGTGCCATCATCGGAGGAAATTGCATTCAATTTTTCCAAAACCACTAATGGCTATTTTCAATTTGGCAACAGTTTCCCGTTTAGCCTAAAACATTCCCATTCCCAGTCTTAGCTCTTATCTCTGAGAAATGAGATCTGGAAATGTAGAATATCCAGTATTTCTAACCTTCACAGCAAGCTGCTGGCCTATAAGATCGAGAAAGCTAGTTTTAATTTGGTTTGGTCCTTGAGGCCATAAACTCTCTGAACTGTCAATCAGTAACAAACTGCCAAAGACGCATTCTGAGACTGACATATCAGTTCTATTCGGTTTATCTGTGTATTCGACCTTTACAATAAGTTTTTCTTTCGTAGAAGCATGCATCATTTTCCATTTTCCAAGAACCCTAATAAAAGGTAAAAGGTATATTGCATCATTAACCTTTTTTCTGCTACGATGCAATGGAAAAATGGGCGAAAGGGCAAACAAGAAAAAGGCCATCCCTTTTTTTCACCATAAGAACTTTGAACTTGGAGCTAGGAGCATAGGATCTTTGAACTTGGAGCTATGGAGGACGACTTCCGCCGTAGAATTGAAATGGATCTATTGACTTATCATTTGACGCATCAATCTTCCTTTTTAGTACGCGCATTAACATCGAGCATCTTCAGGCATGAAGTCTTGACTGGTGATCATGTCCGTGAACTTCGAAACATGGGTTTAGAAAACTGGGTGCAGGGTCAACATGTTCAATCCTTTGTGGACTTTTTCATGCAAGGTGGGCCCCCTAGGATGACCGAAATGGATCCATTAACTTCTGGAGAAATGGATCTATTGACTTATCAATTGACTGGTCAATCTTCCTTTTTAGAACGCGCATTAACATTGAGCATCCTCGGTGTGAAGACGAGATTAGTAATTATGTTAAAGTGAACATCAAAACATGGGTTTAGAAGACCGGGTCTGCAAGGTCAACATGAAGACGAGATTAGTAATTATGTTCGTGAACATCAAAACATGGGTTTAGAAGACCGGCCGCAAGGTCAACAGTTCAACCCCTTGTGATGGATCAAGTTATGGATCAAGATGATGTACAAGATCGAGACCTAGTCCAAGCTATGAATCAAGATGTTGCTCAAGGTCTAGACCTAGAACTGAGACTATCATCTGCTCAAGGTCTAGACCTAGAACTGAGACTATCATCTCAAAATCTATATTCCAAAACACTAAGGCCTTCTCTTGCTAACTTGAACATCGGACTTGTCCGACGTGGTTTTGAACATTGATCTAAAGCCATTTGTAGTTCCCCGATCCAACATTGATCCCCAACAACTAACTCTTGCTAGCCCAAACATTAATATGTCGAGGCCAAAGCAAGTTGACCTTCCCCGACTTGAACATTGATGCAAAGATGCCGATTGACAAGTACTAACATTAAAAACATGGATCCTATTTAAGTTTGTTAATTGTGAAATTTTCATGTATGTATATTTCTCTGTCTTTGTTTAGGTCTCTCCCTCTCACTTGGGAGTTAAATCTTAAGTTACTTCTACTCTAGTTTATGTCGTTACTATAGATTTATATCTAAAAGTTCTAGAGTGTCAAACAAATAACAAACCCATTAATAATGCATATTTGTAAGATTTCATATATTTTTCGGAAGTCTTATGTCTAAACAATTGCAAAAAATGAACATATTCTATACATTGCGTATATGTTTTCTAGTGTTGCAATTTTGCATACCCATTAATGCAGGCTTTCCATGTTTGTTGGGTATTTAATCAGGAGTGTTTTTAAGGGATCCTTAAAGGGCACTTTGAGTTATACTAAAGATGATGTTGTATCAACAAATTTTGATGGTGATGTCAAGTTTGTGTGTTTGTAGTAGCAGTTTGTTTATCTGTATCATGATAACATACCAAAAGATGGAACTGCTGGCACTGCCATAGTGCAAAAAGAGCCAAGATTGATGAGTCCAAATCCGGCACCTAATCTGAAATGGAACTGCAAAGAAAACCTACACTACTAGAAAGAGCTCCGGACGAGCTTTGAGGCGAACCAAAGAACGCGAAATAGAGATCGAATGGAAAAGCTATACCAAAACCTAGCTTCCTCGTTCGCCGCCATACTCAAGAGTATCTCCTCTTCAAAAGCGCCACCAGAAGGCATCCAAGTAGATTTGATTTGATTTGATTTGGCCATGTGTTATCTTTCATTTCTTCTAGATGAAGTTGTTGCAATTTGGGTATGCATAGACCTTAGGTATATTGCACCCAATGAATTTATCCATATTTGATTTCTAGAGGGTGTCTCTTTGGGAAAAAATATTAATATTGTTGAGTGATGATCTCCATGGCATCCACGTAATCCAATACAAATTGTTTTGGCTATGTTTTGTGACAATACACGCTTTCATTTTTATATAAATCCATATTTTATCGACCATGCGATATTTTGGTCGTGGCGTCCTCTACTGCATTATACGGCCCTCGCGACGTAGAACCGAGTTCATCCCTCTTGTCGGCGATAACTACTAACACGAGGTCGTTTACCTATCATCGAGGTTCTTCTTGATGGTGGACAAGAACCTGACAGGGAAGAATAGACGTGTCATTCATCCCGTCTCCCTCGTGATCTACCTATCTGCGGAAGCGCATAAAATATAAGCACATGGCATCACATAAAATACATATCCACCTCGAAGGGTGGGTCACATAACATAACATCCCAACAACAAATATCAAGAACATCAACAAAGAAGGGAAATCCTACCCAAGGCTTAGACTCATGGAGATCGACTAACGGCTTGGGTCTCCAGAAGACAATGCAGGCAGAATTCATGGCAAAATGGATTTGGCCGGCATAAGAACATGGTCGTTGGGTAGTCCACTCCATCCACCTCTCCCATGCATACTTTGCAGATAGGTTGAAAAGCATTGGGGATGTGACCATATATTTAGAGAAACTACTCCTGGGTTGCATCTCCCCAGTCCCGATGAGGCAGGAGGGGATCACTCCCCCCAAAAGTTCCATGCCAACTACAGACGAGCTAGAGAGCCACTGCTCATCTACGACTTGAACCCCACTGAGGTGACGCATCACTTAGGAGGTGTCGAGCCCATACCTTGCCCGCACTCAGTGGCAAAGTATTAGGCCTAGCCCACGGCGTTCCCCGGCTGTCGCTATATACCAGAGGACCACCGTGGCCCGGACAAAGCCGGATTCGTGAGCCCAGTTCGTGACCCGCGGAGGAAAGGTATTGCCGTGATTCCAGCAATACCGGATATTTAGCCGTGTTTATATCCTACATTCCAAGAAGATCAAAGGGCGTCAATTCATAAAAGCGTTGATGGCCTTGAAGCAAATCGGATCCACTCTTGTCTGATCCACTCTTATTTCAGCTTTGGCCTTATTTCAGCTTTGGCGGTGTCAATGTTACATTATGTACGAAAGCAAAGATTACTGGGCCCCACGGATGCTACGGGATGCTTGCAGAGGCTTCTTAACTTTTCTCAAATTCAAGACGTGCGAAAGTTGATTGTAAATGCAAAGCTTCTTCAACCACTTGCTGAAGCAGCAGGAAGAACCCTACATCATTCAATTTCCAAAGAAGAAATAGTGCAAAAAGAAGAGCAATAATGGTGAGCATTCAACTGCAATTTCTTTGGATAAGCTGGATGTGTATAGCAACAAAGATTTCCTCAAGCCGATGTGCATATTCACACGGGGGGTTACTCCGGGCAACGAGAGCTGTCGGATGGGCATATTTGCCCTTTATTCCTTGATCTGGACCATACATAGCAATCCTCGTTTGTGGGGTATGCATGTACAAGTTTTTGTATACTGTATATTAAGATTTGCAAAATACTATAAGGTTTGAGAGAATGTACTTAATGGTGTTAATTTTGTACGTCTTGCTGCCCTACGTAACCCCCGTGTGAATATGCACCCAAACCAAAGGGGGTTTAAGGGGGATTTTAATTTAAATGTGTTAAATGCAATGGTTTGTGTTAATCATGTTAATGGTAGTTGTGTGTTGATTGTTATATTAAAAAAAATTTTGGGCCCTTCGGGCCCTAACTAAAGCAAATATAGGAAAACTTTATGGTCTTGTATTAATAATGTTAATGTTAGTTATATGTTGGTAGTTAAAAAAAAAATTTTGGGCCCTAACAAAATCAGACAAAGAAAACAAGACAAACGCATTGAAAAAAAACTAAGGTGTTGCACCATATACTCAAGTTATAAAAAGCATTTTAGAATTTGCCAAATCACAGTTATAGAGAGTGTTTTAAAATATGCCACATAGTTAAAGTACTTGTTTGTTATGGTTTCAAAACATGGACACTGCATTACACTCCACATCCATAGGCTAACCTCAGAATATGTAGTATAATATTAGGGACCAGGAACTCTAAAAAAAATCCACCCAGAGCTCCTTTGTTTCCAACCCATTTGGATTTTGAAATTTGTTAATATTAAACACCAAAAAATGCAAAATTTGTTGGTTAACACTTCTATAGCTTCAAACATAAACAAAATTATAGAAATATCCCCAGTCATATGAACACTAAAATCCTGCATAAATGAGTAGATCGCTATGTTTGGTCCAGATCAAGGAATAAAGGGCAAATATGCCCATCCGACAGCTCTCGGTGCCCGGAGTAACCCCCCGTGTGAATATGCACCCAAACCAAAGGGGGTTTCAGGGGGATTTTAATTTAAATGCGTACGATGCAATGGTTTGTGTCAATAATATTAATGGTTGTGTGTTGATTATTATATTGAAATTTTTTTTACAAAATACTTGCTAGGGTCTAATCTAGCAAATACTATACTTCAAGAACTAAACCTAGTTAGAAATTGAGAGTTTGTCTGTCCTGGTTTGAACCAGGCCCACGCCCTTCATCTGGCACACATATATGGTGAGGTATTACACCTAGCATTCTCTAGTAAAAGCCAAATTGATGGTTCACATAATAGGAGGGCTGAGATTCCCTTCGGGCCCTTCGGGCCCTAACTAAAATTTTGGGCCCTTCGGGCCCTAACTAAAGCAAACATAGATAAACTTTATGTGTATTGGTTACTACACTGATAATATGCACTTGAGAAATTATTTCCTTCTAGCTTGTTAGCACGTCCGAGGAGATCCATATTAATTTAATATACTAATGGAGTCTCCAAACTAAACATATTTGTAAACTATGCACTTGAACAATTATATTAAACTTGAGAATACACCATTTCATTGTGTCTAATAAAGCAACTGTCTGTACAATAACCTCTCCAACTTGTTTCCTCATGAGAAACTTTTGTAGCTTGTTCCAAAGCAATAAATGTGCCAATGTTTTATCTGATTGTCAACACAGCAATTCTCAGCTTTCACATTCTAATAGAGTTAAAAAATTAAAAGCCACGCAAATATTCGTTGAATTCCTGCCAAACAATATGTGAACAATGAAATAAAAGAAATGAATAACAATATTAAGAGATCTCAAGAATGGTGAAACACACAAATCTTACCTTCAGCATGACAATAGCATCGATCTAGGTCTCCACCATAGGTCCACCATAGGTGCCTGAATGATCTACAATTTCATACCACCATCTGTAACAGTGGCAACAGAAGAATCAGAACTTAAGGTTTCACCAAAGCACTTGCAAAGTAATTGTGTGCAATAGCTTGCCATATGAAAACAGCCTGCTTTGCCGCCACTGTACTTCGACCACCTAAATTTCTTCAAATATGTTTCAGAGCGTGTTGCACAACCTGCAAAAGCTTCCGCTTCCTAACCTGGTTTGTTGCCGACTGCCATTTGCCGAAGAGGATTTGCCATTTGAAGAGCTTGAATCCCTGGCCTTGTGCATTTGATTAGGAGAAGCATGGTGTGCATTTGATCAGGAGAAGCATAGCCAGTCTGTGCTACAGCACCTGATGATGATAGCAGAAGAGCGAAGTCAAGTCCCAGTTACTTAAACAAACAAACTTTTCTGCGCTCCCAAGAATTGAAGACAAGCTCCCAAGAATTGAAGACAAACGTTTGCAATAACAAAGGTGGATTAGGTACCATTGCACCACCAAGTCCAATGAAGCCTACTTTAGAATGGGTCATGTTGATTCACCTATGCAGGTCAAAGAATCTCATTCATTAGAGTTTGAAAAACAGTTACGACACTGGGCACTTTAAATTCACACAATAAGATGTACTCTTGGTTTACCCATTATAGTTAAAAATCACCTGGAAAATGCATGTTTCACAAGTCTCAATTTGCTTTGGAATAAGCGAACAGAAACCAAATAGCTAACCTTTCCTTTCAATTTCGGTGATGAAATCCATCGCTCTAAAAACTACTCTGTGTCTTTGGCAATGATAAAAGCAGCTAATTCCAGGATAAAACCAGGCTAATTCAGTTGAAAATATGGGAAAACCCATCGCCTCCATCGTAAAAAAGGGCTGAGTTTTTTCTTTGCAATAGTAGTGTTTGATCCAGAAAACGGTGGCCCTAGACCTGGCCCATCGATCTGGGAGCTCAAATTAAAAACAAGAGGCAAAGATTCCTAGGCCTTTCTTTGTACTGTGCTACTCACAGAATGTTGGCCGGAATACAGATTCGGCAATTGTTAATTCTATTTTTGACTGGCATTTGTGACCCCTGTGTGCCAGTGTGTTATATTCGCCGGCTTCTTCCTGTTCTACTCAAAATTGCAAAGCTAGCAAAACAAAAGCATACCTGTGTTGTGCTCTCGTTTATATCACATCCGTCCTGATCATGATCTTTCCTTTCAAAGAAGTTCAAAGGAAAAGTTCCAAGGAAAAAGATCCGATGCCCTAAACCCCCCTATGATCAAAGAACGCCATGCTTGAATCAAAGTAACCAAAAGGGCCTGTGAATCCGACCTGAACTAAATTTTTCCTATCTGCTGCTGGCCGAAAAGCCCTTGTGCTAAATTTCGATCTGATGCAAGAAGGAGCCGGCATGGTTTGTGTATGGCTGCCACTGCTTAAGTCTGGATACTGGATGCTAGAGACAATCTGGATGCTCGGATGTTGATCCTGAGGCCGGCCTGTCTACCTGCATGATGCTGAAGAAGATGAATAAGTTCCCAACATATAACCCTAAAATGGGTTATCTCGAGCCTTGCATATAGGGCAAAATCTGATACATTAATAAAAGTACAATATAATAACGAAATATATGATATATTTGTCTAAACCATTGGATATGGGCATTAAAATTAGTTCAAATATATGTGCACTCTAGATATACTAATTAGTATGTCTCATCAAATACATTCATGAAATCATATAAAAACCTTAGGAAAAACAGTATAAAAATACAAAAGAAACCCCCTGTTATTATGCTACATATTTTGTGTAGAATGCTTGATGTATTTTTATTAAATCTCTGGCTCGTTGCTATAATGCATTATCCTGCAGTGCACCTTTAGTCTAGTGATGGGCTTTCTACATCTTGCTTTAAGCCAAAAAGAACAGCATATCTATGCTTGCATTGCTATGATAAGTTAGTCTAGGCTCTTACCTTTGTGCTTGTGCTGAACTGTGTCTTGGTGATCTCATGAAGACATAAGGATTTTAGACAAAATTATTTCCTGGAACAAATCTAAAATAGCTATGGGAAAAGTTTTGTAGGGTTCTACACTTGGTAATGTACATGTCATTTATTGTTAATATTCTCGTCCCAGGTTCTCTTGGGATTTCACTTCTGCTCACAGCTTAGGCTTATGATTATGAAATGCATACATTTTGCATTGAGCATTTAGTGAGATAAAATTATTTTTACTGATTTCACATAAGCAATAAGCTAAGTTTAGCATTATGGAGGGAAATAATGATCATGGACAGTTCTCTATTATGTTTTACATGGGTAAGAAGGCATAAGCATACACGAGTTTTGGCCATGTTCTTGGTAGATCTAGCATTTGGCTAAACTTATTAATACTACTGCAAGAAATTTCTGTATTATTGAGGCTTATAGGAGCAGATGCATTGTGCTATATATCTGACATTGTGCTTAGCTAAAGAAGGTGTATTTGAGGTCTCTGGGCCTGAGCAGTGTCAATAAATGATGATATGGTTAATAATTGAAGGTTAGCACCTAGATCCGCTATGTCCACTTGGTGAGTGGTGTGTTTGAGGTCTCTCACATTGGTCCGGAAAGCAAAGGGCGAAATGATGACATGGTTAAAAAATTGAAGGTTAGCACGTAGATCCGGCTCATCCACTTAGTGAGAAGATTACAGTGAATATAATGGCCTCTATTAACATGCATGTGGAGAATTATGATGGCACTTAGATCAAGTATTTAGGGCATGAGATTAGATATTCTTTGCGGATAAAATTTTCCTGTCTATTGTGTTTCTTTGTCTATTGTGTTTATTTTAACATGCAAGAGGAAGGGCATGTTTATTATGCTTATCTTAATGCAAGATGAAGGGCATGCAGGTTCTTTATTTAGAGCAGAGTTACCCATTGTGTTTATCTTAACTTGTGTTTATCTTAACTTGCAAGATGAAGCGCATGTCTATTATGTTTATCTTAATGCAAGATGAAGGGCATGCAGGTTCATTATTTAGGGCTGAGTTACTTATACAGTCTTTGCTTGATAAATATGCATGTGCTTGTGTTAACATGCAAGGTGAAGGGCAATAAGCCCAAGGAACCGTTAGCTTACCTGTTAGTGACTTAGGCTCTTACCCTTCTAAGGCTAATCGTCCTCCTCGGTTTCATCTGGTAACGGGATTTCTTGTGTGTTTTCCATTATTTCAAATTGGAAAAGCTTACAAGACAAGATGACAAAGGATGGAAGATTGACCTGAAAAAATAAAACAATCTATTACGTCGTCGATTCGGCAACATGGTAGTGACCTCTAGGACTTGAAAATTATTTTGTACGTAATATGTTGGCTAAGGTCAGTGCTTTCATATCAACTGATTCAGGTTTAAGAATTTATATGATCTAAGTTTGCTGGATATTTTAATCCTAATCTAGAAAAGCAGTCTTTTAGACTTCAAAAAGTATTTTAACATTGGTAATACAAAGATTTATGGAGAACTTTTTGGATTCTAAATGAAATTATGTTTATAAGCTCTAGAGAATGGGGAACTTCTGGTAGATAGTAGAATATGGTAATTGCTTTTGCCTTGATAAATGCTAACCATTTTAAGGCTTAAGTCAAATGTACACCTGTTTTGGCTTAAGGCTGCATATTGACCGGAAGTGGTCTTTGCAAAAGTCCATGAAAGGTAAAAGTCTGTTTGAACAGGTTTAAAAGGTTTTTTTTTTTTTTTTTTTTTTAGCACACCAGCCCTACCGGGCCTACAGCCTTTCCTGAAATTCTAAGCTATCCACGTGTCATTTCCACCTCAGCCAAATCTGAGATGGCATGCAAATATACCATTAGATCAAACCTCTTTCTCATCCACGGTCACCAAAATTAGAAAATCTTTAAAAATTGGAGAACGGGGATAGCAAAGCACGTCGATCCCCTGCTCTGTCCTAGCTCGTCATCGATCCCCTGCTCTGTCATAGCGAGAGCTGGAAAAATAGGTTTGGGATATTTCATTCCTCGGAATTGCCAGCCATCGAACTAACATGAAGACACTTCTATTTTCGCACCTCTGCCTTGTCCGGCAATCCTTTTTTGTTAACTGGGATTTGCAGTTGTTTGTCTCGAATGTATTTTCTATGCTGCTTGTTCATTTATTTTGCTTTCGGACTCCATGCTGCAGAAGACCAAACAGGCATGGGCTTTACTCCATGTTGCAAGACGGCAAAATAGGGATGGGTTGGGTTGTCTAAACAAGCCTTGTCTTTGCAGGAATCTGAAATTGAAACCCCATTCCTTGTCCCCAGAAAAGATTGAGATATGTAAGTCTTTGGAAGGTTGGGCACAATCCACAAGCTTGCCTTTTCTGAGACCTGTGGAGAAATGCTGGCAACCTCAAGATTATCTTCCAGACCCAACATCTGACGATTTTTATCATCTGTTCTAAAGATGGGCGACGTTGGGGAGCTGCCACCTTGCCTTGCCAGTATGCCCTTTCGTAACAGACTCTTGCTCCCTGGAGCTGTTGTTCGTATTTATTGTACATCCCCAATGAGGTATTCTCTTAATTCCACATGAAATTTCATGAAATTCAGTAAACATGGACCTGTTTATCTAGCATTGGAACTGACGTCTTCGTCCATCTCATGAACCTGCATTACTATAATTTGTGAAAACTGGGCGAAAAACTAAAGTTTCGTTCTTCATTGTTAGTGTTTGGCTTGTAGAGCAAGAATTGTGGCAAAAAGAGGACAGAGGCATTATTGGAGTGTTACCTGTTAGGGATCTACAACAAAATTCTGAACCTTCTGCATTTCCGGAGACTCCATACCCTCCCCAGGGTATTCTTTTATTCTCTTCTAATGATGTAATACTTTTAGATGGTTTCGCTCTAGTGAGAATGGGAATGATGTAACTTGATCTAGATGTCTTTTTCCCTTCCTCATAAGTAGTCAATTAGAATTTAGATGTATTTCATGCAGCATAGGAATTATCAGGAACAACAATCTTAGGGGAGCATGATGGTAGCAAAAAATCTGTATGTGATATCAGTTGAACCGTTTACCTGCTGCAGCTGTTGGAGATATGGGTATGGCTACTGTGAAGAAGGGTATGGCATAACTTTCGTATGCGTGCGTTGCATCAAGTTCAGATCCTCAGCTTGAAAGGACATGTAGTAATTGGCATCATCTGCAACATCCAGTAATTGCCACTCTCATTACTACTGTTTTCAGAACAGTCTGGCAAAACAGCAGGCATCTTCAAAGAAGAGATCCTATATGGCCGTATTGAAGAGTTTGACATTGTTGCCATTTCTAACAGTCCAATTGGAATGGGAAAATCAAATGGTATTGCTACAACAACAATTCGCTTGAAGCATGCAAGGTCAGATTGCATGTTGTGCCACTATTGAGCTCTTGAAGCAGTTTTGCATTTTGGTTTCTTAGTTGTCTGTACACAAACACTTTTCTTCTTTGCATTTGATTGTGACTGTGCTTGTGATGTGCAGAGAGTTTTACTACATGTTTTAATTATGTGCTTATTCATTATCAGAGTATAACAACCCTAGTGCACAAAAGGGTTATTTGAGTATTACAAACATGCCAGCTTGCCATTTTGTTGCAGTATGTTAAAAACTTTAAAAAGTTACTTTGTTTTCGTGCACAATTCACTGGATTATTTTATAGATCAGCCTGACAATGATTCAACTGTCAGTAGCATTGAGGGCGACAATGCCTCTAATAATGATCTAGCAGGGGATCTGGAAGATCTCAGTGAAGGAACTGAACACATTTGGTAATGTATAAACTTTTCAGTTATATATATAAGGTAGGAGTTTGCATGCAGCACGTCATGAAGCTGCTAGCAAACCTGGCTGCAATGTCATCGTCAACTTTTGTTTGTGCCAATGCATGTGTACTTTATGAAAAGTTGGATATGGTCCTTGTAACTGCTCAAATGTTAGAACACATAGAACTTAGTCCAATTTTCATGATATATTAGTTGAATGTAGTTGTTTTTCAAATGACTCTCTTCTGCAGGAACATGAAAGCTAAAACAGGTGATCCTGCAGATTATCCTTTCAATCTGGACTTCTAGAGCAATAAATACATACAGATAACATTTGGCACCATGTCCAATGATGTATCATTTTTATTGTTTGGGATTTACTGTGGGGCTAATCCTTAAATTTGAGAAGAATTGTAATTTGTGGCCCAAGCAAAGTTGCTGACAGGCAGATACAAATGGTATTACTGTATGTTCTTTTTTGGAAAATCATGGCCTTCATGGCGGAGCCTTATGGCGAATAGAATGCGAATGTCATTGCACAATGGTGCATCAACATGGGGTCAGTATGTTTTTTCCCTACCTTAACTAGTATGTCTTGACAGTTACTTTATTTTCTACAGGCATGACGGAACATACTTCCAAGTTGGTGTTTGCCATCAGACTTATGCCCATGCACAGGTATATCTTCTACACAGATTCTTTTGCATCAAGTGCTAAAACTAGACTTTACATATTAATTATCAAATACTAAAAAATGTCGTTAATTGCTTGCATAATACTCATATAACTGTATACATACTTTATTTCAAATAGGCTGCCCTGTATAATTAAACGTGTTTTTTCCATTGTCATGCATACTTTGCTTGCTTAGTCTTTTCCCACCACTTGGTTTACCATCTTCAATTTGGGAGTGAGGATACATATCTCAACCTTCACAGCTTCTACTTTGTGCAGATCCAGATTACCCTGCAGAGACGTTATTGGAAAAGTTATACAAATGGCGAGAACTGCCCTTTGACTTGCCTGTAGCTTTGCTCCTCCATTGGGTACTTGTTGTGTTTTCTTGTACTGAAAAAGACTTCGAGGCTTGAACCTTAAGCATTGCTATCAAAGCAAATCGTTTAGTTGAATGGAATTCAGTCAACCAACCAGTTGCATACCACATTTCACTGAAGTTCCTGTCTTATGTTTCAATATGATATCTATCCACAGTTTGTCAGCAGGCTGATTGCTGCCACGGTTTTTCCCTCGAAAACCCTTCGGGGCGGGGGTTTTTTAATCCGGGAAGTAATCCGCTTGCTACGTTTTTGTATTGGGTCCCATAGACCGATTGGTCTCCGTGGACGATAAAAGTACCTTCCTTCCTTCCTTCCTTCCTTTGTCCTAGTCTGTTTTACTTCAAGCTTTAAATATTTTCATCTATCACTATTCTAGGGTTCGATTTGGGAGTCCAGAACTACATGTATTTTTCTAATATGTTTGTCATTTTTTACTTAAACAAATTTGTCGGTCAGCAGATCTCATGGGGCTTTGTATGGAGTCTCCGTGCTTGCGTGTGCCATCCCTCCATCTTATTTGCAAACTGTGGACGAACATTTTTGTTCTCCTTGTTTCTTAGGGTGTTGGTATTGTCCCGAATGGTCTTTTTGGCACGGCAACTGTTGCACCGCTCTCTGCCTAAAAATTCTTGTGTTATAAGAGATTGATTTTCTTTCACTATATGATACTTTTAGAGCAAATTGTAGGGAAAATGTCAGGCTTATTGGAATAACAAGTGTTAGTAGCCATAGAATTATTCAAGTAGCTGCCCTGCTTCATGATCTTCTTCAGTTTGTTTGGGAAATTTGGAGGAATACCGCACCCATTGTAGTCATTTTCCCTGAGCAACTTACTCTTCTTTCAAGACAGACAAAGGACATTTCCTAGTTTACTTCAAATCAAGTGGAATCTCTTACCTTCGGTTTGCAAATCTGAACACCGCTAAGAAATCTCATCATTCGGGGTTCAAATCTTTAATGGGAATTTTGGTGCCGATACATAAAGCAATTCACCATTCTATCTAGACATGGTCCAGTACACGCGGGCTCACGTTGGGTAAGATCCTTTATAGAATCTTGAATGCATACAAGCAAATCCTTTTTGTGAGCTCATAATATAATATATAATGTTTTCCCTCTCTTTCTTGCTAGTTCAAATAATCTCTTCAATTCAAGATCGTTTTCAATTGTTTATATTACTTTAAGCTCATGTTCATGCTTAGTACTAGTGCTTTAAGAACTCTAATATATATTGCAGAGGTGGGATTTCTTGCAGGGGTTATGGATTTCCTTCACATGCAACCTTTCAACATTAAACTTCAAATGTCCTTTGAAGGGAAGTAGTTACGGAAGAATATGGAAGAATAGAACAAGGTCTTGAGTTAACTGTTGACTTTGTTGTCTATTTTCGTGATTTGTTTGGACAAAGGAGATGAGTTTAACATTGTTTTTATACTCCAGGTTTTGGTGCTCTAGGCTTTGAGGCTCTCTAAAGCATCTGTTTATATTATATTATCTGGAGAATCCGAAATCAAGCCATTTTTGAACAGCCAAACAGGAACAATCACCCGGCACCAATCTGTATTAAGTAATGTCAATGCGTAGCTTTAGATTCATTTCACTTGCCTGCCTTGTAGATTTGGAAAGCACCCATGCTAACAAGACAGATTGGCTCTTATTAAATTTAATTGCGTTTGATAAAGCACCAATGCTAACAACCCAGGGAGATTAGCAGATGTGGTTTATCTAGCCATTTGAGATTTTCGTCAAGGCTTGACATTGAAGAGCATTGTCAAATGTCATATTCTCTATTGTCTCAATGTTATATTCTCCAATGTCTCCGTATGCAATTATATCCATGCATTGCTTTCCACTTATGGACGTATTCTCAAATGTCTGTTTAACAAAATGAAATAATTAGTTATAGAATTGGTATTTTATATCCATTGGCATTTTATATAATTGTTGGTTATCCAATGTTGTTTTATGATATTCATTTACTTACTGGTAACATTTTACAATGAACCTCCAAGTCATTTATGAAGTTTTTTGCACATGGTGAAATGTGGTCGCCAAGTTTATTTTAGCTCCCATGTATTTTAACATTTTTATGTGAGTCTTAATGTGAGACTTATTCGCTAATTTAATTAACTGTTCATTCTTTTTCTTAGCTCCCATGTGCTTTTAGATCCTAATTTAATTTTACAAAGTAGTTTTGTTTTCAATGTCATAGTGTTTTTTTTCTTCTTGGGATAGTGTTTCTTTTCTTCTTTTTAATGTGATAGTGGGCTTATCTACTTCTTTCGTAGAACCAACATTCCATTGCCCCAAACATCCTATGGCTAGTTTAGACTTTTTAGCAATCCTAGGACAATCATTTGTCGCCATGTTGAATGACAAGTAGGAAACCTTATCCTTTTCAACAATGCCCTAAAGGTAAAAGTATCTCAAGCCTAAATAAAAACTTAGCAAGTCTTACCTTGCTAAAGCCTTCTGGTGTTAGGACTTGAAAATTATTTTGTACGTAATATGTTGGCTAAGGTCAGTGCTTTCATATCAAAGAATTTATATGATCTAAGTTTGCTGGATATTTTAATCCTAGTCTAGAAAAGCAGTCTTTTAGACTTCAAAAAGTATTTTAACATTGGTAATACAAAGATTTATGGAGAACTTTTTGGATTCTAAATGAAATTATGTTTATAAGCTCTAGAGAATGGGGAACTTCTGGTAGATAGTAGAATATGGTAATTGCTTTTGCCTTGATAAATGCTAACCATTTTAAGGCTTAAGTCAAATGTACACCTGTTTTGGCTTAAGGCTGCATATTGACCGGAAGTGGTCTTTGCAAAAGTCCATGAAAGGTAAAAGTCCTTTGAACAGTTTAAAAGTTTTTTTTTTTTTTTTTGAAGAACGACAATTTCAAGATACATACAAGAGACCTGTGACATGGGACTCGATATACATTTGGTTTTGAATGTATAGTTAGGGTGCCAATAGTAGCACCGCACGAGAACATCACACAGAACTTGCAGTGTTGAATCCTAAGATGTGGTGAAAATGTTCTCCTTGAGTTGGATCAAGCATGTATTGAAGATCAACCTTTTCCCTTTGAGTACTGTGTGAGCTCTATAACTCAAGAGGTTCTTGGTTAGAGATTAATTGGACTCACAAGAATGTCAGAGGTGCAACATAACTTACTACTCTTTACATCTGTATAGATATAAAATTTATTGAATTTTAGATGTTCTCACTCTAAATTTATCATATTTATTAGTTTTTTATTCCAGCAACGCTGAGAACCACTTGATATGGAGTGTTTTTTAAGTGCTCATTATCTACTAAAGATCAGGCACATAAAAAGACAGTTACCAGATTTTGAAGCTATCTATATGGAGATATATATCCAAGGTATAGCAGCTTATAATATTATGGATCATGAGAAGATAATAGCCAAACAGGTGGAAGTAAAACTCTTAGTTTTCTAAACCTCAGACAATTGTTTTATATCTCAGTTTCCTGTCAAGTTGGAGTCATTTTTCTCACCTTTTTTTTTAGTGCTATGTCCACCGATTTTATGGGGATGTGATGATGATGCATGCAATAGGAATTTCAATAGCACGTCTATTGGATCATGTGATAGTTTTTATGTCTACACAGATTCACACCATGGTTTTTACCACCAGTGATGGCTATCGACATGAATTTCCAGCTTTTCATTTTGGATGTGGTCATAATCAGATGGAAGACCACATCCAATATGGTTCCAATGTCTCTTCCATCTCAATTAGAAGAAATGGTTTGATATCGATCCCAATAAGACAAGCCCTTTAAACTTCAGCTCAATTTTGGAACTTCATGAACCTCAGATACAGTTCACTTCAGTTATAGATTACATGCATGAGCATATTTTTGCTATGTCAATCTGGTAGGCATTAATTGCTGCAAAATCATATTATTGGGAGAGTTAAGGGCATGCGGTTGTGGTAGGCACTCAAAACAAACGCAGTTCTTCCATGAACACCCCAATTCGTAATGTTATTGAATATAACATCCTTGTGGGGAGTCGTTGTTTATATGCATTCAAAGTGAAAAACCTAAAGGAGACATAAAAGGTATTCACTAGATTGTTGGTACCATCACATTTTGACTAGGCGAGATCTGCTTTGCTTACAAGTTTAGGGCAGAGATGCATTTCACAAATATATCTATTTGTTAAATTCCATTTGTCAAGCATATCTACTTGCTATTGTTGTCTATCGTATTGCATTCTGATGAGGTAGCTTGCAGTTGGCTTCATAACCAAAGTTTTTTTACTCACATATTCTACATATTCTCCAAATAATGCAACTTTGATAATATAAGTTCGTCAAATATTTGCACTATCATAAAGTGCAGTTCGCATTCTATTCTGAACCTTCAAATACCAATTATCTTTAATATAGACAAAGAAGATTAATTACCCCAAGTAAATACACGTAACAAGGGCTTGACTATGGACACGTATAACAATAATATTTTTTATACATTTGACTCTTAACATAATTAATTTTCAATTCCCCAACCTATTGTATTTTTTGTGACCAACATGAATGCCATATGGCATCGTCAAAATATGCCCTTTGTAAAATAAAACTCACATTTTATAACTCTTGAACTTAATGGCCGACAAAAAAGCCCAGCAACGCTGGGCACTTTTTCTAATGTTATAATAATGCTATAATTTTTGCCATCAAAAGAATACATTTTTTGACAATCACAATCTTATCACGCCATTTCTTCTGTGATTGAATTAAACTTAGCTTTATTAAGACTACAAGAAGTTTATCGCGGCGGCCAAGGCCGCCGCGAACATTTCTCTTTTCCAAATTATTATGAAGAGGGCTGGAGTCGAAGTTACATACCCAAGTTTCTTTGAGCTTTTGAGATTCCCTCTAACTCATGTAAATGTGATAGGGTTATTTATCCTCTAACATTTCTCCTATGCATCATCTATTTCCTACATGAATAGTTCTACCTAATGTTGACACATAAGTTAGGGATAACGTAACGTTTTTGATGCTTTAGTGGTGATGCATAACTTAGGGATAAGGAACTATTTTCAATGCTTTGGTACTTACATTGAAATTATGTCCAAACACAACTTTCTTTGGTCCCTAACGCGCGTCAGCAGGAGAATGTCACCTAAAGTGAAAGGTGACATTCTTGTATACGGAATGCATCATTTGAAAAAATCATGCGTATTAACAAATATTATCATTCATGGCATTCCATGTCTAAGTGAACCAATAAAATTGTAGAAATCCGATTTTGTATTCTTGAGTATCATACTGTAGGTTTCTCATAGGAGGACATCACATACCTAGACAATGGTTTGCAAATAAAATTAGATGACCCTTTGAATTGTGGTCCCGGTATAATTTGTAATTTATTTCATAAGAACAAAAGAAAGACAAATTCATGAATGAAGTATGCACCAACCATGATGTTGTCAAACATGCATAATGCCAGAGAAAACGTTGTTGAATTTCTCAAGTACCAGAAAAATGTGCATAGGGCCCCGATATCGGCCGCTTCTTCTTCAACAGTTTGTTCCCACCAAAATAAAAAAATAAGAACTGTTCAATTCAACCATTTCCCACCAAAAATTTCCCACCAAAATAAAAAAATAAGAACTGTTCAATTCAACCATTGAACATAGAATAGAGGCCAAATGATCGGCTGTACATGTGGCAGTCACAGGGAGAACTCAAAGAGAAGCGGAGTTGTGTTGCAACAGACAAAGCAGCAGCGGAGAAAGATGGAAGGCAAACCGGCAGAGCAATAGGCAGAGAAGAAGGTGCATTTTGTCAACCCAGTTGCCTCACAATTCTGCACCGCTTTTTATTAAAATCCAGCAAATTGGTCCAATACGATGAGGACCCAACCCAATTTGCATAAATTTCACTCAGATTCAATGAAAAAAAGAAAGTAATGGAGAGCTCAATATGCTCAAACTCATTTGGCAACGAGGAACCAATTGGCCTCAATTTGAGATCTACAACCCCTGGTTGCTTGAATCAGAAGGCAAGGTCCGCGATGGAGTATACTGAAACAGCCTTTTCATGACATCTGTATCTTTCATAGATGAAATTCAGGTATACTCTGCCATCAGAAACTGTTGCCCTTTGCCAGGCCGGTAGAGCAATAAGTAGCAAAAGCAGCCATGAAAATGGAATAAGCAAATCACTTGATTCAACATCCCTAATTCATACCCCTGATACAAACCCATGATTCAAACGCAGCCTCCAGCAAAATCAGCCAGATGCAGATCCAACACCTATGCAAGCTCCACGGTTTTCGGATATTTCCAATTCTGGGTGCTACAAATCTGTCCCTTGCAGACGAACCTCTGGTGCAAAAAAAGCCCTATCCAACGGCCCAAGACAATTTTAAGAAAAAAGAAACAAACAACATTGCAAGAAAGCATCATTGGGGAACCTACTCGGCCGCTTTTTGCCGGAAAGCAGATTGCCAAAATTGCCAAACTTTAAAATTATTAGACTTTTTTCTTCTGTTGATTTTTTCCCCCGGACAGCCACGACGACGTGGCAGCAAATTAGTAAAAGAATAAAAAGGATATTCTCAAAGAATCTTGCCTATAGCAATTATATAGTTTAGATATGATCTATCTATGTGGAGCAAAACCAAGAAATAATTACTTGTAAAATTAGCCACCAATTCTTGACTGATGACACCAAGTCAAAATAAAAACCTAACAAGTCTTACTTTGTTAGAGCCTTCTGGTGTGTTCTTGCTAGGTTTTTTTTTTTTTTGTGTTTTCCTTATTTCTTCCCTTCCCTTCCCTTCCTTCCCCTTCCCTTTCTTTTTTTTTCTTTTCATTTTCCTTTTTGTGATTATGGAAAAGGAAACAATCATGGCATAGTACATTTTTACAAAATTGGTCTAGAGTTGTAAATTAGACATTGTTCCACAACTTTCAATTCTAATAATACAGATGGAAAAATATACTTGCACAGCAAACCTGCAAATTAGAGAGAGTAAGAGATATAAATCACGCCTTATCTTTTTACCGGATCATTTTGAGTTCCAACAGCTCGGTCGGAATATGATAGATAAGTCTCTTGAAATTATTGACTGGAATATAAATAGGACTAAACTCTTACTTCACTAAGATACAGATATAATCTCATTATTGATTTTGTTGCTTGGAGATATCCTCTCGAAGAACGCATTGAATTTAAGATGAAAATGAAGTATGCTCTCAAGCTCATATTCTTCTCAAGGTGCCGAAGCTAATCATTGCACTGCGCAACAGCTGATTTACAGCCAAACATCCTCATGCAAACATCCTTTTTATGCTACTGTTCACATGGATGGTTCAGTTTGCATGAAACGACCATAGTTCCATAAAGTTTATGATTCAAGACCAACCTCACACAAAGAACTTGTTGATCGTGGCATCTCAGTAGGATTTAATCTACCATTAAAATTCTCTACCAATGCTTACATGGATCGAGAGAAATGTGTTTTAGCATAGACTAGGGGAGTTCTTGTTGTGCTGACTGCTCTTCTTCCATCTCCTAATCTTCCTCTGGCTGAAGGTCAAGCAAACAAAATTGCTTTGCACTTCTGCTAAAGTTCCATCAAAGGAACTACCAAGATCGTATGCTGCTTTTGCTAGACAGTAATGAGCAAATGAAATAACTTCTTGCAATTTAAAATAATAAAAGATATGCATATTACATATATGGAAAATCTCACCCGAAAGTTGCACAACTCTGCAAAGTGTAGTAGGCACGGACAATGATTCAATATAACAACAAGTGTAAATTGAACTACATCTAGACAAATCCCAAACAACATTGCACTGATCTAGACTCACTCAAAAAGCTGAGATTCTAGTGATAAATTCAAAAAGAGACATTCAAATCAACAAAATGGAAAGCACACTCTCATTTTCAAGGATCTGAAAAACTTGAGAGAAGCCCTGGGCAATACAATTGCTTATGCGAGGCTTCTTATTGATGAGACAAACCATCCAGGCAAAGGTATTCTCGGACCATTTTACCATGGGCGGAGCAATCAAGCTCAAGACAATGTGAGACTTAGAATTGCAATTGCTATGCCCCCCAAAAAAAAAAAAAAAAAAAAAAAAAGAAAAGAATAAAGCTCTGCTGAACACTACAGCGCAAAATGAACCTGCATGCGAAAACATTGCTCTACACTTTGCATTTTTCATAAAGAAGCAGCAGTAAAATGTAGTCTATCAAACGAACTCACAAGATCCCTCCATCAGACTTCCGAGTTCAATAGAATGGCTTTAACTCTAAAATACAACAAAGCTCCAAATAGTAAAAGCTCCAGCAAAATTACCTGAAATAGACACACGAGGGTGAAGCTCTAGAAGAGCAAAGAATGTAAAATAAGTAGAAGGAACAACATTGGAAATGCGAATACCATTGTAGCTTGGGTAATACAGAATGCAGGATGCCAAAATCCTATTAATAGTTGCTTAATAATGTCCACTAGCTGCTCCTGCATATAGCAAAAGTATAAGCTCAATTGTAATGCAATAAATGTACGTTGGATCATGCCCTACACTCAAATGCTAGAATAACTTAAACAACACATTAAATGACATTACCAGAAACTGTCAGTCTTACACTTCAGCAACATAAAGTCATAACTTCATCCATTTTCCCTAATAAGCATATATTTAGAGAGATAATGAAGAGAACATAGGCCTACCACATACAATGATGGGTCTTTAATCTAGTGCATTCATGAAATGCATTTGTGCCATTTCATTTTGGAGACAAAATTGAATGAAAGGTTTCTCCACAGGCTCCATGAAAGCTGCCAGTGTGTCTTGGTAACCATACAGCAGTACATTCTGCAGGCATGACATAAAACAGTCAAGATACTAATTTGAAAATCCTCATAGCATCCCAGCAGGACAAACACTACATATGCAAAATCAAAGATAGGCTGCTTCAAGGTCAATTAAATGAGAGGCCAAGCTATTCAACCTGCAAACGAATCTCCTGTTGCAAGCAGTTTGGAAAGACACTATCCAGCACTAAAATTTGAAGTCAATAATAGAATGGGTTCTCTATTTAGCGCCATGGCACTGTGGCAAATGCTGCATCGATGAAGCACATTCACATGTAGGTTACCATAGGTGATGGAAGAAAAAGACACTAAAACTTGGGTATAAAAATTGCCATCAGATGGCCAAGTTATAAAACTTACCATCAGATGGCCATCTCTTCTCACATCTAATTTTCTTAGATCTCTTAGTTTTACAGATATTTAGGCTTCTTATGCTCCAACGAACCTTTGCTGGTAACTGGTAAATAAGCAAAAGCTTCATATAGCAAAACAAAGAAGGGTGATATGTATATTATTATTAGTGGAGAAAGAGAAACAAATGAATATGAATATGCATATACTGACCGTGTTTACAGCAGTTCTGCAACTGAGAATCCCCCCTGTTGGTGCCACTGATAAAAATCTAAGCTTCATAAACTCTGCATTCATCTGTGTCTGGATTCATTTTGCAAAATTCTTCTAAAGGATCACCACTGCTGACCACAACTCCAGGTCATTTGGTTGCCAGAAGATGAGCAAGATCTACAACCCTTTGACTGAACAGAAAAAAGAATGTAGCAGTCTTCATAATCAACTCCTAATGTAATATATTATGAAAAGCATGAGATCCTGCTGTTTACTAACATAGGTGAGAAACCTAGAATATGTATCAAATTATCACATCAACATTAGCATATTAAAATGCATTCAAAAGTATTATACCTGTAGCCCCATTCATTGACATACGAGGTACAACTTTAAGCATATCATCTCCCATCACCAGTTGATGAGACATCGAACATCTGCCCTTCAATGGGCCATCCGCACCCTTTCTGAAAGCAGCATTCACATGATCTGCTGTAATCCTTTTTCTATGACCAAATCCACAACAGAGAAATTAAGTGTGGGCACCCTCAGAGCAATTCCATTCAGCTTTCCCTCGAGTCGTTGCAAGACCAATGACGCTGCCTTTGCTGCCCCAGTGCTTATGGAACTATGTTCAATGCTTCTTCCCTTTGTCCTTCGCAAATCGCAATAAGAAGCATCTAGCAATCTCTGCTCAAAAATTAGCCACAAACTTTAACCAAGCTTTAAACATAAGTTATTACCAGTTTCAATCAGGAGAAAGAAGGAACAAGATTTCTGATCTCATGTGTATGAATGGGTAGTAGCCATAGTTCCCTTTACAATACCTGCAATTAAGTTCAGTTCTGGCTATTTTCTAGTTATTGAGATGCTCTTTGATAGTTGAGTGCTTAACAAATTCTTCATCCAGAATCTTGACAAATGGATTGGTTGTGCAGGAAGCATTCCTATGGCCTGAAAGATTGAAACTTATTCAGTTTATGGCCTTGCACCATTGTTACAATCTGATTATCACATTGAAATACAACTCACGTTTCTTACGCCACCACTAACATTGACAGCAATAACTTCTAGAGGTGAATCTCTGCAGCGTGCCATCATCGGAGGAAATTGCATTCAATTTTTCCAAAACCACTAATGGCTATTTTCAATTTGGCAACAGTTTCCCGTTTAGCCTAAAACATTCCCATTCCCAGTCTTAGCTCTTATCTCTGAGAAATGAGATCTGGAAATGTAGAATATCCAGTATTTCTAACCTTCACAGCAAGCTGCTGGCCTATAAGATCGAGAAAGCTAGTTTTAATTTGGTTTGGTCCTTGAGGCCATAAACTCTCTGAACTGTCAATCAGTAACAAACTGCCAAAGACGCATTCTGAGACTGACATATCAGTTCTATTCGGTTTATCTGTGTATTCGACCTTTACAATAAGTTTAGAAGCATGCATCATTTTCCATTTTCCAAGAACCCTAATAAAAGGTAAAAGGTATATTGCATCATTAACCTTTTTTCTGCTACGATGCAATGGAAAAATGGGCGAAAGGGCAAACAAGAAAAAGGCCATCCCTTTTTTTCACCATAAGAACTTTGAACTTGGAGCTAGGAGCATAGGATCTTTGAACTTGGAGCTATGGAGGACGACTTCCGCCGTAGAATTGAAATGGATCTATTGACTTATCATTTGACGCATCAATCTTCCTTTTTAGTACGCGCATTAACATCGAGCATCTTCAGGCATGAAGTCTTGACTGGTGATCATGTCCGTGAACTTCGAAACATGGGTTTAGAAAACTGGGTGCAGGGTCAACATGTTCAATCCTTTGTGGACTTTTTCATGCAAGGTGGGCCCCCTAGGATGACCGAAATGGATCCATTAACTTCTGGAGAAATGGATCTATTGACCAGGCCTCCAGATTAGATTTTGCTTAAACCGGAAAAATGCCGTGCTTTGTTGGTACTTACCGGATTTTTCAGAAAATATCCTCTAATTTACCGGATTTAACAAGGATTTTACTAAATTTTGACCGGAAATTTTGCCGGCATCTATTAAAGAAACCGGATTTTAACAACTTCGATCGGAAATTCTGGGGAGGAACCCCCCTAATCTGGAGCCCTGCTATTGACTTATCAATTGACTGGTCAATCTTCCTTTTTAGAACGCGCATTAACATTGAGCATCCTCAGGCGTGAAGACGAGATTAGTAATTATGTTCGTGAACATCAAAACATGGGTTTAGAAGACTGGCTGCAAGGTCAACATGAAGACGAGATTAGTAATTATGTTCGTGAACATCAAAACATGGGTTTAGAAGACTGGCTGCAAGGTCAACAGGTTCAACCCCTTGTGATGGATCAAGTTATGGATCAAGATGATGTACAAGATCGAGACCTAGTCCAAGCTATGAATCAAGATGTTGCTCAAGGTCTAGACCTAGAACTGAGACTATCATCTCAAGATCTATATTCCAAAACGCTAAGGCCTTCTCTTGCTAACTTGAACATCGGACTTGTCCGACGTGGTTTGAACATTGATCTAAAGCCATTTGTAGTTCCTGATCTGAACATTGATCCCCAACAACTAACTCTTGCTAGCCCAAACATTAATATGTCGAGGCCAAAGCAAGTTGACCTTCCTGACTTGAACATTGATGCAGTATGCCAGATTGACAAGTACTAACATTAAAAACATGGATCCTATTTAAGTTTGTTTATTGTGAAATTTTCATGTATGTATATTTCTCTGTCTTTGTTTAGGTCTCTCCCTCTCACTTGGGAGTTAAATCTTAAGTTACTTCTACTCTAGTTTATGTCGTTACTATAGATTTATGTCTAAAAGTTCTAGAGTGTCAAACAAATAACAAACCCATTAATAATGCATATTTGTAAGATTTCATATATTTTTCGGAAGTCTTATGTCTAAACAATTGCAAAAATGAACATATTCTATACATTGCGTATATGTTTTCTAGTGTTGCAATTTTGCATACACATTAATGCAGGCTTTCCATGTTTGTTGGGTATTTAATCAGGAGTGTTTTTAAGGGATTCTTAAAGGGCACTTTGAGTTATACTAAAGATGATGTTGTATCAACAAATTTTGATGGTGATGTCAAGTTTGTGTGTTTGTAGTAGCAGTTTGTTTATCTGTATCATGATAACATACCAAAAGATGGAACTGCTGGCACTGCCATAGTGCAAAAAGAGCCAAGATTGATGAGTCCAAATCCGGCACCTAATCTGAAATGGAACTGCAGCAAAACCTACACTACTAGAAAGAGCTCCAGACGAGCTTTCGAAAGAACCAAAGAACGCGAGAAATAGAGATCGAATGGAAAAGCTTTACCAAAACCTAGCTTCCTCGTTCGCCGCCATACTCAAGAGTATCTCCTCTTCAAAAGCGCCATCAGAAGGCCTCCAAGTAGATTTGATTTGATTTGATTTGGCCATGTGTTATCTTTCAAGTTGCAATTTGGGTATGCATAGACCTTAGGTATATTGCACCCAATGAATTTATCCATATTTGATTCCTAGAGGGTGTCTCTTTAGGAAAAAATATTAATATTGTTGAGTGATGATCTCCATGGCATCCACGTAATCCAATACAAATTGTTTTGGCCATGTTTTGTGACAATACACGTTTCATTTTTATATAAATCCATATTTTATCGACCATGCGATATTTTGGCTGTGACGTCCTCTACTCGTATACGGTGCCCTGCACGTATAGAACTGGAGTTCATCCCTCTTACGTCGCGGAAGCATGAATACAAGGGTTAGCACACAGCACGAATATACATAAATAACCACCACGAAGGGTGGCGCATCCATCCAAAATACCAACGGCATAGAATATGCATCTAATCCTAAGAAAACACCCAAACCCGGGTTCTACCCCTACCGGACTCCGTGGGGATCGGTGACATCGGGTGGGCCTCAAGAGATCGTGGAGGCCAGAAGTCTTGGCATGGCGTTGGCTGGCATAGAACATTGGCTAGGGTTGTCCACTCCATCCAATCCTTTACTTTCTCATGCCTTGTGAGATTAGTAAGAGGTGCGGCAATTGTTGCAAAATCCTTAACAAATTTCCGATAATATCCTGCGAGTCCCAAGAAACTCCCGGGACCTCACGAAACATTAGGCTGGAATGGGCCAATCCTTTAATCTAGCTTCTATCTTAGCTTTGGATGCAGTAGCAATTCCTTCTGCTGAGATAATATGCCCCAAATAGTCTACCCTCGGAGTGGCGAACTTGCATTTGGAGAACTTAGCAAAGAGGCGATGGTGCCTTAGCTTTTGCAAAAGCTAATCGGAGATGTTGTTCATGTTCTTTGCTAGGTTTTACTATAGATGAGAATGTCATCAAAGAAAATGACAACAAAGTCGTCAAGTATTGGCGGAAGATGTCATTCATCACCGCATAAACGTTAAGCGTTGGCGTTGGTCAATCCAAAAGGCATGACAAGAAACTCATAATGCCCATATCGGGTGAAAAGCAGACTTATGGATGTCCTCTTCCTTAATCCTTATCGATGGTACCCTGAGCAAATCAATCTTTGAGAAATACTTTGCTCCTTGCAACCGGTCCATAAGATCATCGCCTAGGCAAAGCATAGCGATTCTTGATGGTATGCTTATTGAGTTGCCTATAATCAATACACATCCTTAAGGAGCCATCTTTCTTTTGACAAAAGAATAGGAGCCAAATGGTGAAACACTAGGCGAATAAACCCCAGATTCAAGAACTCTTGTAGTCAGTTTTTCTTAAGCTCTGCTAATTCGGAGGACTCATTCGGTGCCGGGGCTTTCTTTGGTAGGCTTAGTACACGGTTCAAGAGTTATCTCACATTCCACCCCTCTGAAAGGAGGAAGCTTGTGGATCTCATCCGGAAAAAAAAGATCGCTAAATTCTCGGAGAAGGGTAGCAATGTCCGATGGTAAAGGCGTCAATTACTTCTCATTGTTTGGAGTCCGACTCAATGGAAGCAAGTTTAATGAGGCAAAGGAGTTCATTCTGCATTATAGCTTTTCCCTAGCTGCTTTTATTGACATTGACCGCATGGCGGAGTGTAATGAATCACCTTTTTATCGTCACCGTGCTCCATTAGCGGCGTTGAAGGTGACCTCACTTCTCAAGATCTATGTGGGCTCTGGCGGGGCGTTAAAAACTCCATTCCCACAATAAGATCATATTTGCCAATGTCCATTAACTTCGGCACCCAAGGCAAACCGTAGGTGCACGGCAACCGTGCATTTTAAGGTTAATCTGGCCATGACCATGAGTGTGTCCGATCTTACCGCTAGCTAATGTGGCCCGCTTAGCCTGGATTTCAACGTTCCACGGTACCTGGCCATTCTAGGGGAAGCAAAATTATGTGTACTACCCGTGTCCATCAAAATTATGAAGGGCTTCCGTCTACTTGGCCTATTGTAGAAATAACGGAAGAGGTCGACTTTTCGGCAGTTGCTTCGTTCTATAGCGGCAAGAATATGAGACGCACCATGAATGTACTTTCGGGAACCTCGTCTTCCGCAGCAAGATGGGACTCCAAATCTTCCCAATCCAATGCGGCCATGGCGGTTGGAGCGTCTGGCGGATCGCACGGCACGAACAGTGCATGAAGTGTCCAGCCTCATGCACCGGTAGCATGCCTTATCCCTGGAGTTTCTCCGGCCTCTTTAGGAATGGGACTGTAAGAGGCCCCGATTTCCTTACCAGCATTGTTCTCGCTTATCCGTGCTAAAAGCAACTTTCTTCTCCCCAAGGCGTCCATAAGAATTGTCTTTGAGAGGGCCCCCGACTTGGGGAACGGGGGTTTGTAAAGTGTGGGCGGCGTGGTCGCTGCGGTAAAGGGCGGTCGGTCATCTTGGCTCCTTGGCGTGTCTTCCTCAAGGCTTAATGCCTTAGCTTCGCCCTCACTCTGACTTTGGTCGATAGCCTTGACCATTCGTTTAATAGATGGGGCCAACCCTTCAATGTAGCCCTCTCTTGCTCTTTTCTCATTCATTCTGGCACATACAACCTCAAACGCATGAATTCGTCGATGTAGGCTGCACGCGGACATGCCCTTGTTCCAACCTAGAAGGTGCGAATCTGTTGGCATTTGTGCGCGCGAGGCACGTAATGCGATTTAAAAGCCTTAGCAAACTTCCTGAACTTGCATCTGCTCCTATCCGGTGTTTAGCTCCGCGTAACCCTTCCACCAAATCTGAGGCGACTCAGGTAAGGTTAGTGGTGGCGACCTTCCCTGTATCTTTCTCTCGTCATTCCATAGGACTTCCCGAATTCCTTCATTTCGTCCAACCAAGATTCCGCATTCACGCCTCCTCTGGATTTCCCATCAAAGCCGAGCCAACTTCCTGGTTCTTCCATATACTAGTGATGGTCAGTATCAACGGTTTTTCTGTATTCCTTATCCTTACGCCTTGAATGGTCACCTTTCGATAGCGAGGGACCCGAAGAACCCGAAGTGGTTGAATGTGAGGAAGCGGCTATCCTTAGAGGAACCGATGGCGCTTAGCATGAGTCCTCCTGCATGCAGTCTGGGGGCTAGCTCTGGGAGGAGGAGATGGGCATTTGTGGGGTGGACTCAATGGTCGCGAGGTAATTCCGTCCGGTCCTCCCCGAGTATGTGGCGGTGGATTGGTATGCAACACATAAGCCCTGTAACTTCGTAGAGTTGCCTTTTCATTAACATCAATTCTGTTCCGGGGTGAGCCCTCTTTGGCGTTGGAGGGTGTTTATAGCGGCGTTACGCATACACCGATCTATAGGAGTCATTCATGAATATATAAGCAGATTTACATTAATGTGCAATCCCTTTTAAGTTAATTGAACAAAAGTATATACAAACGTAAGACAATATTTGTATTTCATTCAAGTTGATTATAACAACGGGTTGATTGGTACATGGATTGAGACAAAAGTAGGTATGATACAATGGGAACTTTTAAAGTTCTCTTGCACACAGCCGTAACCACAACAACGAAAACACAACGGAAGAGACCAAGCCTAGGGGTTGGCGAAGAAGTCTGAGGATCGTGAGCGGTACTCTCCCCGCATGGCTCGGACGAGTTTATAAGCGTGCCAGGCTTGGACAATGATTGCTTGGTACTCCCATGTTGGGCTGATAATCGAAGGTTAAAGAGCCTTCATCGCATAAAAAGAGTTGCCAAAGATGGTGGTTGGCGTCCTCAAAGGCTTCGTGCTGGTCATATTCCAATAGTCCTGTGTAGTGCGACCACGGGTCATCTTCAGATCCTCGAAAAGCTCGATCCCACGAGGATGTTAACTATCTCTAGCCCATTGTCGAGGTCATAGAGTTCCCCAGTGGCGGTGGTTGGGTTTCATAGCCTTCCTCCCACTCGGATATTCACCATATCTCTGGCCATAGTCCCAGTCCAAGGCCCGGGATCGTCCCTCCTAACCATGTCGGTGATTCTTTCCTCATACTCCCAAATGGTTTCCTCTGCAACATAGTTGGAGTGAATAGAGAACATTTTGTAATTCCACTATACCCTAAACTTTAATGCTTTGGAAGAGAATGTCATAAAAAAACAATTTAGTTATACTCATCAAGAAAACTTTGTATTTAATAAGTAGATAAGGTACACATTTTTCAATATGGTTTAAACAATTGCCAATCCAAAATCTCATAAATACATGTGTATATATATAGCACCCTTAGTTCAGGAACTAGGCCCTGCCTCTTTATCCTTAGCCCTAGGAGGTGGTGGAGGCGGTCGGTGTCGCAGCAGAGCTACCCCAGGGTCCACTGTGGCCGCCGCAACAGATGCAACCTCTGGTGGATAGGCAACGGCCAATGGGGCTGCCGTGAGGAGCTTCATGCCCATCCAAGGCGCAATATCCTGGCCCAAGGCCGTAAGGGCAAGATCCCGTCGTACGAGTACATACGTAACGCATTTATAGGGAAGCTCTTGTGGCCGGCGAGAGTGTAGAAAGTGCACGGAGGGCCCACCATGAAGCTTCAGCCTCGGCCCTAAGTCCCGGCTATGAAGAGAACCTGCCCGTGATTTGAAGGCCGACAAAAAAGAAACGGGTGAGGTGGTTACCCAAAGACCTTCCCTTGCGGAGTTTGGATGCGACCACTTCCTTATCCAAGTCCATGGGGACTTCTTCCTCCTCCTGAGCTCTGTTGCTCCTCCTTCTTATCTTGGTTAGGGTTATGATATAAATCTTCACCCTCATCATCTGTGGAGGAACCTCAACCATATTGATGTTTGGGGCGTGAGGTCCCATAGCCGTGAAGGCATCTGTGCGGGGAAGCTGAAGGCTGGTTCCCGCATCACGAAAGTCGCGAAGACGTAATAGAGTCTCCGCCGGCTCTAGGGTCTCTGGCGACGGGAACTGCGGCGGTGGTGCACCTCCGAGGAAGCTTCGGTAGAAAGTGAAGTCGATGAAATCATCCATACAATACTCCGCAAAGCTCATAAAGTACATGGTCTTTGGCGCTTGCCTAAATCCGCCACCACGGATACGTCCCGTGATAATATCATCCAAGAGAAGGTATTCCCCCCCCGGTGATAAATAACCGAAGGCCGTCTAACCCCGACAAGCCTATAGATTGGTCACTTGTGGCGGCAGGTAGCTCCTCTCGCTAGCTCTTTCCAACGGGCAAAGTCGCCCATTCCTATATGCTCGTCATCCCCCCCTCGAGGATTCTCGCAGCTTGCCCTTCTCTGCCGGCAGGTTTCATCCTCAATGTATTGGTCCATGAGGATGGCTAGAGCGAAAGTAGCTTCCGGATCTTTTGCTGCCCACGATGCTGGACCACCGGTAGGTGTTTACCCCATCGGAGTTTCCCCTTCAAGACGTCATAAGCATGTGTGTCCCCGCCTAGCATCTGCCGAACTATCTCCCGCTCCAAATACAAGTGGGGAGGATCCCCTAGAGGAATACACAGAGGAAGCATTTCCTCCATGTAAAAGTCAAGGAATCCGGCATAGTCCGGATGCCGCTGATGTGTTAACCAAGAGATCTATCGCGTTGGCATAGCAAAGGTCTGCAGGCAAGTCGAAGGGAACACTCGTGGATCCCATTTCTCTCCATCAAGGTACCAGGCAGCAAGGTCGGCGGCGGCAGCCATGGCGCTAGAAGGGAGGAGAGAGGAAAAGAAGCGTTTAAAATAACCCTACAGTCCCCTTTTAAACCCTCTTAATAAAGCTGACGTCAGCATTTTATTTTAAATTTAACATGGAAAAAAAAACATTAAACTTTTAATTCAAAATAAAAGCTTCTTTATTAATTATCACAAAAAAATATGTACAAATGCGGATCCCCGCAAGTAGGCTAAAGGTTGCTCCCCGGTATCCCACGGGCGAGGGCTAAATCCTTAGGCATTATGAGTGACCCTTTTTGCGGGATAGGCGCAAAGGTTGGCATCACCAAAAGTGCTACCAAGTAGGCTTGACCTCTTGAGCGCCAAAATTGCAAAAGGTCCGGAAACGGAGATCGGTCTTAAATTGCCGCGGCGATCTCCGCACCAGCCTCTCTGGAAAGGCAGCTTTCTGATCAGAAGGTCCGTGGACTTCTGAAATTTGCGGATCTCCCGCAATGCCACGGTACCGGGTCGGAACCGATGAGGCTTCCGCTGCGGCCGAGGCCCCGACGATGTTGGCACCGTCTTAGCCCCAGCAAAGAATCGGGGAGTTATCCACTCTCTGCCGCCTCGGCCGGGCTGGTCTTCTTCCCAAAAGCCCCCGGCAGGTCTTTAACTTATCCTTGTATTGACTGCCGCCTTATGGGCAACTCCCCTTCCTCCCGGAGCTTAATCTGGGATGGGATCGTCGGTTTTGGGTTCGAGCCACTCCCGGATGCACCTCCTCCCTGGTCCCGCTGATCTTGTCGGTCCCGCTCCTCTTGCTCCAACTTCTCTCTTCTTCTCGAGCTCTCCTTAGGTCTTCTTGGATCGAGCAAAAGTTGGGCTCGCGACGCGGCGATTAAGTTCGTGGTACCTTTTGTGGCGAAGACCCATATCTATCGAATAGTTGTCGGATAGTCTATCTTTGATGTCGGGGATTTCTCCCCATACAAAGTCTGTTGGAACCCTCATGCCATTGGTATGGGGGAACCTCAATGGCTTTCTGCCATCGATGACGGCAAAGCCGCTCTCAGGTACCTTGCATACTCCCTACCGGATTTGTGTCCGCGGTCCGCTCAATTCACGGTGATCGTCTTCCCCGGCAAAACCCTAATCCTCGGCCTCCTCATCCCGACATCTTCCTCCTCCTGTATGGCCTTCCTGTTCGGAGGATAAAATTTGATGAGCATCATTACCATATCGGGTTGCTCAACAAGGGTATATGGGAGTCTGGCGTAGGTTCAAATGGGATGAGGAATGGCTCGAGAAGTGATAGGCGGGATATGGAATCCTATCATTGTTCTCAAACCTATTGACCAGCTCATCCAACAAGATGTCGATGAGGGCTGGGTCAAGATGTAAGCTTAGCAATCATGGCGTAGATCTCCACGATGCTCATGGTGGACGGGTCCGGAGCGCTCTTGGTAATAGCCATAGCGGGTAGTGCGGCGCTGGCGGCGAAGGGGATGGCAAAGGGGGCGCTAAGAGGCACAAAGCACAAGGGCGCAAGATCAAGGTCCGGTCTGATGGCGATGGCGGAGGGCGGCTCAGGCGGTTGGAGGCGCGGAAGCAAAAGCAAATGACAGAAAATGGTTTGCTAAACGGCCAATTAACTTTTAAAATTTCAAATTTTTTTCTTATTAACTTCAAAATTTTATTATTAAAAATTATACTGGCAAAATACGCGCCACATACGGGTCGGAAAACATGGCATTATCACGGTTTACGCCTCGGCCGGGTGTCGTCGAAATGCAAGCGGCACCGAAGTTGACTGGCGGGCCCCGCGTTGACTCGAGTCGATTGATTCGGCGCCGAAAGATTTCGGGCGCTTCTAACTTGATCGCAGTTTAACAAAAAGCAAGCGGCGCTCGGCTCGTTTTTTGGGCCCGCCCTGACTATTTTTCGCCTGAGTTGGATTTGCTTTTAGGGTAATTCGAAAGTACGCCCAATCCAATGGAGCCATCATCTCGTCATTTGAGTTACCCAATCGGCACCTGCTAGGCCTCCAATCTTGGCCCCTCCACTTCAAAGCTACAATTTCTTAACTTAACCTAACACCAAGCCAAACAACAAAGAGAACTAACGACACATTGACTTAGCCTCCTCCTAACTACCGTGCTTTCTGAAGTTAGTGTTTGGCCAAGTGCTATGATTTCAACAACCCGAAATCACGGCTCGATACCACTGCGGACGCTCCCAGAATATATACGACCCTCGGGACATATACATACGGGGACTTTCCCCTCCATGGCGATCATCTCACCATGAGCGGGCCCTCCGCCTATTTCGGGCCATCTATGAAATGAGGCCCAAGAAGGACACCGAAGGGGTCATTCGCCCACGCCTTCAATGGGACTCCTAATGTCGGAAGCATGAATACAAGGGTTTAGCACCGCGAGACGAATATTCATAAATAACCACCCGCGAAGGGTGGCGATCCATCAAAATACCAACGGCATAGAATATGCATCTAATCCTAAGAAAACACCCAAACCCCGGGTTCTACCCCCTCGGACTCCCGTGGGGATCGGTACGGCAGGCTGGGCCTCAAGAGATCAGCGAGGCCAGAAAGTCTTGGCATGGCGTTACCGGCATAGAACATTGGCTAGGGGTTGTCCACTCCATCCGCCCCTCATTGCACACTTTGCGGATGGGTCAATTCATGCTATGGCTTTGCTATAGCCTTACGAGAAGCAGAAACTTCGGGGCATCACCCTCCGAGCCTACTCGGGTTCATGGCCTTGGTCCGATGAGGCAGGTCGGGAAGCGTCCCCTTCCGAATCCGCAGTGGTTCCATGGGTGAGCTAGAGAATACGTCACGCACCCCTCTCGCATCCGCATCAGTCCCAACTTACTCACCCTAAATCTACTCAAAGTGCAAGGTGCTCCATACGGATCACACCTTCCCACCCCCGGGAGTGTCGGACCCATGCCCGCCCTCGTGGACCGCTATCGGGCCTAGCCCACCAGGGAGTCTCGAGAGCCTTGTATGCTCATGCAAGACCCCACCCCTCATGTCACCACTGTGTTCCTTGTCCGGTGCTAAGCCGCACCATAGCATCTAGGACCCGGTGGGTTCTTGTGCCTGAGCCGCAATTAATGGGACTATCTGAGGCCATCTAGGAGCATACTACAATACACGGTTCGAGGCCTCTACCCCGTAATCCCCGCTTTGAGTCAAATTAAACAAAGAGCTAACAATCCATCCTTTCGGAGTAAGAACCGAATTGAATATAAAAGAGAACTTGTTTGTACAATCAAGGGTTAGTTTCTATGATTGATTCACAAAGAGAACAGAGAGACGGACATAATCACGCTGTTATCTAGAATTCACATAGCCACCTACCCGAGTTACGGCTGGACTCATTCCCATGGGGCCTCCATCTCTCGGCGGTTGAAGATTCACTTGTGGCTTCACGAGGACGGCCGGGTATGGTGGTTCTTTGCAGGTGATTGATGGCTCGGCTCCCAACCTTCCTTGGTCGATCTTCGTGAGTCAATCCCGGGATAGGGGTCAAGTTGGCATCCAAACTTGGCAATCCCCATGCTGCCCAATCGATTGGGGCAGGTGGCGCCTTCCCAATTGGTAATTATCCTAATTTCCTAGGTTATAGGTTATTATTATTAATGTGTTAAATTAGCATAGCTAATTTAATCCTTTGTAAGGTAACCCCCTAGGTTGCAATTAAGTTCCCATACCCCCATGGTAGCGTACCTTTAGGGAGTGACGTGCACGTATTTGTACGTGTCCCGTATGGTAGACCGTATAAATACGTGGAACGTCACATTGTCAGCGCATAACTACTAACACGAGGCCGTCTACCTATCATCAGGTTCTTGATGGTGGACAAGAACCTGACAGGGAAGAATAGACATGTCATTCATCCCGTCTCTCTCGTGATCTACCTATCTGCGGAAGCGCATAAAAATATAAGCACATGGCATCACATAAAATACATATCCACCTCGAAGGGTGGGTCACATAACATAACATCTGAACAACAAATATCAGTAACATCAACAAAGAAGGGAAATCCTACCCAAGGCTTAGACTCATGGAGATCGACTAACGGCTTGGGTCTCCAGAAGACAATGCAGGCAGAATTCATGGCAAAATGGATTTGCCGGCATAAGAACATGGTCGTTGGGTAGTCCACTCCATCCACCTCTCCCATGCATACTTTGCAGATAGGTTGAAAAGCATTGGGGATGTGACCATAGCCTGCCGGGTGCATATTTAGAGGGACTACTCCTGGGTTGCATCTCCCCAGTCCCGATGAGGCAGGAGGGGATCACTCCCCCCAAAAGTTCCATGCCAACTACAGACGAGCTAGAGAGCCACTGCTCATCTACGACTTGAACCCCACTGAGGTGACGCATCACTTAGGAGGTGTCGAGCCCATACCTTGCCCGCACTCAGTGGCAAACTATTAGGCCTAGCCCACGGCGTTCCCCGGCTGTCGCTATACGCCAGAGGACCACCTGTAGCCGGACAAGCCTTCCTTATCAGTCGGTCTAACCTTGCCATCCACGGCCAGGTGGGCTCCTATGCACAGGCCACAATTACTGGGTGCTAAGGAGATTACTCTAGGAACATCATCTACAAAGGCTCTAGGTCTCTACCGCCCTTCCCAATACACAAGAGGTGTGCACAGAGCAATACAATATCATCCAATGAACTGAAATAACAAAGTAAAGATCTAATCTCTCTAATCTATCTATTTTAATCATACATGGTTAGGTTCATTAGTTAGTGACTAAGGTTTGAGGCTCTAGAGATCATCTACATCTAAGAATAGATGCAAATCCAGCCTAATGTCAGTCGGGAAACTGGCATTGCATTACAGATCAATCACATACCAGATCCTTGACTCGCTCCAAGTCCTCGGAATGCGTCCATGCTGCCAGAATGCACAGAGATATTGGAATCTTGGCGATCCGTCTCAGAACACGAGTTTCACTGCTACTGGGAGGCTGGAATGAGTCGAGCGCTTGAGCGATGCACGCTCCTGAGGCTGGAATAAAAAAAAGGGGCACTTTTAGGGTTCCTGCCTCTTTATGCCCACGTTTTAGGATCAGGGTCTAATGGGCCATATGGTTCATATGGGAGCATTGCCATGTGGCAATATAGAATACTAGTAACGGTGCCCGGCGTTGCCGGGCTTAATAGGTATTTCACATTTTAATGGAAAAAGAAAAGGTCACGTAATTAATAAGATTTTAAAAACTTATAATATGGTTGTGAAAGTTGAAACAGATTTGATATACCTTTGTAGTATCTGGTTCGCCTGATTACAATTAATTTGGGCCATTGAGATTCGAGACAATGAGGGCTTGGGGCAAAATACCCTTGGAAGAATGGTTTTAGACCTGCATTTGTCAAGTGTGCTCTATTACCCATACGCTATAGATGAAACATCGTCCTAGCTATTATTGAGAAAAGGAGAAAGATAAGAGGCTAGATAAGTGAACCAATCTTAGAGATTGATATACCAAGGAATCTTGGTTTGAAGTGCAATTATATGAGTTGACTTTCTCATTGTCTATAGCGTAGATGGCACATTGTATTGTGGGTATGATAGCTATGTTATGACATACACAAACATGCAAATATGACTCTCATGTGATGTTGATATGGTCAATCTCTATAATTAAACTGATTGCAAGGTATTTAGTTTCTAAAAGAAAACATGCATGTAAATTGACACAAAGACCACCTATGTTTAAAGTCTATTTTTATGTTTCATTGCACGTTTCATAACTAAGGTTAATCTCTTATAGAATGCAGAGAATTTCACAACACTAAAAGTTTGTTTTTTGATATTTGTCTAATCCTATATTTGTTTATAAACAACCATTCTACATATTTCATAACTAAGGTAAGTCTTTCATAGAATTGGAGGAATTTCTCATAATAGGAATGCTAAATGTATCTCGATTAAATACACGTTTACAACATTGTAATGCTTGTATCAACTGGTTTAGTCCTTCCATATTAAGACCTGGTTTTAAATTCCACAATTGACAGAAACATTTTGTGACCTAAGGAGGCATCCATATACACCAGCTTGAGAGTTCCAAAAGGGAACGTTCTTTATAATCTTAATTTCATGCGTTCCTTGTTTTGTAGTACATTTGATGGCAGCAAAAACAAAACATGCAAAAAACTAACAAATGAAACACCTAAAAGAAAGACAAATGGAATCGTAAACTATAGAATTATGTAAGTGTAGAGTTGACACAACCAAGCAAATTCCTTTTCATGATCTAGAACGTAACACCAACATTTAGTAGGACTATGGCCAGGAGGAATTTAGGAACAATAAAAGAAGATGCCACCACAGCTAATATGTTTGCCATGAAGTTCAGCAGAAAGTAAGGCAAACTCCTTAGAAACTTGTTGAAGCCCCTGATAGGATCACCAAGCTTATATGCCTGTTTGCAGCTGCAAAATATTCAAGGTAAGGTCCACTACTTTTTGAGACAAAATGAAAAACCCATGAGGTGAGGTAAATTATAAAAGTAGTGAAAAGTCCAAGGAAAAGCATCCATAAAAGAAGAACAAAATGTCACAAATTACGTAGACCCAGTAATGCGAGATGCATTACATATTTGACATTTTCATAGCTCCAAAGCTTGGTTGATTTCATGGCTCTCTCTTCTGGCCATTGAAATTTTCATATTCCAAGTAACTATGCCTGGCTGTAAGTTTTGTTCACAGCATGTGCTTTATTGAGTTATCCATGTTGAACATAGGCTGCGATCATGATAACCAAGAAAACTACATTCTTAATAGGCAATCCATGGAATAGTTTACATGCCTAGTAAAGATGATAATAGGCCTAGAGAACGTAGGCCTATTAAGCTTTAAAGCCATAGGCAGCCAAGAGTTGTTTCTGCACATGGGCTGACATGGCAATGGTTGTTTCTGAATGTCTCGTATTGGGTTGAAGGCGTTCCCTAGTCTATAATGGGAGCAAAAATAATATGCATGTCATGATGTAACACAACAAAAGCCTTGGCCTTGGGTTGTTGTTGAGCCAAAATAGGAAGATTACAGGAGAGGGCAACGACTTACAAACAAAATGAGGTGCATGTTGATCTACTTTAACCTTGAGTTGTTTAGATTTCCCGAGATCCCCCTTGTGCCTGAACCATCAAAACAGACTATGCATGTTTAATGCTGACAGTAAGAAACGGATGAAGGCTTTGCACTGGACAAAAGCCTAGCACCTATAAAGGAAGAAAAAACGTTTTGTAATGGAAAGATCATTACGAATATATCAAGATTGCATGTTTCAAATGTCGACAGTAAGATTGGATGGAGGTTTTGCACTGGACAAAAGCTTGATACCTATAAAGGAAGAACAAATGTTTGTAATGAGGAAGATCGTCACGAATGTATCAACGTTGGTTCATCATCAAAAAGACGAACTTACAAAGAACATGTACCTCTGCCACTGTGAGAAGGAGTAGCTATTCCTGTTAAAATCATGCATAAAAAATATACATGTGCGCTGTGTGAGACCTCCATTAGAATCATACTGCAAATGCTAATGCAAGAGACATACTCCTCGTCTTCCATGATTTATATGATCTAGTTCAATCCAGCACTTATATCAAGTATAGCTTTCCTTGAGGAAGTGCTCAGCAGTTCTGCATGCTCAACATCAAATCTACTCTTGGCATTTCATTTCGCTGGTTCATTTTGTGCTTCCTGTCAATCAACATCAGCATTCTGGTAATTACCAAACTAAACTTAAAATCTCGATTGCACTGCATGTCTTACAATATTCTCCCAATGGAAGTGAAAGAATAGATACTTTGGCACACATAGAATGCAAAGGAATAACTGTAAGTTGCCTGGATAATACAGCTACACTCTATTCCTGTGTAGAAATGCATCAAAAATAATTGCACTTTAATTGTGTAGCTAGTAGACCTATGAACTAATGAGTGGACAATGATGTACCAGTAAAATTAAGATGTAGTTTGCACTATGCAGCAAATGACATAAAATACATAGATATCCTGCATGATTTTTTAAAACCATTTTCCTTTGCACTTCAGAAGCCTAAACCCGTAAAGAACCAGAAAGCATATGAGATGTGATTGCTTTTGAAAACAATGTACCCACCATCTTCTTCAAGTAGTTAAATGGAGCTCTAACTGGCAAAATGAGGTTCAGACACCACTCCTCAACATAGAGTCTAGCTGCCATGTGACGTTCAGCTTGAGTTCTTTTCATAAGACCTAACAGAACAATAAATGGAAGTCCTCTTACCTTTGACAATAGGGATGCTCCAACATTAATTTTGCAAATCCAGTTATGTTGTCTTAAGATAATCAAATGGAAAACAACAATATCATTTATAAAAAACACATACCGACAGGAAGGAATTGGGCAAAGTCTTATTGTAGAGGAGAGGAGTCATGTTACTATAGGCACTCTAAGAAACCTTCTTTTTGAATTATTTCCCACCCACTAAAAATCCTTCTGAAACTGGAAAAACAAATGAATGGATAAGACATAAAGAAATGCGAAATGGGATGCAACTAAAGATGCACCCGAACATTTGAACAACATACTCCAACAAAAATATGACACGACACTAACACATGGCCACAAAGCATGCCCAAACGAAATCGCAGAATAAAAATCGGGTATTATCTTCCATGTAAAATGCCAGAAATGGACTTTGTGCTTCATGACTCATCATGCACAGAGTTTACTTGCCATGTCCCAGAAAACCAGATTATAATGTGGAGTGCAGACATTGGGCAAGGTCTAGGAGGAAGGGCCTAGATGAAACGTGACCCCAGGGAGGAGGATATATGCCCAGCAATGGAAGCAGCATGTGGCAGCACATTCTAATCCATTGTTTGAAACTATTAACTGTGATCGAAACCAAATGAAGTCATATTCATTATCTTGAGAGGAAGAACATTGATTATTAACAAAGGGAAATGGATTCATACCAATGGCCTTTCTAGAAACACACATCTCAACCTATATCTCATAGGTCAGCAATATTATACCTGAATGAATTTTTGTGCCCACTGACTTGCTGTCTCCAAACTAACTCCTTGTAGTGCAGACAGAACCGCTACAAAATTTGAAGACATGAATTGTAAGATACTCAGCCTTAATGGTAAGGCAACCAAGTCTTATGGAATTGGCAAATATACTGGTCCCTAATGAAGTTGCCAAGGTTATATTGTCATGGCTTTTTCTGAACCTTTGTAGCCCACATACAACTGCGACTCAGCCTTAATGGTAAGACAACCAAGTCTTATGGAGTTGGCAAATGTGCTGGTCCCTAATGAAGTTGCCAAGGTTATCTTATCATGGCATTTTCTGAACCCTTGTAACCCACATACAACTGCGACAAACTGGAATCATGCTACAAATTGGAGACTCATTATATGACCTCTTTTGCCCACATATTGACTATATTGTAGTGACATTTGTCTTGGCATAAACTGCAGCTATATGATATGACTTGATATCAGTTCTTTTTCACAGCATTTCGAAGCATAGAACTGGCTATAAATTCAGTCATAAGAGCAATACACATTGCTACTAATATGCTCTCACAATAATGCCTAATAGCAACCCATTCTATTATTAACAAAATAATTAGCATTGAGCCCTTTGCATGAATCATCTACTGGAGCATATTATATGTTGTCCACATATTAACTATATTGTAGAACTACAGCCCTTGTTGTTACCCTACACTCAATCCTCCAAGCAAGCATGTCCAGGCTCAGGCTACGAATAGAGACAAACCTAGAATCAATACCTGGCAAAGAACATGGAATAACAGAGCTACTTGAAAAACAGGGCCACCAGCTGTTTCATTGACTGGCAAGGAACATCCTACAGCAAGCTTGGAAGCCATTTCGTTACTTGGCAATTAACTTTCAACACCAGAGGTATCAACACCAGAGCTATCAGGCATTTCAAAATATCTAACACCAGAGATACCAGCCATAACAAACAGGTTCAAAAGAGACATACCTCCACTTGAATTCATATCAGCAACATTCGACCTATCTCTTTCTTATAGCTGCCGAATTTACATGCAGGTGCAACCTGCCACTATCAAAAAACTTGTATAAGCTACAACAATCAGCATGTTCGGTGAATAATCTGACCCCTTCTTGAAGAACAAAGCTTAATAGTCTCACCTCAACGAAAACCAAATCTGAAACAATATTTTTATCCACCGACAACTGTCTGCCTTTCCTCTTCTTTCTATACATTTCAGACTTTGCATGGCCATCCTAATCCGGCCAGCATGCATGCCTCCATCGCCACCTGCACAATCATGCCTAATCCGGCCACCTTAGCGGGCATTCTGAACATTAAAGAGGGCAAATAAAATCGTAATAAAAAAAAAAAAATTGCGATTTTTGGAAATCGGATTTTTTTTCAGGCGGCGAAAATCCTCAAAACCTTAGGGAAATAAGTTAAGAAAAAAATAAAAAAGTTTTTCTCCAAACCGGAAAAACCGAATTTAAACAATAGATATTCACATGTTGCATAACATGTGCAATATAATGGGTTCTAATGGTTGTGCCCCATGGTACAACCCTTTATGGTCGTCGTGTATGTACTAGTGACATGGTAGTATAATATACGTATTTATACTGTATATTATGCTAGAACATCACATTCTCCCCACCTTGCATTGATGTTGTTCGCAGCATCATGAGTCTTCTCACCTTGAAATCCTGCAACTTTACAATATATTTAATTACATACTTACTAGCTTACACAAGATTTAAGCGATTAGTCCGATAGTAAAACTATATTTACTCATGATTATATAAACACGTATTCTAATTTAGACAACAATGTTATATAGGTAAGGTTTTAATTATCATATACAAGAATTAGACATGTGCTTCTTATTCTCTTCCTTGGGTTTTGCACTACCCTTAGAAGTATATACCTAAGATGTACCTATGTATACATGAAATTAATTTATATTTTTACAAGGACTTTGAAGGTCGTACACCTATCCTTGGAAGGATTTGCATCCTTACCGCGATTTAGTTAACATCTTAACTACGCATTACCTTGGAATCTTGCATGATCCCTATTGGACTAATTCGATTACCTTACGATAATATTCCCACATTAACGTTATAGTAGTATTGGATATATTGGTTTGAATAGTATTATGTTTCACTGACGATTCTATGACAACTTTAAGGTTTTAAAAATATACCTTTTCACAATTATGTCGAGGCAATAATTCTAATTTAGAGAATATTTTAATTATTTATCATATACCTAGGGTTCTATATCATCAGATCCAAGTGTTAAACGTGTAACTGTCGTTCGACACTTGGTGATGCTTGAACCTTACATGTATATACTTTACAGTTGCTATACTTAAAATAAGGCAACTTTTTATTATTTTTAGAAGGACCTTGAAGGTTATTTACATTCCTTTGGAAGGAATTACATCCTTACGAAGGTTTAGCTAACATTTTATGTAAACATTATCTTACTTATCTTAACATCAAGATATCTACACAAGACAAAACTTTGTGTACTTATTACATTAACATTTAACTTATCTCAACGAGATATATTTAAAGCTTGCAACACATTTTCTCATGTGGACTACACCTAAAGTTTATATCATTTATGTGGTTTTAAGGGGTCCCATCCCTGATTTATTTAACTAAGAGCTAGGCTACTAGCTCATTCCTAGGTATAAATGCATGCATTTGATCATGGTGTAAGGAAATTGCGCTTTTCCCATCATGGCCGATATCATGCCTATTCAATTATGCCCTTCTAGAGTGCCTACACCTGTTATTGAGAACGCGTGAGGAATGGTGAAATTCCTTCATGGCCACTGGTGCAGGTGCTTTTCCTATCATGCGCCCTATGACAATTTACTAGATGATTTCTCTCTCCCCACCTTGGCTCACTGGCCTCTTATGGTAGAATGCACCTACCTATCAAGCTTGCATCGAATAACTTGAAGGCGACCTGGCCGTTGCATTGCTTCTATGAATTCTGAAGGTGGAACTTGCCTATGATGCCGACATCTATTAACTTAACGTCAATTGTCCCTAAGATGCAGGTACGTTCAATCATAAGATTGAGCCCCTACTTTCTTCAAAAAGAAAATGGTCCTGCACCCTTTAAATGGCGTTATCCAACGCACTATCCCTTTAATTGATGTTGGACCCAACATTGTAGCTATTCTCTCTCCTTAAGTGATTACACGCACGTTTAATTTATGAGCCTTAGCTAAATATATTTAACTGCCTCACATGATGGATGGAGCCATTATGTTTAACCTATCTATCCCTTGGCGATAGATTAACAAATTATTTAGAGTAATTCTAACCCGCGAGGTTTTGTCATCATGGCAAATTTATTTTTTTATTTTTTTGTATCTCAAAGGATTAAGTGATTAATATATTTCTTATTTTAAATGTACCTTATATCCAATTCCGCATTCTAGATATTCCCCATTTCTTAATTATTTTCTCTCTTGGAATATTCCTACCAATTGAATTGATGCCATCATAATACGTTGGTGGGACTTGTTAGATTACTTCTTTTCTTTTCGGTTAGATTGTTCCTTGGAGGTACTAGCTTCATACATGGTCAATAATTGTTCTAATAATGATTCCTTCTTAGCGAGGTGATCAATCTCACTAAGTGGTTTCAATATGTTGGATTTACGTTAACAACACCGTATAATTTTAGTTACTCTATGCATTTCCTTCCCAATCTTTGGCCTCAATCTTGGAGCAATCCTTTCAACGAGGATATGTGGAAATGCCTTCTAATCCCATTATGGATGTTATCATCCATAAGCTTATCCTACTTGACTATATGATCGTAGCTTCTCAATCTTGCTAGAAGCTCATCCACTTGTTGCCTGCTTGAACCCGACAAGGAGTAGCGTTCTTCAAGTTGCTCGAGACTCAGGGCTCCTCCTTTTTAAAAAGCAAAGATCTATGTTGTCAAATCTCGAAGGTATCTACCCAAGAGATTTGGATCTATTTGTAAAAGTGTGTAGAAGTCTAAAGTATCTATATGATATTTATCCCAAATCTCGAAATATCCCAAGCACCTTAAAAAACTATGTGCTTCATCTTCGACTTGATGTTCTTTCATATCTAATTTTCTTAAATCTCTTAGTTTTACTGAGATATTTAGGCATCTTATGCTCCAACGAACCTTTCTTTGGTAACTTCGTAAATAAGCAAAAGCTTCATATAGCAAAACAAAGAAGGGTGATATGTATATTATTGCTTTGAGAAAGAGAAACGAATGAATATGTTTTATTTATATATACTGACCGTATTTACAGCAATTCTGCCCCTGTTGGTTCCAGTGATAAAAATCTAAGCTTCATAAACTTCTGCATTCATCCGTAATGCGGATTCATTTTGCAAAACATCTAACGGATCACCACTTTGCGACCACAACTCGAGTCATTTGGTTTGCCCGGAAGATGAGCAAGATCTACAACCCTTTGGCGAGAAAAAAAAAGAATGTAGCGATCTTCATAATCAACTCCTAGTGTAATATATTATGAAATGAGTGAAAAAAGCGGCGTTGGATTCAAATATTGAGAATCCCGATCCATAAGTGCAAATCATAGGAAATTTTGTTGGATTCGAGAATCTCCATCTATAAGTGCAAATCATGGGAAATTTTGTTGGATTTAATGTGGAGAAACTTTTTAATCCCTCTAGAAGTTTTGACACCTATTATGCACATATCGCTTCTATAGTTGCAATAACAATGCCTTTTAAGTCTTCATTTGATCAAAGGTCTTGACATTTTCAAAAACATGCATGCATCTAAATTAGAAGAAACGTTTGATAGACGCACTCTACGTGCAATTTTTGAACAGATAGAATCATGTAATAAAATTTCTCTATTGCAAACATGTAAGCAACTAGAAATGAAAAGCTTGGAAGTGCTGCCTACATAACTAAGTTAATAAAAAAACCAAAGGCTTATTGCAAGAAAAGCTAGAAAGTGCAGCCTACATGGTCAAGTACATTATTTTTTATCTTGAGTCTATGTTTTTTTTTATAGTAGCCCATTCAATTGTTTTAGGGATATATGGTCTATGATTTCAGGAATTATTTTTACATCCATATCAAATTCCCCTGGAACCCCCTGTTATTTTGATAGATAGATAGATAGATAGATAGATAGATAGATAGATAGATAGATAGATAGATAGATAGATAGATAGATAGATAGATAGATAGATAGATAGATAGATAGATAGATAGATAGATAGATAGATAGATCACAGTGACATAATACGCATACGGAAATGAATACGGGGATCCAAAAATGAATATAGAATACAAATAAATTGAAATCATCACGAAGAATACAGAATATTCTCTTAGAATATTCCATAAAATATCATATTTGTGCTTGATCTTATCAAACAATCTCTATTTTTTAAATATGAAAACTGTAAATTCTTCTATTGCAATAATAACAACATTAAGGGAAGAAAACATAAAAGTAAAGTTTATCATATTAAAACATAAAAGTAACTTAAAAGTTTTGTTACGTTACATCACCATAGTTTATATGTAGATAAGATATAATAAACCAACTTAGAAAGGATATTATCAACTTAGAAAGGATATGATCTTGTCACTCTCGGGTAGAGAGGATGGAACAAATTTCAAGATCGCCAGTGGGGCTATAATCATGATCCTCCTCTCCATGAACTTCACCATACCAAGAACCACTACCAACATTCCCTACTTCCTCCAAAGATCCACTAGTGCTTCCCACTTCCAAATTTCCTTCAGCATGCTCAATTGTTTCAAGCGTCATCATCATAATCATCATCTCCATCAGTGCCCCATGTTAGCAATTGTTACGGCTGCGGAATGCTAGCTTTCTTGCGAAACCAGCGTACATTTCGGGAAGGACTCTTCTGCGGCTACTCGTTTCTCATTATGAAGTTTCAAATTATGTGCAACAAATACAAGAGCATTCGATATTTACGGCAACATTCTAATGCCCTTTTCCCATCATCGTCACATGCTCAAATATACTAACTTCTAATTCCATCTTGGTACGCAAACTTCTAATTCCATCTTTTATCTCGAAAAGCTTAAAAGCAGATGGGTGCGGAGATGGGTTGTATGTGTTACCTTCTTCTTTTAGGCTGTATCGGTCTCGAGCAACATCCTCCGGGCTTCCAAAGTCGACAAGAGAGGCAAAAAGAACTGGTTTTACAATTAAATCAAAGGCGGTTTGTTTTTCTTTCGAAGTCTTCAAAGTAAACGACGTGCACGATCTTTCAACACGAATATGATATAATTTCTTAGCCACTACTTGATATAGCAAAACATTGTTGCTTGATTACTGTTTCCATTCTCGGGCTTCAACAAAGTGAAACCGATGTAAAGCTTCGATGAATGGGACAAGAGTGGAAGTGTCGACATCTATATTTTAATGAAAAAACGATTCGGTACCCATTCTGGCGGAAAATGAATAAACATGTAACTAATATTGATCATATTAGCGGACATAACAAAAGAGCAAAAAGAATATTTTTTACTACAACTTAGGAGGGAAAAGGAGAGGCAAAGGCAAGTTTAGAGCAGTGACAAAGTAACATATCATAAAGCTTGCAAATATGCATCTGCAGCACAACATTGCATGCAATGGCAACATGGACATTTGCAGAATCACATGAATAAGTTGCAGAACCCGAATGAGCCATATGCTAAACAAAGAACCACAGTAGTTAGTGGAATCGTAAATAGTATAGCATATATGTTCATAGCTCATAATTGAAAGGGAAGGGAAAGGCAAGCTTAGAGCAATGACATCATACAGCTAAGCTTGCAAATATGCATCTGCAGCACAAACATTGCAGGCAATAAAACAACGAAGCACCCACAACTAGAGATTCAACAGGGCTAGGATGGGTTGATACCTACCTTGCGAGAAGGAGCTAAAGACGCGACGACGAACCTGGACATCCGAGAATGGAGTCTTAATGCATTGGGGTCGTTTGCACAGAGTCTAGCAGCAGGTCGATAACTCGGCACAGCAGATCGAGCGCCGTAACAGACCAAAACAACGAGGTGTCGAAAAAAGGGAAAAAATTTTCCTTTGTTGAGTTTTTTTTTTCACTTCAAACTTAATACGGCCGTATTCTGGCCCGTATTCCACTGAATCTGGTGATACTGTTCAACATTTCCTTACGGCGTATTCATTTTTGGAATACGGTTTTTTTTTTAATTTGCGTATTCGCCGTATTCTAATGAGAATACGGCCGTATTCTGTTTCCATGAGATAGATAGATAGATAGATAGATAGATAGATAGATAGATAGATAGATAGATAGATAGATAGATAGATAGATAGATAGATAGATAGATAGATAGATAGATAGATAGATAGATAGATAGACATTATTTTAACATCCATGAGGACCCTAAAACAGGCTATGTGACGGGTCTATACATAGCACAAAATCTTCAGATTCACACCTACTTATAGCAAACAGTTGTGCTCATGGTGATCTGTATTCTCTGCTTTTCTATGTTATGTATGTGGTGGGTAGTGTTGCTCTAGTGGATATCTTCTCCACTGGGTTTTAAGTCCCCCATGTACTCTTTGTATTCTTTTGAGTAATAAAGGTCCACGTTCATCAAAAAAAAAAAAAAAAAACAATAGCAGAAATTCTTTAATTTAAAAAATTCTTCACATCCCTTCATGAGCAGAATTTCTTCGTATACTATAGCATAAGTGTAGATTTAAGTCAATTATGCATTAAGTAAGATAATTAATAACCATGTTAGCTATCATATCATACCAAGCTGCCAATTTACTCCCACGATTTTTCCTTCGAAAGCCCTTCGGGGTAGGGATTTTTTAATCCATATGAGCCATGTCTCTATTGCACCATTTATGTTTCAATGTTTGAACATAACAGAAATGTCAAGTTATTTCAAAGTGTAGATAAAGATGTTGTATTCGCAATCCAAGATGATTGTTCAAAAATATAGAGATGGTATTAGTTCCCAGCTTTTATCTACGATATGAAGCAACATCCACTAGGGCGATGCAATATAAAACTAAAAAATATAGATTGTCTGAGCATGTAGTAACGAGCGCCAAAGTACTTAACCAAGTTCTTTCAATATGGCCTCTTCAAAAAGCATGCAGAAGAAAACAAATTGCCCAACTATGCAATAACTGAACCAACCTAGATAATGTCCTAAGCTCCCCTGCAAATGATGATCATCCTCCTCATGATGTACCTGGATTCTTGATGCGCCCTTGAATTAAAAAAGGCATAAGTATGCATTAAGTACCAGACTTCACATTCTCCATTTTCTTTTTACAATATTTTGCAGCTTTCTGCAAAAATGTCATTGGAAAATGGACATGAAATATCTTCTATTGGAGCATTCTCCATTGCCAGCAACAGTAAGAAAATTATTTAACACTGGGGCTCCTCTAACTAAAAGGGATGAATGGGTAGCTAGATCTGATAGCATCATCAATAGATTCACATCCAAAACAGATTGTCCAGGTAGCTGACTAAAATTTTACATCTAGGACACAAATAAAAGTTTGGCCATAAGAATGATTAATAAATGTAAGCCAGATAAATGCTCATCTCAAACTCCTTATGTCATCTTACCATGAGATCTAGAATAATTTCATAATCTTTTCTTCCAAATGTCATGTATCTACATGAAACTAACCTAACCCCATACTTTGTATGTCTAAACCAACCTAGTAAGCTTCAAAAAGATTTTTAGTTCTTAATCAACAAGAACATTCTGAGACATAATTAAATTATTATTTTATGTCGCCCTTTATAGGCATAAGTCTAACGTGTTGACAGAATTGTTAAAAAAAATTTATTAATGTGGCCTGCTGCTCTATCCTCATCATTACATCTGCTCTATTATCATCATTACATCAGTCTATCCTTTACATCCACAACAACTAAAGATCATTCCTAGCAAGCATATTTGCTTTCTGGCATAACTCCTCTTCCCCATTAGCTTCTAGTTGGATACAAAAGAGTATAGCAACAACTCAATTTGAGGTTTAATGTTAGAGGCATGCATAATTCACACTGCAAGAAGAATTCTTTCTCAAGACAAGGCATGCCATCCATTAACATTTTAGGATGGATGAATGAATATATAAACCTTTCCAATTTACAAGACCTCAAAAGCGAACATATAGCCAAAAACTCATTTACATGCGTAGAATACAGCTTTGCATTTGGAGCTCGATAATTGCTTTTGGTGCTTTTGCTAATGCTTCATACCATATGCCTCTAATTTAGAATTTCACTTAACCAAAATTTTGACCTTATTTCTGTAACCTAACTAGATTTTTAAAATATCAACTGGAAATGCCTACACCTCTTACAAGTTCTTTGTAAAAAAGCCTTCATCGTAAACTTTACTAGGAATACATATATTAAATTATCACATTTTTTTTTCCTTCAACATTTTTTTTCCTTCAAAATGAGTAGCTTATAAACTTTCCCTCCTAAAATGCCTATATACTCTATAGTACGATGCAGCATGTATGAAAAAAGGGGAGGGGTATTTTATATTTATATTTTTATAGATATAATGAAGCATAAAAAATTTCCAGCTAAACATATGAACCGGATTTTTGCCGTTAATCAAGTATTTTATCAAGAAGAGGGTTCCAACATCTTTGCTACAAAGCGAATTTTAAGAACATTAACTGGAAATTCTTGGGAGGAACCCCCAATTTGGAGGGCCTGCTTCATACTGAAGATAGTATCAATTTAACAATACAGAACCAACAAAACAATGATGAGCAATATATTGGCTACAGAATTATTATGTTGCTCAATTAGGCTTGGATGCAAAGCATATGTCAGCCATAGCAAAAGAGCAAACCCATTTCCACAGGTCACACAGTCCAGAAACATGATGCAAAATCAGGCTACGAATAATCTTATCTATTAAAAAGAGAGGAGGTTGTGTTGCGTGCCGGAACGCCGCATGTGCAGACGCTATGCGGCGTTGATTGCCAGTCTTTCCATCTACCAAGTTTCAAGTTTGCATACGGTATCGTTAGCATAGGTAGTGAGCTGTGTAAGACAGTGTGGAGCAGAGGCAGCAAATTACAAATGATTTGGCACATTTGGAAAATGAAGGCAGACTCTGATTCTACATTTTGTAGACGGTTTCATAGTTTAAACCAACTATGCAAGGGAAGGATTTAACTATGATTTGAAGAGATGTAGATATCTGATATGATTTTTTGGTGTTCCAGATAATGTGAGCTTTGCGATTGTGAGAAATAATATGGAACATGGAGATTCGTGTAGTGCCGAGGTAAGGGTTAAGGATTGCTCATGGACTTCATCTTTGGTTTTGGTTTTGTTTTGGATGGTTTTGTCTTTTCGCGGTGGTGAAAGCATGTTGTAGTGGAACACCCTGGGTGTCCCCCCTGTCCTCCTAAAAATGTGGTGGGAGATATCAAATTTGTGGTGCGATTTTAAATGTTTGTTTGGCGCCTAGTGCATGTACTGCCCGGATTCAATCATTTCTTGAACTGCAACAACCCGATTCCTATGCCGTCCCATTCCAATTTCCTACGCCCCGGCCCCATTCCAATCTCCACCGAACCCGATTTCTAAACCCACGACCCACCCGCACCTTTCACGAAGCACACGGCTATGGCGCTTTAATCCGGTTGTGGATCAATCCGGGTTCATACCTTCAATCATTTAATTTGGAAGCAAATCGCCTAAAATCTCAAACCGGAAGCTACGGGTAAGAGAAAGAGAACTCGAACAAGAACGGGATCATAAAAGACGTAAAGGAAAAGACAAAGGGAAGCTAAAGAAGAATTAGCAAAAATTGCAACTTGTGAGAGGGAGGATCCACGAACGGCCTCTACCAGCGTCGGATGGTATTAAAATTGTTATCTTCATTTCATAGCACCACTAAAGGCTTGTCTAACAAATGATAAGAAAGAGGTTTTACTAGATTATCTGCAGGATGACACAATGGACAACAGTACTTGGCGAAGAGTTGAAAGATTTGCAAGCCAAGAGCATTGTGGTCAGCAACCTCGGGGCTTCCATTCAACTTGTGAAAGAAGTCTAACAGCAATGGCGGTTTAGCGACCAAGAGTAGTTGCCTTGCTATGGCCGTAAGAGGAAACATTAATACCGAAAGTGCTAATCCCCGTCGATTGCTTTCGGGGTTTTGGTAAAAAGCTATTTGGGTGTTCATCCTAGGAATCTTACCAAAAGCAAAATTGAAGAGGGAAGAGATAGATTGCAAAGGGGAAATGGGTTTTGTACAAAAAGAGTTAGAAGAGCGGATGCAATTCCCAATTACGTCATAGAACTTGTGCGACAATTTTGGACCCCAACAATTAGGGTCTCTCAAATGCAAAGGATGTTAAGTTCGAGAAGATTGGAGCGAAATGTAAGAGGGATCATGCCACTCACTATCCGGAAGAATCACGGGTTATTTCATTTCTTCATCTTCACCACATTTTTATTGTTAATGTGGTATGTGGTTAGTGATTGCTTGTGATATGTGGTTCTTTGTGGTTAGTGATTGCTTGTGATATGTGGTTCTTTGTGGTTAGTGATTGCTTGTGGTGTCGCGGTGCCTATTAATCTTTGTGATATATGATATGTCTTTGCCCTAGTGTGGTGAGGCACGTGGTGTGAAATAAATCTTTGTCAATATATGCTTTGTGGTGCCTAGTGTGGTGAATAACATGGTGTAAAATACATCTTTGTAATATATGCTATGTGGTGCCTAGTGTGGTGAAAAATATGGTGTAAAATAAATGCTCTAAATGCCTAGTGTGGTGAATAACATGGTGTAAAATAAATCTTTGTAATATATGCTATGTGGTCCCTAGTGTGGTGAATAACATGGTGTGGTGTCTAGTGTGGTGCCTAGTGTGGTGCCGGTGTGGTGCCTAGTGTGGTACCTAGTGTGGTTAAAAATATGGTGTAAAATAAATGCTTGTAATATATTCTATGTGGTGCCTAGTGTGGTGAATAACGAGGTGTAAGATGAATATCCGTAATATATGCTATGTTTAATAGAAATCTCAACATTTAATTGGCGGAGGTGAAAGTGACACTGAAAAAATTACATTAAGGATGGACGAGAATGGGACGAGAATCATTGGAAATCATCACATCAAATGCAAGGTCAATCATTCAAAAGGCGGTGCGAGGAAGCATTGGGGAAAACCATAAATCTAGTTTTGCATGCAGACATTGGCTTATCACAATCCAGCTATGGCGGAAGAAAAACGTAAGGAGAACACGAGCACAAACAATTTCACCGGTTCAAATGCGAATGCATCCGGTAGGACCTATCTTTGGAGCAAATAAACCCAGAACAGAGGGATATTAGGGGAGCGGGAGGACCCATGAATTCCGAGGTATTCTAGGCTTAAAACATAGGTTAATTCCTGATGGGCTTAAAGAATTAGAAGCCAAGGCGGTGATAAGCGGTTGCCTTTCTTTGTAGTAGATGTTGTTTTACCCGGATGATGTTGTTTACACAGAATGCGGTCGGGGAGACTTAACAGAAATGGGTGCAACCAAATGGGTTCGGGGTGGTGTATGATTTTGAGGATGAGTTCTCGGCTCTCCCGGGCTTGAGGAAGAGGATATGTTCATCCAACTAAAGCGGAAATGATCCATGCTTCAGCCATTAAAAAGTGCTTTCGGCCAGGCGGATGCATGGAGACACAACAACTGAGACAATACTTTATGAATCAGATCATAAGTGGGAGCGAAAAACGAGAAGCTCATGTTTTAGTGTTGTTTGGATTACACCAACTATTCAGCGAGAAACACTTGATGAAGTCTTGAACGTGCTTGGAAGAAGAAGAGTTACGAGATCTCACAATGCGAGGATCCGATTGAGGCCCGATGAATCGTATGTCATCTCTAATGCATTTTGATAATACTAGAAGCTCGGGGGTTATAGTTTTCCCTGATTTTTCTGCATACTTCATTTCATAAGAAGTATGAACTATTCTACCGGGTATGGTAGATTTCCATATGTATTTTTCTCCCTTTGAAATATAAAAACAACGTTTGCATCACCACAGCTTCACCATAGTTTTCACCGGCTTTCACCACATATTTCACCATAATCAGCCGGGGGCATTGACCATTTTTGACCGGTTCGAGGAAAATGGAATGGCTCTCGATTCTGATAGTATCTTGATCTGGTTTTGGTGACGGCAATATATGGATCCCAAATTAGGTCCCCTCGAATTGATATGAAAGTATTAGGAAAATCCACTTCATGTGGCAATTGTGTAAAGTGGTAATCGTATAGATACTTTTATGAATATAAAGAAGTTTCTGTTTTGCATTCTCATTTTTTATGCTTCAGGTACAGAAATTTGTACTTAGGCACTAAGGCCTGTGGTATCTGTTTTTAGAAATAGGCCTGTGGTAAAACAGAATTAGAAATTTACACAAGGCACAAATTTACACAAGACACAAAGCCATTAGAAACTATTTTCTGGATTAAACAAAAGGCACAAGGCACGGATTACGATCGACACAAGGCCATCATATGTTAAAAGCAGAAGATACCTAATACTTCAGAATTAGAAATTTACACAAGGTTCAAAAAAGGCACAAGGCCATCATATATTCAAAAAGGCACTAAGGCCATCATATATTACAAAAGAGGCACTAAGGCCCTGTATCACAAGGGGTGAGTTCACAAGGGGTGAGATCAAATGAAGGCACTAAGGCCTATATACCATCCGTTTTTTCAAAAATACAAAGGCACAAAAAGGCACAGAGACTAACTTGATCAAAAGAAAAAAAAAAAGGTGGCACAAGGGACTTCAAGCTTCATCTGTAAGAAAAAAGTGAAGAAAATTAGTTTAGAATACATAAAAAAGAAAAAAAATTTAATGCATGCATGCTACTTACTCAGAGAAAATTTTGGGTTCCAAAAAACTTCATGTTCTTCTTAAGTCTTCTACCTCTTCTTCTTCTTCTTCTTCTTGTCCGGTCTTCGCCGATTAGTTATCGAGAATCTTGGGAATCAAATTGATCATCGGAAGAAGCTTCATCGAGAGGAATCGAAATTAGAGGAGGATTCCACCTCTTAAAAGCTCTCATCAATGCTCCCTTAACTATGACTCTCAAGTTTCATCAATGCTCCCTTAACTATGACTCTCAAGTTTTGAGCTGCGAGTTTGGACCAAAGTGCTATATGAAAATTCTGGACTGCACCAATCTATGAACTCGGCCCACCTGGTCTAGTTACTACCCACTTGGTTACGTTAAGTGTGATCAACTTAACATCATCTTCTTTGGCGTTGGGTATGGACTCACTCTTGTCATAGCTTCTACCCGAACTCCATTGTAGTAAAAACAAGCGAGTTGGGCTTAACCTTGTAGTCTTACGCATGGGCGAGTTGGTGCGGGGCTGGAAACTTCTGCTTCAGCATTTCTTGGTGCTTGGGGGCTGGAAACTTCGCTTGAAGATCTATTCGTCTTGGGGATGGAAACTTACGCTGAGAATGTCTTGGAGGTGTCTTTTGCTTGGAATTACTGCTCTTGCTTTTCTCACGAGACACTTCCGGTTGCAAATATTTAACAGATTCGGTAACTATATGGGTCAAATTAAAAAGAAGACAGGCACAAAAGGTTGGAAGTTACCTTGTGACTTACATTCACGAAACGATTTGTTCAGATCATAACCTGATGCATCTGCTGATTTGGCAGATTGGTGTGGAGCATGACTTAATGCATCTGTTGATCCGGCGGTTCTTGTCGATTGGAGCACCTCTGGAGCTTGACTTGATGCACCTACTTGATTTGTTGACATCTCTTGATTTGTCCGACTTCACAGAACTTTGATGCATCTTCCGATTTGCAGAAGTTTCTATCTCAGTGTCTAATGCTTTTTCGAAGGGGGTGTGAGTGTCTTGTCCCCTAACGACCACCATTGTACATCTTTCTCTACAAAGTAGGGATGAAGAAGTAAGCTACATATCCCAATTGCATCAAACAAGACTTGGTTACCTTTGAGGGTAGAAAATAATTCCCTTTTTGGTGTGCTAGATGGACTCACATAGTCATTGCCACCAGTATGAACAGTTAGACCTGAATTAGTAAACGGCACCATGCTCTGCAAACCTGGAATTGAATCACAATTGATTGTAACTATGCTTTGGTTTTTTTAACTAAGCTCCGACTTTTTTACTCTCTTTACGATGTTCCTATTTTTATATATCTAAAGTGTCCCCTAAAATGAAGCGGCGATCTCATCCCGGGGCACTTTAGATACAAAAAAAGGAGAAAAAAGAGACTAAGCCAGCCGGGGATCTTGTTTTATGTCGGGCTTACTCCCTTTTCGAGTTTCTGCTTGAGGTATCTAATTCGCCACCGAAAGTGGCGATGTCATCCTAGGGGCAAATTAGATCACGATAAGCAAAAACGAAAGGAGACTAAGCCAGGCTTACTCTCTTTTTTCGAGCTACCTATAAGTGCTCACCTATAAGTGCCTCGGTGGCTTGAAGTTGCTTTTGATCCTCCCTACTCACACCTAAGGCTTGTACCCATGTTTGTAGAAAATTCATGACAGCAATTCTCAATGCAACGATGATTACAAATCACTGCAAAGTGAGCATAAATTTGTCAATGAGAATACAATTATACTAAGCACTTCAGGAATTTTGTTATGAAGTACCTCAAGAGGCCGGCGGACATGGAAGATGGTATTGGTATTTGCATTCAAGAATCAAAGTTGGTAGTGGTTTCCCCATCCAATGGAGGATCTTGCCCGCAGAATGGACAGCCCACTACCATAATCTTCAGCCTTATCAAGGTGCGGAAGTAGTGGATCCAAGACAAATAAAGGAAGACGGTCCTTGCAAGGCGTAAACCTCTCTAACCTTGGTTCCAGCACTTTCAATCTTTGTTGTGTCTGCTTCCCTAGTCGACAGATTAAACTCCTCGATTTTTTGTCGGCTCAAGTTACGGTAATAGTTCCTTTAGCTCGACCTACGTATCTTGGCATATAGCCCTATACCGTCACATTTAACTTGGTTTATCCTTAATCATTCCTTCCATTTTTTTTAAATCTTTATTCATCTTCTCGATGCGGAACTCAAGTTGCTTGAACCTTCATTTATAGCACTGCTGGGCTTTGATCACAAGTTTGCAACCTTGCCTTACACTGAATCACTTCTGATCTTGTAGAGTTGATCCATTCTCCCAGTGTCCTGTTGAATTCATTTGGAAAGTAATCCAAGGTTAGTACCACATGACACAACAGGGCACCACTTTACACACCACAAATTCCATCATGACAAACTTTGCACCACAAATGGCGTCATATTCACCACATGTGGTGTGGCATGTGGCACCAAAGGGTGCCACATGCCACACCACATATGGCACCACAATGCACCCAAGGCACCACATATGGCAATCCATTGCCGCACCACAAATGGCGTCAAAGACACCACATGTGGTGCAAAATGTCAGATCCATAGTGGTGCCACATTAGACACCACATGTGGCACCACAATGCCGCGAAGGCACCACATCCGGCAGGCATCCACCACCCCATATGTGGCAGATAGCGTGGTGCAATATTTAGCGCAGCAGTTGGCACCACATATGGCAGACAATCCACCATTCACAAGTATCACCATATCTAACATCACATATGTATGACACTAAGTATAGAAACATATGGAAGCCAATTCACTATTCAGAAAAGGTACCACGTTTGGTACTATATGTGACACTACATATGCTACAAACTACATTATTAACATATAATTGGCACCATATGACTGTCCTGTAACATATTTGGAGCTATATACTACTGTGAACTGAAATTATCCACCACAACTCGAAACTAGCAGCACAAATTTCCTACACATAACTTACAACACATCCAAATGAAGAAGTAAGTGGTGTACCTGATTGTTCAAGCTTGCTAGACCTTGCTGGAAAATAACAGTTCCAATATTAAATTGCATCATATGGTGGTTCCAGAAGAAGGGTTGAAAAGTACCTATTTTTTTCGGTGATTTTCCCCGATTCTTCTTACAGCTTTAGGAGGCTTGAATTGTGGCCTAGTCATTTCAAGAGAGGAAGCATCATCTGTGGCATGTTGCTCTGCTTCCTCACTATTTGAAATGCTTGCATTCTTCCTCTTACGTTGGGACGGAGAGGCTTCAGACTCTTTTTCTCTTAACTGTTGCCAGAAACTCAACCAGTTTATTTCTTTTCCTTTTGTGTGAAGGTAATACGCAACAGCCATAGTCTGTGAGGCCATGCCTCCCCAGGCACACTTCCTGCCTGTGATTTTTTGTAAAGGCACATATATTCATTATACCTCTCCTTGCTCAGATTCTTCAACCTGCATGATGAAACAAAACAATATTCTAAACAACAGAGAATCATGGGCATCCCCGAATCTAGAATGCAACCCACCTGTAAGTGGATTTTCCTAATACTTTCGGTCCCCAAACAGACTCGATTTCTTCTTGTGTGGCGTAATGCTTTTCTTGCCTGTACATTTCCTTGTAAGCATTCAAGTCCGGTATGATCAGAGCCATTTCGTGATCGATCTTCTTGCCAGAAATCAGAAATGGTCTTGCCGGATTAAGGGAGCGTGATCAGAGTTTTTGAGGGAAAATGAAAATTCGTAATCGAAATGGTCTTGCGGATTAAGGGAGCGTGATCGAGTTTTGAGGGAAAATGATCGGGTAATGCGTTCTTTGAATAAGCCTGAATAAGACTGAAAGGACAAAATTTTGAATAAGTAATCATGTGTATTTTTGAAAAAATAACTCCCTCTCTCACTACAAATTCGGTAGTTCCCACCACACTTAGCACCCAAAAATGTGGTGCTAAAATGCACGTTTTTGTTCCACTACAACATGCTTTCACCCAGGCTGGATACAGTGGGTCGTTGGCTGAAGAAATTTACTTACTTTGGATGTTTGATAGGTATTTTGTAATTAGTAGCTGCATCTTTAATTTTGTTAACCACCTAGTGGTTAACATTGTGCATGCACATGTTAGGTGCATGCACATGTTAGGTGTCAGTGGTGGCAGACTGACACTTGGCATGATTAGGTTAACATAAGTGTAGGGATTAGATTTAGTTAGATGTACGGCTCAGATTTGCGGTCTACACTATATTAGACCGGAGCCTCTTCATTTGTACTCAGGTTTTATCTCAAATTTGGAGAGCCTCATTAGCTCACGTTTCCTTCATTCTTTGTACATTTTTCTTTGTCTTGTTCTTGTTTTGTGATCATGAGCATGGCAGCCTTGTAGCATCCGGCAGTCATGGACTGCTGCTGCAGGGTGTATGCCAAGAACTCAAACTAAAATTTTTGGCACCATGTTGTAATTGTCGGACTTGTCTTATAAAAGTCTGTACATATTTTTGTGCATACACTCGCAGCGGCGATCCATGACTGCGGATGCTACAAGGCTGCCATGCTCATGATCACAAAACAAGAACAAGACAAAGAAAAATGTACAAAGAATGAAGGAAACGTGAGCTAATGAGGCTCTCCAAATTTGAGATAAAACACCGAAAGTACAAATGAAGAGGCTCCTAGGTCTAATATAGTGTAGACCGCAACTGGAGCCGTTATCTAACTAAATCTAATCCCTACACTTATGTTAACCTAATCATGCCAAGTGTCGTAACATCGCACCAACTCGATACCTAACATGCATGCAAATGTTAACCACTAGGTGGTTAACAACTTTGCCTCCCCCTAAAAGTTTTTTTTGCACAAAAAATATGTACAGGACTTTTATAAGACAAGTCCACAATTACAACGTGGTGCCAAAAATTTTAGGGGCAGAAAGGATAGTACTGGTAATGGTTTGTTGTGTCGCTGAAAGATGAGCGTGAGCGCGTGATGTCGAAATTGAGGGCCCAAATATTGTCGATGTTGAGGGCCATAAGTAAGTGGGCTAAAAAATATAATAACTTACCCTCATATCATCATGGATAAGTCAAACAATGACAAAAATGCCACTTTAATAGGAATGGGGGCCTTAAAATATAAACATGAGAATGCAGACCCCGTGATCAGCCATGGAAAACTTGCACAAAATCTGGAAGAACGTGACGGTAGCGTGGGGCATGAGAACAGAGCGTGGCCCTGGGCGTCAGCGTGAGCGTGGCCCGTGGCCCGTCAGCGTGGCTTCTGAAGGCTTGAGTTGAGCGTCAGCGTGGGTCGGGGCCCGGGGCCGTGGGCGTGGCGTGGTGCTATCAGCCCGGCGTGGCGTGGCGTTCTGGAGTTCCACGAGCGTGAGCAAGAACAGTTGACCCACGGCGTGACCCGTGATCAGCCTGCATAACAAGGCCTTAAACCCTAAAAATTTCGAAACCTAAAAGGGTTTTGCGGCGGCTAGGCATGGCGGTGAAGCTCTCTGAGCTGCCAAGATATACTGCTATTGCTATTTCCAGAAAATAGGGTGTCGAATGGAGCTTAATATCTGCCTGGAAGTGCGCATGCTAAAGAGATCTGCCTTGGAAGGAAAGTCCCGATGTGATGCTTAAAATTGTAGTGCTATAGATAGGAACCTGGCCCAGAATGTTTTTTGGAACGAGCCATTTGGTTTACTGGAGCGGTCTTTGCATCTGCTATGTCAAGAAGAAATCAATGCAACAGGGATACACAGAGTGCAAAGCCCATTCTGCTGCTATAGATAAGTAGGGCCGGTTTTCACTCGTGGTCGAAGATGCGGGGCGAAACTCGCTTGCTGAACAAAAATCTTGCTTCTTTGACCATTTGTTGGATAAACGAAGAGAGAAAAATAGATTTGTAAAAGCCGTCGCGGGAGAGAAAAAAATCTGACTCTGCTCAACAAAGATGTTTGAATTGAATCTTCTAGCCTTGACTGATGCAAAGATTTTGTTTATTTGCAGATGATCGAGACCAAGGAACCAATAAATCCGACACGAGACTTCGAAAATTTCCTCACGATAGGCGGACTTGAAAATTGCTTTGCAACTTTGTATATCTGCCCGGCGGATGGGTGGGGCTAGCCATGATCTTGGCCCTCTTGAAAAAAACTTGAATAAGAATAGATCTTGGAAGCGCATAAGTTTATGTGTTGCGGATGCTTAAGGTGCGGGAATAACTCCCCAGAAACCGTTAACAAGGCTGCTTGGGAGGATGTCTTTGGCTTCTGATACGGATATGATGCCTAGAAAAATGATTCTCGCTTGAACCGTTGCTTGAACGTGCTTTCTTCGCGGTGATGCCGATAGAAAAGAACGAATATCCCGCAGAGATAGTTGAGGACTTATAGGGGGCTAGCCAAGTGCTAGTCCTCTGTAAATTTTTGAAGCGTAATATCGAGCCACTTCACAAACTCGCGTGCTCTTGGAAATCGGGAAAAGGCTGCAATGAGTAATATTTTTGGTGTCGCGACAACAAGCAATCGCCGCGAATTTTCTCTGAAGAAATAATGGCAGAGAATGACGTCCTGCCTCTTGAGACAAATTTTTTTGGGGTGCAAAGGCACAATTTCTGATAAGCCAAGAGAAACAGAAGATGATAAAAATGATCAAAGACATGATTTTTTCTGACAGCTTTTCAGCAGAGAAAAGATAAAAACCACTTGATTTTTTTTTTTTGTTCAGAGAGGAGGTCTTTGTCACCACTCCGTAAATCCCCGGCCAGAAAAGCTTGCTGCTGCGGCGATGAAAAACAGAGTTTTTGAAAACAATTTTCATAACTAAACTAAGTGCTAAGGAATTGATTGACAAAGGGGCCTCCAAAATTTACCATTTCAACAACCGGGTTGGGCCAAATAAAGGGATTGAAGGGTGAGAATAGTGTACAAGAAGTATTCAAGAACCGAGTAGAATAAGAGCAAAGAAAAGACAACAAAGAAAAAAGAAGGTCAAGAAGGTGATCACGGCGAACCCGGCATAATCTTGGCCAGCCGGTGTTAGTTTGAGTTCTTGGCATACACCCCAAGCAAAGCAGAATCCATGATCGCGGATGCTACAAAGGCTGCCATGCTCATGATCACAAAACAAGAACAAGACAAAGAAAAATGTACAAAGAATGAAGGAAACGTGAGCTAATGAGGCTCTCCAAATTTGAGATAAAACCTGAGTACAAATGAAGAGGCTCCGGTCTAATATAGTGTAGACCTCAAATCTGAGCCGTACATCTAACTAAATCTAATCCCTACACTTATGTTAACCTAATCATGCCAAGTGTCAGTCTGCCACCACTGACACCTAACATGTGCATGCACCTAACATGTGCATGCACCTAACATGTGCATGCACAATGTTAACCACTAGGTGGTTAACAAATTTATGTAGTATTCTATTTAGTTTCGAAATCATTGCAAAACACGAATATATGCCAGAGCACTTAAAAGCATCAGAAAAAGCTGGGGCCACAGATACTATTATTTTGAGATCGTGGGGTTATTCTGTCTTTGCCAAGTTACTATAAGTAGTATTTAGACTTGCTAAGACTTCTGTCTTAAAGTGCCTGCTATCTATGCAAAGAAACTATTACTGTTTTTGTAGACAAATTCTATAGCCCAAATCAGTATTGCGACAAGGTCTTCATAATAATAGGCAGGGTCTTATTATGCCAGAAGTACTTACCACTGCAATTTCATTATTTGATGGGTATGATGTAGGATAAGCAGGATCTATCACAGAGAGTAGCTAACTCTTTCTTTAACAAAGTCATGAAAAGGAAGCTATTGAGCAACATGATAACTTTGGTCTAGGACATTTGTTCCATGGTGGCCACATACATTTGAATATGGGTCTATCTCCTTTTGTGAACAACCATATGTAAATCTATGCTTCTGCTTTTCAAGATGCTTAAATGGAGAAATAGATTTATGAGAGCTGCAACCTAGAGAAATCTAGGTCCTTTGCTTTGGATGTAAAACATTTGATCTAGAAGCAATTTAAGTTTGTACTAATCTATCAAGCATATACATATTGTATAACCTCTTCATATGTAACTTCCCCACACCCCCTCCCCCTCCCCAAAACATGCACGTTTTACTGAAAACATGGATTGTGCATGGTTCAATGTTCTCTTTTTGTCATTGGGTGCTAAATTTGAAAGAAACCAAATAATTGCCATAATAAGTAAAAGGACTAATTTGTCTTCTTTTATTAATATCATGCCTCTACATTTGGAAGCCAATTGGGAGTAGCTTTGAATGAAATGACGATCAAAGATGAGAGATAGCTTAGCTTGATGTTGTATCTTGAAGTTCTTTGGTGTGTGGTCACTCCTAAGGGTTGGGATACCATGCAACATTTTTGTGCGCATATTTATGTAAAATACTTGTAAGATTTCATCTTTCAAATAGAAAAGGAAATAAATGAAGGCTTGGATTATGGAAAAATAATGCTTGCAAAATAGTTATTGCAGTTATTTTTTTTTTTTTTTTGTTGAAGGACGTCAGACTTTATTCAATCAAAGAGTCAAATACAAGTATAAATGCAGAGACAGGAATAAAATCTCAGCGGATAAGCGGAGACCCACCGAGTGAAGCAACCTACCTAAGCATAAGAGTGCACATCCAAAAACTCCTCAAAAATCAATCGCCTCTTGTGAGGGGCAAGTGAAGAACAATGATACGACTTTACAATGTAACCTTGAGCTTCTTGGAGAACACGATTATCTGCCACATCCAGACCTTTGAAGATTACCAATCTTCGTCTTTTCCAGATAGTCCAAAGCAACCATCCTGCTGCTAGATGAAAAGCCTGGCCTTGTAACTCTGTCCAGGTACTTGGGTAAATTGCAAAAAGCAGTTGTTGACTTGTTAGTGAAACCTGAAAAAGGGAAAACAACCAGTCCCATACCTGTCTAAGGTGTTCACACATGAAAAAGCAATGCTCAATGGTCTCAGATCCACGCTTGCATACTGGACACTGATTTGAGTTATTGCAGTTATAGATACATTGCTTTTCAAAATTGGCATAAATGCCAATGTAGGCGTGCGATCCTTTTACCCTGGATTGGGGATCTCAGAGGTTTGATCCGGGGGATCTCAGAGGACGACATCCCACTTTATTGCGCACTAGAGAAAATCAAAGTTTTTTTTGTAGTGGGTTTTCCTCCCCCGATCCTCCACGGAATAGACTAGATCAGAGGCGCAGCTCGAAGCGAAGGAGGAATCGAACCGAGCACCACTCGGATAGAAGAGCTCCAATCCAGTTGAAAATAGACCCAAAACTGCATAGTAGCCCTTTAACTGCGCAGTTAACTGTGGGATCCATGAGGAGCGGATCCCCCGCCCAATCCAGGGTACAAGGATCCCACGCTGCCAACGTATTTGTCAATTGTATTCGAGACAACAATTATTATGTGTTATATTGAACCATGTATAGCATTTCATAATTTCAATACAGCAATCAAAGAAACTTGAACATATAATTTTGTTGCATTCTATATCTAGCATGTATAATGTTATTCTAGCCTTATGTAACTGCCCCAAATTAAAACACACCCCAACATAATATGCCGGGCACATGTTTCTAGTGCTTTAATCTTACTGCAATGGTTTCGATTACTTGCAAAAGGGCTTTCTTGAGCGCCTGTTCAATTGAGTATTCTTCATGGCTTGAGGGCCAGTTAGACGGTATGAACAGCGGCGATGGGCTCGGGGAGCAATGGGGTGACGGGTACATTACTGGCAATAAATACCAAGGTTGGAGCAGTTGTTAGAATATTTTGTAGGTATGTACTAGCATATACCTAGAATATGCCAAAAACTCACATAAGAGAGGGTTTGGCCCTCTAGGGGCAACAGAAACCAAAAAGAATTGTAGTGATAGTGATATCTTCAAATTATATTACTCTCGTTAAGCAAAGTATGCGCATGTGGTCTGCGGGAACTGCCACGTCATATTAAGGGTAACTTTATCTACACATATATAAGTGAGTTACAAATTTCTATTTTCTGTTTTTGTCGTGGGTATTTTTTCTGCGCCGCAATCGATTTGTTGCTTTTGTTGCCACGTTTTTTGTATAGCCTTATCTAATCCGTCGAACTCCGTCTAGTCGTGTCCACAAGCTAAGCTATCGTTATCCTGTCCACAAGCTAAGCTATGCTATGGCGGTGTATAATCCCTGTCCACAAACTATGGCGGTGGATAGTCTGCGTGCCTGGTGTCTGGTTATTTAGAAGAGGATCGGTCCTTCTTCATGTGGGGCAGCTCGGCTTAGCCGGCAGATTAAGAGAGGCTAACAGTTTACACGTCTTTTAGGTACTGATGAGAAAGCACCGCCATGCCACGGGGATTTGGCTTGTGGGCTGCAAAGATAAAAGCCCATCTTAGGGGTTGAATTTGGCTGTGGAAGAGGAAGAAGAAAAACGTAGGTATGGTATGGGCTTGGTGGCAAAGGGGAATTTTTGTTTTGGGTTTTATGAAGGATTGTGCTGTTTGGGAGATGGGTCTGGATGTGGATGGGATAGCCAAAACCGTGGTACCCTTTTTCCGGCCTCGGCCTTGTTTGTTGTTGGCCTTGGCCGTCTGCGTATTTTCAACAAGAGCTGGCAGCCATAGCCGAGCTCGAGAATAAGAAGAAGAAGAAGAAGGAGGAGGTGGGTTGCTCCGTCCCTTCCCCCGAGAGCAAAAATATGTGGCACATCCTAAAACCAACGAGAATCCTTGAAACCTGTGCAAATCAGAGCAAATCAACATTTGGGTCGTGTTTTGTTATGGATTAAAGAGATCTTTTCTCGATTTTTCTACCTGATGGAAGGATTTGGTGCATAATGTGAAATTTGATTCTCGGGGTTTGGAGCGATGAATGTGGCCGGGATTGGTGGGTGTTGGAAAAGAATTTGGAAAGTTATTTGGAGTGTCCATTTCGGCAAGAAGAATGTGACAAACTAGCGGCCATTGGATGCTCGTTTGGACAAAAATTGGAAGAGAAAAAGGGCACTTCCCACTCACTCATACATACATATCCTTGAAGAAGCAAAGTGTGCATGCATTGGTCTCTAACTCGCCATTTTTCTCACTGCCCAAGTCGAGTCAAAGCATGAGCATGGTCTTCATTTATCCAAGGACTAGCCTGCCCTTTACTTTTCCTCCCCTCCTCATATTGATCAACCAAAATTTTTGCTGCCACAAAAAATGTGCAGATGCAGATTTTAAGTACCACTTGATTTACAGAATAGGGCATAAGCGCAGAACAGGAGTTGCTCTCTCCAGTTCAAACATGATTAAGTTAGCATAGAACATAGTACATGTTTTACTGCTTCAAAGGAGACTGCTAATAATCAAAAGTTGTCTGTTTCATTGCCTCAACTGTGTAACAGCAGATGCCATCAATTGCTTGGAAATACAGCTTTGTAGGAGGCTTGACAAGGCGTGGAAGTGTAAGAGTAATGAACACGAAGACAGCATATTAATTCTCATATCACCTCCACAATGTGTGAGATGCATCCTCTTCTTTGCTTCACGAACTTACATGCAGAAGAACATACTCTAGGAAATTCCAAATGCACCTCTGCTTGTTGCTTATCTGTGTCAAATGCATCAAATGTGTCTTCTGTATTCAGAACAAAATGAGAACAAATATTAATCAACTTGGTTTCCACATGCATACTTTACCTCCCTCTATTCTGAAATACATAAAATGTTAACAGGCAGATTAGCTAAAACATACAATAAATTTACCATGGGATAGTTATATCCTTAAAGTCTTCAAAACTTCAACCCACAATTGCTATACTTGGTAAAAGCTTGGTTGTTATTAATTGCACTAACGTTTTAGCTAAATAGCTAAAACAATAGAATCAGAGAAAAGCCCAGCCCAGTATATATGAGCATTCCAAATTTATATTACAAATAAGCCCAGCCCAGTATATATGAGCATTCCAAATTTATATTACAAATGAAATGAATTCATGAGCATTCCAAATTTATATGACGAATGAAATGAATTCGATCAAGGTCTAGGATCTATTGTTGTCTATGGAGATATTGTGAACCCTCAAGGCCACAGGCTCGAAAATTTGCCCGGTATCGGAAAAGAGACACTCTGTATGCATCGGACTTCAAATGTCTTGCCAACTAGTCCTCCGTACCATCATTATTTACGTATGATGATCGAAGCGGGTTGAAGGCGGGTACCACGTGCCCTGCGTGTTTACCTACTTCCATAATTTTCCCGTTGGAGCCTTATCTGAATCCCTCCCGTTTATTGTTGTGCTAACTTTTTAAGATAAGGTTTCCTTTTTAAACGTGGTTAGGTTTCCACTTGATATTGTTTTTTTGACACTAGGGGATATTATTGTGTATTTTTGGCCAAGGTGGAGGTATGAGTCCCCCTGGCCGTGTATTCCCTTTTCATCCCCCTGGTGTTTGGTGTTAAGATCCTCTTTTCTAAGTGGGTTGAGGGGTCTTGGCCCAAAGTCTTGGAACATCAAATTGTGGGTTCAAATCGTGGTGATATGCTCTATTGTATGTTTTCGATGCCCTTATATTCATGGTGGAGGTAAGAGCCCTCATGAATACTTTGGTTTCCTATATGTTGTTTACTTTACATTTTCTTCCTATTCACACATCATTTTTTTCTAGACACAAGGTCGGGAAGTGACGATTCAAAACCTGTATGTTTTGAAATATGTAGATGAGACAAATGAAGAGGCCGCGATAAATTTCTTGTATATTTAATTATAGAATAGAATAACGCGAGAAAAGGCAGGCCTTTATAAAAAGGTTACATGCCACTATAAAGCCACGGGGAAACTAAATTTCCAACACACCAAAAATCTTCAGCAAAAGAAACAGCGAAATGGCGGATCAACAAGCATCTAAGCTCTGCGTTGGGAACTGCGGCTTCTATGGCACCTCTGCAACCAATAACATGTGTTCTCTTTGTTTCAGATTACATTCTGCGCCCACAAAACAAGAGCTCCAATCTCCTCCCCAGCTTCAGGTTAAGGATGATGTCCAATCTCCTTAGCTTCAGGTTAAGGATGATGTTCAGGTTCAACTTGGACCTCAGATTCAAAGCCGTTGCTCCTGCTGTAGGAAAAAAACTGGCCTTTTTGGATTTACATGCCGCTGTGGTCGCGTTTTCTGCTCCCTTCATCGTTACTCAGATGCCCACCATTGCTCCTTCGATTACCAGGCAGCTGGTCGCCTGCAGATCGCTAGAGATAACCCAAGAATTTCCAGACCTAAGCTTGAGAAGATTTAACCTTAAAAATTTCTACATTTCTTAAAACATTTTTATATACTAAGCTTAAACATTTTAAGCTTAAAGAATTGTGTCTTTATCTTTACAAAAAGGGATTCTTCATACAGGGATGATATGTATATTATCGTAAAAACTCTTCATACAGCAAAACAAAAAGGGATGATATATTATCCCTTGAGGAAGAGAAATGAAAGAATATATTTTATTTGCATATACTGGACCATTTCCAACAGTTTCTGTAACTGTTGGTTGCATTGATAAAAATCTAATCTTCATAAACTCTGCATTCATCTGTGTCTGGATTCGTTTTGCAAAATTCGTCTAAAGGATCACCACTATTGCTGGCCTCAACTCCAGGCCATTTGCTCGCCACAAGATGAGCAAGATCTACAACCCTTTGACTGAACAGAAAAAAGAATGTATCAGTCTTCATAATCAAATCCTGATGTAGTATATTATAAAAAGCATGAGATCCCGCTGTATACTAACATATTAATCAAATAAGAGAGAAACCTATAATATACATAGAAATCATTATCATATCAACATTAGTATATTAAAATGCATTTAAAAGTATTATACCTGTAGCCCCATTCATTGTCATACCAAGCCACAACTTTCACCATATCATCTCCCATCACCATGGTGAGCGAAGAGTCTACAGTAGATGAGACATCGGAACACCTAAAGTCCACAGATACCAAGGGTACATCACAGACTGCTAGGATGCCCTTCAATGGACCATCTGCAGCCTTTCTGAAAGCAGCATTCACATCCTCTGCTGTAATGCCCTTTTTCTCTGTGTTTATGACCAAATCCACAACAGAAACATTAGGTGTGGGCACCCTCAGAGCAATTCCATTCAGCTTTCCCTTGAGTTGTGGCAAGACCAATGACACTGCCTTTGCTGCACCTGTGCTTGTTGGGACTATGTTCAATGCTGCTGCCCTTGCCCTTCGCAAATCGCGGTGAGAGGCATCTAACAATCTCTGTTCAAAAATCAACCACGAACTTTAACAAAGCTTTAAACATAAGTTGTTACCAGTTCCAATCCAGAGAAAGGATAAACAAAATTTAACCTGATCTCCTGTGTATGAATGGGTCGTAGTCATAGTTCCCTTTACAATACCTGCAAGTAAGTATGTAAAGTTCAGTCCTGGCTATTCTCTAGTTATTCAGATGCGCTTTGATATTTGAGTGCTTACCAAATTCTTCATCCAGAATCTTCACAAATGGAGCCAAACAGTTGGTTGTGCAGGAAGCATTGCTATACAAAATTATGTTTAAGATTATAAGTTATGAAAGGACAACATTTTATGATTAGTTTTTAAGGTACCTGATAATATTGGCTACATCATGACCGTAATCACCCTCATTAACACCAACAACATATGTAGGAATATCTGCTCCCTTGGCAGGGGCAGTGATTATAACCTTCTTTGCTCCTGCTTGAATGTGCTTTCCAGCTCCAGGACCATCCACAAACACTCCAGTGCCCTACAAATGTAAAAAATTTAATAACGCATAACATGTGTAAATTGCACAAAGGTTTCTAGGTTACCTTACCTCAATGACAATGTCAATTCCCATATCAGCCCAAGGCAGCTTCAGTGGATCCCTGTTTGAGACCACCTTAATTTGTTTTCCATCAACACTAATTACATCGTCACCAACTACTTTCACATCAGCCTTGAAGGTCCCCAACATAGAATCATACTTCAGAAGATGAGAGGCCTGAAAGATCAAAGCTTATTCAATTTATAGCCTTGCATCAATGTTACAATCTGATTATTACAATGAGATGCAACTCACATTTCTTACACCTCCACTATCGTTGACAGCAATAACTTCTAGAGGTGAATCTTTGCGGCCGTGCCAGCATCGGAGGAAATTGCGTCCAATTCTTCCAAAACCATTAATGGCTACTTTCAATTTGGCAACAGTTTCCCCTTTAACAGCTCCACAGGAACCAGCCTAAAACATTTCCAGTCTTAGCTCTGAGAAATGAGGTGGAAATGTATAACATGCAATAAAATTATTAACCTTCACAGAAAGCTGCTGGCCTACAACATCGAAAAGGCTAATTTCAATGTGGTTCTTTCTGAATGTTGAACATGGAGAAGCCCTGAGGCCAGAAAACTCTGTGAACTGTCAATCAGTAGCAGAGAGTCAATATTTGCATTTCTGATGAGGAACGTGCAGAAAATGTTAATCAAATCAGAAATATTCTACAATTCGAGACACAATGCATGTCCATTCCCGAAAATTTTAAACATAAGATTTGATCTATTTGCAAGAGCTCTTGATACCTTGGCAGCTGCAGATGAAGTAGCTGCCATGGTAGCGGCAGCAGCGGCCATTGCCAGACGATTGTTTGGATCGCAAAGTATGGCAATGGGACTTATCCCACCGTGCTCTGATAGTATAGAAGTTTTTTTGAATTATAAATTTAACAATTTGAATTTGTATGGTGGATACAAACCATTGCCTTGTCCACACATTTCCAACCCAATCCTTTTACAAAAATTTTGGTGACTAATGACCAATGTTTATTGTCCACCCATATGTCGTAAGCAGATATGCAAGGCTCATTATATGGGGCAATCTAGCATGTAATATGATTACTAAGGACTTCCTATACTCCTGACAATGACTGTGTTTATTAGTTACACATGATAGAGATTCATTTTACAATGCATAATAAAACCCAAGTAGCACTTTCATCTTTTAGTTTGGACGATGAAACAACTATTGAAAGTTCAATGGACAATGTCTTGTGATATAGACTGTAAATCCATCACATGTTATATACATTCATGGACTAACATCCCTCAACCTGCACACGATGATAATAAAGTGATAGGTCATCAATCTGCAATACTTTGGGGATCTTTAATCTTGGAGATCAGCGAGATGGCACCTGTATTCAGAATTTTGTCAAGGGCAGTGGACCGGCGAAAGTCACAAAAAGCGTGAAATACATCTGGCTCCAACCTTCTTGAAAGGACTCAATTGGTATACCATCCAACCCTGGGCACTTCCCCTTTTTAAGTCCAAATACTGTCGAACTCAGATCAGCAGCAATTATAGCAACCTCTATCGATAGACATTGCCCTTCAGAAATGATGGGAGATATCCTAGATAAGATTGTGTTTCACATTTCTGACTGGAAGGGCAGATGTTTCTCAGCAAAAGATGCTTGAACGTGGTCATGCAGATGCTGATTGAGCTCTGCTGGCTGTGAGAGTACTGATTCATCTAATTGACGCAAGGATGACATGGTTGACGTCATGCAATGCTGCTTAGCTGCGCAAAATAAGAAGCCCGTACACCGGTCTTCGTCGCGTAACCACTCCAAGCCTTCTTTGGTCTTTACTTATTGGATTTGTTTCTCTTCCAAAGCTTGAAGTTGTGCTAGTATGTGACGCTCACGAATGCCTGGAAGAAGACCCTGCCGGAGAGCGAAGGAGATTCTGATACAAGATATCTAGTAAAGCACGATCTGCTGCTGCTGACTGTCGGCCCCAGTGTTTCACAAAAGTTTTGATTGATGCGTGTGCATCCACTATGCCGGCCACCCCACGATGTTAGCTAAAGGCAGCTGTCCAAATGTCCTTGCAAGCTTCTTGGAAGGCTGCGTCCTTCAAGAATTTTACATTCAGGTGTCACATGTCTGCCCCAAGTGGCGTTGCAGCAGAGGTTCATCTGAAAGGAACTGCGGATGATGATTTGAAACTGAGTTGTCTCTAAGACAAGACCGAAAAAGACCTGGAAATGCCAAAACTGCATTCGCATTCTAGTAAGCCGTATCCAGCTGAGAGCTTGAGCAAGCCTTATCCAGCCGAAAGCTTGCACGACTGCCAACAATCTGACCATTGCACTAAGTGAAGGCACCTTCACCATCTACCTCCAATAGGTTGCAATCATGGAGAAGACGATGCCATTACTGACGCTTAAATCCGAACACAACAGTAGACGTGGTTCCTTGTCGATCCTCTTCTATTTCGACCATGTCAAAGTCTCCAACGAGAATCCATGAAACCGCCTGGTCCATACTAAGCATCTTGGCCTGTAAAGATGCCTATAATGAAGCTCTTTGATGAGGCATGTTATGAGCATAAATATTCAGAAGACCATACCGAGCTCCACGGTCTTGCCACAAGAGAAAAGCCCAGTGGCCAAAGTGATCCACCTTAGTAAAAGTGACTGAGAATGAAGGTTGCTAAGCTATGACAACTCTCGCACTAGCTAATCAGCTGCTGCCACCAACACATTAAGACGTTGGACGATCATATCCGCAAGCTTTGTCGTATCCTCCTTGGGGCATTTGTGTTCTTGCAGATATACAAACTGGACATCCAACTTAGACAGATAAAGCGATATCCGACTCCTTTTAAAGGGGAAAGAGGCTACACCTTGAACATTCCATGAAACTAACCGCATTGAGGTTCTAAAGAGGTTGGAACAGGGGGCCCCACTGGTGCCTCCAGAGTGTTAAAGGCAATATTCTCAACTTGATGCATTCCAGCAACCTCTTCAACCATATTAGCCCACTGAAGCGTTGAGAAATGACCATGGTGGGGATTAATGGAAGAAGAAGTGGCCTGCGACTTGCGGTAAATGTTGGGACACTGCAGAGTTAAAGCCTCTTGCTATCTATAGTTGATGTTCTTGATTTTGTGCAGAGGATATGGGATCCTATTAAAAATAAGTTGTTTATATCTCGAGGCATTTCGGGTCCCACTAGCGCAGCAGGTGTGAAGATCCTTTTCCATCATTTTTTTATGAAATTAGGAGAGAAGATATTCGTACAAAGAGTTTTAACTAGGGACGACAGGTAAAATCTGTTGCTATAACTGTTGATCCAGATAATGCATCTAAAGCAAGTGGAGTAAAATATTTTAAGGACAAACATGGAGAGGAGTTTTTTTATTTTGCCTAAACCAAAAACTGATACAAGTTCTAGAATAAAGGGAAAAGAAGTTATATTTGGTATAAAACCAGCTTACACAAGGCCTATTACGCGCAATAAATAAGCAGAAGTAAAGGAACAATGCAATTTTGCACTTATGGCAGAAATAATGCGCACACATATTCCGCAATATTTTGAAGAAGCCAGCAAGCAATGCGTGCAAAATATGATTCGTTGCAAAAGAATCATACATGGGAACTTGTTCCCAAGCCTGAAGAGAAGAATATTATTGGCTGCAGATGGGTCTATAGGACCAAATATAAATCTGATGGGCAAGTTGATAAGAAGAAGGCGAGATTAGTGGCCAAAGGATATGTGCAACAAGATGGAATTGATTACGATGAGATTTTTGAACCGGTTGCAAGATTCTTACTGTTATAACATTAGCAATTCAACAAGGATGGAAAATCCATCGGATGGATGTGGCGCATTCCTAAATGGAGATTTAAAGGAGGAAGTTTACATGGTCCATCCACAAGTCTTTGAGATTCTTGGAAAGGAAAATTACGTATGCAGATTGATTAAATCAATCTATGGACTAAAGCAAGCTCCAAGAGCGTGGAATAACAAAATTGACGCCTTTTTAAAAGGTCAAGCTTTTATTTCCACTGATGCAGATCCATCTCTTTATATGAAGGCTGAAAATGATATAGTGATACTTCTTGTTTTATATGTTGATGACTTGATTATTACAGGTGATAATTGAGACTTAGTACAAGAGACAAAATGACTGCTAAGAATTGAAATGTGGCAGCGTCATGATGGTATATTCATGTCGCAAATTAAGCATATATCAGATTTATTAAAGAAGTTTAGAATGGATACCTGCAAGGCTATGAATACTCTTATAGAGGTCAGTAAACAATTGTCAATTTACAATGGAAGAGAGAAGTGTGATCAAACACTTTATAGAAAGTTAGTAGGAAGTCTGATGTATCTCGATGCCACTAGACCAGAATTAGCATTTGCCATGGGATTGGCGAGCATGTATATGACTAAACCATTTGAGATGCGTTGGAAAATGGCGAAAAGAATCCTACGCTATTTAAAGGGAACTTCAGATTTTGGTCTATTTTATAGACATAACAGTAAACTTCAATTGGAAGGAAGTTTATGCTTCTCAGAACTTGAAGGATTTTGTGATGTGGACTATGCTGGCTGTGTGGACAATCGTCGTTTCACAAGCGGATATGTGTTTCTATTTGGCACCACAGTTATTAGTTGGAGCAGTAAAAAGCAATCCACAGTTTCTAAAAGTTCTACTGAAGCTGAATAAAGAGCTTGTGCAGGTGCAGCTAGTGCAGCCATTTGGCTCCACAAAGTGTTTATTGCTTTGCAAAATCTGAGGCAGAACAAGACTGTCATTTATCGTGACAATTTGAGCAGCATTCAACTAGCAAACAATCCTGTTTTCCATGCGCGCAGCAAGCACATTGAAGTGCAGTATCATTTTATCAGAGAAAAGATACTAGATGGTACTATTGAGCTTATTTACTGCAATATACATAATCAGCCAACAGGTATTATGACCAAGGCACTTCCAAAAAGAAAAGTTCGAAGCATTTAGAAGCAAACTTGGAGTTTATAGTTTGAAGAATATTTCCTTACAGTGACTTTGTGAATCTTTCCATAATGTTTAGTCATTAAAGGGGGGAAATGGAGGATATAATGTGTAAACTAAGTAATGTTTGTGTAAAGGTTAAAAGTTAGATGTCTCTAAGGGTAAAGTTAGATGTCTCTAGGGGTAACATTTGGTCATTAAGACAATTGGCACTAGAGCTGATATGTTACCATATATAGGTTACAGTTTTTATGTTTTCTAGCCGGACATGCCATAACTAATTATGAGATTCTGGATTTCGCCTTCTCTCCTTGTTTCTCCTAGTTGACAAAATCCATCATGCCTAATAATGGGCCATTGATGCAAGATTTATAACCTAAAAAGAATTAAACATTGCTTAGTCTTTTTACCAAATTTGGCATAAAAATTTGAAGACGACAAGTGCCAGAACTCCAAAACATCGTTTTCTATAATGCAAGAGTAAAAAAATATTAAAATATATAAATAAATGTCGAGATCTAAAGGGCGACCTTATGCGTAAACTTACGACTTGTAGCAACAACCTCGAATATCCCTCCGTACATAAACAAGCTGGACAAATGTAAAATGTATCTACCACCCGTAGATATGCACATGTAATTTCTTTAGAAAAACCCCTCTAGCCCAATTATATGAACTCCCCTTGATTATAGGTGATGAAATTCCTTAAATGTTCTATTTAGAAGGAAAAACTGTAAAGCTTAAAAATGTATTATATGTGCTAAATTTGATAAGAATTTGCGTCTTGAAGGCCTGTTTGGATTGGGCGGTTCATGTCTAACTAGAGTAAATCCTCTTAAGCTTCCTTCCATTAATGATTGACATTAAAGATTGACATATACTAATGGAAAAAATATTGAATGGAGAGATTTTAATCTTTGACTAAGAGGTTAAGGTGCTCTTGGAAACCCATAAATCTTACAAGCTTGAGAAAGAAAGAATTCTTTCTAGAACTACTATGGTAAACACGGACAAGAATGCTGACAAGAATGCTACTGCTCGCATCTCCTTCATAACCAAAAATAAAGTATACACTGAAAGCAAATTAGTGAAACCCATTATGGCCGGGACTAAAAAACCTCGCCCTTTCGGGTTTTCGAGGAAAACCCCTGACAATAATGGGATCACTAACTTATGCTATAGTCAAAATTAAAGTAGGCTCTATACCCTCATGCTGACTAGCCTTGTTGGGTGAAAATACATTATGGCAATGAAGTTTGCCAATTAGAAAGTATGCTTGAATTGCCTTCTTTGTTGTCTTCATCTTGTGTCTAGATTCCAACTTCTTTGCCTCAAATGCCAAGCTATAGAAAAATGCTCACCAATATCCCTGCATACACAAGAAAAATGAACCAAAAGCCACTAAGGCTTATCTAGGCCACGAGGGCCTCCATCCGAACCACGAGGGCCTCCTTCCGAACACGAGGGCCTCAACCCGGGCACAAAGGCCCCCCATTAGAGTACGAGGACCTCCAACTAGATAATAACTAACAAATAAAGTATACTTACAATCGGGGAAGGGTGGGAGGGTGGGACCAAACCGTAGAAGGACGAAGGGAGATGCAATGAGGCGATGAGATAGAACATGGGCGTGGAAGAACATAAATAGGGCTAGAAGGGGAAAGGACAAAATAACTAACAGATAACTACCTCCATTAGTTCTAGAACCTTGTTTTCCTTCTATTGGTGAAAACGAAGGAAAAAATCATTTCTAGAACTACTATGGTAAACTCTGGACAAGAATCTTTGAAAAAGAGAGAATAAAAATCAGTAATCCAATTGGTCAAGGTCCAAACAAGAAAGCTAGAGGGTGTTCATAAACTTGGAAAGTCTAAAAAAGGTGGGTAGAACATAAGTAACTCACCGTAGAAGGCCACCTTCCTTCCAAGATAAATATGAAAGACAACGAATCTAATGAGAAAAACACAAGGCCACTGTAGGAAAAAAGGCAAAAAACGTCTTGATGTAGGAGAGACATATGCTTGGAAAGCACTAAAGTCAAGTTAGGAGCAACCATTATGCTTACTCTTTGGCCATCAAGCAACCGTATAAGCCCCAAAGGCAACATTTGAGCCACAACATCATAGAAGAAGCGTAAACCAGAGCACTTGAGACTATAATAGTATTTTCTGGTAAGACTCAAATATTAAAGTTCCTCGCTCGTTAGCCAACCCAAATTCTTTAAATGAAGCATTTGAAAAACACAACCTAAGCCTTGCTTAAAACCATTATTAACAAGAGAATAAACATTGGCCTAAATCCTAGTAAACCTAGAATGCCAATATGCCTTTAAATATCCACCATAATCGTTAGGATTATTAAATTAGGGCTAAAACAAAGCGAAGTTCTGAAATGAAAAAGAAGCTGGAGCACAAAACCGGTTAGGGTCTTCTGGCCTACATCTTGGCACGATTCAAGCATGGATCTGGAGCTCTAATCTCTGGAAGAAGCTTCTGCTGCACATCGCTCAGACAGGTTAAGGTGTCCGGCATGGTAAGAAAGCGGGCAAAAGACATGAACAGGGTTTTAATCTGCAGAGGAACAACAAAATCCGGCCTACATCTTAGTACGATTCAAGCATGGATCTAGAGTTCTAACTCTGAAAGCAGGTCCTGCTACATCGCTTAGACAGGTTAAGGTGTCCGGCATGGTAAGGAAGCAGGCAAAAGACAAGAACAGGGTTTTAATTTACAAAAGTTGTAGCTAGAAAAGGCCCGCGATCTTATTGGTGGCCTTCCCCTACAATGGTTCTTGCATTACTAATACCGTCGACAACCGAGGTAGATCTGAACATTGGCAACGAGAAAAATTATCAGCGAACAAACTTTCGGGACCCAACTAAATTCGTAAACTTCTTTGCAACTCGCTTCTTACGGAACAACCAAGCGGAGACTTTATTACTCCACAAGCTGATGGAAAATTAAGCAAACAAACAACCAGAAAATTATGCCTAATTTAAGCAGAGCAACAAGCAAAAATAACCTTCTTGGAAAAGCTAGGCGAGTCTTTTAGACCCAATCATTACGAGCCGATGTACCCGGAACACGAGAGCCATCAGCAGGGTAAGATCCTCATTTTAGGGCCGTCTTCCACATCAAACAGAGTTAAACACCCCATTTCGTAAAATTCAGCAACTCTCGGTCCTTCCCTATCTCTGATGCAAATAAGCTTCTTTCTGTTAGCAATCAAGGTATTAACTTTCTCAATGACGTCTTTGATTGCTGCATCCAAGAACGTCCCTAGGGCAATGTCGAGGATTCGAGTCCATTGGCGAGGAGCCAAATCGCTGATTCCGGAGAGGGAGGTGCGGCCAGTCCCGAGGGGCCTTGGGGAGAGGGAAATGGGGCAAGCAGCTTCCGGGGGGATTTTAGGATCCGTGCTCTGGCGTCAACACCCCCACTCCACGTCAAGTCACGGCGCAAGGTCCCGGCCGAATCTGACAAGGAGAGAGCCTCCAAAACGTAAACCATGTGGGTTGTCAGGTTCTAGAAGGGTTTGCGTTTTGGGGGGCGAGACTTGGTCTGTTGCACTTGGGACTGGCGAAAGCTGCAACCGAGAATACGGAACAAGGGGAACGGCGGAGGCGGAGTTTGGGCTGTCATCCTCCCGATGTGGCAAGTAGAAGTCGGGGCTTTTTCGCGATGGCAAGACATTCATAAATTCGCAATTAATGCATTATGCGAAAATAAATTCTGATTTTTTGCTGACGTGACATCTCACAATAAAATCCTAAAGTACTAGGGCCTGGACTATGAAGTCGGTGTAGGCTGTGAAGAATCTGAGGAGGTCGGGTGGTCTTCTGGCCACGGAACTTGGTCCCCAGGGCAATGTCGACGTTCTGTCAATTGGCTTGTGATGATGGTTGTGTTTTGATATCAAAGGCGTATGGATAGAGAGAATGCCCACGTTCAACGGACCGCTCCCTAAAGCTATTTGACATGGATGGCATAACTAACTTGTAATGAACTGGTTTTGTTTCGAAAACAATTGTACCTTGATGAAAGATTGCTTCATAGTTTCCAAATGGAAATTTTTTAATGTGTCCGTTACCGCCTTGTTGCCCGCTTTGGTCAAAGACTTCGCCTTTTTTGATGCACACTCTTTTAGTTATGCATTTTATTGCATTTATGGTTCATAAATTCGTAGTTAATGCATGGCATGGAATTAAATTATGGTTTTGGTCAGCTGGCTTCCATGGTCATCAAGCATCTGGAAAATTTCCAAAATTTTTGGATAAGGTCCAGACCCAAGCGTTGGGATTAGAACGGTTCGGGCAGCCCGCTGTTGGGCAAGCTTGATTGGCACCCTTCCCCAAGTCAAACAAGGCGAGGACTTTGAACGGCCATCTCAGTAGAGGGGAGAGTCCGTCCCGAGAGACGGACCCCAAAAAAAGTTCTCGGGCGATGCGTCTGACACGCCCACAGGGATCTGTATGCTAATGAACACCCTCCGGCTTCGGTTCCCCCATATCCGGCCGTTGAATCCTCTGCGTTCAAGGATCCGGCTCGGAAAGCGGGATCAAAAAAATCCAAGATTGGTCCGGGAGAACCTGTCAAACTGCGAAGCGTCCTGGGGCGACCGTCCCCAGGAACGGCGATTCGACTTCGCTCATACAAATAATTGTTCTTTTCATGACGATATTTTGAAAAACCAACTTCACGTTCGTAGATATATTTAGGCCACTAAAATTTTATTTGGTAGTAATAGAATCCGGAATGTGATTGACTGCATGCATGCCTCGGGGTGCTTCAAATAAGCCTAGGGACAAACTTTAATGAGCATCACATTAAAAAAAGATGCAAGAAAAATAACGTCACTATAACAAAATACGTCGCGGGGGCGTGCGTCATGCGGCGATAAAATCGTGTTATCACGGTTTGAAATAACGTCGCATCACGGCGTGGCGTCGCATCGCGACGTGACGTCGCTTATCTTTGACGTGGCGTCCGATATCTTGACTCGTAATTTTTGAACCCGGCGGTGGCTTTTCCCTAACTTCTTTTTCCCCTACTTCTTCGAGGTTCTTGGGTGTTAAAGGAATCTATCTATTGTCACCTTCCTTAACATTCATCATACACTTAATCAAACTTCACATACATATCCAGGGTTTAAGCATCAATTAAATTACTAATTGAGAAACTTACATACCAGCTCATTCATCATAGCCATTAATTTAGTAAAGTCTAAATCGAGAACTCTCCATTGATGCTAAAGCTACATCCAAAGTTTCCATGAAATGTTTACGGAAAGAGTATATCATTCACGAATTAGTTTCGAAGTTGCATAAGGCGGAGAAATCAACAATGTAAGAGAATGTAAGGAAAGGGCAAAACTTGCCCTTTCAAAGAAGGATTGTAAGTATTTAGGTCTTCATTCCTGCTGCAAATCCTTCTTCATAATCGGTCTTTGGACATTACGATGATTGCCATAGAAAAAGTATATATGCGCTCCGGATCTGATAAACTTCCTCTCAAGCTCTTCTCCGTGCCTCCAAAACCGTTCCTTCCTCCTTTTCAACGTAGCCCAAGAGGTGTCATCCCTCCACCGTTGGATATCTTCTTACATCTCCACCTCTCATTCTTTTTAAGACTTTTTATATCCTATATATTTATTTGATATCTAATGCAAATAATACTAACGTGGTTTTATATATATAATTGTTCCATGGTCAACCCATGGTGGATTATTGAGTAAGGTTTTATTTATTATTCCATGGTCAAACCATGGTCATTACTATTATTTACGGGGGTTGAAGTATGGGGCCCGGTAGTATCCCTCGCTACTTGGAATGACTTGGGCGGAGTGCGAGAAAGCCTTCTTGATACGAGCACTAGGGGTGAAGTCCACGGTCCCATATCAAATTCTCTTTGCGGAAAGCGAGATTCTTGCCTCTTGAGGACCCCTTGATAAGCCACATTGTCTATTTTCGGAAGGTGGTCAACATGGGCGATGCTGCGTCTCCCAAAACTAGCTTATATCATGGCAATGGGGCCTGGCGCCTCAAGGCTTCTTTGGAGGGAAAAGAGAGCTCAATGGATGGCTAGATGGAATGTCGCGGGAGCAATGTGGTGCATACATGTGCAAAGCGGAGGTCGTCATAGCTTGAGGCAATATCTTGATGCTTGCTTCATCAGCAAGCTTTGGGATGCGGCCCTTGAGCAGTCAAGGCGGCACACTACCGGCGCCACATAAATCCCACATTGGAGCGAGGCCCACAATGCTACCTGCGCACCCACTTGCCCATGAAAAGAAACGACTCATTGCCTCCATTCGCCGGGGGCACATCATCTTCAATTGAGATAGGCGGATGGATTGGTGAGCCCGCGTCGGGGCAGACTCTGTCAATCTTTGCCAAATGGGAGCCATTGAGGATGAATCTCATACCCTTCAAAGTTGCCCGGCCTATGATCAAATCGGACGCTATCTTTGAGTTGGTCGGGGCGGCCCGGCCGCTACATGTGACATTGAGCACGGCATCCGTGCGGATGCTAGGATCATACCTTCGAGGAGGTCATGGACATGCGAGATCAGCTATGTCCTCGGGCGCGCCCTTGACATGTACATACACATTTATTTCATGATGATGTATACTTATGCGGTTTGGCGGCATTCTTATTATTGCCCGCGGTTTTCCCTCGAAAACCCTCTGGTGGGGTTTTTAACCCGGACGGTAATAAGTTTGCTTTGCGCTCCTTCCCCGGGTCCCATAGGCCGATTGGTCTCGATGGGCGATAAAAACTATTCTATTCTACTATTGTTTAATGGGACATTTTATATTTCTTCGACGTTTCTTAAAATGATTGCCATAATCTTCGTTGTCTTAAATCCTCAACGTAAATCATTATATTAAATGCATTAATGATGTATTTTTCGATGTCTTGGTCTAACACCTTATCACTCTCCCCACTTTTGTCTTGAGCATAGGCTCAACACACAATTGTTTAGTCTTTGTTTTTATGGGCAAAGTGCACCTCCACGAAAGTTGTTGTTGAAATGTGTAATATTTTGTCTGCGTTTTTCGGCCAAGGCAAGGGTATCATCTACATATGCCTTAGAGGCTTCATGCAAAAATCCTCGTGTAGCCATTTCTTCAAAGAGTTGTATATATTTCGAGGGAAGATGACTTAACTTCAGGAACAGAGCAATATCTGTGAAAGTCTTCTTGCAAGATTTATTCGGGTCACGTGCTGGGACCAGCACGTGATGCCTGTTGTCTGGAGTGTGTGGACTGTTCACAACAAGGGCGATGTGGTGTGCGAGATGGAGCAGGTGGTGTCTGTCTGCCTGTTTGGCGACTTGTGGGCTATGGGGCATGTGCTTGTCTGGCCCCGTGTTGCGGCCTCTGCTGCCTGAAGTTGGGAGCCTAGCTCCTGTTGAAATCTCTGCTGCTTGGCCAGCTCATTCGTGCACTGCCGTAATTGTTCATGGACCTCGGCATGGAGGCCCCTGCCTTGCTGGGTAATGGTTGCTCGGAGCTCCTGTATCTCCTGATCTTGTGTCTCAGTCCTACTCTGTAGGGTTCTTAGCTCTGCCTGGATGGCCTCGAAGGCGACTCGGACGTTTCGTATTATGGCGGCAGACCCCTCAGCTTCTGACTTGAGGCAGGAGATAGTTGCCATTGTATCCTACTCAACACCCTGCTTGTCCCGTGCCATAGTCTCTATGGTGGTGAGGAGGGAATCCACGCGAGCTCACAGGTCAGCAAGGCCCCGCTTATCCTGTTGCCTCTCAAAGTGTGCCAAGCGAAGCCCGTCTTCTAACTACTGCATGCGGGTCCCCATCTCTGCAATCCGTTGCCTTTGCACTGCCAACTGTCTTTTGAGCACGTGGGACGCTGAAGATTGTATCTCTGCTGCTAATTCTGCAATCCGGGTTCCGTTGCTCTCAATTTGTTCCTCCATTTGTTTCATGGCCCTAAAATTCAGAGTAGCAAGAACTCATTGAATACCTCTTCTGAGCGGAAGAATTAGTGGGAGTGAGAATATAATGGAGGAGTTTGCAATAGCGGGCTTGATCGTATATAAGGCGCTCGGGACTATATTGAGCAACATTTATAAACATTTGTAAGTTGTGTAAGATATCATTGTTAGACTCCCAATGGGTGCCTTTGATGATGGCCCAATTAGGTAACTGTTTGAGTGATGCAGTATGCCATGATAAGCGTCGTTGGAATCTCGGATCAAAAGTAGGATCATCTTGTATATGTTGAGGTGCTTTGGTAAAATTGTAACGAATTTCATCATCCTGCAAAAGTTTATCCCGCCAAGTTGTATCTTCAACTTTGGGTATCTGATTGCCATGTCGAGAAAAAGATACATCATAGTGTATGAAATCTGAGTCTTTAAGAAACATGTCGATTTTCCGCATAAGGACAGTAGGAATGAGGTTGCGTATTTCCTTCCATTCAGAAGATGTAGGAATTTGCCAGTTTATGAGATCAAAAGGCTGAGGAGCTGGATGAGAATTTGCTGAATATAAAGCTGTGTTCTCTAGCTGGAATGATAAAAATTTGACCCAAATTTTATAATCTTCATTGTGCTGAATTTTTAAACTGATGGTTTGAAGTAGGGAGTCTTGAACATCCCGAAGATGGGTCTTCAAATTTCGAATCAGCAACTCTTTATCGGCAGCGGGTAAAACCAATGAGTTGCTCATATCATTAGATTGTAATGGACGACACTGCTTGATCTTTAAAGGAGGTCGTGTTCTAAGCTGCGCTGATTCATAAATGAGCTGTTGTGATGAGGAATAGTAAGAAAGAACATAACCGATACTGTCAACAGCCCATTCGTGACATAGAACAGGGTCTTCGATGGTAAGATCATGGCGATAAATTGCAGTAATAAGTTGAACTCTTTCTTGATAGATCATCTTTTTCCATAAGTTAGAAAATTGTTGAGCAGTGATTGGTGTGCAAGGGTCGATACACCAACATAATAATCGGATTTTGAGGTTAGATAAATCATAATAATAGTTCGTCTCAAGATCATTTATGCGCGCCACATGAGTTTGGGATTGCTTGGATTCATCCAAAATTTTGAGCATCAAATCTTTGTATTGTTGTACCTCAATCTTCAGAGCAGCGTTCTCTTGCTTGAGGTCCTGTCCAAGGTGAAGTAAAGGTTGTACTTGAGCTTTAAGGGCGGTGATTTTTGACTCCATAAGTGAGTGTGAGGAACCATCATTATATTGCATATGTTCTTGCTGCAAAGTGTGATATTTTTGTTGAAGCTCCTGATATGCTTGATCTTTAGACTGTAATTGAGCTTGTAAAGTGTGAATTTGTTGATGAAGATTGGATATCAGACTTGCATTTGCCATATTGCTGTTGAGTAGATCTTGGACATTAGCATGAACCTTGCTGAGATTATCCTTCATAATATTAAGGTCATTGAGTAAGAAAGCATGAGACGGTTCAGAAAGTTGTGAGAACATCTCAGCGTCGGATTTAAGAACTTGTTGCTGCGGTGGAAACGTTTCCTGCAAAGACAAAAAGTAATTCAATAACATTTGTAGATGCATGGCAAATGGAAGTTCTTGTGCATTGTTTCTTTTGATATTGCGTATTTGTTTATGTAATTGTTCAGTGACTAGGGAGGCCCAAGGGATTTCAATGCCCTGAGTGGCCATGATAATATATGCCAACCATCGCTCTGTATATTTATGTAGATTGACAGGTGCAAGTTTCCTTTTAAGATAAGTAAAGATTATAGGATAGGGATGAAAAGCTTTTTCAACATGTTCTCTTTTGGTAGAGAGGATCCCAAATTCACGGAAGATAGATATATTATGTTTAGGATGAACATTGCAGTTGGGAAGTCGTAAGGTTGCCATAACTGATTCTCGTTGAATATTTATGTGCCCAGTTAGTGTAGTAAAGCTGGTTCTAGTGGCAACTTCATAATTATCTATATATTCTGTTATCCATTCCGGGTTCAATTTTGGAAATGGTAATAGCACAAATGAAAGTAACTTTGCCGTTTCCAGATATGTTTGAGCCAAAGCATCCAAAGGCGGAAAATTATCAAAAGATATGTTAGGATACAAGATTTGAAACTTATCTGAGGAACTTTATAGTTGGGCTGAATCTGATAAAACCCGGTATGTTGCGTTTCCATTGTCGTTGCTCACGCTGGTAGGTTGCCCGACGGCTTTGAAGTTTAAGTTTTGCTAAGAGGTGTTTGTATCTACCAGAATTATCTTGCCCCCATCCAAAGCAAAACAATAATTTGTTGGGTGGCCAGAAACCAATATAATACATAACTTCCATGAAGGTAGTATGGGAAACATTCGAGGAATCGGGGATCATTCCACCAATTATCGCCTTGGTTGTAGGAAAGGGAACCATGAGTAGTTGAAGAGTGCCACCTTGAATCTTAAGTCTATCAATTTGGAGCAAAAAGTCTTGTAGATAAGCGTTGGTTATCCCATTTGGAAATATTTAAAGACATTTTAAGAAGTCGAGAGAAATTTTGGCGCGTTGCACAACTTTGGTCTTTGGTTTTACCATATTAACATGTTTGACTTCTTTGTAGGGTTTGAGTTGGCACCCATTCAGCGGGTAGGCAAAAGGTTTCCATCAAATCTTGTAGTTGAATAGAACCATTTTGATATACTTTATGAATTTGGAATGGTCCAAACCCAGTAATTTTTAATTTTCTGGATGTTTGTACCTTGAATCGTTATAATAAGACTTTGTCATTGTCTTGGAAATGAAATGATTTTAATTTTTCGATCTAACCACGCCTTAGCCTATCCTTGGATACTTGTTGAGCCCATTGATTGATGTCGCTTTTCATCGAGAGCTTCCGGTTGATATAATCTATTACGAAGTGAAGGTGCGTCACTCATTCTATGGTGAATGGCCACCCTTAAAGCTTGGGATAATGAACTCAAATGGTAGGATAGCTTCTATTCCATATGTGAGTTGGAAGGGAGTATGATTTGTAATAGTTTTATATGTTGTTACGTAAGCCCACAAAACGGCGGGTAACTTGAGCTCCCAATCTTTCCTTGATGATTCACATACTTTCTTTAAAATGTTAACCAATATTTTATTAATTAGACTCGGCTTGTCCATTAGTGGGTAGTATGGCGTGGACTTCTTGTGAAAATTAAGAAATCTCGGTGAGAGTTTCAATGGTGTCATTTATGAAATGTACACATGATCGTGACAAGTTCAATGGGGCATCCAAAGCGGGTAATGATCTGATGGTACATGACCTTTGCAACACTTGCTGCTGTATTGTCTTTAAGGGTCTTGGCCTCGGCCCATTTGGTATGATAATCCGTGAGTACGAAATATATTGAGCCCTTGTTTTCTTGGGTGAAGGGGATCCACGGAGACCCAGAAGTCAATACCCCATTTTTCAAAGGCCCAACGGCGGTATAGGTTGTAAGGGCATATGATGTCTTTCTTGTGGTTTACCAGTGCGTTGACAAATATCACAAAGTGAGGCCTCTTTAGAAGCATCTGTAAAAAGGGTTGGCCACCAAAATCCGACTTGCAATATCTTTCTTGCCGTTAATTCACCAGACAAAGTGCCCGCCACGGGACCTTCATGTGCTTGTTTTTAGTAGCTCTTGAGTTTAGTGTGGAAGCACCTGCAAAGCGTAGAATATGATCTTTTCCTTTTTATATAACCCGACCAGCTATGAGACAGTATGGTGCTGCTTTTCGAATGAACTCTTTCTTTCGAGAGACATCTAATTCGGGAGGAAGAGTTCCAGAGGTCAAATATTCTGCGATGCCTGCATACCATGGTGGGAGAACAGCAAAAACCATTGCTAAACCTTCACGTTCAGTAGTTGTATAGTTTCTTTCAGCCTCATTTAACTGTTTGCTTGCATAGTAAATCGGTTGATCCTTGTTACCGTCTTTTCTTTGTGCTAACACAACTCCTAAAGCAGTTTTGGAAGCATCTGTATGAACATGGAATTCCTGATCCCATTGAGGTGATATAAGTATAGGGGCAGAAGCCAGAATGTGCTTTAACGCCTCAAAAGCTTTTTGACATTGATCTGTCCAAATGTATTTCTTTTGAGGACTTGTGAGCTCAGTTAACGGGGTCGCCACTTCTGAAATCTTTGCACCGAACTTCTTATAGTAATTTATTTTTCCCAAAAATCTTCTCAAATGTGTGATGTTTGCAGGAGGAGGCATGTCTAGTATCACTTTAATTTTACTTGGATCCGTCATTAAGCCATCTTTACAAACTACATGACCTAAAAGCATGCCATGTGTGACCAGGAAGACACACTTCTCTGGGTTTAAAGACACTCCATATTATCGACATCGTTTAAAAACCGTTCTAATTTAGCAACGTGGTCATCCATGAATCTTGAAGGCGTAAAATCGTCTAAGAAGATCTCCATGAAATCTCAATGAAACTTTTAAAAGACTTGAAGCATTACTTTCGTTGGAAAAGGGATGGAGCATTAGTTAGCCCAAAGGGCATAACTTTATAGGCATAAGTACCAAATTAGCGTGATAAAAGTCGTTTTTTAATTGGTCATCGGGGTGAATTTTAATTTGATTATAACCTGAAAAACCGTCCATAAATGAGTAACATTGGTGACACCTAGCGTTTTCTAAAACTTGATGCGTAAAAGGCAATGGAAAATGGTCTCTTTCGATCCGCGGCATTTAATCTACACAAGCGTAGTTTTCCATTTTTCTTTTTAACAACAACTATGGGTGAAACCCAATCACTTTCGTCTCCACTTCAAAAATAAAATCAGCTTGAAGCAACTTTTCTAATTCTTCTTTGACATTCATAGCGTAGTTTGGATTTAATCGGTATGCTCGTTGATACAACTTGGCGTAGCGTTTGGCAACAAAGGAATTTTCATTTGACAAATTGCGGGATTAATGCCTCGCAAATCCTCGTATGACCATGCAAATATGTCTTTATACTCATGTAGAAGGTGAGTAGCTTTTAAATGAATATGTGAGGGCAAATTTTTTCCCAGATGCACATTTTGTGGATTATCTCTCGTGCCCAAATTAAGCTCTTCAGTTTCAGGTGTGTTAAGATATGGACGAAGATTTCCATGTTGTAAGGTATGGGCTTGTAATGGTTTAATTTCAGTTTGCCCCATGTTGGTTTTACGTAAATCTTTGTTGGAAAATCCGAGATAACTTCAACCATATAACATGATTCACCTTCGATCTCTGAATACACATTAACATTGTAAAAATCCTCATCATCCTCATACTCTTCGTAAATGTCTTCATCATCCTCAAAATAATCTCATTATCTATAGTGGTTATAATACCCGTGGGCAAATCAATCTTGGAAGTTTTTCCTTGCTTTGTCAATTGGAGAGTGTTATTGGACCAATCATGCATTGCCCTTGCTTCACGTAACCAAGGCCTGCCCAATAGGAGTTCATAGTCTTGAATCTGAGTTTGAGTATCCAAGATAACAAAATCTTGCTGGAACTCTAGGTCTCCCACTATAAAATTCTTGCTCTAAAGAGTCCCAATGGCTCCACTTTTTACGATGATCGGCCACTTTAATATCGAATGGCGATTTTACCATTTTATCTAATTTCAAGCTGCTTCCTGATGCATTTTGTCATTATATTCACACCCGGCACCTCCATCGATAGGCACGTTGAATGTCTTTTCCTTTAATTTGAACTAAAACTATTGGATTTTGCTTGTCCAATGGTTGGAGTTTTAAGCGTGACATTACATCTTTTTGGTAACGAGTTCCTTTGGTATGCCAAGACCTGGCATGTATTTAATGAGCATTGGTAAAGGAATGTCAATCCTAGTATCCTGAATTTGTTTTCCTAGTGCCTCTAGTTCTTCTCCTTCATTTGGATCTATTGGTGGAGCCTTAAAAGTCTGGAAAATGTTTAGCTACAAGTCTAAGAACCGCGAGGGGACTTGTAATCTTTGCAATTGATTTTTCAATATGCTAATATCGACCGGTATTTCCAACGGAAAGTGAGATTCTGTTTCTTGCATTTCTTTGATTTGATGTCGGGTGTTGGCATATGTTTCAACTTCATCTTCAATATCAGGATAAGGCTTAAGTTTTTCTTTTGGATGTCTGTTTAGGCATCTCAAAATCTCAATCCCTCTTTTAGTGCTTTCGTTGGCGTAACAACATTAACACCTATCATATCTCCCTTATGCTCCAACGAAGCGATTCTCGCATCTTCAACTTGTCTTTAGTTTGATTTTTTTGGGGGGATTGTATAATTTTCCCGATTCATTTTATTTTTGCAATCTCGAGATATGGCCTTTCTCTCCACATTTCGACATTCAATTCCTTTTTGGTCCTTACCATTAGATAGTTCAACCATGCTCACGGCATAAGCGGGAGATACTTTTCTCTTTTGCCTTATTGTTGAAGTAGCAATCTTTTGTATAAGTGGTTATTCCTTTCACAAATGTGACAATATCTTGTTTCGATCTTGTTCTACATTCATTTGAATAATGCCGGGTTTTAGAACAAGGGGAACACCAAATGTAACTTCTTTTTGTTCACTATGAACAATTAGTTTTAACTTCTCTTCCATATTTTGTTTGCAATCGCCTTGCATATCCCCAGATTTCTTGGTTCACCCTTTTATGAACCAAGCTTTCTAGTCTGGTTTTCCATGCTTATCGGCACCGAATCCCATTTAATATTGCAGCTCTCTTTCTTTGCTTCCTCCAAAGTGTTTGGATCATCCATCCATGTAATTGTTGTTTTATCCTTCCTTGAAACCCATCCACAAACCATGATACAATATCAGTCTCATGTGGTTTGGGATCTAATTGACTTGCTAAATCTGTAATTCGAGTTGCAAAAGTCAATGGAGCTTCTCCAGGCTTAATTTGCAAAGCCTTTAATTCATCTTTGATCTGTTTGTATGTAGGAGCAACATGATAGGCTTTCAGAAAGATCTCTTTAATCTCCTGCCAAGTTCTCTTATTGTCCATGTTACGTAGTAGCCAATCTAATGGTCTACCTTCCAAGGTAGTTGGAAACAACGTGATTCTTTCTAGGTCACTATCTTGACCATTTGAAGAGCTTATGAGCTCGAATTGCTTCACATGAGTATCAGCCTGAGTTTGGGCTGCTTTACCTGCACCATACTTAGGGTATGGTATTTTGGATGTGCTCATTGTGAATATATGATGTATATCTGGAAGAATCTCCGAAGACCTTTCCTGTTTAAGTTTATTTTCTTCTCTCTTTATGTGTCTATGAGTTCTCTCTTCTTCCTGTTTTTTCCTTTTCGCCTCTTGTTTCCTTCTTTACTCTTGAATTTCTTTATATCCTCTCATTCATAGCCCAAACCATTACTTGAGCAATTATGAGGCTGTTTTTGTTTAAGGAAATACCAAATAACCCTCTTTGGATCTTATGTTCTGGACAGCAACTAGTCACCATATATCCAAAGCTAGTTAGACTTGGAATTTGGCTTTGAAATTTGGTATACTGGTAGAACATGGATAGAAGTATGTTGCAGCAAATTTTTGGCTCCAAATACAAAGGATAGCTTGGTCATTTCAAGGTCTGATATACACTAATATGCGCAGAAAGTTTCTGGACAGCAACTAGTCACCATATACCCAAAACTAGTTAGACTTGGAATTTGGCTTTGAAATTTGGTATACTGGTAGAACATTGATAGAAGTATGTTGCAGCAAAATTTGGGCTTCAAATACGAAGGATAGCTTGGTCATTTTCAGGTCTGATATGCACTAATCTTGCTGCAACAGAAATTTTTGAACTAGAGATAATTTAATGGCCATTTAAGTGGATCTCAATGATCTTTAATTTTGATTGATGCTTTCCCCGGCATCGGCGCCAAAATGTTAAAGGAATCTATCTATTGTCACCTTCCTTAACATTCATCATACACTTAATCAAACTTCACATACATATCCAGGGTTTAAGCATCAATTAAATTACTAATTGAGAAACTTACATACCAGCTCATTCATCATAGCCATTAATTTAGTAAAGTCTAAATCAGAACTCTCCATTGATGCTAAAGCTACATCCAAAGTTTCCATGAAATGTTTCTGGAAGAGTATATCATTCACGAATTAGTTTTAGAGTTTGCATAAGGCGGAGAAATCAACAATGTAAGAGAATGTAAGGAAAGGGCAAAACTTGCCCTTTCAAGAAAAATTATGTAAGTATTTAGGTCTTCATTCCTGCTGCAAATCCTTCTTCATAATCGGTCTTTGACATTCTGATGATTGCCATAGAAAAAGTATATATCTGCTCGGATCTGATCGCTTCCTCTCCGCTCTTCTCCGTGCCTCCAAAAACCGTTCCTTCCTCCTTTTCAACGTAGCCCAAGAGGTGTCATCCCTCCACCGTTGGATTATCTTCTTACATCTCCACCTCTCATTCTTTTTAAGACTTTTTTATATCCTATATATTTATTTGATATCTAATGCAAAATAATACTAACGTGGTTTTATATATAAAATTGTTCCATGGTCAACCCATGGTCGTTATTGAGTAAGGTTTTATTTATTATTCCATGGTCAAACCATGGTCATTACTATTGTTTAATGGGACATTTTATATTTCTTGACGTTTCTTAAAATAATTGCCATAATCTTAGTTGTCTTAAGTCCTCCTTTGTCGGTATATTTAAATGCATTAATGATGTATTTTTCGATGCTTAGTCTAACACCTTATCATTGAAGTCAGGGCGCTAGTACCTGATCTACACAAACAACTATTCTAAGGTTAGTATATCATGTTTAGGTTTTTGGATTGAATGGTGCATGCCCAACCTTCCTCTTTTTGGTTTCCTTTCCTTCCTCTTCTTCTTTGTTCTTGATTTTTTTTTTTTTTCCCATTCTTCCATGCCTCATTCATTCTTCCTCCTTCTTTCTTCCTCATGCTTCATTTCTTCCTCATTCTTCCTCCTTCTTCCATGCTTCATTCTTTCCTCATTCTTTCTTCCCATATTTCTTTTTCCTCATTTCTTTCTCATCTTTCTCATTCTTTCTTCCTCATTCTTTCTCATTTCTTTCTTCCTCATGCTTTCTCATTCTTTATTCCTCACTCTTTCTCATTCTTCCTCATTCTTTCTCATTTCTTGCTTTCTCATTTCTTTCTCATTTCTTTCTCATGCTTTCTCATTTGTTTCTCATTTCCATTCTTTCTCATGCTTTCTCATTCCTCATTCTTTCCCCTCCCTTCCTTCATTTCTTTCTTCTCTTCCCTTCCTTATTCTTCATTTTTTTCATTTCTTATTCTTCATTCTTTTTAATTTCATTTCTTCATTCTTCATTTGTTTCTTATTCTTCACATTTCTTCCTCACTTTCCATTCGATCCTTTTCTTTCCCTTCCCTTATTTCTTCCTTCCATTCTATTCCCTTCCCTTCTCTTATTTCCTCTTATTTTTCTTCATTCTTTCTTGTTTCTTCTCTTATTTCTTCTCTATTCTATCCTTATTTCTTCCTTTCTATTCTCTTATTTCTTTCTCTTGTTTTATTTCTATCTCTTGTTTTCTATCCCCCCCCTTTTTTTTTTCCTTTCTTTCTTCTTCGATCTTTTTCTTCTTTGTTCTTATTCTTCTAATGCTTTGTTATACATTGCGACTTTCTATTACGATTTGGACCCGACGGGGATCTTGTACCAGCGTCCTTCTTTTGGTAAGTAGTTGATCGCACTTGCATTTTATTTTTATAGTTTTAAGTAGGTTAAAAATTGAAGGAGTGGCTTGTTCAAGAACGCGAGTCGGCTCCACCTAGAGTGGGGAGGACCATGTACCTAGGTTGAAGTCCACTTTCACTACAATCATAAATGTTTCCACGGTTAATGAGTGGCTTGTTCAAAGACGCGGTCGGCTCCACCTAGAGTGGAAGGACCCGCGTGCCGAGGTTCAAGTCCACTTCGGTTCCACTTGTTATTTTTAGGTTTAAAATAAAATTGTAGTGGCTTGTTCAAGGGCACGATTCGGCTCCACCTTGCGTGGAGGGACTAGATGTCAGGGTCAAATCCACTTTTCTTCTCATTCTTAGGTAGATGTGGCTACGGCAAGGACATGGTCGGCTCCCCCACAGTGGGGAGGACGGTGTTGAACCTTAGTTCATGTTTATTATCGGTTTAGCTAGGGTAGCTAGGGCTGGGTTAAGTTAACGATGGCGGATGATTCCCTTCACACGGTGCTAGTTAAAAAAAAATAGGTTAGGCTAACAATGTAGTACTAATTAGCACTAAAAGCTTTGGTAAAAAAATAACTTAACTAATTAACTAAATTATTTGAACATGTCTAGTTAAGTTAGCCAAAGGCATAAAATTATAAGCACAATTAACTAAACTTAAAGTGACCTCTATAGTGCTAATTTCTAATTTAGTTAATTTTTAGTTAATTTTGCTAACTAATCAGAACAATGTGTGAAGATAAGTTTAGGTAGTGTTTTTGGTTAAAAAAAGTTAACTAAATTTAGGGACTATCTGCTAACTAATTAACTAGTATCTGAATGTAAATTATGAGTGGAGTGCGAATACCCTAATCTAACCGATTTAGTTTTTCTTGTTTCTTCTTCTTTTTTTTTTTTTGCTTGCTTTGGGGGGGATCGGATAAGGTATTAAAAGCCATAGGTAGCGTTATAAGTAATGATCATATGAGTGCATACATGTTTGATATTGTCGTATTATGTTGCATTTACTTTGTGCATGCTTGGCTTTTGTATTCATTATTTTGTTTTTGTTTGTAGGCATAAAATGGCCTCGATGGAGACGAGAGATGCTTAGTGAAATTAGGCGCATCCTCATCAATCAAATATGCGCCTGCCAGGCCCCGGAGCGACATATGCAAGCCCGGTGTCAGATTAAAAGTTTTTTGTAGCATCGGTTGAGAAAGAATGTCGATGCGAATTATGTGGGAGGTGGCGAGCATGAGTCGCGAGTTGGAAGATATGATGAAAAAGAACTTAAAGTCTTGGGTTTGCAATCCACAGGCGAATTGAGGATGCTACTTAAGTATAAAGTGCCATTTATGAGCCCCTATCTTTGAGGCATCACATTAGGACGATGGGCTAATTAGGTGGCGAAGTGCAAAGGTCAGAGCCCAAAAGATCACAAGATGGCGATGCTTGATCTCAATGATGAGCAATTGAAGGAGTTAGATAGTCTTATCCATGGTGGGAGCTCTATTGGTGCGGGGGCTAGATTATCATTACATGCTCATGATAAATGTCTTTGCATTTATTATTGACATTCACATGGATCTTTGCGTTGTAAAGTGCATTGGTAGTAAACAAGGCGCGGATATATGCCAAATCGGATCTTGGGAACCACAGTACTTTAATCAAGATGACTATTATCTTGGCATTGTGTGGAGAGGCCAAGATAGAGGCGCATCATGGTTGTTGGTGACAAGTATATCCGTTTCAAGAGCCCAAAGTCCGGCATTGGCCACACCCTTGGACTTGCCCACGAGGTCTTTTGTGGAGATGAGCCCGCGAGGGACCAATGGTAGTCTTGCCATTCATGAATGGAGGAACCTTTGCGAGGTTACTTGACCATCTTAGAGCCAATTCTCTTCTTATAGGAGATGGTCAAATGCAATACATAGTGCTCCAAGAAGGGCTGATATGAAGATAAGTCACGGTGGAAAGCCAAAATGAGACTACCGTGTATAAATCGTCCAAATAGCTCTCGCTCTTGCGGAAGGAGTCTATGCCATCCACGCTCCGGGTTGGACACACACAAAGCTCAATTGCAAAGGGTCAAACTCCATTTTGTGACTCCCTTACAAATGTGTGGGTGGCTATTGGTGATTGGGACCACGGCCCCTCGTTTTTTTTTTTTAGGGCGAATGCCCAAATTGAAGAGCGGTTATACACTACAAGATGGAGCGGTCGCGATATCCTTGGTGGGAGAAGAGTTTTTTACATCATCATCGGATGACCAAGCATCATGGGGGCATGAGATATCGACATATATTCCACAGGCTACATTTACGAGATGCTCCTTGATTTTGTCCGGGGCAATGCGGCTTATGGGGTTGTGTGTTGAGATAAACCCAACCCGTAGATACTCTAGCACATTAGACATCATCAACATATGAAGGTCCAAATGATGATGGATAGAGAGCTGGTGCACATGGATCGCCCATCTATTGCTTTCGCGTCGTCGATGTGTTCAAAAGCAATGAGGGCTTTCTTGATATAGTTGTGAGAGAGGGCGACATATGAAGTGTGGTGATCCACTTGAGATGGCTAAGCTCTTGTTAAATGCTTGCAAGAAGTGATTAATATACTTTTGTCTTCCTATTTGAGGCTTGTTGCAACAAATAAATGTTTTTAACACAACCTAGGGTTTGATGATGTGCCACCGCAATGTAGGGTTTCATGATGTGGCACTAAAATGCTCGATGGGATAATTTAGGGTTGATTGTATGACATGATACATGGCACGATAATATGGCAACCTAGAGTTCGATATGCACCCCATACATATATCTGAGATACTTTTCTAATATAAATAAGAAGATAAGAATATAAATTTAGGTATTTATTCAAAGACACTTGTTCAAAGCTTTTCCCTAAGCTAATTCTTGGTACTAGCACCACGGTAATTAGTTATGTTCAAATTAATATATATATATAGAATAGTCATGGCGGAGGCTCAATTCTTAGCGGTCTTCCTCATTGTCATGGCCCTCTTTACTGGCGATGCAATATTCATGGCGTTATCGTCTCCCTCTCCGCCCGGTCAAGGCGGTCAAAGGCTGCGATAAGAAATGCTAGGGGCTCATTAATTGGCACATTTGAACCATGAAAATACTATTTTTTTCATCGTATGGTTTGTAAGTATCATTCTATTATTGCAACCAACATCATTCATGGTTATCAAATGTTTCTCTCACAATTTCTTTTGATCTAGGTGTGCTCTTTTTTTCTCGTGATGAATAGAGGTGTCGCAATCGTCAATGGAGAATAGCGAAGAGCAAATGTAAGTATTTATATAGTTTTTATTATACCCTTTACCCTCTAATTAGGTATGTGAGTTTATGCATGGAGTTTTAATTTGTTGTGTAGATGAAAGGGGCGAGTTTAGAAAATAGGAGGAGGACTCCACGAGGTAGGGGCAATCGTCTTTGATGTTGAAAAATAACCTCCACACTAACCCCAAAATCTGCTCTATGTGTAGTTTTTGCTGTCTTTTGCAAAAAACAACATTAAACACCACCATGGTAATGTTCCGAAAATGCTAGAAAACACGTGTAGTTTTTTAGTGTTGTTTTTTACACATAAAAAGGCGTGTAGTTTTTTTATCGTGGTTTTGGAAAAAATAACACATAGTTTTTATATGTAGTTTTCAGGTAATAAAACAACCTTTGTAAATTCTATGTGGGTTTAGAGAAAAACAACGTGTGTTTTTCGATAAAAACAACATGGTTTCAAATGTGGTATTCACCTATAAACAACGCATGGTCTTCATGGTCTTTACATGTTGTTTTTTTTTTGTGTTGTTTCTAGTGTGACTAGACATTGTTTATTTTCAATACAAGACCGCGTTGTTTTCGATATTACAACATGTGGAAAACTAATATTACTACATGTAAAAGAAAAACTACATGGCATGTCCACACATTGAAAAAAAAAAACATTGTTTTCATGCGTCGAAACTAAAATTACAACACTATAAAAAAAAAACTACGGGTCATGTCCACGTGGGCTTTTGATTTTCTTCACCTTATGGGAATCGAACCCAAACAAGTCCTTTTAGGCAATAACAATGAAATAGAGTGTCTACAAAAGCATGGGCTAGCATTATCTACTAAAAATGAGAAGCCACTTACAATAATAGTGAACATGTATTTAATTGGTAACCTAATGCACCCAAAAAATGCATATCGATCTAAGCCCGACCTCCTTTTATCGATATGTCAACATGTTGCTTTTAGATTTGTTCCATGCTCAAAGCCACGGTTTCCTATTCCATGTCACCAATGGCTTATTAGGACAATATTTGATAAAAGGGAAAGAAGGGATATTACGATTAGAAATGTTAATTACTCATGTTTAAAGCCATTGGAAGAGGTAAGCTCTGATAAGCTTTTGTAGGCAGATTCAGGTCAAAAATCAAAGCAAAAAAAATAGAGTACCTACTAAAACCCGAGAAAACAAACTCTGATATCTGTTCTTGTTCTTTGTATCTTCTATCATAAACCGGATCCACAGTGGTTTTAAAGCAAATGGATAAAATGTTTGAGAAAAAAGTAAGGACTATCAACATAGTAAAGGACTTGCATCTTTTACCTCAAATAATGTATCAACAAGATAAGACAATGGGCTGAATCATGTAGTTCTTGAGGGCCAAAGCAACTAAACTAGCATCCACTGTGGAAACAAGCGCCTACTACAACAAAATGAAAAAAATCGTCATAAACAAAAAGATAACATAAAAAAAAATTCAAAATCATCATAAACAAAACAAAAGCGACTGAACCAAATAGATCAAGCCTATTATGGTTGCATTAGAAGCGGATCTAAATATAACTACCTTGCTAAAGATCAATGGCGGTTAGTTTATTGTAGCTTTACCGGCCGGATAGTGATATTTATCCATTTCCATCGCCAAAAGGTTTATCGTAAGCCTCAATCTGAGATGGCATTCAATGACCTCTGCAAGTAAATGATTAGCAAAGATTGATGAAAAATGTCAAGAACAAGCGTAAAGAAAACATTTCTTTGAGATTTGTGGATGATTACGCTATTTAGGGCTCAAAAAATACCAAGAGGCGGTATATGTGCTCTGGGAACCATAAATGCATGTATCTAGAAACAAGAGAAAAGAATAAATGTAAGATAAATCATGCATGTACCTAGAAACAAGAAAAAAGAATAAGCGTAAAAGATAAATCATGGGCTATCTTGAGCTTACTTCCATTACCTTTCTTCATCATTGATCACTAAATATTCAAGCTCCATTTGGTGTACCATGCATGTCTACAAACGGCTTTCGAAGCTTGATAAAAGCGGAGGGGCTAGAAGCTTAGTATCTATATTCTATAAAAAGCCTTAACCTTTTAGGAAAGATTTGTAGATGATCCCATCGCCCAACATAGATCGATTAGGGCAAAACATACAAAAGGCGGTGTTGATCAGCAAATGTAAAGGCGCGACGGCATAAAAGAGGTCCATTCCGGCATGTTTGGGCATCTCCGACCACCTACGGCATGTTCAGACTCCGACCCCTTTTGGCTATGGCGACAAAGAAGAGGAGAGGAGGCCCGCTTTGGCTATGGCGTGAGGAGGAGAGAAGGGCGACGCTTGTGAAGAAGAAGGAAGAGCCGTATCTTGGGACAAACCCCCCAATGGGCCCGTGGTAGAAGGATTTAAAATTCCTCCTTTCTTTTGTTTTTGCCGCCTAAAATAAAAATTGCTTCAACCAATAGCCTTTTAGAATTTTAAATTCTGTGTAGCCCTATCACTGCCGAGTGCAGGATACCAACCCGTTATTTCTTAGACGCGACCGAGAATTCCCTAGTTGGGGGCTACCCGACCAAGATCTGGCAGCCCTCAACTCATTTCGATCTTTGCTTTCGAGATATGTGATTAGGGTTCTAGTCAAAATGTGATTTTTTGTGAGCAATTTTGATTTTTCGTCAAATTTAAAGATGATTCGAATTGAACCCGAGGCGATTTAGAATACCAACAAACAATTTATGGCGTTTTGTGAGGTGATTTTGGCGAGTTAGTCAAAAGTCAGCTTAAAACCACGAAATGAAGGCGACTAGCAATTTTTGTGAGAATGTCCATAAATGAGACCTTTATGTTTTGCTCTAAGGGAGGGTGCCCTTGATGGAGTATATATGCAAAAGCGGCATCATACCTTGCCCTTCCGGTGGTCCGAGCAATGAGTTCTAACATGCCACCTAGGCTCCAACATGCCAAGGTGGCTCAACAATACCGCGTGGGCTCCAACATGTTGTCTAGGCTCCAACATGCCACCTTGGTGCCCTGGGTGGCATGTTTGAGCTTCCTGCTGTACATGTTAGACCCCTAGGTGTACGTTAACCCTGCGATGGCAATGTTTGAGCCCTGGGTGGCATGTTTGAGGGCACCTTGACATGTTTGGAGCCTAAGTGGCATGTTTGGACCCTAGGTGGCATGTTTAGAGCCATGTTGGCATGTTGGACCCTAGGTGGCCTTGGATCCCCGTGGCATGTTTGAGACACCTTGGCATGTTTGAACCACCTTGGCATGTTTAAAGCCTGGGTGGCATGTTGGAAAAACCTAGGTGTCATGTTTTAAAGCCCTAGTTGGCATGTTGGAGCCCGGTGGCTTGTTTGAGCCCTAGGTGGCATGTTGGAGCCTAGGTGGCATGTGACCCGCGGTGGCATGTTTGGGCCCTAGGCACATGTTTGAGAGCACCTTGGCATGTTGGAGCCCTAAGTGGCATGTTGGGACCCTGGTTGGCATGTTTGAGCCATTTTGGCATGTTGGAGCCCTAGGTGGCATGTTGGAATTACGTGGCAGAAGTTTGAGCTACCTTAGCATGTTTGAGCCACCTTGGCATGTTCGAGCCTAGATGGCATGTTAAGACCCACCTTGGTATGTTAGAACCTGGGTGGCATGTTTGAACACCACTGGCATGTTTGAGCCACCTTAGCATGTTGGAGCCTAGGTGGCATGTTTGAACTCCTTGGCATGTTAAGTCTAGGTGGCATGTTTTACATAGGTGGCATGTTTGAGCCAATCTTGGCATGTTTAAGACCCACATGGCATGTTTAAAGCCACCTATGTGTTTGAACCATGATGGCATGTTAGACATAGGTGGCATGTTGGAGCCTAGGTGGCAATGTTGGAATACGTTGGCATGTTGGAGCTTAGGTGGCATGTTGGAACTTCGGTTGGCATGTTTGAGCCCTAGGTGGCATGTTGGAGCCTGGGTGGCATGTAGGAACACCTTAATGTTGGAGCCTACAAGGGCATGTTGGAAACCACATGGCATGTTTGAGCCACCTTGGCATGTTTGAGCCTAAGGTGGCATGTTGGGCTACGCGTGGCATGTTTGAGCCACCTTGGCATGTTTGGTAGGTGTGAGTTGGGCCCGAAGGCGTGTTTGAAGCAGCGTGTTGGAGCCTAGGTGGCATGTTTGAGCCCGGCATGTTGGAACCACCTTGGCATGTTTGGACCTAGGTGGCATGTTTGAGCCACCTTGGCATGTTGGAGCCTAGGTGTGTGTTTTGACCTTGGCATGTTGGAGCCTAGGTGGCATGTTTGAGCCTACATATTGGAGCCCATGTGGCATGTTGGAGCTCACATGGCATGTTGGAGCCACCTTGACATGTTTGAGCCTAGGTGGCATGTTGGAAACCATTGTGGCATGTTTGAGCCACCTTGGCATGTTTTGAGTGGGTGGCATGTTAGAAAACCACCTTGGCATGTTTAGTCTAGGTGGCATATTGGAGCCTAGGTGGCATGTTGGAGCCACCTCACTAGATGGCATGTTGGAGCCACCATGTTTGAACCACTGGACATGTTTGAGCCTAGAGTGGCATGTTGGGCTCATGTGGCATGTTTTAATTCTAGGCCCTAGTTGACGCGTTGAAGCATGGCATGTTTGAGCCCTGGTGGCATGTTGGAGCCTAGGTGGCATGTTAGGCACACCTTGGCATGTTTGGAGTCTAGGTGGCATGTTAGACCTAGGTGGCATGTTGGGCTGCGTGGCATGTTTGAGCCTAGGTGGCATGTTGATTTCGTCAAAACTTGGCCTAGGCTCCAACATGCCAAGGTGGAAGTCTACAGTAGATGAGACATCGGAACACCTAAAGTCCACAGATACCAAGGGTACATCACAGACTCTGCTAGGATGCCCTTCAATGGACCATCTGCAGCCTTTCTGAAAGCAGCATCTACATCCTCTGCTGTAATGCCCTTTTCTCTGTGTTTATGACCAACCACAACAGAAACATTAGGTGTGTAAGGCACCCTCAGAGCAATTCCATTCAGCTTTCCCTTTGAGCGGCGTGACCCAGCTGACACTGCCTTTGCTGCACCTGTGCTTGTTGGGACTATGTTCAATGTTGCTGCCCTTGCCTCTAAACGCGTGAGTATCTAACAATCTCTGTTCAAAAAATCAACCACGAACTTTGCAATAATAAAGCTTTTAAACATAAAGTTGTTTAGTTCCTAACTTTTGTGAGAAAGATAAACAAATTTAACCTTGACTTCCTGTGTATGAATGGGTCGTAGTCATAGTTCCCTTTCGGTAATACCTGCAAGGCAAGCATGTAAAGTTCAGTCCTGGCTATTCTCTAGTTATTCAGATAAGCTTTGGGATATTGAGTGCTTACCTAAATTCTTCTATCCAGAATCTTCAAAATGGAGCCAAACAGTTTGGTTGTGCAGGAAGCATTATATACAAAATGCGTCGGGTTAAGATTATAAGTTATGAGCGACAACATTTTATGATTAGTTTTAAGGTACCTGATAATATTGGCTACATCATGACCGTAATCACCACATTAACACCAACAACATATGTAGGAATATCTGCTCCTGGCAGGGCAGTGATTATAACCTCTTTGCTCCTGCTTCTTGAATGTGCTTTCCAGCTCCAGGACCACATCCACAAACACTCCAGTGCCCTCTACAAATGTAAAAATTTAATAACGGGCAACATGTGTAAATTGCACAAAGGTTTCTAGGTTATCTTTACCTCACGACAATGTCAATTCCTATATCAGCCCAAGGCAGCTTCATAGTGGATCCCTGTTTGAGACCACCTTTAATTTGTTTTCCATCAACACTAATTACATCGTCACCAACTACTTACATCAGCCTTGAAGGTCCCCAACATAGAATCATACTTCAAAGATGAGAGCCCTAAAGATCAAAGCTATCTAATTTATAGCCTTGCATCAATGTTAAGCACCTGATTATTACAATGTGATGCAACTCACATTTCTATAATTTCCACTATTTCGTTGACAGCAATAACTCTAGAGGTGAATCTTTGCGGCCGTGCCAGCATCGGAGGAAATTGCGTCCACCCTCTTTCCAAAACCATTAATGGCTACTTCAATTTGGCAACAGTTTCCTTTAACAGCTCCACAGGAACCAGCCTAAAACATTTCCAGTCTTAGCTCTGAGAAATGAGGTGGAAATGTATAACATGCATTAAAATTATAACCTTCACAGAAAGCTGCTGGCCTACAACATCGAAAAAGGCTAATTTCAATGTGGTTCTTTCTGAATGTTGAACATGGAGAAGCCCTGAGGCTGAAAACTCTGTGAACTGTCAATCAGTATAGAGTCAATATTTCAGAATTTGATGAGGAACGTGCAGAAAATGTTAATCAAATCAGAAATATTCTTACAATTCGAGACACAATGCATGTCCATTCCCGAAAATTTTAAAACATAAGATTTGATCTATTTGCAAGAGCTTTTGATGCCTTGGCAGCTGCAGATGAAGTAGCTGCCATGGTAGCGGCAGCAGCGGCCATTGCCAGACGATTGTTTGGATCGCAAAGTATGGCAATGGGACTTATCCCACCGTCTCTGATAGTATAGAAGTTTTTGAATTATAAATTTAACAATTTGAATTTGTATGGTGGATACAAACCATTGCCTTGTCCACACATTTCCAACCCAATCCTTTTACAAAATTTTGGTGACTAATGACCAATGTTTATTGTCCACCCATATGTCGTAAGCAGATATGCAAGGCTCATTATATGGGGCAATCCTAGCATGTAATATGATTACTAAGGACTTCCTATCTCCTGACAATGACTGTGTTTATTAGTTACACATGATAGAGATTCATTTTACAATGCATACAAAAACCCAAGTAGCACTTTCATCTTTTAGTTTGGACGATGAAACAACTATTGAAAGTTCAATGGACAATGTCTTGTGATATAGACTGTAAATCCATCACATGTTATATACATTCATGGACTAACATCCCTCAACCTGCACACGATGATAATAAAGTGATAGTCATCAATCTGCAAACTTTGGGGATCTTTAATCTTGGAGATCGTGAGATGGCAATCAGATTCGTGACTTTGTCGAAGCGGCGATGGACCGTGAAAGTCACAAAAGCGGAAATACATCTGCTCCAACCCTTCTTGAAAGGACTCAATGGTATACCATCCAACCCTGGGCACTTCCCCTTTTTAAGTCCAAATATCGGCTGAATCTTCAGTCGCTAAAGAATTATAGCAACCTCTATCGATAGACAATGCCCGAAATGATGGGAGATATCCCTCGATAAGATTGCGGTTTCACATTTCGACCGAAGGGCGATGTTTCTCAAAGAAAAGATGCTTGAACGGTCATCTGATGTCGATTGAGCTGACTGGGTCGTGAGAGTACCGATTCATCTAATTGTATAAGGATGACATGGTTGACGCCATGCAACTTCGCTTAGTTGGCGCTAAGCAAAAATAAGAAGCCCGCATTAACGGTCTTCACGCTTAACCACTCCAAGCCTTCTTTGGTCTTTACTTTATTGATTTGTTTCTCTTCCAAAGCTTGAAGTTGTGCTAGTATGTGAGCTCACCTAATGCCCGGAAGAAGACCACGGAGAGCTTTAAGGAGATTCTCGATACAAGATATCTAGTAAAGCACGACTGCTTCTTCGACCGGCCGGCATTGATGTTTCACAAAGTTTTGATTGATGCGCATGTGCATCCACTATGCCTGCGGCAGCCCCCACGATGTTAGCTAAAGGCACCGGGGTGTCAAATGTCCTTGCAATTTTGGAAGGTCGCCCTTTTCAAGAATTTTACATTGGTGACACATGTTCGCCTCAAAGTGGCGCTTCGTTAGGCAGGTTCATCCGAAGGAACTGCGATGATGATTTGAAACCGAAGTTGTCTCTAAGACAAGACGAAGAAAAAGACCTCGAAATGCCAAAATCGTGATTCGCATTCTAGTAAGCCAGATCGGTGAGAGCTTGAGCAAAGCCTTATCCAAATTTAAAGCTTGGCATTTCGCTAAACAATCGACCATTGCACTAAGTGAAGGCACCTTCACCATCTACCTCCAATAGGTTGCAATCATGGAGAAGACGATGCCATTACTGACGCTTAAATCCGGACACAACAGTAGACGTGGTTCCTTGTCGATCCTCTTCTATTTCGACCATGTCGAAGTCTCCAACGAGAATCCATGAAACCGCCTGGTCCATACTAAGCATCTTGGCCTGTAAAGATGCCTATAATGAAGCTCTTTGATGAGGCATGTTATGAGCATAAATATTCAGAAGACCATACCGAGCTCCACGGTCTTGCCACAAGAGAAAAGCCCAGTGGCCAAAGTGATCCACCTTAGTAAAAGTGACTGAGAATGAAGGTTGCTAAGCTATGACAACTCTCGCACTAGCTAATCAGCTGCTGCCACCAACACATTAAGGCGTTGGGCGATCATATCAAAAGCTTTGTCGTATCCTCCTTGGGGCATTTGTGTTCTTGCAGATATACAAACTGGACATCCAACTTAGACAGATAAAGCGATATCCGACTCCTTTTAAAGGGGAAAGAGGCTACACCTTGAACATTCCATGAAACTAACCGCATTGAGGTTCTAAAGAGGTTGGAACAGGGGGCCCAACTGGTGCCTCCAGAGTGTTAAAGGCAATATTCTCAACTTGATGCATTCCGACAACCTCTTCAACCATATTATTGCTTGGCGTTGAGAAATGACCATGGTGGGGATTAATGGAAGAAGAAGTGGCTGCGACGACGGTAAATGTTGGGACAGCTACTTGAGTTAAAACCTCTTTGCTATCTATAGTTGATGTTCTTGATTTTGTGCGAGAGGATATGGGATCCTATTAAAATAAGTTGTTTATATCTCGAGGCATTTGAAGGGTCCCACTAAGGCCGGTGTGAAGATCCTTTTCCATCATTTTTTATGAAATTAGAGAGAAGATATTCACAAAGAGTTTTAACTAGGGGATGACAATGTAAAATCTGTTATAGCTGTTGATCCGGATAATGCATCTAAAGCAAGTGGAGTAAAATATTTTAAGGACAAACATGGAGAGGAGTTTTTATTTTGCCTAAACCAAAACTGACAAGTTCTAGAATAAAGGAAAAGTTATATTTGGTATAAAACCAGCTTACACAAGGCCTATTACAGTTAATAAATAAAGGTAAGTAAAGGAACAATGCAATTTTGCACTTATGGCAGAAATAATGCTAACACATATTCGCAATATTTTGAAGAAGCCCGGCAAGCAATGCGTGCAAAATATGATTAGTTTACAAAAGAATCATACATGGGAACTTGTTCCCAAGCCTGAAGAGAAGAATATTATTGGCTGCAGATGGGTCTATAGGACCAAATATAAATCTGATGGGCAAGTTGATAAGAAGAAGGCGAGATTAGTGGCCAAAGGATATGTGCAACAAGATGGAATTGATTACGATGAGATTTTTGAACCGGTTGCAAGATTCTTACTGTTATAACATTAGCAATTCAACAAGGATGGAAAATCCATCAGATGGATGTGAAAAGCGCATTCCTAAATGGAGATTTAAAGGAGGAAGTTTACATGGTCCATCCACAAGTCTTTGAGATTCTTGGAAAGGAAAATTACGTATGCAGATTGATTAAATCAATCTATGGACTAAAGCAAGCTCCAAGAGCGTGGAATAACAAAATTGACGCCTTTTTAAAAGGTCAAGCTTTTATTTCCACTGATGCAGATCCATCTCTTTATATGAAGGCTGAAAATGATATAGTGATACTTCTTGTTTTATATGTTGATGACTTGATTATTACAGGTGATAATTGAGACTTAGTACAAGAGACAAAATGACTGCTAAGAATTGAAATGTGGCAGCGTCATGATGGTATATTCATGTCTCTAAATTAAGCATATATCGATTTATTAAAGAAGTTTAGAATGGATACGCAGGGCTATGAATACTCTTATAGAGGTCGAAGAAACAATTGTCAATTTACAATGGAAGAGAGAAGTGTGATCAAACACTTTATAGAAAGTTAGTAGGAAGTCGATGTATCTCGATGCCACTAGACCAGAATTAGCATTTGCCATGGGATTGGCGAGCATGTATATGACTAAAACCATTTGAGATCGTTGGAAAATGGCGAAAAGAATCCTACGCTATTTAAAGGGAACTTGATTTTGGTCTATTTTATAGACATAGCATTAAACTTCAATTGGAAGGAAGTTTATGCTTCTCTAACTTGAAGGATTTTGTGATGTGGACTATCTTTGGGCCGCGGTGGACAATCGTCGTTTCACAAAGCGGATATGTGTTTCTATTTGGCACCACGGTTATTAGTTGAGCAGTAAAAAGCAATCCACCCAGTTTCTAAAAGTTCTAATGAAAGCTGAATAAAGAGCTTATGCAGGCGACTAGTGCAGCCATTTGGCTCCATAAAGTGTTTATTGCTTTGCAAAATACGAGGCGCAACAAGACTGCCATTTATCGTGACAATTTGAGCAGCATTCAACTAGCAAACAATCCTGTTTTTCCTTGCCAAGCGGCAAGCACATTGAAGTGCGGTATCATTTTATCGAGAAAAGATACTAGATGGTACTATTGAGGAAGGAGCGGTATTATGACCAAGGCACTTCCAAAAGAAAAGTTCGAAGCATTTAGAAGCAAACTTGGAGTTTATAGTTTGAAGAATATTTCCTTACAGTGACTTTGTGAATCTTTCCATAATGTTTAGTCATTAAAGGGGGGAAATGGAGGATATAATGTGTAATGTTTGTGTAAAGGTTAAAAGTTAGATGTCTCTAAGGGTAAAGTTAGATGTCTCTAGGGGTAACATTTGGTCATTAAGACAATTGGCACTAGAGCTGATATGTTACCATATATAGGTTACAGTTTTTATGTTTTCTAGCCGGACATGCATAACTAATTATGAGATTCTGGATTTCGCCTTCTCTCCTTGTTTCTCCTAGTTGACAAAATCCATCATGCCTAATAATGGGCCATTGATGCAAGATTTATAACCTAAAAGAATTAAACATTGCTTAGTCTTTTTTACCAAATTTGGCATAAAATTTGAAGACGACAAGTGCGAACTCCAAAACATCGTTTTCTATAATGCAAGAGTAAAAAATATTAAAATATATAAATAAATGTCGAGATCTAAAGGGCGACCTTATCGTAAACTTCGACTTGTAGCAACAACCTCGAATATCCCTCGGGTATAAATAAACATTTTGGACAAATGTAAAAAATGTATCAATTCGTAGATATGCACATATCTATTCTATTCTATTTAGAAAAACCCCTCTAGCCCAATTATATGAACTCCCTTGATTATAGGTGATGAAATTCCTTAAATGTTCTATTTAGAAGGAAAAACTGTAAAGCTTAAAAATGTATTATATGTGCTAAATTTGATAAGAATTTGCGTCTTGAAGGCCTGTTTGGATTGGGCGGTTCATGTCTAACTAGAGTAAATCCTCTTAAGCTTCCTTCCATTAATGATTGACATTAAAGATTGACATATACTAATGGAAAAAATATTGAATGGAGAGATTTTAATCTTTGACTAAGGAGGTTAAGGTGCTCTTGGAAACCCATAAATCTTACAAGCTTGAGAAAGAAAGAATTCTTTCTAGAACTACTATGATAAACACAGGACAAGAATGTCGACAAGAATGCTATCTTCGCATCTCCTTCATAACCAAAAATAAAGTATACTTGAAAGCAAATTAGGTGAAACCCATTATGGTAGGGACTAAAAAAACTCCCTTTCGAGGGTTTTGAGGGAAAACCCCCGACAATAATGGGATCACTAACTTATGCTATAGTCAAAAAATTAAAAGTAGGCTCTATACCCTCATCTTGACTAGCCTTGTTGGGTGAAAATACATTATGGCAATGAAGTTTGCCAATTAGAAAGTATGCTTGAATTGCCTTCTTTGTTGTCTTCATCTTGTGTCTAGATTCCAACTTCTTTGCCTCAAATGCCAAGCTATAGAAAAATGCTCCACCAATATCCCCTGATACACAAGAAAAATGAACCAAAAGCCACTAAGGCTTATCTAGGCACTTAGGGCCTCCATCTAGGCACGGGGCCTCCTTCCAGAACACGAGGGCCTCAACCTGTGCACAAGGCCCCCATTAGGTAAACGAGGGACCTCCAACTAGATAATAACCAACAAAAATAAAGTATACTTTACTGTCTGAAAGGGTGGGAGGGTGGGACCAAACCGTGAAGGACTGAAGGAGATGCAATGAGAGCGATGAGATAGAACATGGGCGTGGGAAGAAGAACATAAATAGGGCTAGAAGGGAAAAGGACAAAATAACTAATCAGATAACTACCTCAAGTAGTTCCTAGAACCTTGTTTTCCTTCTATTCGCGGAAACGAAGGAAAACATCATTTCTAGAACTACTATGGTAAACAGGACAAGAATGCTGAAAAAAGAGGGCGGGAATAAAAATCATGAATCCAATTGGTCAAGGTCCAAACAAGAAAGCTAGGGGGTGTTCATAAACTTGAAAGGTCTAAAAAGGTGGGTAGAACATAAGTAACTCACCGTGAGAAGGCCAACTTCCTTCCAAGATAAATATGAAAGACAACTAATCTAATGAGAAAACACAAGGCCACTGTAGGAAAAAAAAGGCAAAAAACGCCTTGATGTAGGAGAGACATATGCTTGGAAAGCACTAAAGTCAAGTTAGGAGCAACCATTATGCTTACTCTTTGGCCATCAAGCAACCGTGATAAGCCCCAAAGGCAACATTTGAGCCACAACATCATAGAAGAAGCGTAAACTGAGCACTTGAGACTATAATAGTATTTTCCGTAAGACTCAAATATTAAAGTTCTAACTTCATTAGCCAACCCAAATTATTTAAATGAAGCATTTGAAAAACACAACCTAAGCCTTGCTTAAAACCATTATTAACAAGAGAATAAACATTGGCCTAAATCCTAGTAAACCTAGAATGCCAATATGCCTTTAAATATCCACCATAATCGTTAGGATTATTAAATTAGGGCTAAAACAAACGAAGTTCTAAATGAAAGAACCGGAGCACAAACCCGGTTAGGGTCTTTCGGGCCTACATCTTGCCACGATTCAAGCATGGATCCGAGCTCTAATCTGCGGAAGAAGCTCGCGCATTATCGAACCGGTTAAGGTGTCAGGCATGGTAAAGCAGGGCAAAAGACATGAACATGGTTTTTAATCAGAGGAACAACAAAATCCGCCTACATCTTTTAGTACGATTCAAGCATGGATCTAGAGTTCTAACTCTGAAAGCGTGTCCTGCTACATCGCTAAACAGGGTTAAAGTGTCCCAGGATGGTAAGGAAGCAGGCAAAAGACAAGAATGTGGTTTTAATTTACAAGTTGAAGCTAGAAAAGGCCATGCATCTTATTTATTGGCCTTCCTACAATGGTTCTTGCATTTACTAATATCAAGAACCGAGGTAGATACGTACATTGACGGCAGAAAAATTATCCAATGAGAACAAACTTTCGGGGACCCAACTAAATTTGTAAACTTCTTTTGCAACTCGCTTCTTACCGTAATCAACAATGGCGAGACTTTATTACTCCACAAGCCGATGGAAAATTAAATGTAAACAACCAACCTAAAAATTATGCCTAATTTAAGCAGAGCAAATGGCAAAATAACCTTCTTTGGAAAAGCTAGAGCGAAGCCTTTTTAATTAATCATTGAGGATATGTACCGTAACCCGAGAGCCATCAGCCAGGTAAGATCCTCATTTTAGGGCCGTCTTCCACATCAAACGTAGTTAAACACCCCATTTCGTAAAATTCAGCAACTCTCGGTCCTTCCCTATCTCGATGCAAATAAGCTTCTTTCTCATAGCAATCAAGGTATTAACTTTCTCAATGACGTCTTTGATTGCCGCGATCCAAGAACGTCCCCTAGGGCAATGTGGGCCTCGAGTCCATTGGCAGAGAATATGCCAAATCGCGGTTCGAGAGGGGAGGTCGCCCGTCCGGCCCCTCGTGGCCTTTGGGGAGAGGAAATTCCGGGGCAAGCAGCTTCCGGGATTTTAGGATCCCGTGCTCGGCGTCAACACCACTCCCATCAAAGTCACGCGGCGCAAGGTCCCGAACCGACAAGGAGAGAGCCTCCAAAACGTAAACCATGTGGGTTTCGAGGTTCTAGAAGGGTTTGGCGTTTTTGGGGCTAGACTTGGTCCATTGCACTTGGGACCTGGCCGCAGAAGCCGCGGCGGTGAATAATGGAACAAGGAACCGGCGGAGCGGAGTTTGGGCCTGTCATCCTCCCGATGTGGCAAGTAGAAGTCGTAGCTTTTGCAAAGGGCAAGACATTCATAAATTCGCAATTAATGCATTGTATGAAAATAAATTCTGATTTTTTGCTGGCGTGACATCTCACAATAAAATCCTAAAGTACTAGGGCCCTGGACTATGAAGCCGGTGTAGGTTTGTGAAGAATCCGAGGAGGTCGGGTGGTCGCCACGGAACTTGTCCCCGGTGGCAATGTCGACGTTGAGTCCATTGGCTTGTGATGATGGTTGTGTTTTGATCAAGGCATATGGATAGAGAGAATGCCCCCGTTCAGCAACCCGCTCCCTAAAGCTATTTGACATGGATGGCATAACTAACTTGTAATGAACTGGTTTTGTTTTCGAAACAATTGTACCTTGATGAAAGATTGCTTCATAGTTTCAAATGGAAATTTTTAATGTAATAAAATACAGCTTTGTTGCCCGGCCCGGTCAAAGACTTCGCCTTTTTCGATGCACACTCTTTTAGTTATGCATTTTATTGCATTTATGGTTCATAAATTCGTAAGTTAATGCATGGCATGGAATTAAATTATGGTTTTGGTCAGCTGGCTTCCATGGTCATCAAGCATACTGGAAAATTTCCAAAATTTTCGGATAAGGTCCAGACAGCGTTGGGATTAGAGCGGTTTGGGGCGGCGTTGTTGGGCAAGCTTGATTTGGCACCCTTCCCCAAGTCAAACAAGGCGCAGGACTTTGAGGCGCCATCTCGAAGGGGAGAGTCCCGGCCCCTCGTGGAGCGGACTAAAAAAGTTCTCGGGCGCATCTGTCTACCGCCCCACTGGGGGTATGCTAATGAACACCCTCCGAAGCTGAGTTTCCCTATATATATCCCAAGATTGAATCCTCATTTCAAGGATCCCACTTCCGGCGGGATCAAAAAATCAAGATTGGTCCGGGAGAACCCGTCAAAACCGCGAAGCGTCAGGGGCTTACCGTCCCAGTGAACGGCGATTGACCCGGCTCATACAAATAATTGTTCTTTTCATGACGATATTTGAAAAACCAACTTCACGCTCGTAGATATATTTAGGCCACTAAAAATTTTGGTAGTAATAGAACGAATGTGATTGATCGCATGCATGCCTGGTGATCATTCAAATAAGCCTAGGGACAAACTTTAATGAGCATCACATTAAAAAGATGCAAAAAAATAACGCCGCTATAACAAAATACGTTGGACGCCGAGGATCGTAAATGCGGCGAAATCGTGATTTTAACTGGTTTGAAATAGACGTTCGCCGATATGACGTGGACGCGCCGCGACGCTCTGTAATTTTTGAACCCGGCAGCGGGGCTTTTCCCTAACTTCTTTTCCCTACTTCTTGAGGTTCTTGGGTGTTAAAGGAATCTATCTATTGTCACCTTCCTTAACATTCATCATACACTTAATCAAACTTCACATACATATCCGTGGTTTAAGCATCAATTAAATTACTAATTGAGAAACTTTTACATACCAGCTCATTCATCATAGCCATTAATTTAGTAAAGTCTAAATCGAGAACTCTCCATTGATGCTAAAGCTACATCCAAAGTTTTCCATGAAATTTTTCGGGAAGAGTATATCATTCACTTAATTAGTTTCGAAGTTGCATAAACGCAAGAAATCAACAATGTAAGAGAATGTAAGGAAAGGCAAAACTTGCCCTTTTCAAGAAGGGATTGTAAGTATTTAGGTCTTCATTCCTGGCCGCAAATCCTTCTTCATAATCGGTGGCCGACATTCACGATGATTGCCATAGAAAAGTATATATGCGCTCGGTCGATCGCTTCCTCTCCTCTTCTCCGTGCCTCCAAAACCGTTCCTTCCTCCTTTTCAAGCGTGAGCCCAAGAGGTGTCATCCCTCCCACTTGGATTGGATATCTTCTTACATCTCCACCTCTCATTCTTTTTTAAGACTTTTTATATCCTATATATTTATTTAATATCTAATGCAAATTTTATATATAAAATTGTTCCATGGTCAACCCATGGTCGTTATTGAGTAAGGTTTTATTTATTATTCCATGGTCAAACCATGGTCATTACTATTGTTACGTGGGTTGAAGTATGGGGCCCGGTGGTATCCCTCGCTACTTGGAATGACTTGGAGCGGTGCGAGAAAGCCTTCTTGGTACGAGCACTAGGGTGAAGTCCACGGTCCCATATCAAATTCTACTGTAGGAAAGCGATTCTTGCCTCTTCGTAGAGGGTGGCCCTTGATCGCCACATTGTCTATTTTCAGGAAGGTGGTCAACATGGACTATGCTCGTCTCCCAAAACTAGCTTATATCATGGCAATGGGGCCACAACCTCAAGGCCTCTCTGGAGGGAAAGAGAGCTCAATGGATGGCTAGATGGAATGTGCAGGAGCACGTGCATACATGTGCAAACAGAGGCGTCGTCATAGCTTGAGGCAATATCTTGATGCTTGCTTCATCAATGGCTTTTGGGATGCCGGCCCTTGAACAGGTCAAGACAAAGACACTACCGCCACATAAATCCCACATTGGAACGAGGCCCACAATGCTACCTGCGCACCCACTTGCCCATGAAAAGACGGCCCACTCATTGCCTCCATTAAGCGCGGGGGCACATCATCTTCGAATTGAGATAGGCGGATGGATTGTGTGAGCCACGCGGGGACGGGTGCTCGTCAATGCCGCCAAATGGGAGTCATTGAGGATGAATCTCATACCCTTCAAAGTTGCCAAAGATATGATCAAATCCGGACGCTATGCCGAAGTTGGTTATGCCCTGGCCGCTACATGATTATTGAGCACGGCATCCGTGCGGGATGCTGGGATCATACCTTCGTGGAGGTCATGGACATACGAATCAGCTATGTCGAACGCATACTTGACATGTACATACACATTTATTTCATGATGATGTATACTTGTACGCTTTGACAGCATTCTTATTATCGCCACGGTTTTCCCCTCTAAAACCCTTCGCCGGTAGGGGTTTTTAACCGGACAATAATAAGTTTGCTGGCACTCCTTCCGGTCCCATAGGCCGATTGGTCTCGAAGTGGGCGATAAAAAAACTATTCTATTCTACTATTGTTTAATGGGACATTTTATATTTCTTCGACGTTTCTTAAAATGATTGCCATAATCTTCGTTGTCTTCGTCCTCCTTTGCCGTCAGATATTAAATGCATTAATGATGTATTTTCGATGTCTTGGTATAACACCTTATCACTCTCTCCCCCCACTTTTGTGTTGAGCATAGGCTCAACACACAATAAATTGTTTAGTGTCGCTTTTTATGGGCAAAGTGCACCTCCGAAAAGTTGTTGTTGAAATGTGTAATATTTTGTCTCAATGCGGGCCAAGGCAAGGGTATCATCTACATATGCCTTTAGAGGCTTCATGCAAAAATCCTCGTGTAGCCATTTCTTCAAAGAGTTGTATATATTTGAGGGAAGATGACTTAACTTCGTGAAAGTCTTCTTGCAAGGCACGTGGCCGGGACCGTACGCGGATGTCTGGAGTGTGTGTGGAAAGTCTTCTTGCAAGATTTATTCGGCCAAAGTTGATGTTGCGATATCCTTGGGAAGAAATTAGTGGGAGTGGAGAATGGATAATAATGGAGGAGCTTGCAATCAGAGGGTTCTTGATCGATATATAAGGCTTCGTATTATGGTGGGGACTATATTGAGCAACATTTATAAACATTTGTAAGTTGTGTAAGATATCATTGTTAGACTCCCAATGGGTACCTTTGATGATGGCCCAATTAGGTAGCTTGTTTGAGTGATGCGATGTATGCCATGATAATCCAGGGTTCCGTTGGAATCTCGGATCTAAAAAAGTAGGATCATCTTGTATATGTTGAGGTGCTTTGGTAAAATTGAGGAGTTTGCTAATTTCATCATCCGGACTATAAAAGTTTATCCCCGCCAAGTTGTATCTTTTCCCAATGGGTGATACAGTGGGTACCATGAAAAAAAGATACATCATAGTGTATGGAATCTTGTATATGTTGAGGTCTTTAAGAAACATCATCGATTTTTCCCAAAAGGACATCATAGTGTAGGAATGAGTCTTTAAGAAACATGTATTTCCTTCCATTAGGAAGATGTAGGAATTTGCCGGTTTATGAGATCAAAATCCGAGGATTTGGATGAGAATTTTTTGAATATAAAGTCTGTGTTCTCTAGTGGAATGATAAAAATTTGACCCAAATTTTATAATCTTCATTGTGCTGAATTTTAAACCGATGGTTTGAAGTAGGGAGTCTTGAACATCCCGAAGATGGGTCTTCAAATTTCGAATCAGCAACTCTTTATCGGCGGGTAAAACCAATGAGTTGCTCATATCATTAGATTGTAATGGACGACATCGCTTGATCTTTAAAGGAGGTCGCGGTTCTAAAAATTTCTTGATTCATAAATGAGCTGTTGTGATGAGGAATAGTAAGAAAGAACATAACCCATCACAACAGCCCATTAAGTGACATAGAAGCGGGGTCTTGATGGTAAGATCATGGCGATAAATTGCGTAATAAGTTGAACTCTTTCTTGATAGATCATCTTTTCCATAAGTTAGAAAATTGTTGGCAATTGATTGGTGTGCAAGGGTCGATACACCAACATAATAATCGGATTTTGAGGTTAGATAAATCATAATAATAGTTCGCCTCAAGATCATTTATAAAATTACCACATGAGTTTGGGATTGCTTGGATTCATCCAAAATTTTGAGCATCAGATCTTTGTATTGTTGTACCTCAATCTTCGTAGCACGTTCTCTTGCTTGAGGTCTGTCACCCAAGGTGAAGTAAAGGTTGTACTTGAGCTTTAGGGCGGTGATTTTTGACTCCATAAGTGAGTGTGAGGAACCATCATTATATTGCATATGTTCTTGCTGCAAAGTGTGATATTTTGTTGAAGCTCCGATATATGCTTGATCTTTAGACCGTAATTGAGCTTGTAAAGTGTGAATTTGTTGATGAAGATTGGATATCGACTTGCATTTACCATATTGTTGTTGAGTAGATCTTGGACATTAGCATGAACCTTGCTGAGATTATCCTTCATAATATTAAGGTCATTGAGTAAGAAAGCATGAGACGGTTGGAAAGTTGTGAGAACATCTGTCGCCGGTTTAAGAACTTGTTCTTTGCGGTGGAAACGTTTCTCCCTAAGGACAAAAAGTAATTCAATAACATTTGTAGATGCATGGCAAATGGAAGTTCTTGTGCATTGTTTCTTTTGATATTATGCGTATTTGTTTATGTAATTGTTCGTTGACTAGGGAGGCCCAAAGGGATTTCAATGCCCCGAGTGGCCATGATAATATATGCCAACCATCGCCTCAGATATTTATGTAGATTGACAGTGCAAGTTTCCTTTTTAAGATAAGTAAAGATTATAGGATAGGGATGAAAAGCTTTTTCAACATGTTCTCTTTTGGTAGAGAGGATCCCAAATTCACGGAAGATAGATATATTATGTTTAGGATGAACATTTGGGTTGGGGAAGTCGTAAGGTTGCCATAACTGATTCTCGTTGAATATTTATGTGCCCGATTAGTGTAGTAAAGCTGGTTCTAGTGGCAACTTCATAATTATCTATATATTACATTTATCCATTCGGGGTTCAATTTTGGAAATGGTAATAGCACAAATGAAAGTAACTTTGCCGCTTTCAGGATATGTTTGAGCCAAAGCATCCAAAGGAGGAAAATTATCAAAAGATATGTTAGGATACAAGATTTGAAACTTATCGAGGGAACTTTATAGTTGGGCTGAATGATAAACCGGTATGTTGGCGTTTCCATTGTCGTTGCTCACGCGGTAGGTTGTTTGCGAACTGGCTTTGAAGTTTAAGTTTTGCTAAGAGGTGTTTGTATCTACGTAATTATCTTGCCCCATCCAAAGCAAAACAATAATTTGTTGGGTGGCCAGAAACCAATATAATACATAACTTCCATGAAGGTAGTATGGGAAACATTCGGGGAATCAGGATCATTCCACCAATTATACGCCTTGGTTGTAGGAAAGGGAACCATGAGTAGTTGAAGAGTGCCACCTTGAATCTTAAGTCTATCAATTTGGAGCAAAAGTCTTGTAGATAACTGTTGGTTATCCCATTTGGAAATATTTAAAGACATTTTAAGAAGTCGAGAAATTTTGAGCAAATTACACAACTTTGGTCTTTGGTTTTACCATATTAACATGTTTGACTTCTTTGTAGGGTTTGAGTTGGCACCCATTCACGCGGGTAGGCAAAAGGTTTCCATCCAAATCTTGTAGTTGAATAGAACCATTTTGATATACTTTATGAATTTGGAATGGTCCAAGCCAGCGAATTTTTAATTTTCCTGGATGTTTGTACCTTGAATCGTATAATAAGACTTTGTCATTGTCTTGGAAATGAAATGATTTTAATTTTCGATCTAACCACGCCTTGCGCCTATCCTTGGATACTTGTTGAGCCCAGTTGATTGATGTCGCTTTTCATCGAGAGCTTCCAGTTGATATAATCTATTAGAAGTGAAGGTATCGCCACTCATTCTATGGTGAATGGCCACCCTTAAGCTTGGGATAATGAACTCAAATGGTAGGATAGCTTCTATTCCATATGTGAGTTGGAAGGGAGTATGATTTGTAATAGTTTTATATGTTGTTGCGTAAGCCCACAAACAGCGGGTAACTTGAGCTCCCAATCTTTCCTTGATGATTCACATACTTTCTTTAAAATGTTAACCAATATTTTATTGGTCATTTCGGCTTGTCCATTAGCGTGGGTAGTATGGTGTGGACTTCTTGTGAGAAATTAAGAAATCTCGGTGAGAGTTTCAATGGTGTCATTTATGAAATGTACACCGCGATCGTGACAAGTTCAATGGGGCATCAAAGCGGGTAATGATCGATGGTACATGACCTTTGCAACACTTTTCTTTGTATTGTCTTTAAGGGTCTTGGCCTCGCCCATTTGGTATGATAATCCGTGAGTACCGAATATATTGAGCCCTTGTTTTCATCGGGCGGGGGATCCATTGGGGCCAATGAAGTCAATACCCCATTTTTCAAAGGCCCAGCAAATTATAGGTTGTGGGGGCATATGATGTCTTTCTTGTGGTTTACCGGTCGCGTTGACAAATATCACAAAGTGAGGCCTCTTTAGAAGCATCGTAAAAGGGTTGGCCACCAAAATCCGGCTTGCAATATCTTTCTTGCCGTTAATTCACCAGCAAAGTGCCCGCCACCAGGACCTTCATGTGCTTGTTTTAGTAGCTCTTGAGTTTCGTGTGGAAGCACACACCGACGTAGAATATGATCTTTTCCTTTTTTATATAACTGACCAGCTATGAGACAGTATGGTGCTGCTTTTCGAATGAACTCTTTCTTTCGAGAGACATCTAATTCGGGAGGAAGAGTTCCAGAGGTCAAATATTCTGCGATGCCTGCATACCATGGTGGGAGAACAGCAAAAACCATTGCTAAACCTTCACGTTCAAATTGGTTGTATAGTTTCTTTCAGCCTCATTTAAAGCGTTTGCTTGCATAGTAAATCGGTTGATCCTTGTTACGAATCTTTTCTTTGTGCTAACACAACTCCTAAAAGCAGTTTGGAAGCATCGTATGAACATGGAATTCCCTGATCCCATTGAGGTGATATAAGTATAGGGCGAGGAAGCGGAATGTGCTTTAACGCCTCAAAAGCTTTTTGACATTGATCGTCCAAATGTATTTCTTTTTGAGGACTTGTGAGAGTCAGTTAGCTGGTCGCCACTTTCAAAATCTTTGCACCGAACTTCTTATAGTAATTTATTTTTCCCAAAAATCTTCTCAAATGTGTGATGTTTGCGGGAGGAGGCATGTCTAGTATCACTTTAATTTTACTTGGATCCGTCATTAAAGCCATCTTTACAAACTACATGACCTAAAAGCATGCCATGTGTGACCGGGGAAGACACACTTCTACGGATTTAAAAGACACTCCATATTGTCGACATCGTTTTAAAGCACCGTTCTAATTTAGCAAGCGTGGTCATCCATGAATAATCAAGATAAAATCGTCTAAGAAGATCTCCATGAAATCTCAATGAAACTTTTAAAGACTTGAAGCATTACTCGTTGAAAAGGGATGGAGCATTATTAGCCCAAAGGGCATAACTTTATAGGCATAAGTACCAAATTGCATTGATAAAAGTCGTTTTAATTGGTCATCGGGTGAATTTTAATTTGATTATAACCTGAAAACCGTCCATAAATGAGTAACATTGGTGACACAACGTTTTCTAAAACTTGATCGTAAAAGGCAATGGAAAATGGTCTCTTTCGGTCCACGGCATTTAATCTACACAAACGCGTAGTTTTCCATTTTCTTTTTAACAACAACTATGGTGAAACCCAATCACTAAATCTCCACTTCAAAAATAAAATCAGCTTGAAGCAACTTTTCTAATTCTTCTTTTGACATTCATAGCGTAGTTTGGATTTAATCGGTATGCTTTCGTTGATACTGGCGTAACGTTTGGCAACAAGGGAATTTTCATTTGACAAATTGCGGGATTAATGCCTCGCAAATCCTATTATGACCATGCAAATATGTCTTTATACTCATGTAGAAGGTGAGTAGCTTTTTAAATGAATATGTGAGGGGCAAATTTTTTCCCGGATGCACATTTTGTGGATTATCTCGTGCCCAAATTAAGCTCTTGGTTTTGGTGTGTTAAGATATGGACGAAGATTTCCATGTTGTAAGGTATGGGCTTGTAATGGTTTAATTTGGTTTGCCCCATGTTGGTTTCTCAAAATCTTTGTTGGAAAATCTGAGATAACTTCAACCATATAACATGATTCACCTTCGACCAATACACATTAACATTGTAAAATCCTCATCATCCTCATACTCTTCAGTAAATGTCTTCATCATCCTCAAAATAATCTCATTATCTATAGTGGTTATAATACCGTGGGCAAATCAATCTTGGAAGTTTTTCCTTGCTTTGTCAATTGAGAGTGTTATTGGACCAATCATGCATTGCCCTTGCTTCACGTAACCAAGGCCTGCCCAATAGGAGTTCATAGTCTTGAATACGAGTTTGAGTATCCAAGATAACAAAATCTTGCTGGAACTCTAGGTCTCCCACTATAAAATTTACTGCTCTAACGAGTCCCAACGGCTCCACTTTACGATGATCGCCACTTTAATATCGAATGGCGATTTTACCATTTTATCTAATTTCAATCGCTTAAGTAGATGCATTTTGTCATTATATTCACACCAGCACCTCCATCGATAGGCACTTTCGTTGAATGTCTTTTCCTTTAATTTGAACTAAAACTATTGGATTTTGCTTGTCCAATGGTTTGGTTTTTTAGCGTAGACATTACATCTTTTTGGTAACAGAGTTCCTTTGGTATGCCAAGACCGGCATGTATTTAATGAGCATTGGTAAAGGAATGTCAATCCTAGTATCCCTCGAATTTGTTTTCCTAGTGCCTCTAGTTCTTCTCCTTCATTTGGATCTATTGGTGGGAACTTTTTAAAGTCACGGAAAATGTTTAGCTACAAGTCTAAGAGACACGGGGACTTGTAATCTTTGCAATTGATTTTTTCAATATGCTAATATCGACGGTATTTCCAACGGAAAGTGAGATTCTATTTCTTGCATTTCTTTGATTTTGATGGATTGTTGGCATATGTTTCAACTTCATCTTCAATATCGGGATAAGGCTTAAGTTTTCTTTTGGATGTCCGTTTAGGCATCTCAAAATCTCAATCCCCTCTTTTTAGTGCTCGTTATGGCGTAACAACATTAACACCTATCATATCTCCCTTATGCTCCAACGAAACGATTCTCGCATCTTCACTGTCTTTAGTTTGATTTTTTTGCGGGGATTGTATAATTTTTCCCCGATTCATTTTATTTTTGCAATCTCGAGAGATATGGCCTTTCTCTCCACATTTCAAAGATTCAATTCCTTTTTGGTCCTTACCATTAGATAGTTCAGCCATGCTCCACAAAGAAAAGTTTGATACTTTTCTCTTTTGCCTTATTGTTGAAGTAGCAATCTTTTGTATCGTGGTTATTCCTTTCACAAATGTGACAATATCTTGTTTCCAGTACTGTTCTACATTCATTTGAATAATGCCCAGGTTTAGAACACCGGGAACACCAAATGTAACTTCTTTTTTGTTCACTATGAACAATTCGTTTTAGCTTCTCTTCCATATTTTGTTGCAATCTGCCTTGCATATCCCCGATTTCTTGGTTCACCCTTTTATGAACCAAGCTTTCTAATTCTGGTTTTCCATGCTTATCAGCACCCAGAATCCCATTTAATATTGCAGCTCTCTTTACTGCTTCCTCCAAAGTGTTTGGATCATCCATCTGTAATTGTTGTTTTATCCTTCCTTGAAACCCATCCACAAACCATAATACAATATCTGTCTCATGTGGTTTGGGATCTAATTGACTTGCTAAATCTGTAATTCGAGTTGCAAAAGTCAATGGAGCTTCTCGAGCTTAATTTGCAAAAGCCTTTAATTCATCTTTGATCTATTTGTATGTAGGAGCAACATGATAGGCTTTTCAGAAAGATCTCTTTAAATCTCCCGCCAAGTTCTCTTATTGTCCATGTTAATTAGTAGCCAATCTAATGGTCTACCTTCCAAGGTAGTTGGAAACAACGGATTCTTTCTAGGTCACTATCTTGACCATTTGAAGAGCTTATGAGCCTCGAATTGCTTCACATGAGTATCAGCCCTGAGTTTGGGCTGTTTTACCTGCACCATACTTAGGGTATGGTATTTTGGATGTGCTCATTGTGAATATATGATGTATATCCTGGAAGAATCTCCGAAGACCTTCCCCTGTTTAAGTTTATTTTCTTCTCTCTTTATGTGTCTATGAGTTCTCTCTTCTTCCTGTTTTTTCCTTTTAAGCCTCTTGTTTCCTTCTTTACTCTTGAATTTCTTTATATCCTCTCATTCATAGCCCAAACCATTACTTGAGCAATTATGAGGCTGTTTTTGTTTAAGGAAATACCAAATAACCCTCTTTGGATCTTATGTTCTGGACAGCAACTAGTCACCATATATCCAAAGCTAGTTAGACTTGGAATTTGGCTTTGAAATTTGGTATACTGGTAGAACATGGATAGAAGTATGTTGCAGCAAATTTTTGGCTACAAATACAAAGGATAGCTTGGTCATTTAAAGGTCTGATATGCACTAATATCGAGAAAGTTTCTGGACAGCAACTAGTCACCATATATCCAAATCTAGTTAGACTTGGAATTTGGCTTTGAAATTTGGTATACTGGTAGAACATTGATAGAAGTATGTTGCAGCAAAATTTGGGCTTCAAATACGAAGGATAGCTTGGTCATTTTCAGGTCTGATATGCACTAATCTTGCTGCAACAGAAATTTTTGAACTAGAGATAATTTAATGGCCATTTAAGTGGATCTCAATGATCTTTAATTTTGATTGATGCTTTCCCAACGCATTCCAAAATGTTAAAGGAATCTATCTATTGTCACCTTCCTTAACATTCATCATACACTTAATCAAACGTCACATACATATCCAGGGTTTAAGCATCAATTAAATTACTAATTGAGAAACTTACATACCAGCTCATTCATCATAGCCATTAATTTAGTAAAGTCTAAATCAGAACTCTCCATTGATGCTAAAGCTACATCCAAAGTTTCCATGAAATGTTTCGGAAGAGTATATCATTCACCTAATTAGTTTCTGAGTTGCATAAGACAGAGAAATCAACAATGTAAGAGAATGTAAGGAAAGGGCAAAACTTGCCCTTTCAAGAAGGATTGTAAGTATTTAGGTTTTCATTCCTGCTGCAAATCCTTCTTCATAATCGGTGCTGGACATTCTGATGATTGCCATAGAAACAGTATATGTCTGCTCCAGATCTGATCGCTTCCTCTCTCATTTTCTTCTCCGTGCCTCCAAAAACCGTTCCTTCCTCCTTTTCAACGTAGCCCAAGAGGTGTCATCCCTCCACCGTTGGATTATCTTCTTACATCTCCACCTCTCATTCTTTTTAAGACTTTTATATCCTATATATTTATTTGATATCTAATGCAAATAATACTAACGTGGTTTTATATATAAAATTGTTCCATGGTCAACCCATGGTCGTTATTGAGTAAGGTTTTATTTATTATTCCATGGTCAAACCATGGTCATTACTATTGTTTAATGGGACATTTTATATTTCTTCGACGTTTCTTAAAATAATTGCCATAATCTTCGTTGTCTTCGTCCTCACTGTCGTCGTATATTAAATGCATTAATGATGTATTTTCGATGCTTGGTCTAACACCTTATCATTGGGCGATCCGGGGCGCTAGTACCCTGATCTACCTGCAAGCAACTATTCTAAGGTTAGTATATCATGTTTAGGTTTTTTGGATTGAATGGTGCATGCCCAACCTTCCTCTTTTTTTGGTTTCCTTTCCTTCCTCTTCTTCTTTGTTCTTGATTTTTTTTCTTCCCATTCTTCCATGCCTCATTCATTCTTCCTCCTTCTTTCTTCCTCATGCTTCATTTCTTCCTCATTCTTCCTCCTTCTTCCATGCTTCATTCTTTCCTCATTCTTTCTTCCCATATTTCTTTTTTCCTCATTTCTTTCTCATCTTTCTCATTCTTTCTTCCTCATTCTTTCTCATTTCTTTCTTCCTCATGCTTTCTCATTCTTTATTCCTCACTCTTTCTCATTCTTCCTCATTCTTTCTCATTTCTTGCTTTCTCATTTCTTTCTCATTTCTTTCTCATGCTTTCTCATTTGTTTCTCATTTCCATTCTTTCTCATGCTTTCTCATTCCTCATTCTTTCCCCTCCCTTCCTTCATTTCTTTCTTCTCTTCCCTTCCTTATTCTTCATTTTTTTCATTTCTCATTCTTCATTCTTTTTAATTTCATTTCTTCATTCTTCATTTGTTTCTTATTCTTCACATTTCTTCCTCACTTTCCATTCGATCCTTTTCTTTCCCTTCCCTTATTTCTTCCTTCCATTCTATTCCCTTCCCTTCTCTTATTTCCTCTTATTTTTCTTCATTCTTTCTTGTTTCTTCTCTTATTTCTTCTCTATTCTATCCTTATTTCTTCCTTTCTATTCTCTTATTTCTTTCTCTTGTTTTATTTCTATCTCTTGTTTTCTATCCCCCTTTTTTTTTTTTTTTCCTTTCTTTCTTCTTGATCTTTTTTCTTCTTTGTTCTTATTCTTCTAATGCTTTGTTACTTCATTTTGCGGCTTTCTATTACGATTTGGACCCGACAGGATCTTGTACACGCGTCCTTCTTTTGGTAAGTAGTTGATCGCACTTGCATTTTATTTTTATAGTTTTAAGTAGGTTAAAAAAATTGAAGGAGTGGCTTGTTCAAGGGCACGAGTCGGCTCCACCTAGAGTGGGGAGGACCATGTACCTAGGTTCGAAGTCCACTTTCACTACAATCATAAATGTTTCCACGGTTAATGAGTGGCTTGTTCAAGGGCACGGTCGGCTCCACCTAGAGTGGAGAGGACCACGTACCCGGGTTCAAGTCCACTTCCAGTTCCACTTGTTATTTTTTAGGTTTAAAATAAAATTGTAGTGGCTTGTTCAAGGGGCACGGCCGGCTCCACCTTGCGTGGAGAGGACTAGGTGTCGGGTCCAAGTCCACTTTTCTTCTCATTCTTAGGTAGATGTGGCTCTGGCAAGGACATGGTCGGCTCCACCGCGAAGTGGGGAGGACCAGTGTTGGCCTTAGTTCATGTTTATTGTCGCTTTTAGCTAGAGGTAGCTAGGGCTAGGTTAAGTTAACAAGAATCGGATGATTCCCTTCACACAGTGCTAGTTAAAAAAAAAATAGGTTAGGCTAACTTAATGTAGTACTAATTCAAGCACTAAAAGCTTTGGTAAAAAAATAACTTAACTAATTAACTAAATTATTTTGAACATGTCTAGTTAAGTTAGCCAAAGGCATAAAAATTATAAGCACAATTAACTAAACTTAAAGTGACCTCTATAGTGCTAATTTCTAATTTAGTTAATTTTTAGTTAATTTTGCTAACTAATCAAGAACAATGTGTGAAGATAAGTTTAGGTAGTGTTTTTGGTTAAAAAGTTAACTAAATTTCGGGACTATCACGCTAACTAATTAACTAGTAATACTGGTAATGTAAATTGACCGTGGGTCCAATACCCTAATCTAACCGATTTAGTTTTTCTTGTTTCTTCTTCTTTTTTTTTTTTTTCTTGCTTTGGGGAGGGGGGATCGGATAAGGTATTAGTCGCCATAGGGTAGCGTTATAAGTAATGATCATATGGTCTGCATACATGTTTGATATTGTCAGATTATGTTGCATTTACTTTGTGCATGCTTGGCTTTTGTATTCATTATTTTGTTTTGTTTGTAGGCATAAAATGGCCTCGATGGGACGAGAGATGCTTAGTGAAATTAGGGCGATCCTCATCAATCAAATATGCTATGCGCATTGTATTCGACCCGAACGACATATGCAAACCGATGATCGAATTAACTGCTTTTGTAGCATCGCTTGAGAAAGAATGTCGGTCTCAATTATGTGGGAGGTGGCCGAGCATGAGTCCGAAGTTGGAAGATATGATGAGAAAGAACTTAAAGTCTTGGGTTTGCAATCCTCGGCGAGTAATTGAGGATGCTACTTAAGTATAAAGTGCCATTTATGAGCCCCTATGCCGGAGGCATACGTGGGACGATGGGCTAATTGCGTCTTAAGTGCAAAGGTCCGGACTTAAAAGATCACAAGATGGCCGATGCGAGTGCCTCAATGATGAACAGTGAAGGAGTTAGATAGTCTTATCCATGGTGGGAGCTCTATTGGTGCGAGGGGCTAGATTATCATTACATGCTCATGATAAATGTGTCGCATTTATTGACAAAGATTCCCTGTGGATGCTGTAAACGTAAAGTGCATTGGTAGTAAACAAGACTGCCAGATATACCAAATCCGTGATCTTGGGAACCCCGTACTTTAATCAAGATGACTATTATATAATCGGCATTGTGTGGAGAGGCCAAGATAGAGCTGCATCATGGTTGTTGGTGACAAGTATATCCGTTTCAAGAGCCCAAAGTCCAAAGATTGGCCACACCCCTTGGACTTGCCCCCAGGTCTTTTTGTGGAGATGAGCCACGAGGGACCAATGGTAGTCTTGCCATTCATGAATGGAGGAACCTTTGCAGAATTACTTGACCATCTTCCGAGCCAATTCTCTTCTTATAGGAGATGGTCAAATGCAATGCATAGTGCTCCAAGAAGGGCTGATATGAAGATAAGTGCGCGAGTGGAAAGCCAAAATGAGACTCGCGGTATAAGTATCGCCCCGTAAATAGCTCTCGCCTTTTGCAGAAGGAGTCTATGCCATCCACGCCCGGGTTGGACACACACAAAGCTCAATTGCAAAAGGGTCAAACTCCATTTTGACTACTCCTTTACAAATGTGTGGGTGGCTATTGGTGATTGGGACACGGCCCTCCTTTTTTTGCAAGGAGCTTAATGCCCAAATTGAAGAGCCGTTATACACTACAAGATGGAACGGTCGCGATATCCTTTGGTGGGAGAAGAGAGTTTTTACATCATCATCGGGATGACCAAGCATCATGGGGGGCATGAGATATCCGACATATATTCCCCGGGCTACATTTACTTAGATGCTCCTTGATTTTGTCCGTGCAATGCGCTTATGGGGTTGTGTGTTGAGATAAACCCAACCTAATCGATACTCTAGCACATTAGACATCATCCAACATATGAAGGTCCAAATGATGATGGATAGAGAGCTGGTGCACATGGATCGCCCATCTATTGCTTCGCGGCGCCGTCGATGTGTTCAAAATAAACAGGCTTTCTTTCCGATATAGTTGTGAGAGAGAGACGACATATGAAGTGTGGTGATCCACTTGAGATGGCTAAGCTACTGTTAAATGCTTGCAAGAAGTGATTAATATACTTTTGTCTTCCTATTTGAGGCTTGTTGCAACAAATAAATGTTTTAACACAACCTAGGGTTTGATGATGTGCCACACGCAATGTAGGGTTTCATGATGTGGCACTAAAAATGCTTCGATGGGATAATTTAGGGTTGATTGTATGACATGATACATGGCCCGATAATATGGCAACCTAGAGTTGATATGCACCCCATACATATATCTGAGATACTTTTCTAATATAAATAAGAAGATAAGAATATAAATTTAGGTATTTATTCAAAGACACTTGTTCAAAGCTTTCCCTCGCTAATTCTCGTTATGTTCAAATTAATATATATAGTCATGGCGGAGGCTCAATTCTTAGCGGTCTTTCCTCATTGTGGCCCTCTTTTTCGCTGATGCAATATTCATGCTCAATTCTTATCATTGCCTCCCTCTCCCCGGTCAAGGCGGTCAAGATCAAGCAGTAAGTCCGGGGCTCATTGGTGGCACATTTCAACCATGAAAATACTATTTTCATCCGTATGGTTTGTAAGTATCATTCTATTATTGCAACCAACATCATTCATGGTTATCAAATGTTTCTCTCACAATTTCTTTTGATCTAGGTGTGCTCTTTTTTCTGGCGATGAATAGAGGTAATCGCAATCGCATTACGGAGAATGACGCTAAGACTTAATGTAAGTATTTATATAGTTTTTATTATACCCTTTACCCTCTAATTAGGTATGTGAGTTTATGCATGGAGTTTTAATTTGTTGTGTAGATGAAAGGGACGAGTTTAGAGAAAATAGGAGGAGGACTCCACGAGGTAGGGGCAATCGTGCTGATGTTCGAAGAAGCCAACCTCCCACACTAACCCCAAAATCTGCTCTATGTGTAGTTTTTTGCTGTCTTTTTTGCAAAAAAACAACACTTAAACACCACCCATGGTAATGTTCCGAAAATGCTAGAAAACACGTGTAGTTTTTTAGTGTTGTTTTTTTACACATAAAAGACGTGTAGTTTTTATGCGTGGTTTTTGGAAAAAAATAACACATAGTTTTTATATGTAGTTTTCACCGTGTAAAACAACCTGTAAATTCTATGTGTGGTTTAGAGAAAAACAACGTGTGTTTTTCAGTAAAAACAACATGGTTTCAAGTGTGGTATTCACCTATAAACAACGCATGGTCTTCATGGTCTTTCTGTGTTGTTTTTTTTTAGTGTTGTTTCTAGTGTGACTAGACATTGTTTATTTTCAATACAAGACACGTTGTTTTCGATATTACAACATGTGGAAAACTAATATTACTACAGTAAAAAGAAAAACTACATGGCATGTCCACACATTGAAAAAAAAAAACATTGTTTTCATGCGTCGAAACTAAAATTACAACACTATAAAAAAATTACTACAGGTCATGTCCACGTAGGCTTTTGATTTTCTTCACCTTATGGGAATCGAACCCAAACAAGTCCTTTCAGGCAATAACAATGAAATAGAGTGTCTACAAAAGCATGGGCTAGCATTATCTACTAAAAAATGAGAAGCCACTTACAATAATAGTGAACATGTATTTAATTGGTAACCTAATCTGCAAAAAATGCATATCAGTCTAACTGACCTCCTTTTATCAGTATGTCAACATGTTGCTTTTAGATTTGTTCCATGCTCAAAGCCACGGTTTCCTATTCCATGTCACCAATGGCTTATTAGGACAATATTTGATAAAAGGGAAAGAAGGGATATTCTGATTAGAAATGTTAATTACTCATGTTTAAAGCCATTGGAAGAGGTAAGCTCTGATAAGCTTTTTAGGCGATTCAGTCAAAAATCAAAGCAAAAAAAATAGAGTACCTACTAAAACCGAGAAAACAAACTCGATATGTTCTTGTTTTGTTCTTTGTATCTTCTATAATAAAACCCGGATCCTCAGTAGTTTTAAAGCAAATGGATAAAATGTTTGAGAAAAAAGTAAGGACTATCAACATAGTAAAGGACTTGCATCTTTTACCTCAAATAATGTATCAACAAGATAAGACAATGGGCTGAATCATGTAGTTGCAGGCCAAAGCAACTAAACTAGCATCCCTGTGGAAGCAAACTGCCTACTACAACAAAATGAAAAAAATCGTCATAAACAAAGATAACATAAAAAAAAATTCAAAATCATCATAAACAAAACAAACAGCCTGAACCAAATAGATCAGCCTATTATGGTTGCATTAGAAGCAGATCTAAATATAACTACCTTGCTAAAGATCAATGGCAGTTAGTTTATTGTAGCTTTACCAAACAGATAGTGATATTTATCCATTTCCATCGCTAAAAAGGTTTATCGTAGAAGCCTCAATGAGATGGCATTCAATGACCTCTGCAAGTAAATGATTAGCAAAGATTGATGAAAAATGTCAAGAACAAACGTAAGAAAACATTTTCTTTGAGATTTGTGGATGATTGCCGCTATTTAGGGCTCAAAAATACCAAGAGGGCAGAGGTATATGTGCTCGAACCGTAAATGCATGTATCTAGAAACAAGAGAAAAGAATAAATGTAAGATAAATCATGCATGTACCTAGAAACAAGAGAAAAGAATAACTGTAAGATAAATCATGGGCTATGCGAGCTTACTTCCATTACCTTTCTTCATCATTGATCACTAAATATTCAAGCTCCATTTGGTGTACCATGCATGTACCCGCTGTATTTCGTAAACGATAAAACAGAGGGGCTAGAAGCTTAGTATCTATATTCTATAAAAAAGCCTTAACCTTTTCGGAAGATTTGTAGATGATCCCATCGCAACATAGATCGATTGGGGCAAAACATACAAAGGGCGGTGTTGATCAGCAAATGTAAAGCGCTGAACGGCATACAAGAGGTCCATTCCGCATGTTTGGGCATCTCCAAACCACCTCGGCATGTTCAGTCCGACCCCTTTGGCTATGGCGACAAAGAAGAGAAGGGAGGCCGACCGCTTTGGCTATGGCGACAGAGGAGAGAAGGGCGGCCGCTTGTGAGAGAGAAGGAAGGCCCGTATGCGGACAAGCCCCAAATGGAGCGGTGGTAGAAGGATTTAAAATTCCTCCTTTCTTTTGTTTTTGCCGCCTAAAAATAAAAAATTGCTTCAACCAATAGCCTTTTAGAATTTTAAATTCCTGTGTAGCCGCCTATCACACCGGGGTCTGGGATACCAACCCGTTATTTCTTGGGCACGACCAGAATTCCTAGTTGGGGGCTACCCCTGACCAAGATCCTGGCCGCCCCTCAACTCAGCTCGATCTTTGCTCAGATATGTGATTAGGGTTCTAGTCAAAATGTGATTTTTTGTGAGCAATTTTGATTTTTCGTCAAATTTAAGATGATTCCAGGTGAACCAGAGCGATTTAGAATACCAACAAACAATTTATGGCGTTTTGTGAGGTGATTTGGAGCAGTTCGTCAAAAAGTCAGCTTAAAACCCTGAAATGAGGCGACTAGCAATTTTTGTGAGAATGTCCGTAAATGAGACCTTTATGTTTTTTGCTCTAAGGGAGGGTGCCCTTCGATGGAGTATATATGCACAAAACGGCATCATACCTTGCCCTTCGGTGGTCAGAGCAATGAGTTCTAACATGCCACCTAGGCTCCAACATGCCAAGGTGGCTCAACAATGCCACGTGGGCTCCAACATGTTGTCTAGGCTCCAACATGCCACCTTGGTGCCTAGGTGGCATGTTTGAGCCACCTTGGCATGTTGGAGCCTAGGTGGCACGTTGGAGCACACGTGGCAATGTTTGAGCCTAGGTGGCATGTTTGAGGCACCTTGACATGTTGGAGCCTAAGTGGCATGTTGGAGCCTAGGTGGCATGTTCGAGCCATGTTGGCATGTTGGAGCCTAGGTGGCCTTGGATCCCACGTGGCATGTTTGAGACACCTTGGCATGTTTGAACCACCTTGGCATGTTTAAGCCTAGGTGGCATGTTGGAGCCTAGGTGTCATGTTTAAGCCTAGTTGGCATGTTGGAGCCCAGGTGGCTTGTTTGAGCCTAGGTGGCATGTTGGAGCCTAGGTGGCATGTGAGCCACGTTGGCATGTTGGAGCCTAGGCGACATGTTTGAGGCACCTTGGCATGTTGGAGCCTAAGTGGCATGTTGGAGCCTAGTTGGCATGTTTGAGCCATTTTGGCATGTTTGAGCCTAGGTGGCATGTTGGAGCCCACGTGGCAAGTTTGAGCTACCTTAGCATGTTTGAGCCACCTTGGCATGTTCGAGCCTAGGTGGCATGTTGGAGCCACCTTGGTATGTTCGAGCCTAGGTGGTATGTTTGAGCACCTTGGCATGTTTGAGCCACCTTGGCATGTTGGAGCCTAGGTGGCATGTTTGAGCCACCTTGGCATGTTAGAGTCTAGGTGGCATGTTTGAGCATAGGTGGCATGTTTGAGCCAATCTTGGCATGTTGGAGCCCACATGGCATGTTTAAGCCACCTCGCATGTTTGAACCATGATGGCATGTTGGAGCATAGGTGGCATGTTGGAGCCTAGGTGGCATGTTTGAGCCCACGTTGGCATGTTGGAGCTTGGGTGGCATGTTGGAGCCCTGGTTGGCATGTTTGAGCCTAGGTGGCATGTTGGAGCCTAGGTGGCATGCTTGAGACACCTTGGCATGTTGGAGCCTAGGCGGCATGTTGGAAACCACATGGCATGTTTGAGCCACCTTGGCATGTTTGAGCCTAGGTGGCATGTTGGAGCACACGCGTGGCATGTTTGAGCCACCTTGGCATGTTTGAGCCGGTGGCAAGTTGGAGCCGAGGTGGCATGTTTGAGACGCCTTGTCATGTTGGAGCCTAGGTGGCATGTTGGAGCCCACGTGGCATGTTGGAGCCACCTTGGCATGTTGGAGCCTAGGTGGCATGTTTGAGCCACCTTGGCATGTTGGAGCCTAGGTGTCATGTTTGAGCCTCCCGGCATGTTGGAGCCTAGGTGGCATGTTTGAGCCTAGGTGGCATATTGGAGCCCATGTGGCATGTTGGAGCTCACATGGCATGTTGGAGCCACCTTGACATGTTTGAGCCTAGGTGGCATGTTGGAAACCATGTGGCATGTTTGAGCCACCTTGGCATGTTTGAGCCTAGGTGGCATGTTGGAAACCACACCTTGGCATGTTTGAGTCTAGGTGGCATGTTGGAGCCTAGGTGGCATGTTTGAGCCACCTTCGTGTGTTTGAGCCTAGATGGCATGTTGGAGCCCACGTGGCATGTTTGAACCACCTTGACATGTTGGAGCCTAGGTGGCATGTTGGAGCCCGCGTGGCATGTTTGAGTCTAGGCGGCATGTTGGAGCCTAGTTGGCACGTTGAAGCCCGCATGGCATGTTTGAGCCACCTTGGCATGTTGGAGCCTAGGTGGCATGTTGGAGCACACGTGGCATGTTTGAGCCACCTTGGCATGTTGGAGCCTAGGTGGCATGTTGGAGCACGTGGCATGTTTGAGCCTAGGTGGCATGTTGGAGCCTAGTCAAAACTTGGCCTAGGCTCCAACATGCCAAGGTGGCTCAAGCATGCCAAGGTGGCTCCAACATGCCACCTAGGCTCCAACATGCCAAGGTGGCTGCAACATGCCACCTAGGCACAAACATGCCAAGGTGGCTCAAACATGCCACCTAGGCTCCAACATATGCCACCTAGACTCCAACATGCCACTTAGGCTCCAACGTGCCAAATATGCCACTTAATGTGGGCTCCAACATGCCACCTAGGCTCCAACATGCCAAGGTGGCTCAGGCATGCCACCTAGGTACCAATATGCCACCTAGGCACTTCAAGCGGTGACATGGCATGCCAACTAAGCAAGGTGGCATGTTTGAGCCACCTTGACAAGTTGGATCCCACATGGCATGTTTGATCCACCTTGGCATGCTTGAGCCACCTTGGCATGTCGAGCCTAGGTGTCATGTTTGAGCCACCTTGGCATGTTTGAGTCACCTTGGCATGTTGGAGTCTATGTGGCATGTTTGAGCCACCTTGGCATGTTGAAGCCTAGTTGCCATGTTGGAGCCACCTTGGCATGTTTGAGCCACCTTGGCATGTTGAAGCCTAGTTGCAATGTTGGAGCCACCTTGGCATGTTTGAGCCACCTTGGCATGTTGGAGCCTAGGTAGCATGTTTGAAGTCAAATGCTAGTGAAGTGTGTCAAGCATATATAACTCTTGTATGCTGCTATTTTGTGGCAGTAATGGCATGTGGACAACTTGGTCATACATGGATTTTTAGAAAACCTTAAAAAACCACACCTCAAAAAAAACACTACCTTAAAAAACAACACCTTTAAAAAAAAACATCCTTTCAAAAAACCATACTGCTTGAGAAAACAACACATCCTTAAAAAAGAGACTACACCTCCTTAAGAAACCACCCATTCTTAAAAAAAAAAACTACATATTGGAAAACCACACCCCCATATAACTACGTGTAGGTTTTTTTCAAATCTTCAAAAAAACAACTCGTATTTTGTTTTTAATGTTGTTTTCAGCCGTGGACCAAATGTTGGGGTGAGTGTGTCCACCTGTCACTACACCAGCAGGTTTGGGTATTAAGATAGCTTTTATAAAAATAATAAATAAATGAATTGTTTTTTGCATGATATTTGTGCTTCTGCAGCTCCTCCGCCGCTCCCCGCCTTCCTCGCAAACATGTCTCCCGCCGAGAGAGACCAAATTGCAGCATATTTTGCCTCTTTGACACCAACGCCAGTTAGGCAGCCTCCCGCTCCTATTCCCCAACGACATAGTGTTGATTATCGGCCTCCACGTTCTCGCGAGAATATCGAGATCGCTAGACGTAGTATGGACTCCCGTTCTAGGCAAGAGACGGGAACAGATTTTTCTAATGCAAGGAACTTGGAGGTAGATTTCAACAGGTAAATATATATCCACTACGTACCAAACATTTCTTTGGTTGCAGCATGTTAAAGATGCTCATTCTCTCATTACTTCCCAGGTCAAGAAGTAGTGGAGCAACGGACTCACAACGTTCAAGATCGCGACGATCATCACAGGGTTCGGGATCCGAAGAACATCGTGAATCGCCTGACTTGGAGAGGTCCGGATCCCGACGACGTCCACGTGTCACTGAAGAAGAGCGTCCATTTCGCTTTGTTTTAGACATGTAAGTCTGTGGGTGATTTGGCCCAGAATATACCCGACTATCATAATAATAATAATTTAAGATATCAACCTTAAATATTAGTACTTTGTCATCTAAATTTGTTGTTTTGTTCATTCTCTTCACTTAGAATAAATTGTAAAGTGCTCAAAAGTTTCCTATCGGGACGGGATATGTATATTGACGGTAGACATAAACACGCTTTTATATACCCACCATTTACGCTTCAGGGACGATCTTCCTAAGATGGATGACGCGGGAAGTGTCTTTTATACTACACTGAGGGACGCGGTCTCAAATAATATCTCTCGTTTATGGCCTCCCCGCGGTATAGGGGAGTGGCCTGGCGCTTATGACCAATGCGAAATAGAGAGCGTCAAAAATAAAATGAAACAGAGTTTCCCAGAGATAGAAAAAGTACAGAAGTTTAACTGGAAGAAGCTCACTTCGATGATGGGCGAGCTGATACGAAAAAGGAGGTACATGACCTAGTCATACTCTTGTTTTTATTATTTTGATATTGCGTTGATCTATCGATTTATGTCAAAGGCAAAGAGTGGTCAAGGACCTGAAGCAAAATTGCGAAAAAGTTGGAGGCGATTGGTCAAAAGTCCCTAAACCACTTAATCTCCACAAGGAAGATATCAAGGTATTTCTTATCTTTTTTTGCCATTCGTTCACTTTAACTTGTGATAATGTTGTGTGCCTTGCAATCAGATTGCATTCGAACGTGCAAAGGATCCAGAACAGAAACATAGAGCTCAGACCGACAAAGCAACTAAAAGTGACCGAAAGCCATCTCATTTGGGCTCCAGCGGTCGAAAAGGGTTTCACAATAGATTCGTAAGAGCTATATTAGTTCACATTAATTTTAATAAGAACTTTAAATGTCATTAGCTAATACTCGTTATATTGTCATAGAGCTATCTATACGGGTTTCCCCCTAACAAGAAGCACGTAAAAATAGCCACCTTTAACGATGGAGTCGTTTATATGTATCAAGAGTTATACGAAGAGGGAACTATCCCACTTCACGGGAATGCGGGGGTGCGTTGTAAAAAATTATTATAATTCTATGAACTACATTAATGCCATATTCTTTTGGTTTTTATAGGAAGCAGTGGCGGATCTGAATGAAGGCCTAGACCAGGACAGGGGGCGCGGGGTCGGCGAGGGATCTGCAAACCCCGAATCGGATGACTACTCCACTGAATCTGACCGAGCTTAGCTCTACTAGGCTAAAAGGGTGGATACTCCCCTTAATGAGTCTTTTGTGATTATATATAAAAATACTTTTGTGATTATTTAAAAATATAAATATAAAAATACTTTTGTGATTATTTAAAAATATAAATATAAAAATACTTTTGTGATTATTTAGAAATATAAATATAGAAATACTTTTGTGATTATATAAAAATATAAATATAAAAATATAAATATAAAAATATAAATGCCCTTTTGCTCCTTGTACATCATATTATAATAATTATCTAAGCCAAACATTTTTTTTTATTTTTTTTATTTTTTTTCCCTTCATGTCGCATGCGACGTATCCACGTGGCTTTTTTTAATAGCCACGTGGCTTTTCTAATCACACGTGGGTTTTCATAATTTTTTTTGCGTGACGTCGCATGCGACGTATACACGTGGCTTTAACGGCCCGCGTGGATTTTTTTGACATTCCACGTGTATATTCCACGTGTTTATTCCACGTGTCATGTCGCATGCAACGTATACACGTGGCTTCTACGGCACGCGTGGATTTTGTTGATGTTCCGCGTGTATATTCCACGTGTATATTCCACGTGTCACGTCGCACGCCGACGTCAGGTCACGTCGCGTGTCACGCCCGTCCCGCGTCATCACGCCCGCCGACGCCGCGATGCGACGCGACGCCGCATGCGGCGATGTCTGCAGCGACGTCGGTGACGTCACGTTGTCGGACGCCATGATAGGCGTGACTCAGACGTCGCTATAGACGTCGCTAAATGCCCTTTTTCCTGTTGTGCAAGGAGATGTTCAACATCCCCAGACCACTATGCTTTAATAACACACAACACTTATTCCAAGTCACTTTTCCTCCCCATACAAAACTTCTTGCTGCATTCCTTAACACTAGAGTTGTCTCAGGGACCTGTTTGGGTTCATCAACCCGTATGGGTCCCTCAATCCCTTCTCCATATTAGGGACTAGTTCTTCATGATACTTATGAGATTTTAAATAGAACACCTGAATTGTAAGATTAACTCGAAGTTGTACCACCATATTCAATGGCAAAATAAAATTCTTCACAAGTTTGGCACAAATCGCACCTTGAAATACACTCAATTCAATGGTTTTGATGATATGATATAATCTCATGATACTCAACATGGAATACAAATTTCAAGATACCATTAATTTTCTATGAACATAGCCTACAAATGCTACTCATTTTTCAAATTTCATGTAATTTCATAAAAATTTGATATATCAATGAGCAAATCATAATTTCAATCCTTGGAGACCTAATTGGGTCCCTAAGGAATTTCTGAAAAATAGACATCCAAGAACCACTTCATATCCATGATATTTGAAATAGAATAACAATATGAAGGTACTATTATTTTTCAATGGAAATAGATACTAAGTACTACATGTCTTGCTAAATGGATTTCATTTTTTCAAAAAGTGGGGCAGTACTATGAATTTTTGAAATTTTGACCCTTGGGGGACCTAACTGGGTCCATAAAGAACTTCTGAACTTCAAACTTTAAGCAATTATTTCTCGAAAATTCTACCATAGATTTTTCTAATTCTTCTTGTGATAGATTTCTCATATCATGAATTACAAGATAAAAGAATTAGAATTCCTAGGAAAAATCATGTTTGCAAAATAATATGAGAAATGTTAAAGACTTTGAGAATAAACTTGACCCCCTTGCATTCGGCTCCACATTATATTTGGTAATAGAAGCTTTCTATATTTTTCTTAAATTTTTCCTTATATGTACACTCATGGAGGACAACATATTGTGAGTATATAGATAAATTCTTTATCTCAGAGCTATAATAGAATTTCAAAAAAAGTGTACGAATGAACCCATTTGGGTTCGTCAAGGGACAACTCTAGTGTCTGCCGAGTGATATTTTGTGGTGTTATACTGAGGCTACATACACGTGGGTGCTGCAAATCACCGACTTTGTTACCACAATCCTAATTGCCATTGGCAGTTTGCAAATTTTCCATCAATTTAGATGTTTTTCAAGTCCCAATAAAATCTGTCCCAAACCTCCGCTGAATACCTGTTAATTCCAATCGGGATGCCCAACAATTTAGATGGATCAAAGTATATTGGTGAATAAAAGTTGATAGAGGTTCTTCTAGTGGCCACAGTGCAGTATATTTGCTCCAATTCAAAAAAATAGCTCGATGCTAGAGAATACATCAAGAAGTTTCTTTGCATTAGACAAGTTTTCTTCTATTGCCTCCAAGAAAAGAAAAGTGTCATCAGCATATTGGCTATGTCACACATAGTAAGACCGCTAATAACATGGTCTTTTGTCGCATATAGGATTTCAGCCACAATATTGAAATGCGTGCTAAAGGGCAATCTTGCCTCTCTCAATTGGAGAGATAGGGGAGGTCTTGCCAAGAAAACCTACATAAGGTCATGCTGTTATAGGCAGCTCCGACCTTAACAATATACAAAGCTATTACAATAGGTATTAGATATTTCATAGGTTGGATGCATTGTTGCTCTAGATAGTAGCACAACTAGAAGGATTTCAATTAGATGTTGCTTGAGAGTCCAAAGTGGCATTTTGAAAGCCTAATGAAGTCATCTAGACCAAATTGCAGCATTCCCTTATTGTCTTTGAGAAATGCACGATAAAGAAGAAGTTTATACTCTAGGAATTGATTTTGACTATAGAGAGATGAGAAAAGAACTATTTGAAGTATTCTTTAACATTATGAACTCTTTAACATTTTCTAGGTGTGGCAATTCCTCTATTAGATCCTCGTGATCCTCGTCAATAGTTAAGGGAAAAAATAGGAACAAAACAGAAAATCACATCTACATATGTGTAGGCTGCGGTTCCCTTAGTGTTCTGGGCCCACCATGGCTAGAACATTATTTCCTTAGTGCGCCAGATTCGTCGTTGCCATAAGCGCCATAGCTCGAACCAGACCATCTGACTTGTACAATCGCTCCCTATTTCCATCGTAGGGGTATATACCCACTGGTCGCACCTTTCGTTGTGGCCGGTGTGTGAACGAGTGTTGTAAATATCAGACGTTGTCATGTTTCAACCACGAGTATATTCGTGGTATACATTTGACATGTTTAAACCGCATCACAAAAAATTAAAGTGATTGCGCACTAGGGGTTGCCCTTACATCTATTGATTCAACCATAAGTTGTCTCTTATGTATAAGAGCTCTGCAACAAGCCTCTGCAGCAACACACTGGATGGATATATTCAAGATCAAAGGATGGATTGGGAACAAGGTTGCTGCACCCAAGACAATCCGAACCGGAAGCCAGTCGATGCACCAAGTCTGCACCCGAATCTGCTATGCCTCAAACTCCTGTATGGAATTTGTTGTTCAAGACACATGCGAGCCACAATGCATCTACAACAACTCCTCCTTGGTTGTCACGGGTTGGGCGGCCCCACTGTCCACGCCGAAAATGGCTCCCGGTTAAATAACCCACGTCATGGCGAGAGAATTTTTTTTTTGGAAAATATCTGCATGTGCAAATGTGCCACGTAGAATCTGCTCAAAGGCAAGTACAAAGTTTTGTATGCGCCATTACCTGCTCTGCTAGCTCAGAAACTTTATCTAAATGTTGAAAGTGGCCAAATCGATGCCAGCTTTGGGGCACTTTGCAGCCAGCTAGCATGCTGGACACCAACAACATGAGCTGCGCTGTCCTAGTTTCCCACCAAACTTTTGCACCTTTTGTCAGTCTTCATGCCCTTCATGCTGCTTCTGTACCAAAATTAATACCTTTTTTACTGCTACTTGACAAATGATACCGCATGTTCAGGCATTTTTGGGTTTGATTTCTTTCTTTACTCATTGCTCTCTTTTTTTACTTGTGTTTCAGAGTATCTAATTATTTTTTTGTCTTTCCTTTGATCCTCACATGCCCAGCTAGCTTATATCTACTCACATCATTGAGCACAATTAATGTAACACATTCTTCCAACAAAGATCTGACATTTGCCTGATCGTAAGAATATTATAAGCAGCGTATCAGGTTTATCTTCTTCTACCATGTGCAACATGGGAGAAGAATTCCAGAGGCAATTAGGAAAGTATTAACTGTAACTTTCATCTTAATCCCTTGGCGCACTTATCTACCATTATGATCTTTCTGACTTCTTGATCCAAAGTATGCACGAATAAACTGGTAAATGATAATAAACAATGAACGAATGTTTTATTCAAAATCATGATATCAAGTAATCACATCCACAACTAGTAGTACACAGCTCTCAAAACCTGCACAACAAACTGTGCAGGCACTAAATGCTTGAAACTCAAGGATCATCTCATCATGATAAGAATAATGCTCCTCAAGATAAGAACAATGAAAGGCATTGTATGTTTGAGAGCAAACGTCTAACTAAACAAATAATGTTCAATCTTCATCATCTAGGGGAATTGACTCTAAGAGAGTGCAGAATAAAGAGATGGATCGATACCGAAAAGAAGGGATCGATAGATCGAGGGCGGATACGGAGAGATGCAATCAGCAAGAAAGGAAGATGGAAGCCAAAGAGGCAAGGCCAAATAGGGAAGCAGATGCAAAAGACAAGGCAGAAGCATGGTTTTTAGAGAGAGAAGAAGGAGATGGAGGGGAGTCAGCACTAGGACCTGATGTAGGAGAAACAGAGGGAGAGGAAGAAGGCGCGGTGGGGGCAGGAGCTGGAGCTGGAGAAGGAGTGGATGCAGGAGCAGGAGCAGGGGCAGATGAAGGGGCAGTGGCCAAAACTCCAGTTGGAAGAAAAGGGTTGCTCACTCCCAACAGAGTGATGTTGTAAGGAATCTGCTCAATGGTGCTAGTAATGGTTGTGTTAGAACCATACCCCTTTAAAGCCAAATCTCCAGTTTTTGTGAGAGTAAAGTTGGCCACTCCACTCTGGCCTACTGCCTTTCCTGTGGTTTGATACAATGTAGCTACCTGCATGTTGCCTTTAATGTTGTTGGTAATTGTTCTCACATCCACATATTGTAGCAGCACATTTGCCTTCAATATATCAGTCCATTGTGCTGTGGTTGCTGCTGCTCCTAGCTGAGAATATAGATTGCCGATCTGCTGGTTGCTTAATGCCAACAGTGTTATAGAATTTTTGCTGTTTATCTCATCTGCAACATGTGTCTGTGTGAGAAGCTGGTTCAGCTGTGAGTAATCTGGATACTTTTCCAAAATGGCAGTTATGTTTGTCTTGGCTGCTGATACTACTGCCACACTCACTAACACAAGAGCTGCTATAACCTGCATTGTTCCCTTCATTTTGATCTAGATCTGCAAATGTGCATCACATTTAAGTAGGGGATCTAAAACATACACTATAGAGTAGAATTTTGAAGTGCGTACTTAGATCTAGAATGCGCAACATTCAACTTTTCAAAACGACATATAGATTCATCTAAAAACACAAAGGGGCTTCAAAATGAAGCATAATATGCAACAGATCACATGATCTTAACAAAATTTAGATGCTAAAGCTCAGAAAACAAATGAAAATGCAGCTAAATCATGCACATTGTACGTATGTTCAGAATCAACTGAGAAAAAAAGCAGATAAACAAGCAAAAAGCTAAAATGGAGCACGAAATGAAAAAAAAAAAAACGAACCCAGAAGAGCAGAGACCAAGACTGGTACAAAATGCAAAGCAAGGAATGCTAGAAACAGGAAAAATTGAAGAAATGGGAGAAAGTGTAACCTGGAACAGAGCTACAAAAGAGGCGAGTGTGCAGAATAGAGCTCCAGATGAGAGATCTTGGGGAGTGTGAAGAGAAGGATGATGAAATAAGAAGGAAAAGTGAGAGGGTAGGAGAGCCGTCCAAATGGGGTGTTGGAACGTCAGTGCGGCTGTGATAGGGCCACGTGGGGCCACATGGAGGGCCCCTCAATCCTCATGGCTGTGAGTCATTTGCTCGTCTTTTGTGGTGGTGTTTTGGTGTGACCCTTCCCAAAAAAAACTCCATTTCATTTCAAAAAAAAAAAAATAATCCTCTTTCTATGGACCCCATTCGCCTAACTTATCTTCACCCTCCGTTTTTTTGGTCTCCCCTATTTTATTTTTATTGCCTGCCTACCCTTTTCCCATTCTTTTTTTCTCTCGTATTCCTTGGGATTCTTTCTGCCTTGTTCTTTGTTTTTAAAGTCTTCACATCTACTCATGCCCGGTTGTTAGATTGTCAATGATCAATGATCGTATTGACATCCTAGTATTATTTCTTACTATTCTAGCATTGTAATAGCTTGATTTTGTAAAATCGAGAACCTCTCTGGGCTCATCACTCTCGCCACAACTCATCCGTGCCACATATCTATGCTTGATATCTTAGTCCATTCTCGACATTTCCTACATCTAAATCATAGCTTGGAAATTGCTCCTTGAAGAGGTTTTGTTTTACTCCTAATTCTCAATCACATCAAACATTTACTCTTGAAAATGCACTCTTGCATGTAATGGGTTGTAACCCGAAGTATTTGCCGGCTATGCCAACTCATCCAAGGCTGTGTTGTCTATAATTATATGAACTTTCTTTCTACTTTCCATTTGAGAAAAGTGTTGATTTGAGCCTCCAACTAATTTTAGTCAATTCTATTATAAGACAATTGCTCGAGAAATAGTCTTACAACTTTCTTGTGGTAAAAGCAAACTAGTGGAGGGTGAAGCTTCATGATCCATCTAATGAGCCAATAAAACTATAAGGATATGATTTTATGGAGAGCTTAAGGTGGGTCATAGACCAGTTGGCATGCTTTTAGGTTGAAATAAGTAGTACCCTACTCAATTCGTTCGACATGAAAAGACGATGTTAAGGGTGGAGCATGTGGCTTAATTCTATGCAACACTAAAAATTGATTCCTTTACTATGTATATGAACATTCAAAAACGATTTCTTCACTATAGATAGAGCATCCATGGAGAGAGACATGAGAAGATGGATTTTTTTTTTCTTGCTACGCTCATGGGCTAAATGATTGTTAGATAACATCCAATACATAACAACCATTGACATTGATTAAAATGCATAACAACCATTTACATTGATTACATTCCCCCTTGACCCCTGCTCTTTTGATGCATATTTGTACAAAATATCCAGAAGTTGGTTCGGACCATTGGATATAAATTTAGAGCGATCCGGGGCGTCGAAGTGCACACCCGTGAAAATACACAAATGGTATATGTTGTCAGTTAATAGAGGTTTTGAGAAATTGTTGGGCTAAGAATTAATAGAGGTTTTGAGAAATTGTTGGGCTAAGAATTCATCCTACGTATGTAGTATTTCAAGCAGAGGTTTTGAGAAATTGTTGGGCTAAGAATTCATCCTACGTATGTAGTATTTCAAGCATCGCCTACTACCAGACGCCTCATAAAAGTAATAACAGAAATTTCTTTTTTGGGTTGCCCCTAAGGGGGCAAACCCTTGTTTATGTGGGTTTGTGGCATATTATAGGTATATGCCAGTATATGCTTGAATTATGCCTATGACTGCTAAAAACCCCTTATTGGCTGTAAATGCTAGGTCGTTTTCGTTGTTGGGCAGCCACTCTTGAAACTGGCTAACCGGAGAGGCCTGCTCTGGGCAAACAGGCATAAGAGTGTGGGAGCATTGAGATGTCCTTGCGAAGGCAGGCGATGATCTCTGCATTTCGGACGAGTTTTGAGCGCAAATTGTGTTGTTTAGTGTATAGAGATGGCGATAGAGCTTCCGGCGCCGGGGATGGACCACAGAGGTACCTCCGCATTGAACACACAAAAACTGGTAATTTCCCTACTTCTTTACTGCAAAAGCGGCAGCTAGCTTAACCACTGGTCCTTGCAGGTTAACACGATCCAGCCACTCCCCACCGTCCGATCTAAACCAGGTTATAATCCATAATTTTTGGAATATTCGTTCGCTATGGAATATTCGGGTAGTTACTGCAATAATCTCTAGAATATTCTAATCTGACAGCATATTCGTGTAATTACTGTGATAATCTCCGGAATCTTTTTCTTGGCTCTGTTCTCGGCATCTCTGTTCCGGCATCAGGCATATCTGCGCTGGTTTTTCTTCCCGCATCAGACATCAGAGATGCATCAAAGGTTTCTTTCTGGCATCCGGCATCAGACGCATCAGAGGTTTCTTTCTGGCATCAGAGGATTTTTTTCTTATCGGAGCTTAAATCTGACAGGATCTGAGCTCTCGCATCTAACCAATCTGAGCTTTTGCAACATAGCAAACAGTTCAACGACTATGCTCCTCAGATTTGAGCATATGTGAGGAATAGATTTGGGCTCTTTACCTGTTGGAGCGATTTGGGGCAAAAGCTCCATCGTTTCTGGAGCAACTGGAACATACAGCTTGCATGAGCCCTGCTTCTACCATTCTTTTTCGTTCCTGCAATGCCTATTTCCCTTGCTTAAAAGAAAGCTTACCAATCCGACAGCATCTAAGCTTTTTGCAAGGATTTGAAGCTTTTGCTCTTGTAGCATTGTTGTTCTGGCACCCAATCTAGTAGTCCAATTCTTTACCAGGTTTTGCCAGCTTGATTCAACCTGCTCGGACCAGTGGTTAAGGGAGGCCAACCCTCCCCTCTCGGGGATCATGGCAAAATAACCCTCTCGGCCTGCCGGCCTCGAGGGTTATTTGCCATAATCCCCTCAAGGGGAGGGTTATCCTCCTCTTCATTTGCAGCATGCAGCAGCATTACAGCAGCTCCGGAGATGGTGGTACAAAGAAGCAGCGCAAAACTTACGTTTGTCGTGAATGTAAACATTCTCACTTTCAATGGGTTGGGGAATGCCGGGGTTGTGGTAGTGTGAATACGGTGTATGAGGAACGTATTTCTCAAGCAGCAGGGAAGGGGGCTATTGCTAAAGTACTTGAAGGATTTATTATGGAAGATTTTGCCTCTGAGAGTGGGATCAAAACTGATGAGGATACTAGAAGATTTAATTCATGGCTTCCAAATGCAGCTGTGAAACTTCAACGATTATCCGAAATAGCTAAAGGAGCTTCAACGCAACAGTTGCCCATTCCGTTGTAAGAAGTAATCCCTTCACGAAGTTGACGTCCGATTATAGTCTATAAATAGTACATCCGGTGGACATTTGTTTCACGAAAAGCCCGTAACGAACTTTGGTACAAGCATATTAACTGTTAAGAAAATTTGCTTCAACTCTTTCCCTGAAACCAATCTAAGAGAATGTGGTATTTGATTTTTAACAATTAAGGTTGGGAGAAAGATCGTAGCAGTAATACAGGAGTTCAATGATATAAAACGTTGAAAGAGTACGAAGGTGTCTTAATCTTTTCAAACTTATATGTTTTCGAAAGGAAAATGGCTTTTATTCTTACCCGTTTATGTTACTCTATATTGTAGTGTCCTTTGTATGACAATATGGAAAACCACAGAAGTTAATGTTCTTTCTTATTTCTTTAGGTTTGGAGATCTGGGCAAGGAAATATCAATAGTTCTCGGTGGAGGACTAGTGCAAGGTTTGTCACTTCCATTTATCTAAATCTCACTTTGCTTCATGTTCCTTTCATCCTAGCAGATTGAATTCTTACAGAGACATTAATCCATGTGGGCCTTGTTGAGATTTATTTGGGAACTCTTCTTTGCTGCAGGATCAGTAGTGCTCCTATGTGGTGATCCCGGTATAGGGAAAAGCACTTTGCTTTTGCAGGTTTTATTATTTATCAATTGTTTTGGCCTGCATGATTTGATTCAGTTGGCTAAACATGGAAAGCTTTGGTCATATTCTAGCTGGCGGATACTCTTACAGGGGCATAGGGAATTCTGAAACATATCCAGTGCTTTATGCATCTGGGGAAGAGGTGTGCATGTTTTTTTCAATTGGCATGATAAACTTCTAAATGACTGCTTGTTTGCCCTTGAGCCCACACAAGAGTATTCAATTCTAGCTTGAAGCGTGTTTTTGAAAGTATTTTCTCTAGAAGAAACAGGGGGCTAAAAGCTTTAGAAATGTCGTTTCTTATAGTTACAGAAAGCTTGGAATTTTCAACATGCATTTTCGGTCTAGCTTATAGAAAATACCAAAGAAAAAACAATCATAGAAAAATAGCAGCAATGGCGTGTTTTGTTTTACTTTTGGTATTATGACTGACTCTACGTGTTCTTCTCAATGCATATATAATAAAAAGAGTGCACAGCAAATTGCTGATCGGGCCAATCGTTTGAATATTGATGCTCATGATATCTATGTTGTACCAACATCTGACCTTGAGGTAGGTGAGCTGCCGTTTATTTGTCATTTGTTCTGTTGCAAGTATCTCATGCTAAAGGAAATCTTTAGTTTCTTTGTGAATAGACTAAAACAAATGACATAGTTCCTGTCTTTGAAGCTTTACTTTCTTTGTTCAGGATATTGTAGCTCATATTCTTGATATTCGCCCAAGAGCTGTTCTGCTGGACTCAATTCAGACAGTCTTCCTTCGTGATTTAAGAACTGGTCTGGGTAGCGTTAGCCAGGTTATTACTCAGATTCATCAGTAATCTTCTATATTTCATAGGCAGTTATAGGCTGCATGCATACATCCCGAAGCGTGAAATGTCTGCGATTTTTCCTATAAAGCACCACGGTTGGTTTTATGGACATTTTTTGCCCAAGAAATTATGTTTTATCTTGGCATTTCAAGAAAATAAAGATTGATTCAATAAAAGCTTTTTATGACTGTGGCTATCATTTTGCAGTACTGCTGTTGCAATTTCATTGATATATCTGTTTAGAGTATAGGTGCTTATGATTTCATATATAAATTTAGTGTACTACAGATTGCATGGGCCAGCTGTAAATAATTTATCCTGATTTCACTATAAATTTCACAGGTGAAGGAATGCACAGCAGTTTTGCACAGAGTGGCAAAGAATTTGGGCGTCCCCATCATTATGGTACAGCTTATCATTGAGCAGATCATATTTCATTCTTATTGCCATGGCAGGATTCTATTCATATAGCCATGGCAGGACTTGTTTATGTTGTTGTAATCAACTTTCTCAACTACAACTAACTGACATGGATAGGAACTATAATCGCTTTTACCTTTTCCTATGGATTCGTAAAGTATTGGACATTACCTGCGGAATCATATTCTAACAATCCTGATCATGGATCATAGAGATGTGTATTACTATGGATTTATCATTAACGAACACATGCAATACGGTCTTCTTAGTTATTTGATTAGACTTATGCCCAGGAATTTGATTAGACTTATGCCCAGGAACGCGTCAGATTTGGTGGATAACTGTATTGAGCCTTTTTGCAGGCTAGTCACGTGACAAAAACTGGTGAATCAGCTGGGCCTCGAGTCCTTGAACATACAGTGGATGTTTTACTATACTTAGAGCTCTCCAATCTCCCTAGCCAACATTGCAGTTTACGTAGTAGTGTTTATGCTGCTTCTCATGAACCTCCTTTCTTAGGGTGAACGCTCGCAGTCGCACCGGTTGCTGAGGGCTGTTAAAAACAGATTTGGCCGCTCTGTTTCAGGAATGCATTATCTACTTACCAAGAGAAACAACTTCAATAACCGCATGCTAAGAAGATATGCATATAGCAGTCATACGTCAATACCTTGTCTAGGCATACTGTCTCTACATTTTTACAGTATATTATTGTAGGATCTGCAAATTATGGCACAAACAAACATTGCTCCTGCCATTCAATTTGTGCTCTTGCCCACTGTTACTTGTCTCTTGGAATAAACACCTACCACAACAACTTAAGTCCCACCAAACAACAAAAACATTGTATTGGAAAATGTATATTACAACAAGTTGTAGTCCTACTTAGGCATTAATGAGGCATTGAGTATACTTTGTCTCACGTACATCAAAAGTCGTACCACAAAAAGAGTACTTGTATTACAGCTCACGGAGAAGGATCTGACAAAAAAAATTGATCTCTTGTTCCTCTATTTCTATTCTTCATAAATTGTTTCGTATGTTATCAACTATCAAGTACTCTAATGTATATCATACTATTAATAAACTCATGGTTTCAAGTACTCTATTGTCTAAAAGTACCAATTTCAATAAAATGTCAAAACATAACTTTCAACTACGATTTAAGCCACTTCACAAAACATGTACATCCATTCTCTCCTTCATTACACTTCTCTTTATGCTTCTGCCATCCTAGTTCCATACCAAGCACCAAACACCAATACCTTGCGCTCAAATCCCAAAGTCCATATGTCCAACTACATCCTACTCCAACAACACCTCAACACCTAAGCAGAACTTAGTAATGCAAATGCGTACCAACACGTTCACAAAATGTCAATGTCTTAAAATAGCAATTTCGATTCAAACACTCTATTGTCTACAACTACAACTTAAGCCACTTCACTCTCCGGCCATGGAGGGCAACCCTCCGTGCGCAGCACCTTGTTATTCTTGTATGCTTTGTAATGTGTTTTTCCTATGATTTGGTGCTTGTATCCATCTGATGTAGTAAATATTATTTCTAGAGTGCAACCTTTCTTGTCTATTAATTTTTATAAGAAAAAAATCATGTGGCCATGGTTGTATTTCCTTGCATGTATTTTGAATGTGATGTGCATCAATCTTGTGGATTATTGTTGAAAGGACAAGCTCATTGCTTTTGTTTGAGGAGACTGAACCTTTGGTCTGGTGATAACACATTAATCATGTGCCTTGGCCTTAGGTCTAACTGCAACACACAAGTCTTACAACAACTATATTTCAAGTTCAAAATCGTTTATAGTCACACCATACATAGTTCTATTGTGTGGTCTCCATGGACGTTAAAATAATAGTTATCTATCTATTTTAAGTACTATTGTTTGCAATACAATTTAGCTTTCACAAAAGCTCCAGTATTTTTGGTCGGGCCCATGTTTGATGGTGTAATATGGGAGGCTAGGCATATTTCCCTAGATTCACAGGTGAAGGACATGTCATATGGCCTATACAACATTTTTGAACCATCAATCTCAAATTTACGGCTTTTTGGGTTGTTCGAAGGGGCAAGCATTTGTTTGATGGTATGATATGGGGGGCTAGGCATATTCCTCTAGATTTGCAGGTCAAGGGCAAGTCATATGGCATATACAATATTTCTGAACTATCGATCTCAAATTTTTGGTTTCATGTATTCTTCGCCTTTTACCTCATGTATCAAATTGACCTAGCAGACGAACGCTAACAGGCCGGCTTTATTTGCGAGAAACTCACAAGTATGGGGAAAGAAAATGTGCTTGAAATATTATTGTTTCATCCAAGTTCGAACTAAAGACTTTAGTGTGTAAGACTAATATGGTAACCAGCAATACCATAAAACCAATATCAAATCTAATGGCTAAAGTAAATCAACAGTTCCTGCTACTGAAGTTGCTACAAAAACATGTCGACGTATTTGTATACAAAAATGAGCATCTGCCTGCAATATATACAACTCTGGCTTTGATTAGTAGATTTTTAGAAGGAAAAATATTTGAGATGTATTTACATTGAAACAAGATTCTTGCTGAAATTTCTCTGAAGTCAAACGTCTACTAGCTCTACATTAAGAATCGAACTGAATTGAATGGGTTTTTATCCTCCATGAAGACCAATAGGTCGTTGGGACCCAAACAAGGAGCATCAGATATATTACTGTCTAGGATTAAAAATCCTCTACCCCAAAGGCTTTTCAATGTCATCACCTTTTGGAGATATGATCCCAGTGTCCTCGATGAAGCTGTTTGCAACATCACATGGAGCGGCTAATCAGACGAGACCAACTCAGCATAGCATATCCTGATAGGTCCAGGTGCTAAGCTAGGTCATTTCAAGTGGCAAGTGATACCATCAATTCCCACACCTCCACCCTATATAGAAGAACGAGCTCCACCAAGACATTGAACAAGTACAACTGATAGGTCCGGTCATAAAGCTATGCTTATAACTATTGTTATGTATTGCATATAGTGCCTTCCAACTTGTCATCACTCGTCAGATAGAAGTGCCTCAATGTGGCAGTAGTAAACTCCACTCTCTTTGATACTTGTAGGTGGGCACACCCGTTACATTCTGACCTTTATAAGTGAAGGAGGGTGGCATTAGCTGACGTGAAGACGAGAGGGGGAGCACCTTATTCTTAATCAAATTGACGTGCATCCCAGTGGCATGGCAGAAGTATCCAGGGCATCCAAATATTGATGCATATCAGTTGGGATGTATGCCAAGAGGTCCATATCATCGGCTGTTATGAGCTATCGAGAGGTCCACATAGTCGGTATATATGAGCTGTTGGATGATATGGTGTATGAGCTGAGCTGCTCCATCTGCATGCTGAACAAGCTAATACTATAGCTGATAAATGTACATGCCAAACATCCTTAGTGAGAGTAGGCATCCTTGGCGAACCCCAGTACTATTGTTCGACAAGTTGGCTTGACTGTGGCATTCAGGTCGAGCATGCTTCGTACAACTGGTGTACTGCATTTTGCAACTCCGAATGGACTCCGAACTGCATCAATCTCTCTTCTAGCTTCTTCCTAAGTACCACAGCAAAAGCTTTCGAAAAGTCGGTAAATACAAAGCCCAAAAAATTAAGTCACATTAATAATCACTATAAACGGATCTTATGTGTAACCCCTTCAAGCATAGAGTTTGCCTGCGAAACTTATGTATGAATTACCCTTCCCACAAAGGTTGCAGTTCAGGATATGCAGCTGCACGATTGAGAGCTTTCAATACTTGATTGAGTATTCTATGGTAAGGGAAAATTCAAGATGCGAATTTACAATTATATGCGCGTATACCCATTCCTGTAGTTCACTCTCATCTATTGGCATATCTTCGAATACCTTTACCATTTACCCAACCATTTAGTCACATCAGTACACCATCTTGAGACTGCTTTATATCATTGCAACCTTGTAGCTTGTCAGCATTCATGTCATGGATGTTTCGCACATATTTAAGCAGCAGGAATAGTGCTTCAACTTCTAACATCTCCATCCCTACTTCATCTAGTATCATACACACATGATTTTCTATAGAGACAGTTTACAATGTCATAAAAGAAACCATATACCTTTCAGGGCTTTGTAAAATCATTACTAGTTTGATCGTATATCTTATACTAACTTTATATCATAGATTAGGCTTTTAAAATTATTTCTAGTTTTAGGAGGTGGTTTTTAAGAAAATATTTTTGATATTATAAGTTAGTGTGATTTCACATACTAGTTATAATTCTCATATGTGTTTTCTTAACACAATGTTAATCCTCTCAATTTTGGATTGCCCCATATTAAGGGGCAATTCCTTAAGGGAAGGTTGGCTTTAGGTATCCTTAAGCATATTATAGACATATCTCATGATTTGACGACCATTATTACCCCTTTATTTTTCCTGTTGATGGAAAATGTTTGGAGATTTTTATACAAATATGAGCCTAAGATTTTTGGCTTTTTGGACGCCATTTTTTTTTTACGTTGATCGGAAAACTCATTTTGCCCTAATCCCTTTTTTTTGTTGGTTTAGGCTCAATATATTTTTTTAGACTAGGCTCTCGCCAGAATTTTGGTTGAATGTTTTTTGTAGCAGCTCGCAAGAACTTAAGCCAAGCATTCATTTTATAATGGCCCTCTAAAAGGTTCGTCCAGAAGGCAAAGCTCTGGCCTCTTATTGCAAGAAATTCGACAGGTCATGATGTCGTTGAGCAGTGGACTAACCTTCAAGCTCCATCCCCTAGTAATTGACAATATTTCGCATCTAGAGCTCAAGTATGATGCAGAGTCTATGTCCTTGGGTCGCCTATTTCTTGAAACAAAATACATTATAAGAATGTATTTCTCAGTATGATATTCTTGTTTGGTATTCCACTGGTAGTGACATTGTAGAGTCTGATATGCAGATTCATAAGGCTATGACGAATATAAATAAAAGCCCTATATATGTTTTGTTGAATCATGCTATATAATCACACACAAAAAGATTTACTTATATTTCATTTATTTGAGAGTAGCTCCATGTTTAATTTTTGCAAGGCAAGTTATACTATTAAGCAATTGAGATTGGGCGTGTATCCTCTAATGGGAGTTCTGCGGCTACCCAGCTAATATACGCTTTTGCTATTCTGCGCTTTCACATCAGGTGTCTAGCCTCTTATGCAAGTTGCCGCCATAGATTCTCCAAAGTTTCAGAATGATTTTCTGATGGAGCATAATAATACCCTTCTGATCACACATCTGCCCACCATCATAAAATGCTCTAATTGAATTAAGGACTTTGTTGCCAAGTTCAATATTGCTTATGATAAGCAAGTGACATTCAGTCTAATTAACGTGGAGCATTGCCCCTTCATTATATGCCACAATCTCTTTATTTGACAATCTCTTTAGTGTTACACTCACTACATACAGGCATAAGGCATTATAAATCTAGGGCTCAAATAGCAATTTCCCTTTCATTTTATGCCACTCTTTTTATTTGACAATCTTTTTAGTCCTTACACTCATTGTGACTTACTAGTACAAATGCAAAAGGCATTACAAATCTAAGGTGGAAATAGCAGTCGAGGGTGTTCAACGTTAGGTAGTATTACTTTTCCATCCTGCTATAGAGGAGTTGTTATTCAAAGTAATATTGGACCATTCATCATAGCTATGTTGATGGTTTGGATATACAAAAGAAGTCTATGATCATCAAAGGACATGTTAATTTGAATTCCAGTAGTTGTAATAGAGCTCAGAATGTGAGGCCTGTGGCATGAGCATAAATGGAAGGAGAAAGTAAAAATTCATATGTTCTTAATGTTGTCCTTTTCATGGTAGCAACTTGAGTTACTCTTTGTCTTAGGTTACAAGCTATCTTTGTGGTGTAAACTGAAGTAGCATTCATAATAGTTTGCCCATTTGAATTGCTTGTTCCAGACGTAATTTCATAGCATATCCTCAATTAATGCGATTCATGTGTTCTCTTTGGCCATCTGTCTACGGATGACAAGTTGTACTCCTGAAAAGTTTAGTCTATATAGTCTCGAAGAAGTCTGTCCAGAAGGCACTAACAAACTTAGGGTCTCTATCTGACATAATAACACGTGTCGTGTTGTAGAGTCGAAAGTTCTCCTTTATAGAAAGGTGCATGGTATCCAATCATGTATTAGTGATCCTACGAGGCAAAAAGTGTGATATATAAAGCTTATCGACCATTATCATTAAGGTACTGCGCTCTCGCAAAGTTCTAGAAAGACCCACTATGAAGTCTATAGTAATGACTTCCCATTTAGCATTCAGAACATCCAGAAGTTCTAGCAAACCTGCAATACATAGTTGCTCGGCCTTGGCTTACTGACAAAGCTGATACTGCTTAATGTACTTTGCAATATATTTCTTTATTCCTAGCCAAAAGTAATTGGTTCTTATCTTAAAGTAAGTCTTTATAAAGACAACACGTCTTGCTATTGGATTGTTATATGTGTCATGGAGTATGAGCTTCTTAACGCCTGATGATTATGGGATACACAATTTGTTCGTATAATACGGAAGATTACCTTCTTTTTATAAGGTTTCACATTTCTTATCTGTTCTTGTCTCCTTGGCTAAACTATGCCACACCTTCAGGAACTCTTATTCCTAGGGAATAGTTTGCATAATTCTTCTTTTGAACTCACTAGTAAGGGTTGAAATGGTATTACAATGAGTTTTGATCACCAACGGATGTCGTGATAGTGCATCTACAATCAGGTTATATTTTCTTGAGTTATAGACAATCTCAAGGTCATATTCCGCAAGAAATTCCATCCATCACCTTTGTCTGAGATTGAGATGTGGCTGCGTAAAAATATACTGATAATTTGTATCCAACTGAAATCGTCTGAGATAATCCTCCAAATCCTTAAAGCTTGTACAACTGCAAGTAACTCCTAGTCATGCATAGGGTAATGCTGTTCTCCATCATTCATTTTCTTGAAATCATAGGCTATGACTCTTCCGCCTTGCATCAAGACACCATTGGTAGCTATGTTACTTGCATTGGTTGCCACCCATTTATTTTTTTGGGGATCTGGTAATATAAAAACATATGCAGTGGTTAATGCTGTTTTTAACTTATGAAAGAATGATTGAACTTTGTCTTGCCAATGGTTGGCCCAATCCCATCGATCCGAGCCCTCAGATCGAAATTCTAGAGGGGGCGAGCATGCATGTCTTGCATGCATGCATGCATCATGCGGTGCATGCCTTCTCTGGTTGGGAGATCGCTATATTAAGCGAGGTTCTTCATCAACGTCTCATCGGCGCTTCCTCTTCTCTCTCAGCAGTACCCTATTCTCTATTCTTTGAAACCTACCCTTCCCGGCACGCGTGACCAGCCCCTCTATTTGAAGAGGTTTTTGTGTTGTTGTCGCGTGGCACGCGTGATCAGCCCCTCCACTTTGGGAGGTTTGTTTTGTCACATTTGTTCTAGTGTTAGTGATGTGCAGGTACAGGTTGGCAAGCGACAGCAGCTTTGACTTCTCCATTCGTGGGTTTTGGGAGCAAATTCTCAGCCTTACGTTTGTCCAAGCCCGTTGCCGAAGGCTTATCACTATGGTTTTTCCTCGAAAACCCAAAAGGGCGGGGTTTTATAATCCCGGTGATAAGCTTTCGGCAGGTACATAGACCAAACATCTATTAGCATTGTATTTCATGGGGTCCAAGTTGTATAATTGGACATTCCTTTTATTTTTCTTCGTGGGTAGTTCACGTGTGTGCGACTACCCACCATCCAACATTGTAGAAAATCTACTGAGATGAATGAGAAGCCTATAGTATCTTATTCTCTATTCTTTGAAACCATGCAGGGGAGGGGCTTCTCCCTGCTTGGATTGACCAATTTGGCGTTTCTTTCATGTTGTGTCCTTTCTCGGCCTTGCCTCTTCTTTAGCCATAATCCTTTGACCTTCATCCTCAATCTCGTTTTGATAAGGAAGTTCTCTTTGATTCGGGAGGTTTTTGTCGTTTTCATGCAAGCCCCATTATAGAATCTTCACTTTCTCATATTTTGTAAGGTCGATTGAAGGTGCTGCTAAATTTGCAAAGTCTTTCACAAACTTCCTATAATATCATGCCAAACCTAGGAGACTTCTTATCTTAAAATAGTCTTAGGGGCGGGCCATTCTATTACGGCATTAATTTTGGCTATATCAGTCGATATCCCATCTGCTTATACAATCTGCACTAGATCAACTTCCATTCTAGCAAATCTACATTCGGAGAACTTGGCAAGAAGCCTATGCCTTCTCAATTTTTGCAAAGCCTTCTGAGATGGTGTTCATGCTCCTCCAGAGTTTTGCTATAAATAAGTATGTCATCACAAAAGATAGTCATAAATTCATCGAGAAACTCACGGAAGGCGTCACACATTAATCTCATAGACGTAGCCTGCACATTCATCAATTTAAAAGGCATGACAGTAAACTTATAATGGCCATACCTAATGTTGAAGGATGACTTACGGATATTCCCTTCCTTAATCCTTATCTGATGATAACCTGCTTGGAGAAATAGCTCCCTACAATTGATCCATAAGATCATCCGCTCGAGGTAATGCATATCTTATATCTTATCTATTATTATAAAGCTATCTTGTGTGTTCGCCATCCATTAAACCCTAGGTTGAACGGACAAGATTGTGCCACGTGCTATAATAAACGAAACCCTATATTGGACGAAAGAGATCATGTCACGTGGCATAAATAAAGGGTGTGAGAAGGTGTGATTATGCCATGTGGCATGAAAAAAAAATGAAAAGGTGTGGTCGTTCCACATCCCATGCCCCCCTCCTTCGACGTGGTATTGTACCAGATCCAACAAGCACAGAAAACCCCAGTGCCTGATGAAGCCAAGGTACTCTGATTTATGGATGGAAGGTTAGAATTGGGAGAGATAAAGAAAGCCAAACTGTCACCAGGAAGACGAAATGGGTGCTAAAGGATGCGGCGTGGTTTTTGGATTGCTAGAATTGGATCGGCTGATAGTAAATTGCTCTCCTATAGAACAATAGCCTCCTCTGGAATGATACACTGCCTTTAAAACCATGCCATTATATGATCCAAGCATTGTTATCTCCCTGTTTCTTTGATATGTATCTTTTTATTATTTGATAATAATGTCGTTCTCACTCTAAGACTTTTAATACCCATTTATGACAATGTGGTTTATGCTTGAATTTATATTAGATATTCTAAATGATCCAAAAGCACATCGCATTCTGGTAGACAAGCCGTTATGCATCATAGTACCAGATTATATGTGATACGGTGAGATTGTAGTAGACTAAAATTGAAATGTGTATTTCATTCCCTTTTTATTCTGGCGTGCTTCTTCTTGGTCTAAATTGCCCATAATACCAGCAAATTAGAGTTCAGAAAACAAAGATCGTGCCATAAACCTGATAAAGGAACACAGGTGTCTAGCATGTATGGTTAGAGGGCATCCTTTGAGAAACTACCTACCAAGTGCTTTTGAATAGATGTGCTTCTGATCTAAGGTAAAGTTCGTGGTATGCTATAAAGAAGATTTTTTGTTGTATTTTTTAAGATAGCATTTAGTACAAGTTACATGCCATAAGTAGAGTTTTTTATATAATTCTTATAACCAATTTATTCATTAAGTACAATTTAACGATCTTGAGACTAGTTGAGTGGAATGATGTGTTGAAATACGTATCAATTGAGCGACATAACTTACATGTTTCTTTTATTCATCACAAAGCCAGATTTCGGTAGTTTGGCTGATGATCCATAGTTTGCAGGCTTTGAAATTTCTTTTGTTTCTTGGGAATTTATAAGAGCTAATTTAGGTAGATGTTTTGTAAATCGACTTGGGCACTACAATGTGTTCATAATTTCTGTACAATCTTAGATTTGCTAATTTATTTGGATGTTTTCTGCATTCACTTGGTGGCAAGGCACCACAATCTGTCCATGGTTTCTAATTATCACGTTATTGATAATTTGCATCAGAGATATAAAGTCTTCTTTGTTGTATAAATCAAGAAATGCCAATCATGCCAAGACTTATGAGCTTCTTCTATACAATACTCGTTATTTTCGCAGATTTTTTGTTATCCATCAACATAGCTTGCTACTTTTGTCTACAAGAAGGATAGTTTTTTGCTATCAGAAATGGAGTAAAGAGGCTTTGACTGGTAAGCCCTATATCTCCACTAATTCTTTGTTTACATGTACATATGGCAGCCTAGCACAACCACTATCAAATTCAAAGCACCAAGATTAACCATTGCATGAGCCACTCTAAATATGTTCCATGAGTGATTCATCATTACAGGGCCAAGCATATTGAATCCAAATTGCCCCAAGCGAGGTGTGCTAGATTGAACACATCATTCAAGGACGGCAAATTATAATCTTATGCTCTCATTGTAACATATATATTTTTGGTTGTAAATTCTTTTAGCTCTGTTTCAATATCCTGATCCATTTGGACTGCAAGGCACAAGATTTCAGTTCCTAAAGTGTAAATCCAAATTTGTATTTACACCAAGGTAAGAGTTTGGTTTGCTGTATGCTCTAACCTGTTGTGCATCATCTTGGGGTTATAGTTGTTCATTAGTTTAATCGGGATAAAATTTCAACACTATTATCATGGCTTGCTCACATGTTACTCCGTGCCGCAAATGACGATTGGAGGAGCCAACCAGGGAGTATCCTGTAAAGTGAAGTCTGCCCTTCTATGCCTTTCTTGGCTTTCCTATAATAAATAAAAAAATAGATAAATTTATTTCACACCCGCTTAGACCCTGCGGGCCATGGAGCGGCAATTTTTACATCAGTTTGATAAGCTTAACAATAAGCTTCTGTGCGACTCTGTTTCTCGCATATAGCATCCTAAGATTTCTGGTTTTAACATCAATAAAGAAGAAAAGTATGGCAAATCTATTTGATACTTATCTCTTATATGTACATATGTTGGACAACAAAAAAATACATGATACTTATCTTCTATTTGTTGCCAGCCGCAAACCTTGCACTTCCTTTCTTCTCTGGGAATCTTAGCCCATCTTCCGATCTCTACCTGCAACCTATGCGATCCCGTCCTGTATCTAGCTATCGTCTGCTTGTTCTTTTTTGAGGTATGGGCTTAGGTAGTCTTGTTCTATGTAGAGAACCATAGTACTTACTTATGCTCGGTAAAACTCCATTTTAGATCCTGCTTTTTCCCAAAATTTCTCTACAGCTTTCGTTTGGACCAATTCTCTTGTACCCACGTCAGTGTCTGGCCAATTTTCTGTTGTGATCCCCCATCTCCCTACCCAATCCATCACATCTTTAAACCAATCTTTGTACATTGATTCAATTAATGCTTTCTTGGATATTCTGTGGCATGCTAACTTACTTGTTCTGTTTACAAAATTTATCGTCAAGTATAGTGCCTCCACTTCCATCGGTACCAACCCAGACTCTGCAAGTATGATTGCATATGGTATTTGTTTCTTAATACACATCTCTTCCTGTAAAAAAGCTTTTAATATTTGCTCCACCTGTTTCCAATGCCTAGTTGACATCGTTGGTCCCCATATTTGTGCACTATAAAGAGCTACGATTTGAACAAGTGTTTTGAACAACATTTTCTTCAAATCCCAGCTCGTCAGACTATTTTTATGGCATCTTTTAAGCATGCTATATAGAGCTACCTTCCCGCCTGTGATCCTCTTCCTCAAACATTCTTTCCATTTATAACCCGTGCTAAATTCCAAACCCAAATATTTATAGTTTTCCACACTCTCTAGCCGAGTCCCTTTGTATACAAAGTCTGGTCTTTGTATAGTTCCGAATACCATGATCTTAGTTTTGGAAAAGTTTATCATCATCATCATCTTTGACGCACAAAAAGAGCCTAAGTCATCTAAAAGTTTCTGGATTCCATCTGGAGAATTTGCCAGCAATACCACATCATCTGTGTAAATGAGAAGCTGTATCAAGGTCCTGCCAATGTTTGTCCCCAGAGACCCTCTTTCCTAAGTCATATCTCAATTTCATCAATATATATCCTGAATAGTGTTGGTGATAAAGGGCATCCTTGTCTTACTCCAGTGCTTCTAACTTCCTTGCTCAAGTCTACCGAGAGTTTGGCTATAACTTCTGTATATAGTTTAAACACTGCTCCCTGATTTGATCTGGAACTTCCGTGTTTTCCATCCTATCGGCCAATCCTTTCCGAGGTATCGTATCAAAGGCCTTTGAAAAATCAATGAAGCTAGATGCAAACTCTTTCTTGGTTCCCTAGCCTTTTCTATCAAAACTCTGAGGATCAATGCATGATCAAGGCTATGATTCTTACGGAAATCGGCTTGACAAAGAGTGCACTTATCATTTTCCTCAGCCTAATTACTTAGTTTGCGTTCTAGCAGCCCGCCTAACAGTTTTGCAAAAGTGCTTCCAATCATAATCGTCCTGTAATTTCTGACATCCAGCTTGTTTCCTGATTTGTGAATAGGTACCACTTTGCATTCTGTCCATGCCTTAGGCAACCCTTGTCTCATTGCCAGATTTAACTGTTTAGTTAACATACCAATCAGTTCCTCTCCACCCCATTTTACCAACTTGATTGTCATTCCTGTGATATCCGCTGCTTTACCATTACTCATTTCTGTTAGTTTACTTTGAACTTCCTCAATTGAGAAAATATCTTCCGTAACTGGAAGTTGGGGCATGGGTTTAGCATCTGCCTTGAAATATAGTGATTCTACCATGGTCAATAAATCGGCTACTTTTAGTCTTGTTTGCTACATTTTCTTTGACAGTTTATTCCAAAAAGTTTTTGGTTTTAAAAGAAACAAGGATTCAAGCTTACCTTGCCTTTGTGCAAATCCGAATCAGCATTTTGTACCACCGTGGCTTCACTCAGCATCCCGTTGGCAGGTGTCTCCAGCTTTTTGGCATTCTAAGTTCCACCAAACCATTACGCAGTCTACCAGATGAACGTTTCTTTGTCTTCCAAAACACAATTTCTGCTGCCCTTATCATAGATGATGTCAGCTGCTCCGAATCTTCTTGCAATAATCATGTCCAGTCTAAATGCAATTTTGGAATAAATTCTTGCTTCCAATTTGTCTTTTGCATTTTTCCTTCGATATCAAATGCTAAAAATGCATGGTCGAACTCTGGCATCTTAGTGCTCACCTCAAACTTCTTAATATGTGTCGTCTCAGCCGCGAATAAATAGTCTACTATGCTTTCTCCTCGGGGAGTCCAACATGTATGTCCTTAGGAATTTGGAAATTTTGTAAGCCCATTTTGGATCTTTAGCCCGCCAACGGTTCCCAGCTCCAGTAAAAACTCTCCCATGTTATTTTTAATCCGTCTCTTGAATGTCTATTATGCTCTTGCATAGAGATTTCGGACAGCGTAATATCTCCTTCTCTCTCATATTCTATGGTCTGCATCTCCTTCGTTCTCGCATTAAAATCCCCTACTATCAAGACTTCTCCGATTTCTTCATAATGTAACATATCTAGTGTAAGAGCATGCAATGGTTTATCCACATCTAATCCCAGTTTTTGTTATATTTCCATATTTAGTGGAGCAAAATAGCATGAAGCCAAATATATTTGTTTATCTGCCATATCTTATTTCAGCCACAGATACTGCTTGGACTTGTCTTTGTTTACTATGGTTATTTTATCTGCAAACTCCTTCCTAACATATACTGCCAGCCCCCCAAATCCTCGTCCTATTCCTGATTCTTTCTCATTCCATATAGATCCCACTTGTTAAAAGCCTATTATCTCTGGTAAAGTGTTCGTTTGGTGTTGCCATGTTTCTGAGAAGAGCAACACATCAAATTTTTCTATTATTTTTGCCACATCACTGATCTTGGCTTGATTTAAGCCATGCATGTTCCATGCTACAACTCTGAGGGTCTCTAATCCCTATGTGCATTTTCTGTTTGTGATCACCGCTTTCCCATTCTGATCCAAATATGCAATTAGTCCTTCCTCTCTAGCCGCTTTGACTTGTGCCCATTCCTTCTTTCTATGTTCTTGCTGACTTGGAGTTATATCTATGTCGATCCAGACTTTTTCTCCTTTTAGAACAACTCTATTTTGTAAAATCCTGTCTCTAGATGCCTCAGTTCTGAATTTAACCCGAATTGGTCTGTTATATTGCCCTGGCTTCCCCAATCGCCTACAATGAACAAATTGGGGTTTGTATAGATGCATGGTTTCTTGGAAAAAAATGTTCTACGACTTCTGAAACATTTTCATCTTCAGACTCTTTCAAGCCTGATATCTTCAAATTCTTGGCTCTAATCTGCTGTTCAGATTGTTCGTTTGACACCTTCTCCTGGTGTTGGCAAATTGATCTGCCACTACAGTTGAGATTCTGTTTTCCAGGTGTGAAACCATTGTTGGTTGCTGCTGATTCTTAGATAGCTCCTCTTTCAAATCCTTATTCTGGCTCACTACCTTCCCAACCAAATCTGTCAGTCTAGCAATTTCTATCTTCATCTCCAGCACCAGTGCAAGCATATTACCTGTATCTCCTCCATCATATTCAATCGGGTCCTCTTTGCTCGGAGATCTGGTAGCTTTTTTCTTGCTCATATGGGGATACGAAACAGGGAATGCGAAACATGGCCGCTCAAACAGGGATAATGTTTCTCACAGTATGTGTTTGGAGCCGAAGTATTTGCTTTGCACACAATTGTCAGGGTATCATATATTTTAGTCTATGGGGGATTGCATTTGGTCTTGCAAGCTCTTTTTACAATTTGATTATGTGGTGTCTTATCCCCCATGCTCTCTATTCTAAGGTATTGCTTATTGTCTAAATTTTTTGTTTACAGCACCCAGGTGTGATCATGCAGATTGCTTTCTTTGCTTAATGTCAATTTTTGAGAAGTTGTTGCTCAATTTTATGAAGTGTTCGTTATTGCACATTAATAATGAAGTAATTTCCCACCATGGTCAACCATTTTTCCACAAGGATTCTCGTTGTAGTCATGCTGTTTTTTCTAGCAGCTCATTCTTTTTCGTATATTCATAACAAGAATAAAGTGCTACATATGCTACTTGCGTTTGAGATAATCAAAGTAGTGATTGATATAGTCAAGGCAGTAGTAGATTTTTGGATAAGGTTTTATGTTATATCATGGTTAGGTCGCATAGAAGTTAGTCCTAGAGGTCAATCATGTGGAGCCAAAGTTCCGTTTGGTTGATTTCATCATTAACTTAGGGAAGGATATTAGGCTTTGGGATTTGGAGTACAGAGATATCAGTCCAAAAAACAAGGTCTCTTATTCTAGAAATTCTGGGGGGGGAAGTTATCATCAGGATTTAGCATTTAAAGTGAAGAGTTGCTAGACCAAATATTTTCCAAGAGACGTTGCAAGAGTCATTAGGTATAGGCACTTGGAGTGAAGAGAGGCTAGACCAAACATTTTACATTAGATATTGCAAGGGTAGGACTATACAAAATTTATGTCTTTTGTGGTGCATTGAGCAGAACATTTTCATTAAGATTAGCTTGTCAATAATCACCATTGTACATGGTTGCTACTGGTAATATATGTTGTGAACGTATGTTGTATGGGAATGTTAATTTTCAAAGCTTTGACTATATTAGCAGAAATGCAGGCTTGGGGCAAAAGGATGGAGGGAAAGTATATTGTGTTTTAACTAATTAGATGAATTTTACAATCAACAAAAAGAATGTTTTTTCAATGTTATAAATATTAAAGAGAATATGCTTTTGTAGCCGGTAAATGGAGTTTTGATTTATAAATGTCTTGATTTTTTTATGTTGTTAGCTAGTGAATTAATGACCGAATACCATATAGGGTGCAGAAATGACACTAGGAAACGACGCACTACAATTGTGCAGGGGAATTATTGAATGCATCTTGATATTTGTAGAATATTTTCAAATGTTGGAAAAACATTATAAAGGTTGAGTCATTAAAATGGTTGTGATATATATGTGCTGATATTATTTACAAAGGTAGAATTTTCTACGCCTCAGTTATTTAATGAGGCCCACTCAAGTGGATCATGATGCATTAGAGAATTTTTGAGGCCAATTAAGAGCCTTCTAAGAAATGCCAACATGGCATGCCGAACCTGTAGCCTCGGCAAAAAGCCATCCCAAACCTATAATAATCTTTTGTCTTGTTCGTAACCGCTTTTAAATTTATTAATAACAAACAAGACAATAATAACATATGCGTGTGGCGGGAAAATTGGGGGGAAATTGGGAGGTCATATTTCCCTTGTTTGAGTCTTTATACACTGCCGGATTGGCAAAGCGCTACTAGATTGGCAAAATTTGCTATTGGTAAATTCGGTGCTCTTGAAGTCGCTGTTGAACTTGCAGACTGTAGTTGATTGCAGCTGTGGAACTTGGATTCCAGTGCTGTAGACACTGGAGGCGGAAGAGGAAAATCGTCCATTTTTTTATGTTTAGAATTCATGCAATCTCTTATAAAATGCTTGTTTTTCGAATTCCTTGCTTGCAGAGGTACAAGTAGCTAGAGTTTGATGTGAAGGAAGAAGCGTGAAGGAGACATTTCTTAAAGGGGATGAATCATTCAGAAACAGTCGATTAAAGCTTATAGCTAATATAGTGAAGGGTCCTTGGATAGTTAAGACCGCTGTGGGTAAACAGACCGTCTGTATTCTTGGGAAAGCCCTTACTTGTAAATATTCTCAAGATGACAGATATATTGAAATTGATTGCGATATTGGATCTTCTATGGTAGCTAATGCTATTGTCCAGCTTGGAGGTTATATTACAAGTATAACTGTTGATCTTGCCTTCCTTATTGAAGCTCAAAGTGATGAAGAACTACCAGAACAGATTTTGGGAGCAATTAGGTTTGCAGATTTAGAACTAACATCAGCAATGCCATTGGAGCTCCTTTCTGATGTTACTTCTGGAGAAGGAAATGGATTTTTTCCAGCTAGGATTTGGAAATCTATTGGACAGTTCCTGCATACAGGAAGTAGCCATGATAACCCTGCGCCTGAGACCAAAATTCAGGGCTCTGGGAGTGGGAGTGACATCAATCATGTTAGTGACGAGGACTATGAGACTGGAGAAGAAGAATAAATACAGGATAAGGATCTAAAACTCCATCTCTGCATTTTTCAGAGCGCGCAGTTTTGCTCTGAACCGACCATTATTTACATTAAACCCTTTGCTTCTTGCTCTGTTTGCAATTTTCGCATCCATTCTTTATGCTCTTGGATTGAAGATCAAAGACAACATTCTTTCTCTGTCTTGACGGATTTTGAGTAGAAATGTTTCTAATCCATAAAAAGAAAAAGAAAAAAAATGAACAAAAAGCTAGACAGTAGTCACGGTGCGAAAAGCACGTTTCCTTTGCCAAAGGGAGACGTATATTCGCACCGTGGCTACTATTTTGTTTAAGCACTTCACAATGGATTAAAAGTACTTTATTTCAGATCTTTGACACTATTTGTTGTATGTTTTTTTTTACCCATTGTAGCAACCAAACGATACATAAAATATTATGGAGTGGCAGAATAGATGTACTAATAAGAGAAGCTCATCAAATTTACTTCAACCGAATCGGAGCAAGCAGATTGATTTGAGCATATCGATTTGAGCTCTCTTGTCACGAATTTGTGATTTAAGTTTTGGAATGAAAAACCTTGGGCGGGAATTGAGGGCGGGAGCATCATTATTGTTTCTGTCCTATCGGACACCTACATCAAGAGGCAGGGGGCACGGGCATTGCCGAACCTACCTAAGGGTGACACCTGGAAGGCACTTAGGAGGCTCGGTATAAAAATTCTGTACAAGCTCGCCTCCCCATTGGGCGCACATTTTTTGACGTGGCACGGAGTTGTGGCCCTTAATTGACCTCAAAAATCCTCTAATGCCAACTTCTAGGAAGGGGTGCACCTATCTACATCAAACAAGATCTCATTTGTCACATGTCACAACACATTCACTACTTTGGCACCAAAACTTCCATTAATTTGTTTCAATAATTTGAGCAAGACAGAGATCATGATACCTTTGTCTTGCTCATAGTAAAGAAGATTAGTGAATGAAATTGGTGTCCATAATATTGTACCCAGTCGTACCAAACAAAACTAAGCATCCCTATGATTCGAATTTCCAAATGGATTTCTATATGAGGTTGGCATTCCACGATGCAGTAAAGTTGGATGATATCTTTGGCTATTAAGCTTGCAGAAATATTGAGATGCAAAAAGGCAGGGGCACAAGCAGCCAGCCTAACAACTATTAGTACAAGCCATTGTAAAAGAGACAAAGAAACTTCACGGCAACATTTATGAACTGAGTACTTTAAAGAGGAGCAATAAGTTCTGCAATTATAACCAATAACCCAGCAATAAATGAGATCATTAGGTGCTGAGCCTATACCAATTGAGGCTATGTAGTCCCTTGCTTCCACCAAGCAGCCTGTATGTCCAAGCGGATTAATGGCCATAATGTTCCTCCAACATATTATTTCTACCATGCTCATGAACACAAATGGAATGATGGTGGCCTTTATCTACTAAATCCCATGACTATAACCATTTAGTATTGCTATATGGATAATCTGGTTGGTGTTAAATGCACAGCTGCATTTAAGAAAAGCTTCTCGCTGATCATACATATCCTACAATATTGGCATTCTAGGAGATAGCATCTCTGCTCAAAACTTGTTCATGCTGCCATAGTAGACCTACATGACAGTCAAATTATTTTCTATTAACATATTAAATCCAAGTCCATGAACACAACATCTATAAGATTCTGTAAGGAATGCCTATACTCCGAAGTATTGGTTACATGCAACATATGCTAAAACCCTATCACCATTATAACAACATCAGGATATGTTCCAGTGTGTTGCATATGTAATAGCAAATAGTAATGTTGTTAACATAAGAAGCCCAAGTAAATTCTCGAATAAGGGCTCGCATGAAAACCGACAAAAGCTCCTGAGCTAGGCTTTTCATTCATCTCAGCAGTTTTTCTACAATGGTATAGAATGGTAGCCGCACATCGCAGGCTACCCAAGAAATGAAAAACATAGGGAATATCCAGTTATAACACCTATACCCCAAATAAAATTATGTGCTACAGATGTTGGCTAGTGTACCTACAGAGAGCTTATCGCCGGGATTAAAAAACCCCGCCCTTTCGGGTTTTCGAGGAAAAACCCTAGCGATAAAATCTCGGCAAGGGGCTTGGACAACGCAGGGCTGCTAAACGTTCCCACAAAAAAAACCCATGCTCCACAGAGAATACCGAAGTCGCGCATCACCCCTGGAGCTGCACATCACCAATAGAAAAACTAATAGAGAAAAAACCTCGAAAAGCGAGGGGCTGGTCATGCGTGCCACGCGACAAAAAACAATATTTACACCTCGAAAAAGCGAGGGGATGTTCACGCGTGCCATGCGACAAAAACAACATTTACAATAATATACACATTAAGGGTGGGTGGGTGGAGCCAAGGGAACTGCTGAGAGAGGAGAAAATGCCGATGAGAAGTCGATGAAGAACCTGCAAGAAATAGCGATCCCCAAACGAACCAGATCCCTAGAAAATGCATGCAATGCATGCTTGCATGGGACGGATGCATGCTCGCCCATTCGAGAATCTCGATCCGATGGCATTCTCGAATAAGGGCTCGCATGAAAATCGACAAAAGCTCCCGACAAAAAGAGAACTTCCTTATAAAAACGGGACCGAGGTCGAAGGTTGAAGGATGGCCAAAGAAGGGACAAGATCGGGGAAGAACAGGTCACAACATAGAAAAAGACGTCAAACTGGCAAACCAAGCAGGGAGAAGCCCCTCCCCTGCCTGGTATCAAAGAAAGAGAGTCAAGGAAACTGCTGAGAGAGGAGAAAACGCCAATGAGAAGTCGATAAAGAACCTGCAAGAAATAGCAAACCCCAAACGAACCAGAGCCCTAGAAAATACATGCAATGCATGCTTGTATGGGACGGGTGCATGCTCGCCCATTCGAGAATCTCGATCAGATGGCTCGGATCGATGGCATTCTATTTGTATTCCATGTTCATCAATCACGTATTCATAATTACTGTAGTATTTAAACAGCTTAGCCTTCAATCTCTCTACGTTCTCCAAGGGTATTTCCTATAAAGAAACAAGGAAGAAATGAGCCTCGGAATCCCCTGCCACTAGAATGTGAGAACCTGCAATGAAGCTCAAAGCTCCATCTCTATCTAGTTTTTGAAATTTACAAATAAATGAGACATCCTCTTTCTATGTCCATTCATTCATAATATGATTTTTACATGAACTATTTGTGTCCCACTATACTTCATAGGGAAAAACTACAGAATACCCTTATGTTTTGACATATTTTTCCACATACCCCTAACTTTTCAAAAATTTATGGAATGCCTATAGTCAACGTATTTGGCCTTGTATAATTTCGTATGTCACATGATGCCCTCGTATTTTTGCGTATTTCATTGAATGCCCTTGTGCAAGCGGTTCGTTTTCTCTCCCGCCTTTTTCTAGAAAAGATGCGTTTATGAGATTTAAGTTAACCTTGGCCCTACTTTGGCATTTGAAATTCTCTTGTTGAATTTTGATGAACTATGGAGCATTCAAAAACAAACGTTTGGGCTCAAGGGCATTCCAAACATTTTTGCAAAACTTAAAGGGTGTTTTGTGAATTTTGAAACTTTTGAAATTTGAAATAAAGCACACGTTATAGGTATGAAGGGTATTTTGCGAATTTGAAGGAAACATAAGGGCATTTGAGGAATTATGTCAAAACATAGGGGTATTTCAACAATTATCAAAACTACAAAATACATTGTACGTTGACCAGGGGCATTCCATAAATTTTTGAAAAGTTAGGGGTATGTGGAAAAATATGTCAAAACATAAAAGAGTATACGTAGTTTTTCCCTACTTTTACTTTCATATAAGTACTCGGGGGCAATGTTTGGGGGCCAATTGGGAGGAATCTTCATATAGTGGTTTGTATGATGATCATGCGAGAATGTATTGACACAAAGAATCTGAGAAATAAGATGGGTATATGGCATGAGGTGCATAAACATTGCAAGAGAAATAAAGAGCATGGCAGCGACAAAAGAACACGATTGCGGACAAAATGCAATCACGCCATAGCAATAGGTGCAAACACCACAAAACAAGCTACCAACAAAAACCCGCGACCATACTAGGTGTTGGGTGCTTGGTATCATGTCCACCTTCAAACATCGGACCACCAAATATAAAGGTTGAAATTGCATATAAGCCTTGAACCAATGAGAGGAAATAGAGTTTAAATTACTTACTAGTAGAGTAAACCATTAAGAGTAAATAAGCGATCTAGAGATTCTAGTTATCATCATCAACTTCTCTACAAGGATAGATATACAAATTTTAACTCCAACTTGTTGGATGATGATATATTGCCATCGGCACTTTCGACCATTGACCACATCTTCACGTTTGCGAACTTCGATTGAAAGGTGAGGAACCGCCGTCGGGATCTATATTGTTGCTTTGTGGATTTTTCTGGGCGTTTGACACCGTGCCTCGGGGAAAAACTATGGGCAAGGCTGCAATTTGGGGGTTCTGTAGATTTGCGAGAATGCGATTAATGCGAGCTATATGAAAGATGCTCGAATTCGGTTCGCGGTGAGACAAAGCCGACCATTTGATAGTAGTATCGGGGTTCGTCGGGGATGCCCTCTCTCCCCAACATTGTTTGGGCTTTACATTGATCAATTGGAGAGCTGGCTTGGCGATAATGGGGGCGATGGAGCTCACCTTCTCTATCGGATCATCGGGCGGTTAATATATGCTGATGATGTGGACCTCTAGCTTACACACCAGCAGACATGCAGCGACATCTCGATGCCACGGACACGATACGCCAAGTGGCCCGATATGCGTGTCAACTTGGCCAAGACTAAGGTGGTTTTCATATCATCTTCACGTCGGTAGAGGTCCCCTCGCCGATTACCAAGGCGAATGTGGAAGTTGCATCCACATACAAGTATTTGGGAGTGGAGTTTCCTTCTACTATACCTTTGGGACACATCCATGCATTTCACAGTGACGGCAAAGTTTGGAAGGCACTATATGCAATGCAAAACAATAGTCATAGAGCGGAGTTGTATGATTGGGCCCATCGATCACACTGTTCAAGGTCTTAGTAGAGTCTGTCCTTTTATACGAGGTGGAAGTATGGGGCCCGGTGGTATCACTTGCTACTTGGAATGACTTGGGCAGGTCGAAAGCTTTCTTAGAAATACGAGCACTAGGGGTGAAGTCCACAGTCCCATATCAAATTCCTACTGCGGGGAGGCGGGATTCTTGCCTCTTTGAGAGGGGCCCTTGATCGCCACATTGTCTATTTTCAGAAGGTGGTCAATATGGACGATGCTTCGTCTCCTAAACTAGCTTATATCATGGCAATGGGGGCTTGGCGCCTCAAGGCTATTTGGAGGGAAAAAGAGAGCTCAATGCTTGGCTAGATGGAATGTGCAGAACACGGGGTGCATACATGTGCAAGCGAGCAGATCACCATAGCTTGAGGCAATATCTTGGCGCTTGCTTCCTCGGCCAAAGCTTTGGGATGCCAATGCCCTTGAACATGTCAAGACAACACACTACCACATAAATTCCACATTGGAGCGAGCCCCCTTAATGCTACCTGCGTACCCACTTGCCCATGAAAAGCGCTGGACTCATTGCCTCCATTAGCCTGAGGGGCACATCATCGGGAATTGAGGCGAGAGATGGATTGGTGAGCCACGCCGGGGCAGGAGCTCTGTCAATGCGCAAAATGGGAGTCATTGAGGATGAATCTCATACCCTTCAAAGTTGCCAGGATATGATCAAATTCCGGACGCGCTATCTTTGAGGTTGGTCAGGCCCGGCCAACCGCTACATGTGACATTGAGCACGGCATCCCGTGCGGGTGCTAGGATCATACAACCGAGGAGGTTATGGACATGCGAGATCAGCTATGTCCTCGGGCACACACTTGACATGTATATAAGCATTGATGTATACTTGTACAGTTTGACAGCATTCTTATTGCTGCCATGGTTTTTCCCTCGAAAAACCTTCGGGGCGGGGGGTTTTTAACCCGGACAGTAATAAGTTTGCTGCGCTCCTTATGGGTCCCATAGGCCGATTGGCCTCAGTGGACGATCAAAAATCATTCTCATTCTCATTCTAATAAACCATCTTTCTGCTTTCATCAAACCATGCTTAAATATTATCTGCTTGCATCTTTAATGGAAAAATCAAAGCTATCTTAACATATATAAGTATTACATGCCTTCTAAAAAAATTTACACCTCAACGATTTTTGTGCGCAACACTTCTATTCAAAATTTTATGACACGTATTGCAAATTTTAGGTTTAGGTCTTCTAGTTTGCGAGCTGTGGCTATGGCGACTTGAAGTGCTCTATTTTCTGTCGAATAGTTTGCAAGCTTTGGCTATGGCGCCCAGAAGTTTGTGGAGTTCGTGGGACTATTTAAGAAAAAGAAGTTCCACGAGCTCAGATTTTTTAGGTAACAAAAAAAGCTGCAGGGCTTTGCCGCCATTGATATTTGTTTGCACGCAGAGATGAGGCGGCATTTTCCATGTGCAAGCGATCTGTGGGCTATATCGTCAGATAGTATTTTGGAGTTTTGAAGCCTTAAATTTGACAGCCTTTGCATGCAATTGACGATAGGTTCCTCACTGAATATACATTCAAAATTATTGAATAAGACCCTGTTCATCCAGTTCAAAAGCACCACAGCCATGGATTAGCAGCCACAACTATTCCATAACCAATGGTTTTCAATCCCGATATTTCCCTGTCTATACATACATCCAATGGTAAAATGCCAACTTTAATCTGGTGGATCCGCCTAGAAGGAATATAGTTGTAGTTTTGGTGTTGTTTCAACATCTACCACAGTTCTGTTCTATTGGCACCTTGTGCAACATAGTACCCTGTGTTGATGATTCTGCTACAGCTTATGGTGTACTAGCATTGTTGTTGCGAATATACATAGACAAGTTTGATTTTGATAGTTGAGTTATCAACACCGACCATCACTAGAGAAAAGGAAAGATTTGGAGCCAACAGATGGAAGGTGCAAGTTTAATTAGTGATGCAACATTTCAAGGGGTCATGAAAGTACTCAAATTTAGAGATGACAATGTGGGAAGATGGCTAAATGATAGAACAAAGGGAAAAACTACAATATACCCCTAACTTTTTGCAAAATTCATAACATACCCCTAACTTTTAGAAAATTCATGAAATGCCCCTATATAGACTTGTGCACCGTATTTGTCAAAAGCATTATACCCCTCCTACCGTATTTGTCAAAGCGTAACACAACCAAAAACTTGCAAAAACTTCGGATTGGCGGGGAACCGATTCTTATCTTGATTGGAGGAGGATGCACAAGGGGCATTTTGTGAATTTAACCAAACTTGAGGGCATTTTGTGAATTTTATGAAAAGTTAGGGGTATTCCATCAATATCTTCTAATGTTCTAAATTGTCATCACGTTGAGCAAAGGGCTTTTGGTCAAATATTAAAAAGTTAGGGGCATTTCTTGAATTTCATTAAAAGTTAGGGGGTATTTTATAAAATAAAACAAAAGTTAAAGGGTTTTTTATGAAAACATAAAAATACAAATACATGTATAGGTTTTTTAGGGGCATTTTGTGAATTTTTAGAAAGTTAGGGGTATAATGTGAATTTTGCAAAAAGGCAGGGGTATTTTGTAGTTTTCCCTTAGAACAAATGATATGATGTCAAATTTTCTTGAGTACAATCTCCCCAAGAGATTTTAGAAAAGGAGACTAACAATAGAGGAACATGTGACAGCTTGAAGCGCTGTGATTATTCTAACATAGAACCTTTGGAAGACTCTAATCTTGCTGAAGAAACTGAATAAGTTCTGTCTTTATAGACATAGAATCTTGCAAGTTAATCATAATTAGAATTTAATGTTTCCCAACATGGTTTGTTGCTGAATTTTCTCTTGAGGATGGTTTGTTGAGGATGAAAGTCACGCCCTCCAGGCCTGTCCGGCGTACGAGCATATTCGGGCTCGGTATGCTCGGTTAGTTGTGCCCCATCAGGCCCCGCATGAGCTCTCATCGAGCCACGGCCTCAAAGGCTTGTTGGGATCGTACCTCGGGAGGTAATGGATCAGCGGACTCGGTTATGCCCCCCCATCCGACATTAACCTCATTTTGTACTTGTGATTATGTATATAATTGTGCGGTATGTCGACATCCTTATTGCTACTAAAGGTTTTTCCCAGAAAACCCTTGGTGGGGTTTTTAATCACGGTAGTGTCGCTGCTTTGCTCTCTCTTTATACTTGGGTCCCATAGGCGGTTGGTCTCCGTGGACGATAAAATCATATTCTATTCTATTCTGTTCTTATATTTGGACGAGTTGGTAGCTAAAGTAGCTAAACTTGCTCTGCAGTTGCTCTCCTCCAAGATACAACATGATTGATGTGTTGTAATAAAATATGGCCTCTTACATCACACCCCCTCCCCTCCCTTTTTTTTTAAAGATCATGAGGCGTATTTACAAGATCCATGAGGACGCGAACAGGAAATGAAGCATGGTATGTATATCTCGTGTTTAGAAATTCATCTGACCCTTGGCATCACATGCAATTCATCACTTGCCTGGTATAGATAATAAAATAAATCTGGCAACATTGGATATTTTTTAGCAGTGGATTCCCCAATTGCAAAAACCATTTTTAACTGTTACATATATATATATATATATATATATATATATATATATATATATATATATATATATATTTATATATATATTTATATATATATTTATATATATATATATATATATATATATATATATATATATATATATATATATATATATATATATATATATATATATATATATATATATATATATATATATATATTTGTAAACATATAATGTAGGCATTAAGCAAGCTAGCACCAGCATGGAAGTCTAGACAATAATGTTTAACTTGTGTAAAAAGTCAGTTATGAACAACCGTATTTGGCTTAAACTGTTCTATGAGCGTATAAAGGTATGGTGATGGGCTAAAAATTCTGGATATAAAGAAGGAGCAGTAGCAGAGGCAATCCAATTTAATGCACTCATGTTGCTTCATGCAGTCTCTAGAATAATTATTTCTGACACCATTTGATTGGGCCGATTCTTCCAAGGTCTTGAAAACAAGCTAAAGAAGCAACTCCGTTTTCTTCATTCTCGGCATCAGAGTTAGAAGAAGAGCTAGGGCTAGATTCGTTGGTCCTTTACCATCAATTGTAGGAGGGCCTTTAAGGCATCAGATTTTTATAGAGATCTAAATCGGGACAAAAGCTTTTTGTACAATATCGTAATGTTCCTCCATCCGTCTGCTTTTTTGGGAAAAAAATCTTTGCTGGACCTGCTGCGACCCATTTAGCATATGATTTTCTGGCTGCATATGATGGAGCCCGGATGGATCAACGACCTGCATTTTTATTGATGGCCCAATTGCTGCAGAATTATGCACTCTCTCCTGTCTCTATCCTATTGGCCCGCCATACCAGGATTGGTGATACCAAGCCAATTGCATTGTTAGACAAAGGCTTATTCACTTAGAAGCTTTGAAGCCCAAGACTTCAGTAAGTGCTTTTGCCAATTATTCAAATCTTGCTCTAGGCAAGTGCAAGCAGAAGCTTCTCAAGACAATGTGTTTTATTCCACATTTGTACATGCAGGTTCATCTCTGTATCCATTGGCAGTTTATTCCAAAGATTATCTATTGTAGCATCTTTCATAAAGAGGATATATATTTTTGATGGATAAATGTTTGAAAGCGGATCAATAGTACGTCTAGAATTGTAAGAGGCACTTCATGTTAAATGCCCAAAGAAAGGCATGCATTAAGCGTGTCTTGTTTAGGCATAGTATCTTAAGATGATAGTTTCAGATAAGCATCAATTGTATTGAACTAATGCAGTGGCATATCTCTTTCCTAATATTGAGGGATATGGACTGGTTGTACAAATGATAAATTCTGATAGCAGCTAGGTTCAGCATTGTAATTTTTGTTCTATCATGAATTTCGTGCATAATATTCACTTGAATATGATCTATTATCTGGTTCTATTTCTTTATCTGCTGGATTTGATCAAGGGCAAAAGGGATACATTTGGTGAAGGGCGATAAGCCAAGAAACACCAATGTACCTTTTGGCCCTTGCATCTGTGTTGCTAATGTTTGCTTGTTTTGGTTTGCCAGTGCGGTGTTTCTTCTACTTATGTCTCCTTTTTATCATTTTGATCAAATCTAGTTTCATAAGGAATGGATACCAGAGGAAAACATGCTGTTTTGAAGATACCAATTTGGGAAGTGGTAAATCTGAACTTGTTTTTCACAAACTAAGGCATGCGAGTTGAGATAATTAAGGATGGAGCAAACTATGCTTAGGCACACTGATGACTCTTTTTTGATATATGCCTATACTTAAATATTGGCAAACTGCTATGACTTTATGGCAGTATTTAAAATCTAAAATATGTAAGTTTTCATTGCGTATTTGGGTTGCATAATTATAATGACAAAAAATCAGGGATTATAGCTTCAAGCTTAAGACTCTTCATGGCTCTTCATGTATGAAACAAGAATATTATGTGAAAGAAAATTTGTACATTCCAGCTTAATGGTTACATGATTGTTTTGATTAAAAATGTTAACATGGCATGCTGCTGTTTAAAGAAAATCTGGTAAAAAATGGATAAATTAGTTAATCGTAAAATGCATTTGCATAAAATTTCCCTTAAGGATGTAAAGCGAAAACTTCATCGTTTAGTGATAGGCGATAGAGGTAAAGAATTAAAGGATGATTATCCTAAAATGTAATTGCACATTACAAGATTTAATGAGGGATTCTAATGGCCTGTACGGTTCAAAAGTTTAAACGCATGATGATAATGGAGATAATTATGGATAACGTATGTTTGAATAAATACAAAAAGTGATATGAAACTTTGATTGAACATAGAGTGTGTATGTTGACATTTAGCCTAGGAAAGGCAGCTGGTCAGTGGATAAAATGAATTAGAATCTGATACTAAAGGAGATGATATGCCATTTTAGGCTAGCTCAGCCTCTATATGGGATGATAAAATTACCAAGGGATTGACCAAGGTATGTAGCAGGTCTAGTTAGGCTTTTGTCAAGGCTAGTTCTGGCTGGGTTTTTTTTCGATACTTCATCACATTGGTCTTATCAGTGTAATATCCCTCCTTAGTTTATGAACTGAGCAAACTCTGTATACCTTTTGTAAGGAATTGTAACTTCTAAAAAATGAACTGACCTGTTATATTTTTTTATATAGCAGGATAATTATGATGCACAAATTGAATACTCAACTGTCCTCCAGTATGGAACAAAGAGCTTGAGATAATCGGGTATGGGAAAAGCAATATCGAGTGCCCAAATAAGGCTGTGCAGACTTTACTCTGTTGCATTAAAAGTAGCATTGTACATCAGCTTATTTTGGAGAGGGAGTCCATAAGAAAGCCGGGGCAATTTTCAGCTATCACCCACCTGGGCTTTAATGAATGGCTAGATCTGATCCCTGAAATCAATAAAATCAGCAGTAATATTGATGAGGCAGTAGCATTGGTGGACAATATTTATGAAGGAATTGCCAATAGAATATATCAATATACTTGTTTGGAGGATGAGGCTAAGGAACAGTACTTGACTGGGATTGTTGGCTTAGAGAAAGCTAATGACATCAAGAAACCAAAGAGTAGTAAGGATACTACTTTGCATAACAATGAAATGTCATTTTCTTCTGATGCAACGGGCGAGGATAATGACCCATTTGGGGAAAGCTTGCTGACCGAACATGACAGGGCTACTTTGAAGACCCCAAAACAGGTTAGCACTGATGAGTTGGATAAAGAATTTGAATTCAATCTATATAACTGTCAACGCTTCCCTGTGATCCCTATGAGACTTGTGGAAGGACATGCTGCATTTTGCAACCAAGGCATTTGGCGAACCAAAAATTTCGGAGCACTGGCCCCAATTAGCAGGAAATCATGGTTAACGCTGGGTGATATAACTGATGAGCAAGTTTTGATGGCCAAATCTGCTGCGATTAAATTTGAAAAGGTAATCAAAAAAGAAAAACTGAAGTTGAGGTTTGACCATAGGTTCTTCGATAAAAAATGCAACGTCGATGATTGCATCTATGTGAAGCAAAAAGGACATATGGCGTACCCTTCTGAGGAACGTGGTGATTTCTATTTGAAGAGGGTGTGGAGAACCATGTGCCTATATTTCAAATGCGTGTGTGAACCCATGTCCAAGGGAAACACATGCAAAGAAAATATGACATGGCTTGATCAGGGCATATGGTACATGTTTAATAACTTGGATAAAATTTATCCTGAGGTGTCGGTGGCTGCGCAAATGTTCTTAATGAAGAAATGCTTGAAAACTACGTTAAAAGCCAGCATTATTGCTTTCATCTCTTATTTGGAGATAAGGAATGTTATGATTGGAATGGCCATGGATCTAGCTGCAGACCCTTGGGCAGATCTGAAAATAAAGTATCCTCCTGGCAAAATGTCTGATATTTGCGAGAAATCAATAAAACCTGTTTTCTTTCTCAAAAATATGGAGGTTTCTGCAAGCAATAGTGGCAGCAGAGCAGTAAAACAAAAGCAAGGTATGGAACACCTAGTTCAGGGTATAGACCCCCTTGAATCACAAAACTGCCATGTACTGAGGTAGTAGATCTTACTGATAACTCGTCAGTGGAGGCTGTAAGCACGCCAGGCAACGTTGGGCACTCCATTACAAAGGGGCTCAAGGATGCTGTAAGCAAAGGGAGTGACGAAGTGGTGCGAAAACTTGACTTATGAAATTTCATTAAGTCCTTTATCTGTTTGCATATTGCATTTGAAAATTGGTTATATGCACAAGTTTGTATTTTTTTTAACCAAGAAAGGAAATTTTTTTGAGTTTATCTGTAAAAACCTGGGCTACACCTTAAAGAGTAGTCATATGACTACAACAATCGTTTAAGACTTAAAATCTGATCTGGCCACTAGGCATGTTATACCCTTTGGTATTGAAGCGGTATCTTTCTAAAACAGTTTATATTATTTTTTAGCTTGAATAGTAGAGGACTTAATGGTTTGAAGCTTTATATATGTGACTTGTTTTTTCAGATAAATAGGTCTATTCGTAAGGATTGTTTAGAAAAGTTACACATTATGGAAGTGAAGGCTAAGAATAAGAAAAAGATAGTGCATATACTCTTCCTATCTAAGATCCTTGATAAATTCTGTATTCCAAAGGTGTTTCGTAAGGTTTTGACTGAATTTCTAGGGGATATGGGCAAGGAAATCATTGATGATACAATGTTTGCTTGGAAATATACTGAGAATCTACGGGATATCTGTTACAAACCCTTTTATGTGTTTGCCCATGAGGCAGAGGCGGTCTGCCCGTGCAGTAATCCAAATTTAATTGACAAATCCATTGGGCATGTTAGAACAACCAGGCTCGAAATAATCAAGAACTCGACTCTTAGAAGCCTATTTCAGAATGGCCTTAGTCATGTCCCAGACAAGTGCCTAGTAGAGAAAGAATTGTTGAAGGATATGGAAATAGCATGTGACACTATTTTCGACTTACACAAGTATAAGTATGCACATATACATGATGCTGATAAAGAGCTGATTAAAGGAAAGGTGGTAGCAGAAATAAAGGATTTAAGTAGGGCTGCCTGTAGGAGGGATGTCACACGAAGATTTCCCCTTAATGACCCTTTGGTAACTAGCAATTTAATGTGGCTCACGCGGAACTTGTACATTGCTGGTGCGGACAAAGCATCAAACAATCCATCGTTTATATGTCCAAAGCATGTTAGGGATCTGGCTTTAGCAAGGCTCAATAGTTCAGATTTTCGAGCAGTGAACATAGATGGGGAAAAAATTATTATGGAATTGCAAGAGGGAATGCAAGGCTGTGCGGGAATTATAGTTTTTGAATCCACTAAATTACCTTACCTACTTGGGTTATTTAAGGTGCATAAAAGTGATTATAGGTGGATCACAAATGCACATGGGACCATATTTACTGAAATAGCTAATATGATCACTGCTGTATTAAATGCTATAGTGGAAATTTGGCCTGAAGTGTCTAAGGACTTGTGTGCCAGCATTTGCACAATGATCCCAGGCAAAGTTAATCCGAACTGGATCGTCGGTTCTATTTATGATGTAGCATTAAATCTACCCAATAAAATTGAAGAGGTATTTGTGGCAGACATCACTCGATGTTACGAGAACATACCTCTAAAAGGTGACACAATTATGCAAAAAGTAGCCATGGCTACATGGAGCTATATGCTAAAGCAGAATAGGAGACATGAACTCTGGCTAAAGAAAGCTAGTGACAATAAATTTGACTAAGTGGTTCAAAAATATTCCACAAAGGCAGATGTGGCGTTCCACATATTTATACGCATATTTAAGTATAAATACATGACCGTCACTATGAATAATTAATGGTACATTAATTATTCATAAGCTAAGGTTAGCTATGTTAATAATTAAATTATAAAGGTGGAAACCTAACCAAAACCCTAATTCGAATTTAGGGCTTATCCTAATATTAAAAAGGGCTAAAATACCAAATTAGCTAATATTAACCAATCTAGAGCATGCCACCTGGCCCAAATCGATTGGGCAAGGTAGGGTTTCCATTTTGGACACCCAAATTAGGGCTTTTGTGCCCCAATTCGAATTGGGAGCAATTGGGGATGGAGGAGGAGGAGCAAGCGGCCGGGCACCCTTGATGGTCGAGATGGAGCAGCCCAAGACCGATTTGTGGTTAGTCGGTAGGTTACTTTGTTGATTTATAGCATAAGCGCCTCTCGTGGTATGTTCTCTCTCTGTTTTTCTCTTGTGGTTTACGTTAGACTAACCCTTGATTGATATGGTGAGTATTCTTATCTCTAGTCTCATGCGTGCTTTGGTTGATGGTTTAGTAGTTCTTTGCTTAGTTAGCACTCAGGAGATGGGGGATTACGGGGGTAGAGACCTCACGGAGCCCATGTATTGTAGTATGCTCCTAGATAGAGCCCTATATTATTCCCATTAGTTGCGGCTTTGTGTACAAGAGACCACGGGTCATAGATGCTATGGATTGGCTTAGCACCGGAGAAGGGACAAGTGGTGAAGTGGGGTGGGGTCTTGCCACGAACATAAAAGGCTCACGAGACTCCTACAGTGTGGGCTAGGCCCGATAGCCCGATCACGTGGGGCGAGGGTATGGGTCCGACACTCCCACAGGTGTAGAGGTGTGACCCCGTATGGGGCACCTTGCACTTTGAGTAGATTTAGGGTGAGTAAGAGTGCACGGATGGGGGGGCCGATGATGCGGCATGTATTCTCTAGCTCACCCATGGAACCACTTGTGATCACGGAAGGGGCGGCTTCCCAGGCACGCCTCATCGGACCGGGCGTCATGAACCACAGAGTAGGCTCGTGGGGTGATACCTTGAGTCTGCGTCTCAGGAAGGCTATAGCGAAACCATAGCGTGAATCGACCCATCGTAAAGTGTGCACAGGAGGGGCGGATGGAGTGGACAACCCTAGCCGATGTTCTATGCCGATAGCGCCAGGGTTATACTTCCGTCTGCCGATCTCTTGAGACCGAGCCGATGAGTCCATCCTCACAAGAGTCCGAGGCGGGGGTAGAACCGCGGGTTTGGGTGTTTTCCTTAGTATTAGATGCATATTCTTTTGCCGTTGGTATTTGGATGGATGTGCCACCCTTCCGTGGTGGTTATTTATATATGATTTATGTTGGTGCTAACATGTATTCACGCCCGACACGTAGGAGCCCCATTGAAGGCGTGGGCGAATGACCCCTGTGTCCTTCACTTGAGCATCTTCTTATAGATGGCCCGAGTTAGGCGGAGGGCCACTCGCACAAATGGCGAGTTGGTCGCCATGGGAGGGGAAAGTCGAGAGTCGTATATATTCAGGGGCGTCCGCGGTGGTATCGAGCCATGATTTTGGTTAGTAGGAATCATAGCAATAGCCCGACCAAATCTCTAACCCGCTCGTTCGGTAGTTAAGTAGGAGCTAAGCTAGTTGGGTGCGCCTGACTTTTGGTGATTTAATCTTGTGCTAGGTTGATGTAAGAAAATGTTGAGTTTTAGGAAGTTTAGAGGCGATTTTGGAGGAAAAAGTTGTGATTGGAGGACCCAAGTTGGAAGGGCTATAACTTTTTGTAGCGATTCGAATGAAGGCGAAAAATGGTTCCAATGGATGAGGGCACCTCCCAAATACCCTAAAGGGCGTCTCCTCAAGGTCAAAAAGACAAAAAAAATCGAAAAATCGAAAGGGGCGCTGCTGTCCTCGGAGGTGTTTATTTCGAAAAGTTAAGGCCGTATAAGTAAGGCAGCGCCCCATACGGTCCGCCGTATAAAAATACGCGTCCTTTTTTTTTTTTTTTTTTTTTCTTTTGTGCCCAGCGTTTTGAACCCGTGATTTCCCGCTTTCAATCCAACACTCTTTCCATCTTGCCAACTCTCTTTATATGAGATATATATGTTTTATCCCTTTGTTATACATATCCAATGTTCTGTTTTATCTACCTAGCAGTTCTTTTAAGCAAAAGGCACATCATGGGATTGAACCCCTGACCTTTTGCACCCAAGCCAACACCTTTACCAATGAGCCAACTTCTTTGTTGAACAAATATAATCCTTTTTTTTCTAGTATTTGTAGCGCATCTATTCCATATTTACGTGCCTTTGGTAAACCCACGTTGTGGAGGCGACAACTCCACCAGAGCAAGCTCTCCGCCATAGCAGCCGGAGCAAGCTCTCCCGCCATAGCCGGAGCAAGCTCTCGCCATAGCGGCGAGTAAGCGGTCTTGCCATAGCCCGCGGAGTCGACCTTTCTCGCCATAGTCGACCGGATAAGCAAGTTAACCATATGTAAAGCTAGTATCCCCTAGGACTAAACCGACCAAATGAAGCGATGTAATCTCGCAAGTCCGCCAACTTGTTATGATAACATCAACTCACTTGGTAGGACTAATGCCGTAATTTAATTAACAGCGGGATAACTCTCTAGAATAGCAGCATGTGTTATATCCTTGGATATTCATTAGGCGACGATAATAATGTCCAGTTATCGGCGTTCCTTGACTTATAACTTAATTATTCTTTTTCCCTTGGTAGCTGCCTTGATAACACAATTTCTTCGGGCCTTGCTATCATTCAATCGATACTACATTCATATGCTTTATCTTAGACCTTATTCGACGTTATATACGTAATATGTTATAGACGTAATTATAATTAACGTTGTCCCTCTCTACTGTTTAAACCTTGACTCAACTCAATTCCCAGAGAAAGGATCTCTTTTCGCCCAAGCAACTAGGGACTGCCATGTAGCACCCCTCTAGACCATGGGTAGCTTTAATCCTACCACCCTTCATTACTTCTTCTCAATGGTCGTGTTCTTTTTTTATGGACCATTTCCCTAGACCACGACCCATACTCTGTAATACGTAGACTTTATCTAGAGTACAAGCCTGTAGTATTCTTTTGTGCCAAGCTTCACTTGCATATATCTGGTGTGATTAATTATCTCGCCCCCATGCATCCCAGTGGCGGTGGTCTACCCTCTTTTGAGTTGTTCTTAGGTACATTCCAATGGCCTCCAACCATTATTGGCTAGTCACCTCATTTTAGGGTATCTAGGTATGGTTAGGGCAAAGTATTTCCGACCATTATTTTTTATTGCCTAGATGTCTTTAAGTCCATAAATGAATCTACATATCCGGGGATTATGTGGATAAAGTCTCTGGGGGTCCGTCACATGTCCTCATAGACGCTGCCAATATGGCAGGACGTATAAATGCTATCTACCGATCTATCTATTTATTAAAAATGTCCTTGGTGAACTCAATTCACCATGTTGTCCTAAGACATGCAAGTCATGCACCAAATCTTAAAAGAGTTTTCCAGCTCTTCTTTGCTTTTCAAGTTATTGGGTATACCTTTGCATGTTAGCAAAGACTACCCTTCTCTTCTTCAATATGTTTTCTCGTCTATGATATGCCCACAGTACACATTTCACCCTTTGTTGTGACCTTTATTGGTAGAGTCATTAATCCATTTACTCCTTTGCGTATTCATTAATCGTCTTGTGGCTTCTAAGCCGCTACTATATGTTCCTTACATTCTTAACCCACCTATCATTGGGGGTTATGATTCAACGTTGTCCTACATCCTAGAAATGCTAGTCATTACATTTCTCCAGTCATAATGTTATGCTACTATTACGGCATTCCAAATGACTTAACATTCTCATTTAAGCCATAGTCATGGCCTAAGGCGGGTGAGCCTTCGTTATAAATCATGAATTACACAGGTCATCAAGATGCACACACGGTATTTTGTGAACCTTTCTACAATTACCTATGTTGAGATAGCAGGACTTGTATTCATGTTCGAGTCCTATATATCCTAACTTACACTTCCATGTATCCCCTGGCGTTCACCTCTATGTGACCCAAGTATGGATCATGTGGGAAAGCTAGTCTTAGGTGTCTATGCAAGACACATTCGAACATTTAGCAGGTAACTGCTATTCGCTACTTATCCTAAAATTGTACTATTGTACTACTCAGCCCCACTACCTTAAGCTTTATTCGAGTGCCGACTACCACATCATACCCTAGCATGCAACGGATTGACGGTCCTTTGCACATTTCAAACGTATCTCCAGATCCTTCATCGAGAACTTTGGGGATACGGCTCGTCTTTCTCTCCTTGTGTCGCCACCTAGATTGCCTCCCTGAGATGTTATCGTATGTGTACATGGTATGTACATAATAAACATATCTTTCCATCCCGCAATGCTAGAGCTCTGCTCACTATCTATCTATCTATCTATCTATCTATCTATCTATCTAACTTAGCTAAACTATAACCGTGGTAGTTCTTTCAAACAAATCCATCGCCTATGTATCTTTATGATGTGGCTTCGCCACCTATTTCCCAAATGGACAGGGGCCGACTCTATGTTGGACTGGTATATGTTGCCTATATTTTGATAGGGTCTCTAGCTTCAACCATCCCTTTAGTGCCTTATGGTATTTCAGTCGTATACATACACTATGATACCACCCATGGGATTATGCCATAATTCCGAAGGGCTATTACCTCACATGCAGAGCTTTTCTAAAGGCTTCTTTCACTAAGGACCCTTTGTGTCCTCCATATTAACCATGCTTAGTCACATTCTTAAGTTATCGTGTCAACTTCAAATCTTGTCGTCTTTGGCTTCCTTATAATGAAGTCGAGGCACTAAAACCTCCTGGTCTTCTAATAGGAAAACCCAATGTTTCGATCTTCGTTAGTAATTGCCATAACATTATCCGGTTCCTTACACTCTTAAGAGTTTCAAAGTCATAACCTCTAAGGGGTATATGCCTCAAGGAAACGGATCCTCCAGCTTCTACTTCTATACCTATAATTGTTCCCCGCGACTAGGGTAACTCTTAGGATATATGGACTACTGGTCTGTATAATCTCACTCCTTGTAATCTCTACACCTCGTCTTGATTTTTCTTATCGGGACTTAGAGTTCCTATGTATTGCCTCTTCTCGGTTACCCCTAAAAGTATAATCCCCAAAGTCATCGTACTCCTTCTTTTCTTCCATCAGGGGGATGCGATATTTTTATACATCATTTTATTTCCAAAACCAAATAAATGCTCTCAGCTTATAACAATGAAGTAATTCATTGGTATCTAGAACCTTTGAGTAGTCAAGCTCTCATTATCGGTTATTCCAACACCATTCCAACTATCCTCGGGATGTTTTTGAATATAACATCACCGTATATGCTGGATTTACTCTAGCTATTTCTCGATTTAAACTCTTTTCATCTACCTTAGTACGGAAAATATACGTATCTAAAATAGTCAACTCCAACCATTGGGATAACTTGAATGCTTATCTCGATAAGCATACCTAACTAAAGATCTTCGTTATATAACCATATCATTATGCTCATTCTTTAAACCTTGTCAAGTAATATTTCACTTTCGCCTTGTATGAATATTCTACTATCTTTTAATATCATATACATCGGTATAGTATTTGATACTACTAAATCCTTCCTACATCCAAGACTGCTACGTTGTTATTATATGATATAGTAACATGTGTGCACCAACCCTAAGTTTACACTCATATGTAACTCGTTGGCATAGGCATCTAACTATATTCATACTTGCGGCCAACTTATTTCCTCAACTTGGTTATCTAGTACCATACACATCTTGTGGTTTCAACACCACTAACTTCCTGAGGGGCAAATGCCAACCTAACTTCCTTGTGGACATGTTTTTATCTCTAGTATAAGAACTCTCATCTTCATTACTTCCGTATTCATATATGTGAACCAAAAGTTCTATTACACATCTTATCTTTTTCTAGTTATGGTTTTTCCATTAAATGTTCCTAGATATGCCAACGCGGAGCTATTCCTCCGGATACACACACGATACGAAGTCCACAACACATCCTCCTTGGTGAGATGTTCATTGGGCACCTACCTTGTTCATACTCGGACTTTGGTCTATTCAAAGTGTTCCTCCAAATTCTCTATATTTGAAATGTTGTTTACAACAACTTTCAACCATCTCTTGTCTCCCCTTGTCCTATGGATACATTATTTGCCTTCCTAATGTATCATTAGTTGAAGGTCAACTTTCCTTCATAATCTAGCTCCACCAAAGGTCCAACATACCTTGCAGCCTTTGATGGTTTTCCGGTCCTACCAATTATCGTCTTCTCTTGACCTTGTGTGGGGTCGTTCCACACTATTGTCCCGTCTATTTCTCACGGCATCTCGATGCTCGGCCAGACATTACATGTGTCCATTTCCTTAATTTATATCATCCATAATGGTCATGCATTTCACCAACCTCATTAAGCATATCCACGAGGCTACGTGGTGAATCTCTTTACCATACACAATATATGTGTAATTTTATAATCCATAGTTTATGGATCAACATCCTTATCGACATTGTTCTCTACCTTTCCATGAATCATACCTCTATTCAAGTAGCAATAGCTATAAAATGTTGGCCCACACTTCTAAAGTGGTTTCCCTCTCACGAGTTGGGTACTCATAATCCAGTTTCCACCTTAGTATAGTACCTCTCTAACGTGGTATATGGTAGATAATCATAAACCACTTCTTCCTCGGATATATGGTGCTATATCCAGTCTCCTTCTACGTTGAGTGGCAATATATATGCCGCATAATAAATCAATCCTCGTAATTATTAACTCCAGTGTTTCAATCAGATACCAAACATCGGCATACCATTTTTTTTTCTCGAGTATCCATCCAAAATAGGGATACCTTAACACTCCTTATTCCCAACATTCAGCACTTCTGCTTCAAGTAAGAGCCCGGGACACCTTTCGATCATCACCATATAACAGCTCGGGCCGGAGGCCGGGCATGGGTTCGATGCTTCCGCCGTGGACACCACCATAGTATGGCGGCCTTACGCGGATCTGGGACGATTGCATAGCCATAGCTCGCCAAGATACCGACCGGGGCGGTACCAATTACGTCGAATATATATGTCAGCTGTACCTGTGCCCTGTATGTGTGATAAATTTACGAAAATAGCAATAGCATAAATAAGTAATTCAAATGTAAGGATATCAGGACGTCTGCTAAATCTATAAACATAGCTAATGAATTAATAGGTGTCCTCATATAACTGTAATCTATGCTAAAGATAGGGAGTGTGAGTGTGGAAACATTAAAGATACTCAAAAGGGGAAAGCTATTTAAACACATAGTCAAATATAATAGAAGCATATAATTATGTATGTCTTACACAAACTCCTAAGGGAATAATGAGACTTAGATAATGTTATAACAAGCTTATGAATAATAAATGAAGAACGTCTGTCTGTAATTAATATTAAAGTATATAGGTCAAAATCGCAAATACAGTATAATATATAATTCTATTAAAGGGTAACCATAAATGTCAGGGGCATCTCAACACTCACGATAGCAATATATAAGTTGTTAAAATTGTAACAAAATAGGAAAACAAAATTTAGATGCAAAATTACATTAAGTCTGGCTGTAATAAAATCACTTGCAAAGTGAAGGGAGAATATAATAGATATATACACAGAAGTTAATATGATTAGAATAACTTTCTACTAAACAGTGCGAGGTTAATAACTCTGTATTATAATATAACAACAAAAGAAGTTCTTTATATCTATACCTATCTTTAATATATAATCAGTTACCTGTATGTATAGAAAAAATGATTTCTAAAATAGATAGACTGTGAACTCGTCACCACGAATGAAACAGTGAGACTTCCACAAACCTTGACTGTTCACGCTATCTCTTTTAAGCAGGGGAGACTTCCTTCCAATGTGTATGATGTGTTGCCCTCAGAACAAGAGTAATCTTGATCTTTGAGGACAACATCATTTTAAAAAGGTGGGAGAATGTGGCGTTCCACATATTTATATGCATATTTAAGTATAAATACATGACGATCACTATGAATAATTAATGGTACATTAATTATTCATAAGCTAAGGTTAGCTATGTTAATAATTAAATTATAAAGGTGGAAACCTAACCAAAACCCTAATTCGAATTTAGGGCTTATCCTAATATTAAAAAGGGCTAAAATACCAAATTAGCTAATATTAACCAATCTAGAGCATGCCACCTGGCCCAAATCGATTGGGCAAGGTAGGGTTTCCATTTTGGACACCCAAATTAGGGCTTTTGTGCCCCAATTCGAATTGGGAGCAATTGGGGATGGAGGAGGAGGAGCAGCAGCCAGGCACCCTTCAGTTAGTAGAGATGGAGCAGCCCAAGACCGATTTGTGGTTAGTCAGTAAGAGGTTACTTTGTTGATTTATAGCATAGCCTCTCGTAGGGTGTGTTCTCTCTGTTTTCTCTGTGGTTTACCTGTTAGACTAACCCTTGATTGATATGGTGAGTATTCTTATCTCTAGTCTCTGTACGTGCTTTGGTTGATGGTTTAGTAGTTCTTTGCTTAGTTAGCACTCCGGAGATGGGGGATTACGGGGGGGTAGAGACCTCTGAGCCCATGTATTGTAGTATGCTCCTAGATAGAGCCCTGTATTATTCCCATTAGTTGCGGCCATTGGTACAAGAGACCACTTAGGGTCATAGATGCTATGGATTGGCTTAGCACCGAGAAGGGACACAGTGGTGAAGTGGGGGTGGGGTCTTGCACGAACATAAAAGGCTCCTGAGACTCCTACAGTGGGCTAGGCCCGATAGCCGGTCACGTAGAGGGCCGGGTATGGGTCTGACACTCCCTGGGTGTAGAGGTGTGACCCGTATGGGGCACCTTGCACTTTGAGTAGATTTAGGGTGAGTAAGTCGGGTACGGATGGGGGGGTGGCTGATGCGGCATCGTATTCTCTAGCTCACCCATGGAACCTTTGTGATCTGGAAGGGGGGACGCTTCCCGGCACGCCTCATCATCGGGCCGGGCGCCATGAACCCTGGAGTAGGCTCGTAGGGTGATACCTTGAGTCTGCGTCTCCGGAAGGCTATAGCGAAGCCATAGCGTGAATCGACCCATCTGCAAAGTGTGCACAGGAGGGGCGGATGGAGTGGACAACCCTAGCCGATGTTCTATGCGCCTAGCGCCGGGTTATACTTCCGTCTGCTGATCTCTTGAGACCGAGCCGTCAGTCCATCCTCACAAGAGTCTGAGCCGGGGTAGAACCGCGGGTTTGGGTGTTTTCCTTAGTATTAGATGCATATTCTTTGCCGTTGGTATTTGGATGGATGTGCCACCCTTCGTGGTGGTTATTTATATATGATTTATGTTCGGTGCTAACATGTATTCACGCTTCCGCGACGTAGGAGCCCCATTGAAGGCGTGGGCCGAATGACCCCTCTGTGTCCTTCACTTGAGCATCTTCTTATAGATGGCCCGAGTTAGACGGAGGGCCCTGCTCGTGGCGAGTTGGTCGCCATGGGAGGGGAAAGTCCCCGTATGTATACGTCCGAGGGTCGTATATATTCAGGGAGCGTCACAGCAGATGCTGGCAAAAAATGAATTATGACAAGTTTATTAAAGCTAATAATTGGCTATTAGAAAATTGTTATATTAAGATGGGTAATAAATTCTGGAAACAGGTTTCTGGAATCCCCATGGGATTCGCATGCAGCCCATGCTGGTGCAATATGTATCTTGCATGGTTCGAGTTAGTATTTATTAAAAGCTTAGCTAAACAAGGCAGATATGATGACATCAAGATGTTTAGGCATGTGTTCAGATATATAGATGACCTTTTGGCCATTAACTGCCCAAATATCAGGAATTTTTTAAGCTGCTTGCAGCAAGGGGAAGTGGATGGGATCCAAATCTATGATATGAATTGTTTAGGCATTAAGGAAGAGACTATAATGTCTAAAAGCAATGTTCCAAGTGGATTTTATGGCAGCAAAGCCAACTTTCTGAACATGACTATTCAGGTTGCTAATAGGCTCCTTGGAATCTTTAGAACAACCCGATTTGATAAAAGGGATAGCTTGCCTTTTAAAGTCACTAGGTTTGTGCATGCCGCCAAAGTGGCAGACCTTACATGCAAGCAAGGAATGTAGCACTCTCTCAGGTGATGCCGTATATGTACGTGAATTCTGAACCCATTAGTGCTGCCAAAGACCTTATGGGGTTAATGGATAATTTCTGTCGTAATGGCTTTGATAAGCATGGAATATGTAGCATAATAACAGGGGGTTACTTTTGTATTTTTGTACGCTTTTCACTAAGGTTTTGCTATGATTTTGTGGTGTATTTCAATTGATGTACTAATGCGTACATCTAGAGTGCGCATACGCTTTCATTGTTTTTTATGGCACTTAGACAATGGTTTAAGTCCTTGAAAAAAAAAATTTGTAATATAGCATGCAAGGCTCGAGAGCTGTCACTTTAGGGTTCTCCTAGAATTAGGGTGCTTCCGATTCCGTCCTTTGGGTAGATCAAGCCAGGTTTCGGATTAGGGGCGGTCTTGGCCGCCAGCTCCTTTGGGAGTTCACGGAATATTTTTTGGCTTCCGGAGTTTCGCTATGGCGTAACCATGGAGGGATTAGACGGGTTGGAGGGATTAGACAGGTTGGAGGGATTCGTTTACAATTTTTGCAGGGCAAAAGGAAAAAGGCAGAGTCCCGATTTGTTCCCGTGTGAACTTGTTAGCATATTTCCCAGAAATTTCGTATGTACTAGAGCGTGCCCCCGGAAACCCCCCAGTGAAGATGCATGTTTTGGTATCAAATGGGTAAGGATTAGAGAACCGCCTGTGGGCGGAAAAGAAGGCTGAACCTAAAGTTTTCTGTACTGCATATTTGGATGTAGATTGGTCAGCCCGAGAGTGAATTTGAGATCGCTGTTTGATTGAACAGAGAACAGAGATGGGTCGAAACTGTGGGCTGTGAACCTTGGCGAAGCCGAGACCCCTGTTTGAGCAGAGAATGATTCGAAAGTGCCTTGGGCTGGATTCTTTGGTGAAGCCGAGACTGGAAGTATGTTTTTGGAAATGCTCATTTCTCCTGTAAATAAGGGTCGATTGTACTAAGCATCCTGAGCAAGGTCGTTTACACTGGAAAGGTTTCTGTCGACGACCATGAAGATATTTGCATTATTTCTCTTTGAATTGCTGGCAATAGTTTTCTATCTGCAAAAAAGTTCTGTCTGATGCAACAAGTCATGCTCCTTCTTTCTAGGTATTTTCTTGCATGCACGCTTCTTCCTCTCTAATATATTTTATGTTGTAATGCAAATTGGATTGATTTGAGAAACTCAATGCTTCTACAGGGATATGGCAGCATCTAGAAAAGACAAAAAAGGATTATGCAGAGTTATATTTTTTAACCGCTTTATGATGTCTTCTATGCTTCGAGGTCCAACCTGGGATGCGGACTGGACCATTCCGAAGTTGAAGGCCCCTGATTTTTCTGTTTGCCTTTGCAACGTGGTCGCTACACATGTCTCTATCAGAAAACTTCAACTTCGCAAATTCAGATATGTATCCACCTTGAGCCTTGGGATGTCAGTAGACAGATTGAGCAGCATTTTCTTCCACGTCGGAGTCTCCTTATAGGTAATGGCAATGGCATGGTGCCACAGTACGCGAAAACAAGTATCTCTGCCACTCTGGCTGATATTCAAGAAGCTTTATATCGATCTAGGATCTGCTGTAGAGAAGATGCAAGTAAAACAGATGATTCAGAAAGCAGATTATTTGATGCACTGAAAAAAGCCATGAATGATTCTGATGTTAATACAGCCATATATTGGTTTGCCAGGATGCTTGGAGATGGTATGAGTCCTATATACTTGACTGCCATGCAACTATTTACTGCCTAAGACAATGCTAGCCTCAACCGTGGAGCCTGATTGTAAATGTAATGCTATCTCAAATCTTTTTCTGTATAGCACTTTTTCTACTATTCATGATCAAAGTTTGCATCAATGATTAGGCTGAGATAGGTTCTTAGAAAACTAGCTTGCTCAGATTTATGGTAAACCTGGAGCTCTGCAGGATGCCCGTGCAATGTTTGATAACATATACATGAAGAATATATTATGGATTGTAATGCTTTCCATGATAACATGCATGCATACTTTTGTTGGATGAAGCTATAAGTGCCCTTGATTATCAACGATATAGTGGATTTTTTACCTTGGGTGTGGCATTGTTCAATGCAATACTGGTTTGTTTACCTTGGGAGTGGCATCCTTGTTTTGGAGTAAGGGGTGGAAGTTTGGCAAAGAGAGTAACTAGTAAATTTGAAGTTTGGCAAGGACGAGAATAAGAATGGTGTTTTCTAAATACTTGTGTTTTATATATGCAAAATTGTATTCTTTAACAATTTGGTCAACGTGTAACTAACTGCACATAATGTTTGTTTTTGTTAGGGCCCGAAGGGCCCAAAATTTTTTTTAAGATAACTAACACATAAGTACTATTATAATATTAATTAACACAAATTAACACAAACTATTACATCTAACAATTTTAAATTAAAATCCCCCTTAAACCCCCTTTGGTTTGGGTGCATATTCACACGGGGGGTTACGTAGGGCAGCGAGCATGCAAGTCTAGACAATAATGTTTAACTTGTGTAAAAAGTCAGTTATAAACAACCGTATTTGGCTTAAACTGTTCTATGAGCGTATAAAGGTATGGTGATGGGCTAAAAATTCTGGAACCTATATCTAAATAGCATGAATGGAGTATTTTGGATATAAGGAGATGCATATCGATAATGATTCAGTTAAAGCCCAAATGGGAAAAAAAAGGGAAAAAAATAGTTAAGGGCTGAAGATAGTTGAATGGGTTTACAAGGGGACAAAAAATCCCGATTTGACTAAACCTAAGGTTATAGAAACAAAGAGAATTTAGGGTTACATTCTCACCGGTCAGATTGAATTCACGCCCAATTTTGGCGCAAAACCGCGGGCCTTGAGCATCGGGCGTGCAAATCCAAAGGGCGTGGCAAAAGATCGAGATGCCCCGTGATTAAATTTAAGATTTTGGAGGCAAAAATGGCTTTATCTTTGCGATGACGAGGGGATGAGGAAGCACATGCAGATATTGCTTTTCTTTGAACGTAAATATTCAGAAAGAGAGGTGCGCCCGTGTCATTTGGGCTAAATTACGGATCTTCAAGAATGGAGAGACAAGGCGAGAGGAAGAGGGTTTGATGCCAAAAGGAGCTTTGGCTTAAAATATTGGAGGACATTATGCTAAGAGGACTAGCTCCTTCAACCGTGGTAGGAAAGCAAAATTTTCCCAATGGGGGAGCCCTTCTATGGAGCATTACGCGTTCAAAACCCAAATTGATAATGATTTTTCAAGCGGGAGCATGATGATCGTATTTCAATAAATGGGTCATTTGTTATGATAGAAGGAATAGAAATAGCGTAAATAGAGAATAGGTGAGGCCAAATGCTTGAGCTGGTCCCAATCCAATATTTGGCACTTGTGAGGTGTGATCCAATAGCCTTTAGGCATTTACGTTTACATTTTGAGAAATATAAGCATGAGAACTTAAATGCATTGGTTTTTTCTGTTTTTATTATGATAATGGCGGGATGATTGCTTGGTGAAGCCAAATGCATTAGGTTTCAAATCACGAAAAGCATCATTAATCTCTTCCAGGATATCAAGGATTAAAAGGTCTATCTGATATAAAGAAGGAGCAGTAGCAGAGGCAATCCAATTTAATGCACTCATGTTGCTTCATGCAGTCTCTAGAATAATTATTTCTGACACCATTTGATTGGGCCGATTCTTCCAAGGTCTTGAAAACAAGCTAAAGAAGCAACTCTGTTTTCTTCATTCTCGCATCGAGAGTTAGAAGAAGAGCTAGGGCTAGATTCGTTGGTCCTTTACCATCAATTGTAGGAGGGCCTTTAAGGCATCAGATTTTTTATAGAGATCTAAATCAGGACAAAAGCTTTGTACAATATCGTAATGTTCCTCCATCCGTCTGTTTTTTGGGAAAAAAAATGCTGCTGGACTTCTGCTGCAGCCCATTTAGCATATGATTTTTCGGGCCGCATATGATGGAGCGGGATGGATCAACGACCGCATTTTTATTGATGGCAATTGTCAGAGAATTATGCACTCTCTCTCCTCTCTCTATCCTATTGCCCCGCCATACCGAGGATTGGTGATACCAAGCCAATTGCATTGTTAGACAAAGGCTTATTCACTTAGAAGCTTTGAAGCCCAAGATTTTTAGTGCTTTTGCCAATTATTCAAATCTTGCTCTAGGCAAGTGCAAGCGTAGCTTCTCAAGACAATGTGTTTTATTCCACATTTGTACATGCAGGTTCATCTCTCAGATCCATTGGCAAGTTTATTCCAAAGATTATCTATTGTAGCATGCCAAAAGAGGGGATATATATATTTTTTGATGGATAAATGTTTGAAAGCAGCATCAATAGTACAGCCTAGAATTGTAAGAGGCACTTCATGTTAAATGCCCAAAGAAAGCTGTGCATTAAACGTGTCTTGTTTAGGCATAGTATCTTAAGATGATAGTTTCAGATAAGCATCAATTGTATTGAACTAATGCAGTGGCATATACTCTTTCCTAATATTGAGGGTTATGGACTGGTTGTACAAATGATAAATTCGGGAGATAGCGCCTAGGTTCAAGATTGTAATTTTTGTTCTATCATGAATTTCGTGCATAATATTCACTTGAATATGATCTATTATCTGGTTCTATTTCTTTATCTGCTGGATTTGATCAAGGGCAAAAGGGATACATTTGGTGAAGGAAGGAAGGAAGGAAGGAAGGAAGGAAGGAAGGTACTTTTATCATCCGAGGAGACCAATCGGGCCTATGGGACCCAATACAAAAACGAAGTGCAAGCGGATTACTTGCCGGATTAAAACCCCCACTGAAGGGTTTTCGAGGGAAAACTGCGGCTAAAAGCAATCAACCGGCCTGATAAACCGCGGGCTAATCATATAAAATGCGTAAACATCCCAATATATACGGCCATGCACCACCCGTAGTGCCTAGTCACGGATGGACCAGCGGGGCAAATGTGACCTCAAAGGTCCGATTACCTCCCGGATGTATGACCCCTGTGGCACGCATCGACGGTGTGTTCATCAAGAAATGCAAGGGCACGTCCGCCGTACTAAGGGAGCGTGACCGCCCTGGACCGAATCGAACACCGGCAACTCGAAAGTGTGAGACTCATCCTCAATGGCACCCGCTTGACAAAGACCGACAGAGTCTGCGCCCCGGCGGGGCTCCCCAATCCACCCTCGCCTGCCTCGAGCGCGAAGATGGTGGGCACCGCGGGCGAATGGAGGCAATGAGTCTCCGCTTTTCGCGGGCAACGGGGAACGCAGAGCCGTGGCCCCGCTAACACGGGTTGATGTGCTCCCTTTGTAATGGGCCATTTTGACCTGCTCTAGAGCAATGGGGTCCCGTGAGCTTTGCCAAGGAAACAAGCATCTAGGGTACTCCCGCGTCGCCACGATCGGCGCAGCGCCACCAGACGATCCGGTGGTGCCCCGCGACGCTCCATCCGGGCGAACCACCGATCTCTCTTACCCTCCAATGTGCCTAAGCCGTTGCGGACTCATGGCCACGGTGTAAGCCAAAGGAGCCGAAGCATCACCCATAGTAACCACTTTTCAAAATAGACGATGTGTCTATCAAGGGTGCCACCGGCGCGCAAGAATCCGGTTCGCAGCGTAACCGATAGGGACTCAAGGTTTCACCCCGCGCCCGCGGCTAAAAATGCCTTCGTGACTTTTGCTCCAAGTCATTCCGTGTCGCTTAAAGAGACGACCTGGCCCCAAACCTCGACCCCGACATTGAAGGATGTGCTCGGCCAGTCTCGAGCAGATGTGACCATGGCCCCAATCATATAGCTCACCGGGTGATTTGTTGTTCTCAAGATGGCATAAAGCGTTTTCCACACACACACGGGCAGCCGATAGACGCCTCCCGCCAGAGCGAGGAGGGGAACTCCACCCCTAGGTACTTGTAGGTGGGCGTGACGCCCACAGCCGCCCCCCGATATGTGAGTGCAGGAGGCATGGGGTGACGTGGAAGAGGATATGAGAACCACCCCGGGTCTTGGCGGATTGACGCTGCGCATGTCCAGAGCGACAAAATGTGTCTAGGGCATCCAGGTGAGATCAAGATAGCTTCGGGTGTGGGAAGGGCCAACATCGTCCGCGATAGATGAGCCGGCAGATGACCTGGTGCAAAAGCCGTGATGCCATCCCCATGCTCGATGAAGCTGGGGCTCTAATCGGACAATGTAGAGGCCAAAAGTGTTGGCGAGGGGGCAACCTGGGACCTCGATACTCTTTGGTGAATGCTTGGTCTGGCTTTCACGATCTGCCAAAACAACTCTCATACAACTCGTATATGGCATTACGCATGGCAGTGGGAGCCCCAGCTGACGCAGTCTAGCCTACGCCTTTTCCGGGGGACAGATCAAAAAGCTTTAAGTCCATAAAGCAAAGAATACAAGTCCAGCCGATGATTCGGTTTCAATCGCCCCAGCCAGAAAAGATATGGTCAATCGCTGAGTGGCGGGGTCAAAAGCCGGCCAGGCGGGAGGGGCTCGCGACATCCGCCGCCTTTTACCGGGTCAACCGCCGCTTTCGAGAATGCCACCCAACAGTTTGGCAAATACTGAACTGACCATGATCGTCCGGTAATTGGCTGGACAGTGTGGGTCGCCCGCCTTGTGAATGGGAACAACCCTGCTTGTGGTCCATTGTCGGGGGAAACCCTCCTGCAATGCTCTGTTGAACAGGGTAGTGAGGACCGAGACAAGCCGCTGCCCGGGCCTAACTTGAGTAACTCCGGCTCACGATACCATCGTAGGTCACCGCCTTCCCATTAGCTAGCCGCTGCCGAGGCCCTCCTCAACATCCTCGCCCACGAACCAATGGGGCCATCCTGGGGTATATGCACGCGTCCCCTGGCGGGTCATAGAGTTTCGCCGCAAGTGATCGCTCCCACCGCGGGTGTGATGTCCCCAGAGGGCTGGGCTGGCCTTCAAGCACTCTCACGCCAAAAGGTTCGAGGATGAGTGTCCAAAGAGTCAACATCTCCCCTCGATAAAGCTTAGGAAGGTACCGCTTTGTGTCCTTCCCCGATGGGCCAGACGTGTGGTGGCCTAAGCCGGTGCAATTGATCCGTATCAGGACGGAGGTGCCGCCGGCGTTTTTACAAACCGCATCAAACCATCGGTTACTGAATGTTGCCGACTCGAGCTTAATGGGGTCCGCCAAAGATTCCCGTCCGGCCAGATCCTGCATTAGCTTAAGTCGTACCGGTCCACCACGCTTCTAGTGGGAGGGTTCGCAGAATTACCGGAGGGCGCCCATGAGCATCGGCTGGTGTAGTCCTCCGCCGCCATAATCGAAGTCTCAATCGAGGACGGCGAGGGGTCGGGTATATGGGGGCTCCCGCGCTCGGCCAAACCAGGTCAAATAAAGTGGGAGGTGATCTCGAAGTCGACCTCCTCATCCCGGCCCATGTCGCGTGCCCACCCGGAAACGACCGATGAGATGCATATCTTGCGCAACTACAAGCACATAGTCCACCACACTAGACCCTCCCCTTGATTGTCCACATGCGCATGTGCACTTGCGTGAATCGGGCCACCGCGGAAAGGCCATTGCAAATTATCAAGTCAAAAATGCCACATAGCGGAGCAATGTCGCCAAAGCGAAAGTGACACGGCTGTCATCCGACCGCGTGGCGAGGCTATATTTGCGGGCGTAGGCTGCCAGACACATCGGGCCCGAGGGGGTCAAGTCGCATGGGCTGCTCTACTCCGTCCCTGCATTGAAATCTCCAAGAAGGACGACCCTACCCAACTAGCGATCTTTCTTTGTATGTCATCATATAGATCGACATACGGGTCCATCCTATCCGTGATCGGGGTGGCTGCGATAGAAGGTCTTGTGCGTGAGGGAAATAACAGCGCCGAGAAAAAGAGGGTTGCCACCGGTATTATGACACGAACCCGAAGTACCGGTTGTGTCTGTCATTTCCGAGGGTAACGAATGTGCCAAGGTTGTCCTAGTAGTAGCAAGCCACTCCCCCATGACCCCGCTGTGGCGATAAGCCAAGAAACACCAATGTACCTTTTGGCCCTTGCATCATTACCAACCGTGTTGCTAATGTTTGCTTGTTTGGCTGCAGGTACGGTGTTTCTTCTACTTCATTTTGATCAAATCTAGTTTCATAAGGAATGGATACCAGAGGAAAACATGTTGTTTTGAAGATACCAATTTGGGAAGTGGTAAATCTGAACTTGTTTTTCACAAACTAAGGTATGCGAGTTGAGATAATTAAGGATGGAGCAAACTATGCTTAGGCACACTGATGACTCTTTCTTGATATATGCCTATACTTAAATATTGGCAAACCGCTATGACTTTATGGCGATTTAAAATCTAAAATATGTAAGTTTTCATTAGCGTATTTGGGTTGCATAATTATAATGACAAAAAATCAGGGATTATAGCTTCAAGCTTAAGACTCTTCATGGCTCTTCATGTATGAAACAGGAATATTATGTGAAAGAAAATTTGTACATTCCAAATTAATGGTTACATGATTGTTTTGATTAAAAATGTTAACATGGCATGTCTTTGCTTTAAAGAAAATCTGGTAAAAAATGGATAAATTAGTTAATCGTAAAATGCATTTGCATCCCTTAAGGATGTAAAGCGAAAACTTCATCGTTTAGTGATAGGCGATAGAGGTAAAGAATTAAAGGATGATTATCCTAAAATGTAACTGCACATTACAAGATTTAATGAGGGATTCTAATGGCCTGTACGGTTCAAAAGTTTAAACGCATGATGATAATGGAGATAATTATGGATAACGTATGTTTGAATAAATACAAAAAGTGATATAAAACTTTGATTGAACATAGAGTGTGTATGTTGACATTTAGCCTAGTAAAGGCAGCTGGTCAGTGGATAAAATGAATTAGAATCTGATACTAAAGGAGATGATATGCCATTTTAGGCTAGCTCAGCCTCTATATGGGATGATAAAATTACCAAGGGATTGACCAAGGTATGTAGCAGGTCTAGTTAGGCTTTTGTCAAGGCTAGTTCTGGCTGGGTTTTTTTTTTTTTTGAAGGACGAACAAAAAGTTTAATAATGAGCAAGAATAAGTACACAATGAATATTTCTCATCTAGTTGTGTAAACACAGGAGGATGCTGCTGGAACACGAGCCTGCGACACCATGTGCTTACTCCAAACTAGATAAGTAAAAGGAGATAAGGCCCTGCTTAAGAGTCTAACCGCATTCAACCTGTAATGGCGTCAAATCCGATATGACTACCAAAATCTCAGGAGAATTTGAAGATGTAACTTGGTATTTCGACAAGACAGTATTATCTTCAGCCAAATCAGCCCACTGAAGTGGAGCAAAGCGACCACATGCAGCAGAAGGATCAGAATCACGTATAGCAAGTGCAGAGGAGAGCTGAGATGCAGAGGTGTTAGAACCCTTAGCTGACTTTCGAGGTTGATGAAGAGCCAGTGGATGTTTAGGTGGAGGGTGGGCACCCGCGATGATCAATGTCCATGTCATCGCCCACGAAGCCGCTTCCCACCTGCTCTTGCGACCTCTGAATTTCATCCAACCTTTGCCTCTGTTGATCCAGCAGCAGAGGCGCGGGACCAGTGGCTGGAATAGATGTAGAAGAAGTCACAGGGGGATAAGATACATCCATTGAAGAAGGAGAAGAGCTAGGAATAGGATTTGTAGCATAGGCAACCGGAGGAGCCTGCTAGTAAGACTTCTGAAATTGAGCAAAAGAGAGGGGCTTCAAGGAACATGAGAGCTAGCTCTGGGCCATTTAACAAACGTAGCTTGAATGGAAAGAACATGGGCCCACTTTGAACAACAATTGTCTGAGGCAGATCACGATGAATAGGGCGTGCTACACAAATCTTAGTAATGCCATTGGCTATAGCATGTTGCAAGTGAAGTCCAATCTCACTAGCAATAGCAGAAATGAACTCAGGATCTTGAAATTCTGGAGGGAAAGCTTCAATAGCAATCCAGAATGGAGCATGCAAGGCATCTGGCTTACCGAAAAGAGCGTGGGAACATCTTCGATACAACAAGAAATGTTTCCACAAAGGATCGACACCTCGTTCTATGAGTTGAGCCACCGGCTCAGGAGACTCAAACATTAAGAGAAAACAACATTGATCTTTGCCCACGAGCTTGATCGATTGATACGCAGGAAGCCCTAATTTGTGCAGATGCCCAGATAACCAAGATCCAACGCGCTTCAAATCCAAGAAGGGACCAGTGAAGTAACAAACAACAGAGCATGCAACTAATTGCTCCACATGGCGGCGGTGAGTCTCATGGACCGACCGCACCAGGGGGCCCCAAAGCGCCAAAAGTTGACTGCACTCCTGAATCTCATAAAAATTTCAGGTGGTGGTAACAAAATATCCATGGAATCACGCTTGGCCGCAGAATCTTTGAAGATAGGATGCAACTTCTTTCTTATTATTGTCCACCATGGTGGCAATGGCCTCTGAGACACGAAGTGACATGGCTGGAGATGACACACCTTTGCATAGCTAGCCCCGATTATGTAAAATGAGGGCTCTTATTGTTGAATAAGATGGAAAGGTATGGGGTAAATGATGTATAAATAAGGAGAATATGAAGTATAAAATTTAGGTCGATGCCGGCATTAAACATTTTTGAATTTTGTTACCAATTGTGTAAAATGAGGGCTCCCTCATTGTTGAATAAGATGGAAACCTACCAAGAGGAAGGATGTAATTGTAGTATAAATAAGGTAGAATATGAAGTATAAAAAATCTAGATTCGGCAATCTTAGAAAGAGAGAAGCTCATTGATAGGCTAGTTACATTTTGCAATGGGAAGCTAAATACACCCGATAAAATGTCTCTTTTTATTCTCTTGATTTGCTAGAAATGCACCCAATACATCCTTATCATAAATTTGCCGTAATGCACCAAATACATCCTTACCTTTCATAAAGATAGATGGGTCTCTCATTTGCAATGGGCTGCCAACGATTGGCAGCCCTCCAGCTTCACTTGTAGGCGAAGGGAGAACTGTGGGGGCGACACCGGGGCAGGGTGGATTACGTGCTAGCGGGGCGAGCAATGCCTACACTTGATCACTCGCCCGGTGTCGGGGACGGTGGCGGGGCGGAAGTAGACTCCCACCATCAGCCCTGTTCTTGCGGATAGATTGGCGGGCCAACCGAAAGCACCCATTGCCCCAACACCCCATGTACCGGTTGCGCCTCGGACTATGATCATCGGCGGTCTATGCGAGGATGCTTGAGCATGAGTCGCCGGGAGTGCTGCAACTCCCCACACTTCAACGGCCAGACGGCCCGGCTGAACCAGCTCCTTCGAGGGTAGGGGCAGATGCTTTGGGAGAGACCGCTCTCGACGATCCCGTGGGCTGCGCAACCACCTTCCCCAATCAATGGGTTCGATGACGAATGTCGGGGAGCTGAAAACGATGGCTCGCCAAGTCTTTGGACCCCACCATTCGCCCGCAGTCCGTCCCGTCAATACCGCTCCTTCCTCAAGACCAAGAAAGCTGGGTACCTTCGGGAGCACCAAAGAATGTAGATGTTTGGTCTTCTAGACCGCCACCCTAGGGCCTTACGGAGAAAGGTCTTGAGTAAGCCCTTTGCATTGACCCACAGGGAAATATTACCCCGGAACAATGGGTGAGATACTTGGCGGCAGGTGTATGACCCAATGGGAAGCCGCACACCGCATACCTCATGAACAGGCCAGTAATCGGTCATTCTTGAAGGGATGTCATAATGGGCCCGCACCTCGCTAGCGGGAAGGCAGCAGATTTGGATGGTATCTTGGCCGGAGCTTCTCAAGTGGGTCGGCCCCCAATGGTGCGGTTCTCCAAAGACTCTTCAACGGGGCATTGCAAGAAGGCTTCCCCAAGACTGGACTACCGTAGAGTTGTGCCCATATACAAAGCGGGGGACCCCACCCGACCAACTATCGTACCATTATGGTGGGGCCTCATCTTTGCCAAGTTGCTTGCGGGATTCTTGGCGATTGACACTTTGGGCGGGGAGGATGGAGAAGTGCGGGCTCGCCTGTGAGCAAAGCCCCCCCGCGATTCTACTATTGACCATATCTTCACTCTGCGAACACTCATAGAGGATAATGGGTCGGCCTTGAGAATGCATTGTTGTTTTGTGGATTTCCAAAAGGCTTTTGACCAAGTGCCTGGGATAAGTTGTGGGATGATTGAGGCGGCTAGGACCCCGGCCGACTTGCGTAATGCTATATACGCACTATAAGCAGGCTTGCTCCGTCTCACACCGTCGGGGAGCCCGTTGTTAGTAGCATTGGGGCGCCCACGGCTGCCCTCTATCCCAAGCGCCGGCTTGTACATTGACGGCCTAGAAGAATGGCTAGCTGAAAGGGGAGGGAGGCGCCAGTTGATGCACCACATAACCGCAACTCATATATGCCGATGATGTTGGCCTGCCGCATATACCCTGTGAGGACATGCAACGCCACCGGATGCTTTGGACACTTTCTCGCCAATTCATCGACATGAGAGTTAACTTGCCAAGACAAGGGTGTCTTCAGCCGGGGTCCCATCATCCCGGCACCCACGTCTTCCCTCATTCACTTAGTAAGGTGTAGTGGAGGTGGCTCGCCTTTTATAAGTATTTGGGCATTGAGTTTTCTACTACCACACACCGGGATGCATCCATCGTTTCTACGGATCACCGCAGTCGGAAAGCCCCGATGCAATGCAAAACAACAAATACAAGGCGTAGGCCAGATGCATGGGGTCACCAGCACACTTGTTCGTGGCCTTGGTTGAACCGGGTCCTCCTCTATGGGGCGTAAGTGTAGGGGCGGTGATATCCCCTCACCACTTGGAACGATCTAGAGAGCAGTACGTAAAAGCTTTTTTGGTCCGGGCACCGGGAGTGAAATCCACGCCCCATATCGCATCTTGCTCCAAGAGACAGGCTTCCTTCCATTCTGAGGGTCTGTACTGAACGTCACATTATTTACTTCGGAAGGTGGTGGCTATGGATGAAGCCCGGCTGCCCAACCTTGCTTTGGCAAGTGGCGATGGGCCCCCTTGGCGACTCAAAGCCACGGCTGGAAAGACAAGCAAGCCCTGGTTCGCTATGGAATGTGCGTAAAAACATGGATGTGGACCAATTGCATAACTTAGAAGGAACAAGGCCGCCTTGAAGCAATACTTGGATGCTTGCTTCATGGCCAAGCTTTGGGATGAGGCCCCTGTCACATGTCAAGGTGGCAAATTATCGACAGCCGGGTTAATCCCATGCTCACGAGGGGCCCACACCACTACTGCGCACCCATCTACCCATGAAAAGCCGCGGGGTGATTGCTTCCATTCGCGACAGTGCACACCACCTCCGCATTGAGGCAGGGGGAGATGGATTCGGGAGCCGCGTGAGGAGGACAGAGTGTCTTTGTCAGTTTTAGGCCATTGAGGATGAAAGTCACGCCCTCCGTGCCTGTCCGGCGTCTGAGCATATCGGGGGCTCGGTATGCTTTCGGTTAGTTGTGCCCCATCAGGCCTTGCATGAGCTACCGAGCCGCGGCCTCTGTAGGCTTGTTGGGATCGTACCTCAGGGAGGTAATGGATCTGTGGACCGATTATGCCCCCCGTCCAGGCATTAACCTCAATTTGTACTTGTGATTATGTATATAAGCATGCGGTATGTCGGCATCCTTATTGCTACTAAGGTTTTTCCAAAGAAAACCCTTCCGAGTAGGGGTTTTTAATCGATAGTAATCTTTTCTTTGCTGCTCTCTCTCTTTGTACTTGGGTCCCATAGGCGGTTGGTCTCTCGTGGGCTATAAAATCATATTCTATTCTATTCTATTCTATTCTATTCTCGAATTCTATTTCTTAGGACTAGAATTTTTAATTTGTGATGGGTTCATTGACCTGTCTCTCAAGTTCTATTTCTTCGGACTAGAAATTTTTAGTTGTGAGGGGCTTCTATTTATATTTGGATAAGTGCATCTTTTGTTAGCCTACCATGGCCCTATAACATATTCAGTAACATAACCTTACATTAGAATTTTGCATGCCCCGTAGTGGCACTAAGAAATGAACTACGACATGTATACAAGAGTAGTAGGAAAGAGAAATGTTCATGGTGACCAAAATTTGCCATAATAAATTTCTTGTACTGAATAGATACTATGTGCATGTGTATATGTTCCTAAAACCATCTGACGTTTTGAGAAAAATGAAAGCGTAGATCTTGGTCCAATTGTGAGTGTCACCCCGGACAAAAAGCAAAGATTTCACGTCAAACACATCATCAAGATATCACCCATTTTAGGCGAATAGTTGCAAAAAACACAACAAAAAAAAAAAGCCGAACAAATGACACGAGGTTCCCATACGACCTTTCGAAAATCAGCAAAGGCATGAGTTGTTGCAAGAGGACATCATGTTGCAACACACGGGAAAGGAAGGAGAGAGAGGGACGAGCATGGCCGGAGCTCGAAGAAGAGAAAATTTGCTGACGTGGCATGGAAAGTTTGGGTGATGGGGTACCTTTGTGTATAGGCTAGAATTGCACTAAATCGTGCACATTAGGTTAGGCAAGCCTGCTAACTAAAAAGTAAAAAATTGGGAAAGAACAAGCATTAATGTCTTGGGGAATGTTAGGGATATGGAAGACGGTGGAGATGCTTCCAAGTAGGCTCAACCAACGGTTTAGGAGTTGGCAATATTTTGAACGCAAGTAGTGGCGACGGAAACTGGCCATGTAGAGATGCTTCTCGCATTGCATTTTTGTCCTTCGACATGTGGCGAAGGAGCTGCCGCTTCCTTCTCAAGCACAAACCATCTTCCTGGATTAGCTATGAACGTCCTGATTTTGCAAGGATTTGGATTGTCAATGCTGAAAGTTCGACCTCAAAAAGTTGCAGACAATTTGCTGCTGTTTTGTACGTACTTGGAGTGCGAGATTTAAGCATTATAGCTAATGATAATTGTGGAAATGGGCGAGAGGAAGGCATGAATCAGAAGATATCCAAAGAAGGCAAGCGTCTTAGTAATGGGCGGGCCTCTGTAGAAAGGTCTACAGCTGGGACTTTGAATGGAGGCACACGATATAGTGTGATTAGAATTGACAGTAATGGAATTTGGAAGCCTTTGAGCCTCACCTCTTCTGAAATGGTGCTTAGCTTTAACCTTTCTCATCCATAAACAATTCACTAAATGCAAGCATATTCATCTGGAGCCCATTTATGCTAGATTAGTGTAGTAAGAGATCATACATTTGATTTTAATTTAGGGAAGTGTAGGATCATGCATTTGATTTCATCTTAACAATGTCGATAGGCATAGGCAGGCTTACTTTTGGCTGCATCCCATATGCGATATGTCCCAGAATCTTTGATTACTTTCATAACTTCCACCGTGCATACAATGGAGCCATTATTTACTTAATTCATGTGGTCTTCACCACATAGTAGGGTCTTTGTGCCAGCTTTATAACTTCGTCATCTAATTGTGGTCATGATGATAATAGTGTGAGAGCAGAGACTGCAACTGCAGCTTGTTCAATTGAAGCTTGTTTCGCATCTGTTCCCTCTAGTTTATATTATAAAGATATTGAAGAAAGCTGTTTCTTAGTTGTTTTGTATGCTCATGAATGAGAGAGTTTTATTGACAATTAGTTAAAATGCATCATATGCTGGGTGTATACCCTAGTTCCATTGGCGGTTTTCTTGTCTTAATTGCTTTGTATGATCATGAATGAGAGATATCTTATTGATAATTAATAAAAATGCATTCTATGCAGGGTATACACCCTAGAGATATGGATTTATTAGCCAGTAGCTCCTTTATACCACAGCGATCAACAATTGCAGTTCGAAATGATAAGGTAACAGCAATGTTGCAAATCTGGTTTATCTGCCCCCATTTTAATGTTAATTTCTATTGATGAAGGTGCTCGTACGGATGGAAAATGTCCGGGCAGTTGTGTTCAAAGACTTCTGCTTACTTTTTGATGCGCGCCGGCCACGGTATACGTTTATTTTTCTGATTTCTACTTTCATCAGCAACTCAACATAACTTGCATTCATTTTTTTGCTAACATCTAGCATTGATTGGATGGGGTGTTAACTCCGAGCACTTGTTATGATTTTTTAATAAACAAGGACATGGATGTTCCCTTCGGCAGCTCTTCAACACAACTCACGTTCTTTATTCTCCTTGCCTATCATGTTTGTTGCTCCCAAAACTCCCTTCAGAAGTACTTAGCCTCGTAATCTCTCCTTACTTTGATATTTGCAAACGGATTGCTGGCAATTCCTGTGGTCATATGCTTTGTCACCTATTGCCTTTGAGTTGTTTTAATTGAAGCTTGCAAAAGGGCAAGCTTTCGATTGAAAACAAATGTGTGTTCCTTCTAACATCCAACAATGGGAATTGTTGATTCGATGGTGGGGTCTTAAGTCAGAGTGCTTGTGATAAGGACATGGAGGCTCCCTTCAGCAGCTCTTCAACATAATTCATGTTTTTGATTCCGCTATATTTGTTGCTCTCAAACTACTTCCAGTCCTACCTAGTCCCATAACATTCCCTTACTTTGATATTTTTCAGACAGATTGCTGGCAAACAGATACGTAATATTCCTGTAATTATATGCGTTGGCACCTATTCCCCTCGAAATTGGGATTGAGAGGGACATTAAGAAACTGGCTGGGTTATCGACTCTTGTTTACAGGCTGTACTGCTCCCATCTTACTCCCGCCTATCATCACTGCCCTTTATTGCGGATGGCTCCTCCTTACTAGTTTGATACGGTGCCCATTGTCACATATTCAAACATGAGATCTAGTATCCATGGAACAGTGGACAGGTTCCTTTAGATGAACAAATAATTTACTTCTTTTTTCCTGCCTTAAGGTGTTGTGAGTGCCCAACGGGTGCTCCGTTGTTCCACACGATTTTATTCCAACTATTGACTAGATATAGGTCATTTGGCAAAAATCAACCTGACATAAACCTTGGGACCTTGTTCCACACGATTTCATTCAACTATTGGCTAGATATAGGCCATTTGGCAAAAGCCAACCCGACGTAAACTTTGGGACTTTATGATAGACTATTTGTGCATTCGAAATGTCATTTCCCTGTTCTCAACAGGTGCCTGTATACAAGCTTCCTTAATGATAATTTATATTGGTTCATATTTCTTACTTTTTCTGAAGAACATGATTTGTAATTACTGCAGATGTGGAAGATAAAAGTCATATCCATAATAAGACATTAGGTGTGAACAGGGTCATAGAGAGGATACAAAATCATGTCACCTATATCATGTCTGCACATGGTTGTCAGATTGTTAGAGTACCAGTTTTAAGTAGAAGATATGGCCTCTTGCATATTATTGTCTATGTTTAGGAAGTAATACTAGTTCGTTTAATTTTGTAGGAAACGCCCATGTAAACAAGGAGCACTCGGCTGTCCAACAGAAGCACACAAGTTTGTAGCTGTTAGATCTGCTTTTTCTTTAAGAGGTGTTGCATTCAGTAGTTTTAAAGGGGCTGTCTATTGCCAGGGCACGGGAGGACTTTGCAAGTTCCATGGCAGACTATGCCCGTGAAGCATTGCCTAATCATCTCCAACCTATGCCATTCCATTTGAGAATGATCGAATGTTTACTTGAAGAAACAAGTGATTTCTTTCATCGGAAAGTGGAAAGGTGCAAACAGTATTTGTATTTTTGCATCACTGGCAAACACACGTTTGAGTTAATTGGCACTTTTGAAAAGTACAGCAACAGTTTGATTATTTAATCATTCTATGTAGACATGCTTATACTTGAAATAGTTTTTCTTTCTTAGGTAGGTTATGAACCCTAGTAAGAGAGGAAAAATAGATGATAATTCCGGAAGCTTTTGAAAACCATTATTTGCGCCAATTAAACTCCCATTTTAATTCTGCTGTGTAAGCCTGCAGTAAGGGGTTCTAAAATCAGAGATGGTTGTCATTGACATTTCCTCGAGTCTCAAGATGTTTGATGTCAAATTGTAAAATGTTGTTCGGAAGATACTTAATTCTGCTCTAAAGCCTTTTTCATGTTATTTGTGGTTTGCTCATTTATAGGAGATTTTGAGGATTAACTTTTCCAAATTTATTTTGCAAGGTTGAAAGCACTTGTTGAGAGAATTCTTCATGAGCTTAGCAGTGACTCTAGAATGGGGGGGTATTTGCATTTCTCAAACTATTATGTCTGTAAAAAAGACTCTCTCTGTGTGTCTTGCATGCAGGCTGCAGACATTGTTACCATTAAAAGCACATTGACAGAAGTCGAACATGATATTCGTGATACTCATCAGGCTATGGAACAAGTAATCCGTGTAAAATATGGTCTGAGTTTTTACTTTGGACAGTGGGCTTATTTTTGAGGTATCAGGTGCTAAATGATGATGAAATGCTCCAAGCATTATTTCTTGAAGACTTATCATTGAGTTGCACGAGGTAATCTTAAAATGGTGATAGTTCATATTGGATACCTTAGAGAATATTATCTTGTTACAGAGAGGACATGTCTGCATCTGAAAACACATACAATTTGAATCAAATGCGTCGTGCGGCTGCGGACATGCTTCTAACTTATTTGCGAGAGGTAAGATTTCTCCAGCAAAGTAATGCTTAAGCATGATATGCCGCCTTTTCCTGGAAAAGGGGGGCTTTTGATTTGCTATATAATTACTGGATGCTTGCTTGAAGAAATTGTAAACACGTTTTTTAAAAAGCTCTGTGCCCTAAAATGTTTTTGATACAATGCTCCTAAGTTTTTTTCTCCGACTGCGCCTTGTTTATCTGACGTATTTTTGAGACCTTCCGTGCATTTCTGTGCATTAGTAATAGAAACAGAGATTGTCTTGAACTCTAGTTGGAATGCTGTATCTATATTATGTGCAAAGGCACCAGGCTTAATGGCACAACACACAGGTTGATGATGCTGGTGCAGTCTTGGAAGAGTTGAGGAAGGACATGGATGCAACTCAGGAGGTTACTTTTATAATGAATATTTTTTTTTTTTAATCTAGTATTTGCAATTTTATCAAGTTAATTTACTTTTTCTGGAAAGGTTTGGGAGCTTGGTTTGGACAGTACTCGCAATAGAATTATCACCACCAATCTGTACATTAGCTTTGCAACCCTCTCCGTTAGCCTGTAAGGACATACGATATTTCTTGAAACTTCTGTCGATGCATGTTTGATAATATCCTTTTTTTTCTCAACAGTGCAACTGTACCAGCTTCTTTTTTTGGAATGAATCTTAGAAAGTGAGTCAGCATGGGTCTAGCCAAGTGGTGTATTGTACTCTGAAACCTAGAATCTTCAACAAGTTTTGAATCTCAAGTTTTGAGTTTCAGTGGCTGGGAAGAACATCCATTCATGTTTCAGTTACTAGTTGGAAGTATTTCCTTGAGTTCCATAACCTTAGGCCTGACGTTAGTGTTCTTGTTCCATGCTTGGCCTCGAATTCATGATAAACACCGGGCACAGGTAACGAGTTTTGTAAAAAGAATTTGCCTTCCCCCTTCGCTGCTAAGTTCATTGATGTCCAGGACCGGGCAGCATTACGTTATCTACTTAGCATGTAGATGACATAGATGATATATTAAAGGCCCTTGCTGAGCGAGGTATATGTTTTTCTAAAAGGAAAAGTATGAGTTAAACTGATAAAATAGTTGCATGATTTATGTGTTTTTGTGATTTTTGAACATACAAAGCCAGCATAACCGGTCCAGTGTCTAAAAGAGGAGTTCGAACTATTCTGAGTGCTCATCCATCATCTCAGTCTTTACGTCCAGGTAAATACCTTGTTTCATAGTTTAGTATGAGTATACATTACTAGTAAGGTTGATTGTTCGTTTGTGCAGAAAGAATTCGACCTTCTATTTAGTATTTTTGACCGCAACAAAGATGGCTAAGCTTGAGGTTGTTTCTTCTGGATAGATTTTTAGCTCTCATTCAAGTTATGTTGAGTTCTATATGGCTGCGTGTATATGTGCAGCCTGGAGAGTACGATGTTTTCTCCGAGAAAATGAAAAGTGGCACAAAAGAATAGGAGCAACCAATTGTGTCTCATTTTGCGTATTTTGTGAAAAGTGGGAAGGATAGGAGCAAATTTATAATGGTTCCATGAAGGCCGAAATGCTGTTGGAGTGCCAGATATCTGTAACGAAAATATTCTATATCGCAGGCAATGGCCCAAGGCATTAAAGTGATGGGCAAAGGCCAAGTTTGTTGGCCAATTTTGTTAGGTGAAATACGAAAATATTTGTAACGCACCTGTGAATGTAGTAGTTTTGTCTATATGAAGAATCAACCGATTTTGGCTGTCTATTTTGGATGGCCATTTTTTGCCATGTTGATTGCTAAGAACTTCAATAACTTCATCCATTGTATCAATCTGATCTGATTAGTTCTTTGTTTCAAAAATTTTGAAAATTTATTCAGCCATCATTTTCTTATGCTAAAATGTTTGGTTTTATCATTGATCCACAATTTTGCAACTCTACTCACTGCCTGAGAGAGACGAGCACAGTAGCATGGGGCAATCGAACCTTGAGGGCATAATGCTTGAGGGTCTTGACCCTGTAGAGCAAAACATCTAAGGCTGGTGCTTCGGCCTTCCATCTTCAAAACATCTGCCTCAACGGCCTTAGAAGAAGCAAATCCCCAGTGCCTGCCTGACTAGTAGTAAAACACCCTTGTTCACGTCACAATTCAAATACTAACCCCTATAAAAATGGCTTGTGGAAAGTTGCTTGTGTAAAGCATAGTTACCCGGAAGGAATACTTCCCTTCTGTTATACAAAATCTGAAAATGAATAAAGTTCAGAAACGCTTATATAGTTTGCCCACGCCCAATTCGTTTTGGGTTGGGAAAGGGTATTCTGGCAGTGGTCTGAGTAAGATTTCATTATTGTATTGTATGGAAAAGGATTAGTTTTGAGAAGCTTAAATGGCTCAAGGAGAAAACGTCTAAATTCGGCTGGGTGGCGACCATGCCTGGTCGAAATTGGGCCTGGGTGCAGCATCTTTTTTGGGAAAGCAGGGGCATCGGGCAGAAGAGATTTGCTGGCCGCTTGCATGCCAGAAAAGTGGAGCGGAGGGAGGGAGGCGCTTCTGCGGTTGTGCAAGATGGATGCCGCCATGGATCGACCAGGTAAGAATTGCAATCTCCTTTGATTCTTGTGCATGAGCCTGCTAGAGCATAAAGGTAAAGGGGGCCACATTTCGGCTTTTTTCAGCCGATTTTAAATCCAGTAATAGTTCTTGTTATGGTCAGTTGATTTCGGGTCACTTGATCAGTTGATTTTTGGGTTGCCCCTAGGGGGGCAAACCCTTGTTTATGTGGGCTTTTGGCATATCCTACGTATATGCTGGAATATACCTAGGATATGCTGTGACTGCTAAAAACCTACTCTTACCTGTAAATGTTAGGTCCGCATTGTTGATGTGCGGCTGGTGTGGGAACTGGTTAACCGGCACATATCGAGCAGAGGAGAAATAGCGGATGAATGCAGGATTAGGATGAGTAGGAAGGGGGAGTCGTCAACACACAGAAGCTTTGGGCATGGCGTCATGCAGCAGAGGCATTTCTGCAGATTCGACCCAATGTTTATCTGGTGGCAGAGGCAAAAATGTGGATGGTAAGTGAGTGCCAAGGAATTCCGGCATTGCAAAAACCTGCTGATGTCTCGAAGACGTCTCGAAGTAGCCGGATTAGGTAAGTTCTGCCATTTTTTGTTCTATCAGATATCCAATCACTCATATGGGATATGTCTTATGCGGGGAGCGGGCCTAGGTTATGAGATGGTTGCAAGCCATAAGAAAACGATGTTATTCTGCTAATTTGTCTGGAGCAAAAGCAGGGGATCCATCTTGCTTTGTTCAACCGAGTTTTCTTGGTTCAGGCTTGCTTTGTCTAATCCACTCTTGATTGCACATGGTGGATCTAGGATTAGCCTGCATCATTGGACAACGAATCCAAAGCCTGCATTTTTTTCGTTATCCCATTTTACTCTACGTATTAATTTCCTAATATTGCCAGATATGGCATGTTGAGCAAGCCGCATGACTCATGAAGAAGCAATCATTTCATTCTTTTTAAAAGATAGTTTTACCCAAGGCGAGGATGGATATATTGGACTAGCTCAATATATCAAGTAGCATCTTAGTTCAGCTTTGTGTAATGCTCAGCTTTTATGCTGGATGGGGTTCCTGGGGCCACACATGACAAAAGAAAAAAGAAACAAGCAAAGTAAGCAGTATCTTTTGGATCTTTAGACTCCTTGGTGTTTCTACAAATTTGTTGCCTAATTTGTGTTTTCTGTGTCATTGCAGATCCAGCATCGACCAAAACGGAAGTGTCAAGATTTTTGACGATAATGCTTCTCACCGCTTTAGGTAAACTCTTTGTGTGGATGTGTGGCTATAAACTCGGTGCGATTGTGCATTGGAAGTGCAAAGAGTTACCAAGCCATTAGATTGGCATGTGCACGGGGAAAAACTAGTTTGCATGCCTACGTTCAATGCAACCTAATAAACGTTGTCGGCAGACTTCTTTGGTGGAATTATCGGACACGTCTTCATATTATTTGCTGAAATTGTCTATGAAATAGGGGCTAGCTATGGACGGTGCCATCTCTGTATTTTGGAAGTGCAAATCTAGTTTTCTATTGCTCAAGTTCCAAAATATTTTGATGTAGCTGCTTGGAACGACCATTTCTCGGATCCAATTTTGCTTCTTGATGAGCAAAAATCGCATCTTTGTGGTCCAACTTGGCCTTCAAAAAAAAATCTCGAACTTGCATAATGGGCATTGCATATTGTTATGGCATATTGTTATTGCATATTGTTATTGTGCAATGGACATGCAATTATTTGGATTTAGAAAATTCTGCGAGTTATACTTTGTTAACAAGGCTATCATGCAAATATGGAGGTGCTTTGTTTGAAAACAATGACACTGCGCTCTGTTTTTTTTGAAACAATGAGTTGCATTTCGGATTCTTGATGTGTAATGATTAAATTGATAAAAGTAATATTTTGGTATTTCATGCTTTGTTTTTCTATAGTCTTCAATTGCGGTTAATTGTAGGAAGTAGAGATGTATATTGCATTTGTATATGAATGAACAAAGAAATGTGTGTGGTTAGCATCTTTGTCTGTTTTGCAAAGCTAGGAAAGGGCTCTCTTCGACATGGACCAATGGTGAGAAGATAAAGTTTCTTTTGCTTATTGTATTGATTATATTTCGGATAATTACTTTACGCTTATTCCATATTCATGTTTCCTTCATTTATTTAATTATTTGGATGTACATGCATGTTTGTTGCTCTCAAAATTAAATCCATCTGAACATACAATTCTTTCACAAGTCTGCATCAAGTTGGAGCAAAATAAATCTATCTCTGCATCATGCAATCTTTGGATATGAGCATGTGAGACTTTGGAATATGACCTCAAGGTACATTTCTTTAGGTGAGGACAGGGACGATTCTTGGTGTTATTAGTTGATTTTTAAGTTTTCAAGTTTGGATATGATGTTTAACATTTGTGATAGATGTTTCTAACAATGTATTGAAGGGGGCGTTTTTTAAGTTTAATGTGTACTTTCTCTTTGCAGCTTGATGATTACTCAGATTATTGATTGATTGGGCAAGTTTTGTTCTTTGTCGTGTGCTTTCTCATGTCATTAGAGAATGTGTTTTGCAATTTGTTATCATTCTTAACTTACCAGAGGTAAGATTTGTTAAAATATTGTTAGAGCTTCCTCCGGTGGAAATATTTCTCTAGGATTTGGTAGAACGCTCAAGAAAGGCAACAATAATAGAAGCAACTTCGAGCACTTTGTCTATGCATTTCAAATAATTCATATCAATAACCTCATGTTAATTGTGGAAAACCGGAATCAAACTTATTTCAAGTTCTAATTTGGAAAAAGAGAATTTAAAATTTTGATAACCCATTGCAAACTTTATCCTGTTGCATCCTTTACAATGAATCAAATTTCTCTGCATTATCTGCATATAAAATACATATTGTTCCTAACCTTGTTGAATCAACCTTGTTGTATATTGTATAGAATAGTCTAATTGTCTAAACAATATATTGTGTGCATTGTTTGTGGTTAGCAACAATTGATGATTTTCCAACGCCCATGATCCACCACTTATGTGTATACCAACGTGTAGAGCCCAATCCAATCCTCCCATTATAAGCAATAACCAACCAAGATAACAAGTCCTCCCTCCCTCCACAAACTTTCGAATGCCGCTTTATTTAAACGTTTTTAGTATGAGGAGGAAGCAGGACATCACTGTCAAGATTATTGTTTGTGTCTGTAGTTTGTAGTTTAACAATGGTTATTTTCACTCATTCTCTTCGAATTTTCTTCGAGGGATATGGCTGTACTTAAATTTGTTCTAGTTTCCGAAAGCCATTTATGGTGTTGCAAAAACATAGCATTTTTGGGAGGAAAGAAATGCCTCACACGTAAGTGAAGCAGGTTGAAGAAGGATGAACGCTTATTCAATTTAGCTTGCATTGCGATGCGCCATCAACCAACCTTTAAGCTTTTACATCATTATGTATTCCTAGTTGATTTAAAAGTGCGGAGATGCCACTACTACAATGTGAATATGATGTGCTATTTATAGGACATTTTAAAAATTTAGACAACCATTATGATCTATGGTCTAGTGAATTTAGATGCATTTGAACATGTTTTGTCTACTTTTGATACAAAATGTTCTATTGGGCATGGGTCCTTGAAAGACATTTCACATGAAGAGCAATGCTGTCAAGTTGCTAAGGAAATAATGGGATGCTTTGCTTTCAGCTTTCAAAACTACCCCTTGAGTGTATTATCCGTAATAACTTGAGAGTTTGAGCAGTTGAATTGTGAACAATTGAATTGTGTAATGCATTTTGCCATTAGCACCTAGGAGTGCCAATGTTTTTTCGTATGGGAAAGGTGAGAATTTGGGACACTATGCTAAAGTTCCTTCCAGAAATCAAGGATTTTAAGACAAGTTCACAACGTGCGTAGACAATATTATTGATGTTTGTGTTAGTACGAATGCAAATTTCCCTGCATGGTATGTTCCTTCCTTCAAAATAAAAACTTGCCAAGAAATGATTTGACAATTTACTTTTGCAACATGCGATATAGGAGTTTGTAAGTTTGGGCTAATGTTGCTAACTCAACTTAGTATAGAGGAGTATGCACCATAGAAAAATAGCTCGAGGAACATGCGCCATAGAAAATATAGTTTGCCACGCGAAATTGCCTAATAAGAATAAATTCAACACATAAAAAAAATGACAATATGCACCATAGAAAATATAGTTTGCCATGCGAAACTGCCTATTAAAAATAAATGCAAAACATAAAAAAGAAAGTGACAATTTCAACTACATATCTATTAGATTCATAAGATTCCTTAAGATTTCTTGAGTCTCTCTATCAATATTGTCATAGACGCCCTAAGATTCTATCAAGATTCTTTTAGATTCCATTGCTCTAACATTCTACTTGATTTATAGTACTTAATTAAATGTCGACTTTGACTCCACCTTTGATGCCTCCAGTTATGCATCTAAATCTTGGATGGATCCATTGATCTCATGCAATTGATTAGTTTAAGCAAGCATGAAGTGGTCTAGATGTATATTCTAGATTGAATGAAAAGAATATTAAAATAAAGTAAATCTTCAAGGAATTTTCAAAATGGTAGCCCATGGAATTGATTGACTACAATGCCCAAGATGGACACTTTGCTACCTTTAGCCCTAATTACGCTTAGAGGTGTTGAAATAGCATTCAAGTGATTTTTTCTGCTGAATTGGAGGTATTTGCAAGATTGGACACACGTGTTGTGTATTTATACTAAGTCTCAGATCCTCCAAAGATGTCATTTCGGCTTTTCGCTCAAAAGGCTTAGATGTTCGCAGATTTCATTATACCTTTATGCGCTTTTTCAAGAGATCATAAAGTAGAGAGAGTCGAAAAACACAAGGTATCACTGTATGTTCTTGCGGACCTAGTCGGGGCAAGGTAGTCTTGAGAACATAGTTTTATGAGATTTGTTGATTTGTTTCTAGTTGTGGCCAAATAACCGCGCCTCGAGATGGCGACCAACACTAGATTTGATCACATTATTTGTGTAAAAGCGGGTTTTATATTTCTCATAAGCGAGATTTCATTTTGTTGTTGGTTATATTCTTGAAATATGCGTGCCTTGCGTGTTTTACCGATTATGGTAATGCCTATGCTCGTGTCTTTGCACGGTTATTCTTTATTTTCTTTCTTTGTTTTTTTTTAAGTTGGTGGCCTGAGAGAATAAAGCAATAGAGGATTCACATTCTAATTTTCAACAAGTAACTATAAGCCATTGCAAAAAATGTGGGCTCGTCGGCAAAAGACATGGGGAATTGTTGATGATAGAAATATAATCATGGGAATTCCGTGGACTTAGTAATGCAGTATTGGTAGAAAAGATTTAAGATAGAATGTATCACTTATAATGCTTGCACTTTTGTTGTCAATATTAAGGGCCAACCGGTGAGGAGTTAGTGATGCAAGATGGGTACCATCACCTTCACAAAATGACAATGTTCTAAAATAGCAATTTTGATTGATTATAACAACATAACTTTCAAGTATGATTTAAGCCACCTCAACCTCCGGCCACGGAGGGCAACCCCTCCCGTCGCAAAGACCTTGTTATTATTGTGTAAGATAGAAATAGCAATGTAAATTCAATCCCTTTGTATTATAGAAATTCAAGAAACACTGATCAAAAACACTTGTTTAATAGAAATTCAAGAAACACTGTATTATAGAAATTCAATAAACACTGATCAAAAACAGTAAATTCCACTGATCAAGAAATTCCACCGATTTCCAAAAAGGACTAAAATCTAGCTCAAGCTCATCTCTCGTCTTTGGACTGCCATATTCGTTCCCCAAAACGCCATATCCAGAAGTTCGCGGATCTCCTTCCATATCCGTAGCTCCTCCGACCATTTTTTCATGGTTCCATGTCCGTAGCTCTTGGATTGACCCCGTGATGGTCGCCGATATAAGCTAGGCATGTTCTTGAACCGACTTGGCATCCATGCATGAAGAAATAAGCCATGTAGAGAGGTAAAGATAGTAAATAACCCAAAGAAAAGCGTTCTTGTGATGTTACCTTATCAAATCTTTTAGAAAAGATCCTTCCAAATCTATGAGAAAGCAAGAAAGGCGGATAACGGGGACTTCCGTTATTAGGAGATTAACGAAAAACTCCAAGAAAACTCTGAAACCTCTCAAAACCCAGGCGAATCAGCTATGGCGACGTCAGGAATGAGAAAATCCACGGGAAGAGAAAGATCAACCAAAAAGTATGGCGATGCACCAAAACCGCCTCACGGCAAATGCTAAGGCATGCAGAAATGCTATGGCAACACAAAAACAAAGAAGCGCCCATGCCAAAAAGATATCGCCATAGCTAGGTGGGCGGCTATGGCGACGGAAGCATCGCCCGGAAGAAAGGAGGAAAGAAAAAAAAGTTTATATATGTTTCGACGTGGCATCCAGCTGGCCAAAATGTGGCCCCTTTGCCTTTTATGTAAGGTAAAGGTTGAGGCCACTGTTAGAAGCACGAAAGGCACGGGCGGCGGTGAGGTTCACGGGCGGCGCCACTCGCGGCTCCGCCGCTCACGGCCCGCCAGCTCACCTCACCGCCGCCAGGCCTTTTCAGCCAGAAAAGTGGCCTCAACGGCCTTTACCTCTTACATAATGGATTTGTGAAGAGAGGCGAGGATGAAGGTGAGAGTGTACAAAATGGTGGAGCAAAGAATCATGTTAGAGAGCAGTGCTTGTGGCCGTTGTAGGGGCAAGGGAGGGCAGCGAATTTGGCATTCATTGTATTGGCAGGGACGCCCTTCGGAGTGTAGCAAGGCTGGAGAAATTAGAGAGAAGGGATGCAGTGGTGGAATGCCAAATGTCACATGGGCATTGCCTGTAATGGCCAGAAGAGATGTTGTGGATGGAGTAGCGACTGCTGCGGGGACTGTGATGGGAAAGAGCAATGTGGAGCTGTGCCAGCTCCCGTGTTTGAAGATAGGATCAGAGCTATAGTTCCCGATGTGAATGTGGCTGCAGCGAGAATGGGAAGTGCGAGCGGAGATAGGGGGAAGGAGAGAGGGCGAGGAGGATCACGCAGAGGGGCTGGTGGTAGAAGGGCGGATGTGAGGTTGCCCTCCTCTTCTGTTAGTGAGAGTATGAGGGGTGGGGGTATGGATGAGGTGGCTCCGTCTCCGGCAAATGAATAGGGGTGAAGCAAGGAAGCGAGGAAAGGGTAGAGCTAGGAGGGCGGTGACTTTCATGGAGGAGCACTTAGGTACAGATATTGGCGATGGTGGAGGAGAAGAAGCTATAGACATGCCATGTTTTCTAGATGCTTCTGTGACCATAGTATTTGGGGATGTGATGTTCCCCTTGCACTGACTGTATGATAGAATGCTAGTTTTCTTGAAGGAAAGCCGCAAGGCCAGAGTTGTGGCTCTAGAAAGAGGGTCGTCCCTGGATCATCTCCATATACAGGCAGTCATGCGCTCTGATACAAAAACCCCTGCTAGTTTCAATGTGAGGATAAAAAATTTCCTGGGTTGGAATATCTCTAAGCGCGCTGGAGCCATGATTTTGTGCAAAACCCTCCATGGTAGTAAATTGCATTGCTTTGAGGGTATCGTTGGATACTGCCTCAAAGATATTGGTAAGTTGCATTTCAGAGTGCATATCCATAATATCACCTCGGAGCAGATTAGTAGAGGCAAGGAGCTGTATGCTCTCTATGGTGTTGGAGAGATAAAGCACCTGATGGTGCTCGACAATCAAAATTTGATGGCGAAGGCGTTGCATTTTGTTTCGTATCATGGGGGCAAATTTCGGGGCGTGTCTCCCCTCCATACTATTAGATGCATGCTGTAGACTGGGGACTTTAGGTTGGCCAGCTCATGGGTTTAACCCAACAACTCTGCATACGCGTTGCTAGAGAGGGTGCAAGCTGCATGGAGAATTATGTTGTCTCTGCAGACGTGCACATATAAGGACGTGAGGATGGCTTTATTTGGGTCTCAGCCAGGTGTGGTTCCAATTGAACGAATAGGGAAGAGGAGGAAGAGGGTGTGGGACACTCCAGGTGTGTTTGAAGATGGGAAGGCAGCGGAGGTGAGTTCGTATATGCTACGAATGGTGTGCAGCGATCGTCCCCAGGGCCTGCTGATCCCTTGCAAAATTTATCCTTCTTCACATTAATGGTGATCAATTTGACGTTGCATGATTTAGCATTCTCACTCTTTGCTATGACAAATGTTCATGTGCTAATGTCTCATGCTTTCTTGTTTTCTTGCAGCGGACGATGGTGTGAGGATGGTCCATGATGGTGAGAAAGAGATTGTGGTGATTAGCGACAATTCGGATGAGGCTGAGTCAGTGGACCAATCTGTGGTTGAGTCCTGTCAGAAAGAAGTGGAATTTGATTTTGTGGAAGCCCTGAAGGATGCACAAGAGTCTGTTAGAAGTGTATGTTATATTGTGCAGAACTTGCGAATGGCAGTTGCAGCTGTTCTAGCGGAGATTGAAAGTGCTATGCAAGTCGTGGATCAATGTGAGGCAGATTCCGTTATCTTCGAGAGAAGAATATTTCGCTCACATCTCAATCTATGTAGGGGGCTGCTTATCAAGGAGTTGTGTGAGTTGGAAACGGTGAGGCATCGTCATGATAGTGGCGGCGTGTCAGGCGGCGAGAGGAGAGTTCCATGAGTGCCAATTCCTGCATCTTGTGGCGGTGTTGTTGCCAATATGAATAGTGTGATGTGTTTGTAAATTTGAATTGATCTGTTTGTGCTGTTATATTAGAGGGAAACTATGGTTTCTGTTGTAAATAAATGTAATGTGAATAAGAAATAATGTGGACCATTGACTTTTTTTGCACCATTGAGTCGTTTTTGCCATCGATCTGGCGTATTATGAGGAATATTCTCTCCATCAACGGCTTTGAATGAAAGTGGCACGATGGTCCTTTTTATACATGGCAGCTTGGGGTATAGCATGATTGCGTTCAATTAGTTGAACTTGAAAGATATAAGTTGCTCCCTCTAATTTCTAACTTCTATGAACGTCTACATCTCTATTACTTACTAATATGAAGTTCTGAGCTGAGCCTGAAACTCTTGAATGAAACCTAAATAAATTCCTACAGGTCATCAGATAATAAGAGAATATGGTTAGGTTGGAGCAGATCGGATAATAGGGGAACTTGGGGGTCCCAGTGTTCTCCATCTTGATACCATTCGAGTAGGGTTGGGGTGACCATTGGCGCTGCAAGGGATGGAGGAGGAGGACGAACAGAAAGGTAAGAGATAAGGAATAAAACCCTAAAAACTCTTAAATACCTTTTTCACTTTTAGGCTGACGTCAGCAGCCATATTTTAAATAATTATTAAAAATTATTTATTTATTATTAATAATTATTTTGAAACAGAGACTAAGTAGGCAAAATTTAGATTGATATTTATCCCTACAAAATTGTTACAAGGAAGATGCTTGAAAACAAGCTAAAGATGATCTCCCGGAATTCTCCGAGCAAGGGCCAAATTTTTAGTCATGATCGTGACCCTCTTTGCGTGGATATATCAGACCCAAAAATGAACTACCATATAAAAATGATATCAGATCATCTGAAAACCATGATAGATGTGGTCTTTTATACAACAATTCATTTGATAGAAGAAAACCACATGCTATGGCGGTTTGTTAAAACTGATAGTGGCTTACAATATGGTTATTAATATTAGTTACTAATGATATAGTGGTTTGCTAAAACTAGTTATAGTTTATGACATGGTTTCAATAATTATCCTGTATACCATAGTGGTTTATTCAAACTAGTATCAGTTTATTAGAACTAAGAAGGTTTCAACCCCTGAATGAATAATGTCATGATTTGAAGGTTAATTCAATTTGTTCAAGAACCATATAATTTTTCCATATAATGGTTCATGTATAAGCACTGAGCATTAGTTTATACATGGTGGTATAGATGAGACTATAAACATTTTCACTTTGTCAAACTGTTGCACCTTATACAGTGTGCCAACATCTGGACCAAAATCCTTTTATAGGCATTTGAATAACCTTCTATGCTTTGCTCCTTCTATGCACTCATTAGAATCATGCATTCAGGAGGTAATGGATCTGAGGGCTCACGTATTCCCCCGGACAACCACTTGATGGGCAAGAAGGGTACAAAATTGCTAGTGGGGTACAATTTTTGGCGAAGCACATATTAAGCACGTAAATAAATGAACACTATGAGAAGACCTGGACCATTAGGACCGTCAAAATCAATCAACGGCTAAAATTTCTTGATATGAGCCCGATGCTTCGTAACAGCAGCGGCACTCCATTTGTGGCATTTGATCTACTTCACCAAATACAGCAAGCTATGGCTCATTGGAATCGGCATCCAAAATTAAGAATCCTTATGAAATTGCAGCTTCTACCTGTGCATATTTTGAGCACAATCATGAAAAATTCGATCAAGGTTGCCATAGAGTAGAAGCCTATATCTCATAAACTACTTGGACTTAAAATGGATTGCCGTCGGTTCTATGATTCATGGTACAAAACGCCCTAGGACACCAAGTTTCGTGTAAATCCATTGAGTATTTTCACCGCAAGAGGCCAAAAAAACGATTTCGATATTTAATTAAAAAGCCTAATATCTTACAAACTACAATACGTAATTTGATGCCGCCTATTCCATTGGATTCGTGATGCAAAAACGTCTTTGGAGGTCAAGTTTCAGATCATTCCATAGAGGATTGATAGTGAAAAAAGCTAAAAAACGATTTCTGGTATCTATAAGGGAAAAGCTTATATCTCACAAACGACTTCATAAAATCTAATGTCGTCTCTTCCATTAGATTGGAGATGCAAAAACGTATTAGGATATCAAATTTGAGTCGCTTTCGTGAAGAATTATTGTGAATCAACCAAAAAATATTTCATCAGGTGCTTGTCTAAATAAGCACCGCACGTTAAATGCTTATTATGTGCTGAAAAATCGCTGCGTTTAAGCACTTTAAGCGACGTCCGGACGGTGATTTCTGCTACCCAGTATCAATTTTATGCCCAGAAACGACTCATCATGTATGTATGTATGTCGGTATAGTTTGTCAGCAGTCTTATTGCTGTCACGATTTTCCCTCGAAAATCCTTCAGAGCTGGTGTTTTTTAATCTGGGCAGTAATCACACTTGTTCCGCTCTTGTATTGGGTCTCATAGGCCGATTGGCCTCCGTGGACGATAAAAAAACCTCCTTCCTTCCTTTCTCTCGAATGCCCCATAACAATGTTGAACTTCTTATTCATCACACATCTCATAAAATAACATTTTGTGTGTTAAGACAAGACAAGTGGCAACCATCGCCTAGCTTAATAGTTGAAAACTAAGACTACAACTTGCCTACCTAGTGTTAATGCAATAATTAGTTGCATTTGTAAAGGCAACCACCAAACATGTAATATATGTTACTTATAGATCTCAAGAGTAAAATATTTATAGTTCTTACAAATATATAACAACTTTGACAATGCGAATTTGATATTGGATACAAATATTGACACTTAGATACAACTACTAGGGGGATTACAATAAAAGAATATGAGGGATATCATATTGATGGAAGAAAGGATCATGTGAACAAGGTTGTTTCTCATAGGGTGTAAATAAATATAGGTAATTGTATAATCAATGTACATCGTGTGCATAAAAACTTAGGTAAGGACAAAGGTAACTAAAGGGTTGGTTACCAAAAAATATTTTTGTGAAGCTCAATGATGTGAGCACATCTTAGAGGGTCCCTGTATCAGTCTTTTAATGGTGAACCCAGGTTCCCTTAACACCCAAACCCATATTTGTACAATATTTAGACCCTTATACAACATCATTTTACATGCATGTCTACATAAAACCCAAAATTGCCATTTTCAGGGGTTTTCCTTGTTTGCATATTGCTCCGTGCTCCTTCCCTATTTCAACTTTTGATAAGGAAGCCAAGCACATATTCAAGGTACGAATAGTGTTTATCTACTGGTGATTTACTACTATGGTGCACTCGATGATTCTATGGTTAGTAGGTTTAGTCTTATTCTTGATATGTATGCTCTATGAAATTGTTCATTGTGCATGCATGCAAGGAGTGGAACTCTAAACCCCTGGCCATTAACTATGCTGCTTATGATGGATTGGAGGGGCTTAAGACATTAATATTTGCCTCATGTATGGAGATACCAATAATAAGATTTACTAAAGAGCATTGTCTCCCTAGCTCCACATTGTTATATAATTTTCAAGCACTAAGCACAGTCATCCACAAACAAATGTCAAGTGGCATCATTGTTTCAAGAAAATCATCTTCCATGAGATTGAAGATCTACCACAGAGGTCATGTCATACATATCAGATCTTGTACTAAGATTTTCTCTTCTAAACATGGACACCATCATCTGCTAAACCTGCACAACTGAATGCTGTAAGGATACTATTGGATGTTATATTATTTGCATCTATGTCGTTATGGTGCATACTCTTGAGATGCTCTACAGATAACCCAACCTCCCCAAGTTGGGCATATCCTATGATTATTGTACTCCACGATACCATTTATGGAGCTGGTAGGTTTTGAAAGATTATTTTTGCTGCTTCCATTTCCCATATTTAGAATATCACCTAAAACATTGTCAAGTTGAAGTATATTATCAACTATTTGCTGATGAGTATGTTTGCCATTCCATAAGGCACCTAAGGTTCCATAAGCTTTCAACATGCTCACAACTATTACTTTGTTAGCCCTACACTTTGAAGATGCTTATTTTATTTTTATTTTTATTGTGAAGAACGAAAAATAAATATCATTACCAATTAGAGAAACAAGTACAATAAGCTGAGAGACAGGTTTAAAACTCAAAGGGAGGAAATGTCCCTATGTGCAAGGCCATGACTTTTTTTAATTCACCCATGACTGCTAAAGATCGCTTCTTCCTAGTTGCCTTCTTGAGCATAACAATTCTCTAACATGTTATAAACACTTTAAGGCAAGACAACCTTCACCACAGTGAGCATATCCTATGATCATTGTTCTCCATGATATAATGTCCTTGTTTGGTAGATGGTCGAAAGCTCTAGGTGCTTCCTCCAAGCCACACATTTAGCATACATGTCAACTAGAGAGCTATTTACAATTATGTCATCATGAAGCTTATTCTTCATAATCTGCTTATAAATGCACCCAACCTTTTCAATAAAATCAAGGCTAGCGCAAGCTGCTTAGAAATATGAGCTTGTCGAATTGTACGACATCACGCTGCATACTTTCAAAACCATCGAGGGATAGAATGCCTTCACCATGTTGTGCATCCCCTGCAAACAATGCACTCTAGATTACTACATCGCAGGTTGGGAATCAATAGAAGACATTGCATGCTTCCTCCAAACAAACTTGCCTTTCCATACATATCAACAAGGGCACTACGTACCATATTGTCAAAGTGGAGTTCACACTCAATGGTCTTATTGTGAATGCATCTTCCATGTACTACTGTGTTTCGTAACTTGTATGCTTTCAACATGCCAAAAATGTGTTTTTGTTTGGCCTTTGACCTTTATTTTGCATCTAAACATTCCAGAGCAACAAACCCTTGCATATGCTGCAATCATGACACACACTTCATCGTGGCTAGGCAAACTATTAAAAATAAATATTGGAGAGAAAAACAAGGAAGAAGTAGGGGTAGAATCAAGAGACTTCGAAGCAGCTAGCACGACTGAGCAATTACAGTCGCTACCCATACATAACGCCACTGTTTTATTTTCATTTTGGCTATATTCGTCTCCCTGTGTCCAGCCCATATCCATCCTCAACACAAAAATATTAGGATAAAAAAAAATTAGAATCAAACAAAAAATAACACTGCATTATCTATGTTGTGAAAGCATGGATATGAAATTTGGAAATTGAAATAGGTGACGGAAATGACATCTTAATACGTAAAAGGTCTTCCTTTTACTATGTTTAACTTGTATCCTAAGTGATAACCAAAGACATGGGCACTAGCTCTAGAAGTGAGCTATGCCCAAAACCCACTTAAAACAAGGTGCTGCGCACGAGGGGTTGCCCTCTGGGGGCCCGAGAGTGTGTTTTCATGGGTTCTATTTCGTCGTTTTCTGGTGGGGTTTGTTTGTTTTATATGGAGCCGTGTAATTCAGGGTGCATATAGACATCATCCTGCAGCAAAGGAATGATCATCTAATATTAACCTTTCAGCAAAGATGTATGTTGACGTACAACTTTGCTGGAAATTATAGATGACTATATGCTATTGTAGTATCATAGCGACTTTGTAGTCTTTACAAGCCCTAATTACATATTGAGAACATGATCATCCTTTTGGAGTGGCCGCTTCGTATTGAAGATCTAACTTTTATGCTACCTCACTGTTTATAGAATTTCTACTAGAGTTACCAGAAACTGTTGCACTAAGATCTCAAACATTGCAAAGAAAAAACAAGGGCCTCTGCATATCAATACACTCGATGTAAACATGAATGAGAAGATGAGATGGAATATATTATTGTTGAGAGTATTCCGGTTGTAAATCTTACGTGTGGGGCTATTTGCAAGACTATAGTTGTGGATCTCCACCAATCGAGGGGCGATAGTGAGCCACGACCTCTGCACCGCCAACACTTTGCAAATTGGTACTCCAAAGGCATTATTTGAAAGGTAGCATATCAATCATATACTTTTTCAACAATTCACGAAAAACAATTGAGAGAAAGGAGAACCAACCCAGAGTATAGATTGGGAAGCTCCCTCGGTGCCACATCCATTATATCTGCAGATTATAAGATGCGGCATTGCTCTAGCAGCGCCGGAAGTTCTTCAAGTAATATCCAGAACATTTGTCAAACACCCTGAAATCATGTATTAATAGCAATTGCACATACCTATCAACATAGTTGCCAGTGTCAACTTGCAACCTTCTAACGATTAAGCTACATGAGTCACATCAAGAATAAATTATTAAGGCAAACATTTCCATGATGCACATTTGCACATGCAAAGCAATCAGTAGTAATATGGATGAAACAAGAGAAACAAGTACAAGCCTAGGAAGCATTAATACTTAAGGCATCTATTAGTCGTAATTGCCAGAAATGTGTGATAGTCCTGCTCACTTCTAAAGCGAGAGCAACCGTAAGCAGCAAACAGAGCCTCAAAATATGAGTCCATTATTTCCTGTTGTGAACCTTCTTTACCTTCTTTCAACTTGGCCATTTCAGAAGGTGTAGATCCTTTAAGCAACTGCTCCTTGAACTCCTTTACAAGCTGATCGTGAATACTCAACTGCTCTAATTTTGGAAGCTCACCATTTTTATCATGGCCATTGGCTGCCTCAGACTTTGTAGATGATAAGGACCGCTTCACTTTGGCCTTTCCATCTTTATTCTTCATTGCTTTTGGAGATGCACTTGTTTCCTCGTCAAAATTAGGGGCATAACCATCTCATTGGTTGCCTTACTAAGTTCTCAAAAGCGTTGCTTTCTGCTGCGGATCTTTTTGTACCCGAACATTGTCATCTTCTTCCTCTTCATCATCCACCGACTATGGCGGGGATACTTCATATTCTTGAGACCAAAGGGCTTTTTTTCATTGTCTTCTTTCGTCTTGATGGTTTTTTTTTTCTTTTTGGCACCTCCTTCTTTGCTTTCTTCATTTCCTCATCGCCATTTCTCCCTTCTTGAGGCGTTCCTTCTTTGCTCTTCTCATGCCTTTCTTATCTTTTTAGGATCTTTTTGATCAAATAAGGGCCCTTACTCGATGCCACGTCAAAAGCTCGCTGACCAATGGGGGGCCGAGCTTGTCTGAGAACTTTTCACAGGAGCCTTGGTTTGGCGTTTCCGGTGTCAGCTGCGTAGCCGGTAATGTCCGTGCCTCTAGCCGGTGTCGGATTACACGCGTGGCAATTATAACCGTTAGCTCCGCCCTCAATTCCCTTTCGGGTGTTTTCCACAACGAGTTTTTGCGAAGATCGATTGCGCGCCAAAGGGGCTTGGGTTCACTTTCGGGAGCTGCTGCCGACTGCGCTAAAGGGAGTTTCGACCACGAGAAAAACCGATCAAGGTAAAATCGCGTAGCCTTTCCTAGTATTTCGATTCCGCTCCACATTCTGATTTGAATTACGTGACTAGATGGCTATAAGCTCTATCCGCGGTCGGAAATGAGTTTGAAAGCCGTGGTGTCGTAGGGAGCTTTGTTACACTCAACCTGCAATGCGAGGTGAATGGCGAGTCAAAAGATGCGGGAGAAATGATGTTTACGCACATTGGAAGGCTTTGGTGGTGGGGTTCGATCGGGCAAAGAGATATTTGTACAAGTAAGGCATGTATACACTCCAAGCGAGATATGGCAAAAGAAAAAAATAAGCAAGCGACGAACTTTCCACGGTTAGAAGCAAATTGTGAGTATGTAATTCTATGCAATCCATATTCAAATTAGTTCGAGTTACTTATCGGTTCCTTCCCATTCTCTCGGGTTTGTGTATATCGATGTGGAGAACTTGTCTCTTCACACTTTCGATAGCGGTGTTTTCCATTGCTTTTCACCAAGATATGGGCTGCTTGTTGTTGAAGGTAGCACACGGTGCATTTCGAGAGAAAGGGGTATATGGTTACGGAGGTATGAATACTCTCCACGAAGATCCAAGCTAAGCGAGCTTCCATTGCTTGACTGTCCAGATTTATCTTTGCGGGGCCTCGGATGCCACTTCTATCTTATTAGCACGGAGTAAGTTGTCGCGAGGAAATGTTCACGGCATTGAAGGAGAAGGGAGGAGTCTGCGGGCATGTGAAGATAAATTTAGGAATTGATCTGTTCATTGCCATATTCAAGAGCGCCGACAATGTAAAAAGACCTTGAAGATGTTTTACAGTTCAACGATCGGCCGGATTGTTTTTAGATAGTGTATTTCTTGAAGGTTGGAGTGCTTTCGACTTCACGATGGAGCTGAATATCTTGAATCGAGGAGGATAAGTCGAGACCACGGTTCGGTTCGAGATATTGCATTAGGAAGCAAACTCGTATGTCACTTTTAAGTATAGGAGATGGCGAAATGTGGTGAAGGAAGAAATGCGTCATGCGGATTCTGTCGAACAAGATGACAATGATGGCACTCATTCGTTGTCATAGACTTGAACATTCATAAGGATAATCAATTTGTTCAAAAGTCTACGAGGCGGAGGCGAGTGGTCTCTATTCGATGTTCGGCGCCAATTGGAGTTTGAGACAGGACTTAAACTTCTTCCATTTCATGATAGATGGCGGAGAAGGTGGGAAAGCTTGAGAGAAGAATGCTATAAATTGGGGTCATGCATGCCCCCAAAGTCATATCTGTATATGAATCTATCTAATATAAATATAAGTGATTGTTAGCTTGTAGATCTATTGTATATTAATTGCAAACATTTGCTTTCATTGGGATATAAGACTTAAAGTAGCCATGTTATGTACAACTCGATTGTGGATGTGTTTTCACCGTACTTACGGTCTTGAAATTGTGGCTCTCATAAAATATGGAAAGGCACACCGTAGCCCGCGGTCTTGAAAATGTGCATAGCATAAAAAAGAAAGGGGTATATTAGCACCGTAGCCCGCGGTCGAAGTTATACATACAATAAGATATTGAAGTCTTTTTTCGCACCGTAGCCCGCGATCTTGAAAATGTGCCTACGAATAAAAATGGAATGGGTATTTTAAGCCGCCGTAGCCGCGGTGCGAAATTATGAATAGAATAACTTATCGAAGTCTTGTTTTGCGACCAGTAGCCGCGGTGCGAATTTGTGCATAGCATAAATTAAGGAAGTGTTATTTTCGCATCGTTGCCACGTTCTTAGTCTCTATTGCAAATCAAGCGCTACAAAGCTCACATTCTAAGTGTCATAAATCGGTATTTGCTCCACGAGAATGGCAAATAGCGGGTCGGATAAGGCATGGGAGAATTTTTTAGCACATGGTATGACAAAATAGTGGAGAAAGAATGGGATTTTCGTCGAAACATCACGAAGAGTTCGAGGAGGAGCTAGAGGAGCCGGTGGATGCAACCCTTTGTGTATAATAATTTTGCTGGCGTAGACATTATGGCGAGTGTAACAGGTTTCTTGATGCATATGGCGGCATCCTTCATAGCTTCATGGCTGGAGCTGGTCTGGCGTGAAACCATGTCTGTGGTGGTTTGCCTTCACTAAGCATCAAGCTTTTCTTAAGATGTTTAGAAACTGATCATGACCCGAATAAGAAGGTTCTTGAAGAAACTACCCGAAGCTGTGCGGGCAAGAGGGGAAGGAAGTTTTTTCGGCCTAGATATCATGTTCAGCACATACATGATTTACACTAAGCCAAGCAAAGATGCAGTTCTTCTTCAAGTGCAGTTATTTGAAGCAGCGCCCCGCCTCACCGATGAGAGGGGTAGATAGATCACGAGGAAAGAAGCTCGTCTTGGAAAATGAGGAGATCGAGGTTGTGGAGCAGGAGGTCTCTCAGAAAAAGTTATCTACTTGGGGGCTATCGAGGAAGCATATCCCATCCATGTAGGTGGGAAACCATACTTATTCTTCTTGGGACATATCACGAAGTGGCGGGGTTGAGAAGGCGAGATATTGGGCGGATATATGCCCATGTTGTAGGCACTGGGAGGACTTATAGACTTTGAGGCCCGATGTCCCCGGACAAATGATGGAGGCTGTGACTTATGATGGATCCTCAATACCTCCGGAGGATGCATTTGAAATTGTCATGCAGCAAGGCTGAAGGCGGGGGTATGAAGCGGTGAAAGATGTCAAATTTGAAGGCTGCTAGCTCTTCAAACACTTTATACGAATTCATAGAACGTGAAATTTGTCGAAGTCCGCTTTCAAAATAACAAACCAATTTGTTGTCGAGCGGGACAAAAGAGGTATTTATCTGGTTTCATTTTCTATTTCTTCTTGAATCGATGTTTCTTTTATGCGGGGAGTTATTTATTGATGACTTACATTGCAAGGCATCGAGAGAGTCACCCTAGGTAGGGGCCTTGATGTGCACATTATATGGGCTACCTTCACAAGGGGAAATTATTGTGTTTCACAATAAATATAGTCCATCACAGATCTGGGGAGGTCCTCAAGCTTAAGGCTACGTCATTGGTGGCAACCCGTGCCCCTAGCCTCAAACTATGATCAGTGGTAGCGATAGATGGGGCTATCGCAATGTATGTCTTGGGGGCTTCAAAATGTACTCTGTCCTTGCAAATAAAGCGAGCTCTAGGCTTGGGTGGGCGGACAAAGGAAACAACTGCGCTTGTCACATTACCTGAAGGACCACGACATATTGTATCTGTTAGATGCAATTGGGGCTGGAGTAAAAAGAAGAGGACTTAGAAGATTTTGATTGAATTTACTCTGAGGCCACGATGCCAAGAAAAGGAAATGTACTTAAAAACTTATGTATGAATATAATGTCTTTTCTATAAATTGTCTTTTCTATAATGTATCAATTGTTTTCATATGGCCGAAATTGTTTTTGTATGAATGTTCATTTATGATATTCATTAATTGTTGAACTTCAATGTGAGCAATAAATCCTTGTTAGATGTATATGTTAGGTATTCTTTAATGGTGGCTACTGATCGAAAGCAGGGATGTCGGTTTTTTTTTAGTGCAGGCGATTTCGCCAAGTGGCTCTGATCGAAAAGCAGTGATCGGCAATTTTGGACTACCCCTATTTATTTCGGCGTTTTTGGACTGCCCGATTTGGCTACGGTCGCGAAAACAAACTGTCTGCGATTTTTGGACTGCCCTATTTACGCCGTGGCTACGGTCTTGAAAAGATGTCGGCGATTTTGGGCCTGGCGATTTCATACCCGTGGCTCACGGTCTTGCAGCAATTTGTCTGCGGTTTTTGGACTGCCCTATTTATGCCGTGGCTCACGGTCGCAGCAGCTATGTCGGCGATTTTGATTTGCCCGATTTCGCTGCGTGGCTACGAGAACATTTTTTCGGTGTAGGGGTTTATGGGATCGGGACGGAACAATATTGCTTAATTGAATTTCTTCTCCTTGCTAAAATCCGCTCATGTCCATGGAAGGCTAGCTACGAAATCCCACAAAATGGCTTGACCCGGCGAGAATGTTGATGAGGTCATTACTAGCGGTAGTAGAGACTTCTATTCAATCCGCGAGGAGGCGGCGGTTATTCCCATCACAAGCGGCCGGATGGGCGTAGAGGAGGTTGTCCTTCTGAAGACTTGGGCAAACCCTTGGAAATGTCGTCCACACTATTAGTAATAGTGTGGGCCGAATATTCAAAAAACCGGCCGTGCTTCCTAGTCGGGTCACCTTCTTTTTGGTAAGGTTGTTGGGGAAGGAGTTTTCCGTGGCCTTGGCTATGCGCCACAATATTCGATTCGGATGGCTGTATTGTGGTAGCGGTGGACCACGACTCTGGATCAACGGCCCGACTGCCGTTCCCCACCCACAGGCGGAGACATTGGAGGAAGCCGTCGGGTCATACGTCGTGTGGCCGGGTTGATGTCATCCATGTCGACGCGAGTCCGCGGCCATTCCGGTTCTTGTGTAATGAGCTGGATTACGTGTTGAAACCACGGGGGTCTACACACGGCAGTGCTTTGGCGGTTGACCCGGGGCCATGGTGCCCGGTGGCTCATGAATCGAGGCTATCTCCTCGTCACCGGGCGTTGGGACCACTATTGCATTCCCAAGCGTTTGGCGGTGGTGGGGGAGGAAGAAGCTGCGAGACTATGGAAGTGCGGCATGACCCGCATCGGTGGTCGGCATGATCAAGCCCGAGGATCGGGGCGGGCCCGGCAAAGATCGGCATCGGCTGGTCGGCAAAATCGGCGGATCGGCCGCCCGGCAAGATCATCGGGTGGACCCGGCATGTTGATCCGGGAACCCTAGTTCGAGTGGAAAAGGTTCTAGGAAACCCCGCGAAAGCTGAAATCGGTAGAAGAAATCCGGAGCGGCAAAGCCTCCTAGGCTTGTTCCCTCTGCGAGACAATTTGAGAGAGATGCGAGGCAAGGGGCCTGATAAGCTTGGTAATAGCGGAAGCCTAAGGAAGGGGAGCCTAGTGTTAGATATGGTGGCCACGAGAAGATGAAGGGTGCTCCTCCGGCACTCGGGCTTTGAGGGAGATCAGTCTTGGCGGGGGCACGCACCCGACCTCGATTCCCAAGCTTGCCTTCGCTAGAATGGTCGGGGTTTGAGATGCGAGGAAATTATTGAGAGGAGGAAGGAAGCAAGAAGCAAGAGGAGGGGCCGAGCACCGGACCGTCCGATGGTGGAGGAGGAGGTGAATAGAATCGAGGCGGAGGCCTTGGACATCTTGCAAGAGGCGAGAGGCTCATCTAATTAGCCTCTTTGAGGGCGGTGTCATTTGTTGTGTACCACGAAGGGGCGTGTTCTTGTGCAGGCCAACGATTATGCTTTAGCTAGATACTTCCGTGGATGCCTCCCTTAGCATCCTTTTGTAACACTTTTTTGTTTCTTAATATATGAGTGTTTTAGTATTTATCGTCATGAGTGTTTTATATTTATCGTAATTATTTGCAATTCTATTTATTGCGGGTGTGCATTTATCTACTAGTGTTGGCCGTAGCCCGCGGTGCGAAAATGACTATTCCATATTACGTGGGAAGGTCTATTTCGCTTGCGTGGTAATATCTTATGACTATTCCACATTCTTTGGGAAAGTCTATTTCGCACCGTGGCCATGGTGCGAAAATAGTGGTTCCAAAGTTTTTGGAGGGCGCAATTTCGCGCCGTGAGTGACTACGGTCTTGAAAGCAGAATTATTCCACACATTGTGAAGAGAATCTTTGAACTGAATTTAGAATCTACGTAAGGAAAATGGCCAAGAGCTTTCCAAATTGAAAATGTGCGGTAAATAGGCCGGATCACATGTATCACTTATGGTTACATACTTATAACTCATATAAGAGGCATAGCATGTACATAGAACTCATATAAGAGGCATAGCATACATGAATGAAGAAGCTTATTCGCGATCGGGATCATCATGAAAAGGTAGTTGGTGATGCGATTAATCTCATAGGCATACGCTCTGGAACCCTCAAAGGTGGATAATAACACGATAAAACCCTCAGGAAGAGCGATTTGACCCTCTGCTACTCCTTCCGGCCCGGGGATCAGGGGGATACCCCTCACGAGAACATCTATGAATATCATTATATGTCATAGTGCAAGTAATGGAGTCCATATCTTGGGGACGAGGGGAGAGACATAGCAAATGGGCATATACGCATTGAGTGGAACCCTACTTATATCGAACAAAATTATTGACATGCCTTTGTAGCGGCATTATTGGTTATACATACGAGCATAATGTACAAAATACACATGTATATAATATGCATTATATAAGCGTATATACATTACGAGTATTGAGTTAGGGGGACTCTTACGAGTCATTGTCACCGGGCACCCGGTGATCTTTTCTATCATGTACATTTGATGCTCTCTATTCCATATTAGATGGATGATAACATCGAAGGGATCGGGATAATAGCGAGGATTGAGAGCGGCGGTGGTCATCCGATCTTCCATGGGTATTTCTGCATTTCGCGACTTTGCTTGAAATTTTCGTGATTCATCTTGCGGGTAATGGAATCACGTTCGGGACGAGAATGAGACCACATGGCTAGGCGGAGGCCAATATTCTGCACTTTCGGCAATTTGATGTATATTTATACCCACCAAAATTATTGATGGTATATACCCGGAAAATTATTGATGGTATATACATAGAAATTATTGATGGTATATACATACCAAAATTATTATCATATACATACTTGTATGGTACTTTCGTATACTCGTGAGCTACAATATGTAAATATAATGTGCATTATATAGCATATATACGATTTCTCTTTAAATAGGCATCTATGCCTTGTCTTTGTCTGCTTCTTGTTTGCATGCTCCTTGCCTCCCTGTAAAGCTTCTTGTTGCTCTTTGCACTTTTAATGCGCTCCACTAGTTTCTTGCAAATGGTAACTTTGCAAGAACATCCTCATTTGGGCTGATCAGGAATACACGCAAGCGTCGCGGTAGGGTTTATCGTGCACTTTTGATGATTTTTTAACAACTTTTGGGAGCATCGATGGCGTCGCGGTCCAACCACGAGCTTGCAAAGGCGGTGATCAACCGTTATCGATCGCTATACTCGTCATCTCCCTCCCTTTGGAGGAGATCAATTCGAGTCAAGCAAGGTTCACTCTAAGTGCTTTGGGACTTCTTGAACCCCCTCAGATTTAGAAGATAGGCTAGAACGGTTGAAGGACATGCTTTTCCATGGTTTCATGGCCTACTCTACGGATCGATATGTGCCTACGGTCATTCCTACTAATGAGAAGAATAGGATTTATATCCTCATTGAACTTTCGACTTCCATTACAAATCTTTTTGTGGATATTGGTAAGCTCCTATTAGTTCCCTTGACTTCAACATCCTGTGGTTCTTGTCTAGATTCCCCACGGGATACAATTCCTTGGGATACCGTGACCTATGGCTACATAGCACATACACACATATCGTACATATCACGGTGAAGATACTCCCTTTGAATTTGGTATAAAGATTTTCATAGAAATTAAGTATATAAGCAAGTGATTTCCGTGTAATTAAGTAACTTGACCTCATATTATCATGTATTATGTTGGCAATCTTACACTTTTAGTGTAATTGAATGGTTTCTTCTACCATTTTCCTTGTATTTTCTCATGTGAATGTTTTATTTGTGGTCATATTAGGGACCGTGCCCGCGGTCTTGCGAAATCGCCTCACTTAAAAATTATTGAAGGGCCTATTTCGCTATGCGTGGTGGCTCTGATATTAGTACTTCAGCGGTATTCACGGCTCTTTGTGGTATTATACTTCAACGATATTAGTATTATACTTCAACATTATTGGGTCGTAGCTATAAATTCTTTCACCTTGCTTTCACTTCTCACCTTTGTTCCATGTTTTCACATTGCTTTCACTTCTCGTGTTCTCACCTTGCTTTCACTTCTCACCTTGTGTTCAGGTGTTCTTTGCTAATTGATCTTGATCCTTGCTTCTTGCTCCTTCATCTTCGTGCTACTTCATGCTACTTGGTCTTGTTCCTTGCTCTTGATCTTGCTACTTGATCTTGTTCCTTGCTTCCTTGTTCCATGATCTTCCTTGTTCCTTGCTACTTCATCTACACGGTTCTTGCTATTTGGTCTTCCTTGTTCCTTGATCTTCTTGCTCCTTGATCTTCCTTGTTCCTTGCTTCTTCCTACTTGATCTTGATCCTTGTTCCTTGCTACTTGGTCCTCTTCCTTGCTTCTTGCTCCTTCCTTGTTCCTTGCTCTGCTCCTTGTTCCTTGCTTGCTTGTGCAAATGATTGGACCCAATCCTCCCTGGGCTACTCCAGAAGGACTGCAAGCATGCCCCAGGCATTCTGTGCGGCCTGGAATGGATGAGCTATGGGACCATTTCTTGGAGTGGAGGTTGCGCCCACGGTCCCACCAAGGAGCTTACAATGGAGTTGATCAACTTCATTCTGGGCGATTTGATTGTGGTCATGAGCCAGCGATGGAAATTAATCCATCGAATGTTATAGGAGACTTGGAATGAGGGGAATGCTTGAACCCCCTCCTTATCACGGGCGAGATGCTACAGACAATTGAGGCCTCTTCTTCGTCTTTGGATATTTAGCACACTCTCACGGATGCATACATATCGAGTTCATTCATGAAATTTGTAAGGGACACATGTATGGCCTTATTAGGGTGTACTACAGCGTGTACAACGGTTTTGTGGAGTTGGGTCCGCTCTTCTTAAAGTGAGTATCATCCTCTGGAATTACTTTTTCTAATGACTAGGTACCCCATATGGTGGGAAGAATCGGTGGGATGGCGTGAGCTCTTGATTCCTAACCGGATGCATGGGTTACACCTCGCGGGGAAGGGGAAGGGGAAGGGGAAGGGGTTAGGAACCTAGGGGGAGCGTTACTAGGGACATCTTGCCGTGGTCTCTAGTAACCTTTGCTATCTATCATAAATATTTCATATGATACCGTGATAATATGTTCTATAAATATTCTCTAATATGTTAATATGTTCTCTAATATGTTAATATTCTCTGATTCTTGGCCCATATTTTTTGGCGTAGCCCGCGGTGAAATTATTTCAGTACAAATTATTGAAGGGCCTGGCCGCACAAGTAGCCCGCGGTCGAAATCGGCAGTTACAAATTATTGAAGGGCCCTTTTATTGCACCGTGGCTGCGGTGTGAAATCATTTCGATTACAAATTATTCAAGGGCCTGTTCGCGCGCGTAGCCCGCGGTGCGAAATCATTCCGATTACAAATTATTGAAGGGCCTGGCCCCGCGCAGGTGGCTACGGTGCGAAATCTGATGGATCGATTTAATTCTGGGCCCATATTTGCGCACGTGGCCACGATCGCCAATACATCATCAATTTACTTACAACCACGACATTTCGCTGCGAGCACTATCGGTGATAAATAAACCAACTCTTTTACGGTAGAGGCGTTATCGGGAGCTCTCAATCTGGACATAACCTTTGCCTTGCCTACATCTCATTGATCTCCACTCCCTTGATCGGCTCAGCGGTTTGCGGACTTATACCAAGCTGCCCTCTTTTTTTCATTTGGGTTTTTTGTCTAAACAACTTAGCAAGTGTTGATTCACTCTGGTTCCGTGATTTCTTCACCCACTTGCACCACGATCATACGTAAAACCATTGACACATTGCTGCAAGGAATTCCCAAACTGAACCTCGTGTTGAGTGAAGCGGAAGAATGCATTCTTTGCTTGCTTATGGGACTTCTCCATTCCTGTGTATTCCAAATTCCCGGGCTTCCATACTCACGACAAACCACCGCCGCCATGCGAGTGAGAATATGGACATAGTGAGTCAAATTGGCCTCACCCCATGCCGTCGGGGAAAGACTTAGTGAAGTTTGTGACTGCCTCACGGAATTTGGCAACATCATTTTCCTGCACTACCTTTTTTGCATTTCCTTTACCGGTCTGGAGAAATCACGCCATGCCTTGATTTTCTTGGTGATGATGCGCCCACGATCATTTCGATCATCCTCGGTACTGCAATAAGATCCTTGTAAGCTTCCCAAACACCGGATAAGTTCTCTTTTCGGGAGGCAAAAACCTCTTAGCCTTTGGACCACCCATCTTGGGTTTCGAGGGGGAACCTTGCTTGGGATACCTTTGGATCTTGAAGTATTTTGTAGTGCCCCCACCATGAAGTCCCACATTAGATAGCACCTTTTCAACTTCATGCATGGCGGCTTCCCTAGAGCTTTGGGGTGATTTATTCCAAGCAAAGCGGGATACTCATGTAAACCATCTTGTCTATGATTCTCAAGAAAGCATGAAGGGTGCATATGTGTACTCTTCTTAGCGGAATTGGCGAGAATTGGCATCAAGGTTGTGTCCTTCTCCTCTCTATTTGGTGGCTCATCACGGACCTGAGTCTAATGTACTCTTGTCCAATCGGTGAATCTCTTCTTGCATAGAGATAGTAGGGACAAGCATGAGTAGTCTTACCAGCACCATGCTTCATTACGTACATGCATTTTATTGTCTTCAAATCTGGACAAGATGCCATTCAACCTCGTACTCACCATATCCGGGGGGCGCAAGTTTTTTCTCGATTAGTGAGAGGCAATCATTGTGGGAATGGGTGTTTGATCAAAAACCCATTTCGATTATCTTGTGATTTTCCTACGGTACCTGAAATAAACCAACCCACCAAATGTGATCTTGATTTGGGCCGGAAAACTTATCATCTAGATTTGACTCTTCATTCCCTGTATTCAAAGCTCTGTTCATTAGACTCAACGAAACCCTCTCGTACTTCTCGCCTTTCACCAATTCCATTTCATCGGCTTCAAAACAATTCTTAGTTTGCGGTAGCACTCTTCTACCTTCATATCATAAAATCGAACCAAAAGCTGAAGCATTCTAGTTAAGTCTATCCGGCAATTGTTATTTTCATTAAAAGGAGAAAGTATCACCAAACCCGACTTCTTCTTACCTTTGGTATAGGATGCCAATGTATCCAAGTTGACAACTGCTGGTCGGTGATACATATCACCAAAGCTCTTGCACTTATGCGTTTCTCGATGACCTACAAGTCATCCGCTAGTCATCCTTGGTAGTAGAATAGTTTTGGTAATGCCTTGTTGTTTAAAGCCATCACGCAAACATCCGAACAAAGCAATATAAGCTTGCCTACTTATTCCGACATTGTCACCACGGTTCTTGCGATTACGAGGTTTTATTTGTTCCCCAACTCACACTAGCGGTTGATGTACTACTGACTTTCCTAAGTTGAATGCTACCGAGGAAGCTTTAACATTCTCAATACATCATCTTTAGTAACTAATTTCTTTAATAAACCGGCAATATTAGCGGGTTTTCTCTTATTTTCTTTACGCAAGATTTGGATCAACAAGCTTTTTAATAGCCATGACCCTTTTTTTGAGCCTCCACCCCGGGGGCTAATATATTTATGGGCTTGGGTTTTTGCCCTCTCCCCGATCCCGGTGGAGTTCTTTTTAAGCGTTTGACCAGCTTGTGAAGGGAATCATTTTCTTGCGCAACCCTCTTCATTCCTTCTTTGCGGTGCATTCATCTCGATCACTAATTTCTGATTTTCTACCTCCAATTCATTGAGCTTGCGGCATTGTTGAGAGAGAAAGTAGTTAAGCTGTTGGAGCTGATTAACATCGATAAAACTTTGCAATTGAATCCATACAAGTGGTTATACATGGCATAAATGTGGATCGATATTACCATTAACCAAATTATTACGGTAACCTAGTAACCCTTCTTTGTCCCTTACAAGCAAATTCAATAAGACCGGATGCGAGTGGAAGTTTGGATGGGCTCGAGTGAAAGGATCACATGGATACAGTTGGCCTTTAGCTTGAGAGGTCTATATTCATGGCTCCAGGCTTCATAATGCATCTTCATCTATTGGTTGCTTCAAGTGAACTTATTCTGTAAAGGCGAGGCATTCTTTTGGCCCTTGCACTCTAAATTGACCCTCGGAATTAGTTTGATCACGAAGCGAAGTATTAGAAGGAAGAACACTCAAAGGAATGCAATGGCGACTTCGGAAACCAAATACCTTTGCCATTGGCGTTGCAAAAGACCGAGAGCGAGGGCGGAGATTAGAATTAGGAAGATTCTTGCCAACAAGCGGCCCGAAATTGAAAAATTTGGCTCTATTTACCGGGCAAGAATCCTATAAGGCTCGAATTCAAAAAAGCACCGGGCGCGATGGCAAGATCGTTGGCTTCGATGGCGCGATGGCAAGGTCGATGGGCGAGGGCAAGCTCGATCGATGGTCTTTGGCTTCGATGGCATAAGCTCGAAGGTGGGAAAACGAAAATCCTAGATATAATCATCAAATATTGGTCGTTAGGAAATAATGATTCGGGGGTTAGGTTAGGGGTTAGGTCGGAGAAGGTTAGGTAGTTAGGTTAGGGAAAGTGAAATTTAGGTATGGAGGGGGAAGCTAGGTTCGGCATCCCACGTGGCGGCCCCCTAATATATTCTTAGGAGGCCCTTATTTGACCTCAAAAAACTCTAATGCATATCAACATCGAGAAATGAAGCCACAAGTCGCGACATTTGAGTTGTATAGTCTCGGCTTTTGTGACTATCACTACGTCTCGGGATTACCACAACCATAACTTTGGACATACTTCTTTATAAAGATCTCAAACAAGGCAGCTAGTTTAACGGTCTCGTGTGAACCATTCACAATAGATATTCCGATTTTATCGTCAAACTTCTTGGGCACCAAGCTCGCGAACTAAGTATTTTGTTGTGTGTTTGGTGGGCGAAAGCAAGTGCCTTCAACAACATCAACCATGTTGACAAGATTAGTCTTGATACCATTCCACGCCCCTCTATCTTAGTAACCAATCTAGGCATCTTGTATGCAGTAGAAAGCATCATCCTTGTTGCCAGCCCCAATGTTTAAAAAGTGCCATCTTCAAAAAGTGTTTTTAAGTTTTATGAAGACCGCAGATGAGAGAGCCAAAACTCGAAAGTTTTTATGGAGCTTTTTCTTGCTATCAACATGGGGACGCTACATACGACTCTTCAACATTAGGATGGATAGACCCGAGAGTTTATGTCTATTCTTCGTGGTGGGGAGTATTTCCCAAACAACCCTACCAACCCCGATCTGCAACGGACGACCACAGACATAAAAAGAATCGATACAAAAAGCTACTGGCGCTGCCTTCCCAAACTCCCACATTCTCCATACATGCTAATAAGGGAAGATACATTATCCTAATAATCTTTCTAAACAAGGATGTTAGAATGGATCGATTTTCTGCAAAAGAATTGCTTACAAATTCTAGCATTTCGAACAAGACAACAAAGGCTTGAGGACTTACGGTGTTGTCGAAGCTAGCCAGAACGCTTTGAGATGAAGAGAAGAATCGAGTGCACAGCGGGCGAGGATAGAAAAGATCTCACATGCTTACCATCTCGAAGAAGGATCTTGCAGAGTAACTGAGGCTATAATCGAAGGAAAAGTCCATCTGTTGTATCAGTGCTGGACCCCTTCGGTTTTTCGCAGGTTGCCAAAATCTAGCAGCTATAAAATCCATTGTTGAACAATTACAAGTTCTTGGTGCCCAACGTTGCTGGGCATAAGTTGAGAGCCTGTAAATGCTTTGGGATGCAGTGAGAAAAGCCCTATCCCTTTCCCTTTCCCTTTTGCTCTATCCCGCATTTCATTTTTTCTTATTTTGGTTCATTGGTGTAAAACATTAAAATTGGAAAAAAAAAAGTAATTGCTGGTTAATGTCATACAATGTTCTTACGTGGTGTAATTTGCTGCATTCTAAACAAAGCCTAAAAGATATATTGCTTTTGAACAATTTTTTAAGTCAAAATACACGTATGTTAGGTAGATATGCTTTTTTGATTGGTTCTTGTTCTTGATTCAATGCCGGTAACTTTGGCTACACATTGAAGAGGGGGAAAATTTAGAAATCAATCAAATTCTTAAAAACTATAATGCACTTTCTAAACCCATATCGGCATACGTTATCCACCTTTACTCAAAGTGCTAGAAGAATTTATGTGTTCTAAGTAGTGCCACAATGGAATTATAGACGCCAAGCAAATTGCCAAAGCAATGCCTAAACAAAACAACCCTGTGCAATAACCATCAAGCTTGGGATCGTACCTTGGGATCGTACCATTGTTTAAATTGAAATAATATGTTGTAGCAAGACAAATCGGGACAAAAAGTGAGTAGCATGTCTTGTTGCAGTTTAAGAATAGCTAAGTTAGTGATGAATTTGCATGAGCCACAATCATAAATACATATAGATTCATTTTACACAATTTATTTACAACATAAATATAGGCATCAACCCATGAGTGACTTGACACTAACATGAAAAGGGATTGGAATAACATGCAAAAAAAAAGTCTCAGACAAGTTTAGCTAACTATTTCTTCTAGCCAACTATTTCCCTGTAAACACCAACTTTAAATATTAAATATAAGTGCATGTTGCTTATGATACTTTAGAAGTTAGATAGTTTAGCCAATGTCATACCAGCCTAATATATGGCATAACAAATTGTAAAACATGACAATAATCAGCCTTATAGCGTATAATCAATTATGTATATAACTCTATTTCCAATATCATTTCCATGGTTAGTGTCGTATAAATAGTAGACAGCATATAGGATTTCTAGAGAAGAGATGTCACACAATATTGAACAAATTGTTGTTTATCATAAGTGAGAATGATAGGAACAGTAGCTTGAATATACTTCAACTTCCAGCCTCAATTGTTTTGCTTTTTCACATGTCATATATGTCTGACAAACAAAAGAAATGCATCCAATCATGCTGCTGCTAAGCCATCATAGACATGTGCTGCAAAAAAAAAAGATATGTAAGCTTATGATAAGGCCTTTTACTTGGAAGGCCTGATCCAATAAAGCTAACAATCAGGCATGCTAACCTTAAAAAAAAAAACTTCAATTTATTAAAGAGTTGTAGCAATCAGAAATTGCAAACAATGGAGCACAACAAATGCCTTTTGCAAGTGATTTGAACTGCTATAGGTTATGGTACTTTTGCAAGTGATTTGAACTACTATGGGCTATGATACAGGTATATGTACAGGCCTAGATAGAAATAAATGGGTCTAATTTGCAAGCTTCTATGTAGTGTATATGAGATTTGCCCATAAATGAGAGGAGCCAATCTTCAGAATCAAAATTATAGCTACAGTTTGCAAAACTGTGTTATGCTCTTTGAACCATAGTGCTGCAACTTATTTTGAAAATGCAATAACTTTGTTGTGCCATCTAAGACCCAGCAAAAGAGCACATAGACATGATACCAATTTATCTAAAATTTAGAATGATTCACATGCAGTTTTCCTTTGCAAGTCTCAAAGTGACGGAGATAGCAAGTAAAACTTGGTCTATATTTCCATATGCCCAAAAGTTTGCAGTCCTTGGGAAAGCCAAGTCTATACTCTAACGGCGGCTAGAAAAGCAACAATTTCTTAAAAACAAAGAAGTGATTGTACTATAAAATGAACTTCCAAAGCATTCTTACCTTCATTGAATGATCTATGACGCTGACACACTCTGAGGATGTCAAGCACATGGCCATATATCTGCTATACCATCAAAGAAAAGCCTAAAGATGGAGTAAAAATGGATGTACCAGTTATAAGAAGGCGATTCTTCAGCTTCCTAAATTCATACCTCCAGATCGGCCAGTAGCTTTGGTTACAAAAAGTTTCCACTAAGGTTCTCTGCTGCACCAAAATACAACTTTAGAAATTGCAACATGGAAAGTCTTTATACACAAGGAATTTTTTATTTGGCTATGCCAGCTAGGAGCACCAAATATTAAAACGTGCAAAATGGTAATTATTGACTCTATTCCAAGTGTTAAAACAGTCAGCAAGTGTTATTTAGATTGTGCAAATGTCTCTTCTATTTCATGGGTTAACTACATTTGCCCTTGCGCTGCGCTATGCAAAAGAAAGAAGCGCAAGCTAAAACATCAAGGCAGCAATAGCAGGGAAGATCAAGAAGCTTAACTGCGTATCTATTAGTTTGAGCTGTGACAATGGCAAAAATCAGAATGGGGAAGAAAAAGCAAGCATTGTCAGAAGCAGAGATTCATAGACCGTACATCTCAAAAACATTCATATGGAAGAAAAAAATTCAAATACACATCTGTTATTCATTTGTTTACTATTTACAAAATGATTAAAAGTCATCTTACATATTTCAAGATTTTGGGTCTTGAATGCAAGATTTCAGACAGTGATCCTTTCTAAATATGTAGAACAGCCATGGATACATAAAATATAAAAGAAAGGGCAAGCTGGGAAGGTGAAAATAAGAGAGAACAGAAAAGCTAAGGATGAAATGCATTAAGCACAGCAAATCCGGCCATTTTAACTTGCTATGATTAGCTTGTTAGGAGAAATACCTGTGAAGAGCAGGGGCGCTGGAAATAGAAATGAGGAGGCCACTGCCACGCCATTCCATCCTTCACGCAGTTGGACTGATTCAGAAGTTTTTTTACTCCAGATGCGCAGAGCAGAGACCTGAAGATTTTCAGGCGCTAAGAATTACAGGGAAGTAGAGAAAAACTTCCCGGATCAAAGGAATCTATGCAAAAGTGAAAAATGACGGCAACCAAGTGATTTGCATTTCGATTTTCTTTTCTTCTGATATATCAACACTCCATGCAACCATGTTGAAAGTGCCGCTCGCCTGTTGCAGTTTCCCTTGTTGGATTTGGGCCCTCAAATGAAGAAATGGTAGAACTGCAAAATCCGCCTTAAAATCCTAAAATCTAAAATCCGGTTGCTTGCTTGCTTGCTGGCTCTATTTTCCCCTTTGTCCATTTCTCTTTGCATTCTCCGCTCTTCTCTTCGAAACGGCAAGCACAGCTCGATATGATGATCGAATCTGTACTAATGTGGGTCGATTTCATCATAGATACATTTAGGGTGTGTGCCGGAAAGGAAAAAAAGTTAAGAATCAAATCTGATCTTCAAGAATGACCACTGAGATCTTCAGGACCTTCCAGGATCTCTGAAAACGCCACAAACTCTGACTCTGACTCCGTTTTTAGGGCTCAGAGCTACGCTCGAACCTATCCGCAAAATCATCTCTGGTAAATATCTCCGTTTCTTGCTTATCAGAATAGCCGCCCTGTGAAGATAGAATAAGAAGCCGTGGTTGATCTGTTGTTCACCATGGCATCATAGCGCAGAGAATAGTGGCTTCCAGCCTCTTTCAAAGTGCTTTGCTCTCGGATTCAGTAGAAACCGGTTACCCAGTTTGCACAGCCTCCGCCCAACGACACTCGCGACCTGGCATTTACAGGCAACAAGAGGTTTTTAGCAGTCACCAGCATATCTTAGGTATATTCTAGCATATACCTAGGATATGCTAAAAACCCACATAAACGAGGGTTTGCCCCCCTAGGGGCAACCCAAAAATCCAGACTTTTAAAAGAATAAACATCCAAAGCACTACCCCATTATTTATTTGTCAAAATCAATTCATATATGCGAGATGGATGGCATGGTATCAGTTAAATAGTTAAATATGGAGGGCAAATATCTGCCAATCTGGGCCATCTGCGCAAGATAAGCCCTAAAATACTCCATGTGGACAGATAAACCCTAAAATTGTTGCCGAATAGCAAGCGGCTATGTCAAAATCTTGGAGGCGGTGGCGAATTTCTGCCCTAGGTGAGCCGAACATGGTCTTTAATCTCGGATTTGCACGATGGTGGTAAATGGCTAAACATCTGCTCCATCTCCGGTCCTCTGTTTTCCATCTCTGCATTATGTGCCCTTCATACAGCCTTGTTTTTGAAGCGAAAGTCTACGATGAAGTGTTTTTGAAACGAAGGTCTGTGATGAATGTCTAGGCCAGCTCCGTCTGCGCCTCTTCAAGCAGGTATGGGGCTTTTCATCTCTGCATTGTGTTCCGTTGATACATCTTTGTTTTCTCCAATTTGATCTTTCAATTGTGCCCCATAATTCTGATGCAAAAACCATGTGTTTGTCTGGTCCAAGGCTGTGGAATCCATCTGGAGGCAGTGACAAGTCTTGCTTGGCTGCCCTAGCTACGCCAAAAATGGCTCCTCAATTCCAGATTTATAAGAGGTAAGATCCTTGTACCCCATTCTTCTTCTCCTCTAGAGAAAAAAACTTCTCTTCATCTATTTTTCTTCGTAGGTTTTTCTTCTTTCCTCTGTTATGACGCTTCTCAGCTTTGCCATGCTCAGACATGAAGGTTTGTTTCTCCATTTGTTTCTCCATCTCCCTCTTCCGACTTTACAAATGCTTCTGCCTCCACCATGTTAATGCATTCACTCTTGTTGTATTCTAGTTTCAAAATATGAGCATTAAATCTTCCTTTTCTTGCTCTATCTCCGTATGTACCTCATTGCTCAATCCTCGCTTATTATTCAAGGCCTTCTGTTGCTTGCTTCTGAGTTTTGAATTATGGGTTTCAAAGACAACTTAAATTATAATCTATGTATTCTTTTAATCTGCATTGTAGTTTGTTGCATTGTTTGCGTCAACACTATTTGTTGATTAGTGCTGCCATAACTCAAAACTCTCTACATTTTGAACCTATTTAAAAATTCTGGTAGCTGTTGATCAGAAATGTGCTTTGGAATGCATTTGATTTTCTGAATGATTTGTGAATAATCTGCGAATGATCTGTAACTATAAGTATCCGGATCCTTCATCCTGTTGCTTTCGTGTGCCTATGTATCTATTTTGTAGGGTTCAGCATCTTTACAAACAGATCAAATGAATTAGGCCTGCAACCACCAAATATGCAGGTCCTATTTGTTAGCATGCCTCACTCTACCTGTGCATATTGTACTGAATGGGGAACAGATGAAATGAATTAGGGTTGCAACCACCAAATATGCAGGTCCTATTTGTTAGCATGTCTCACTCTACCTGTGCAGAGATGTTCACAAAGATTGTACTAAATGGGGGCTAGTAAAAGAGCTGGCCTTCTGAAAGTAATACAAGAAACCTGTTTTGAAGAATGGACCGCATTGGCAATGTGCAGGTGCTTGCTTCCTTATTTTGCTATTCAAAAATATTCAATGTGTGCTTTCTTGCGCATATATCTCTAAAAAGAGAAATTCATTAAGAATTTGGAAAAAAAAATAAATAAAGAATCATGGAGATGTGGGCTAGCCAAAGTGCAGGCCTTTGAAAAAGAAATTGCCAACTGTTCGTGTGCAGATTCTAAAATGTAGCATAATTCTAACTGAAATAAAACATAGAATCATAAACTTAAGCTATTTTAATGTATGCTAAACCATTAACTATAAATGAATTTGTCACTAAATCAATATCGATTATATACTGTAAAACATCATTAGTTTGCTTCCCAACATGTCTATTATATACCTTAAAACATCATTGGTTTGCTTTCCAACACAGGTTGTTTTAAAGATGCGAAGCCGGTATCTATTTTCATGAAGAACCTGTTTATGTTTTTGGTAATAAACTTGAACACTTCATTTTCAAAGCCATTATCTATTTTTAAGGAGAACCTGTTTATTTTTTATGTAATAAACTTGAATCCTTTATTTTAAAAGCAACAACGGTTCATATGACACTACAGTGATGATTTCATAGGGCAACCACCATGAGTTGCAAAAATTCTTAAAGCTAAAACTACTATTGGTTACAAATGGATTATATCTTAGTTTTCTGACTAAATTAATATCAACTGTTAATTTGAAACACGATTGGCTTACAAAGTACTTTGAAGATGCAAAATCACTACTATTTTGGAAGATACATTGTTAATTCTATTAATGAGAAACTTGAAGTCTTTATTCTATATAACATAAATGGCTCATGCAATAAGATCTCCATGAGTTGATTGGAACACCACTATGAGTTGCCTATTCTTTAAGGCTAAGGACACTAGTGGTTTACAACCTATACTACTAATCTGATACCATGTCACGTAGCAATAGAACATAGCAATAAACCAAGAAAATTAACCACCACAAAGAACCATAACGAGAAAATATAGGTGCTTACTATGTGGATATAACACATTGAAAAACCATAAATATGAACCTCACTATTTAACTGCATCTAGTTATTCAACATATTAACCCACAAAGTAATATTAGTTTATTTTATTAGTATTTGATAAAAAAATAACATGAAAAACTAATAAGATTTTTATTTTGGGGGCCTTGTTTACATCCCCAAAAAGGGCTATCAGATAAGCCTCAGCAGCCTCCTGGAGTGCCAAAATAGCAAAAGCTTGGAAGCGGAGGTCGGTCTTAAACTCTTGGGCTATCTCTCGGACCAACCTCTGGAAAGGCAGCTTCCGTAATAGCAACTCCGTGGTCTTTTGGTACATACGGATCTCCCGTAAGGCCATGGTACCTGGTCGAAACCGATGAGGTTTCCTCGAGGTTGCTGCTCTCTGAGTTGGTGCAGGCTTCTTGGGCAGAGTCTTGTCCCTAGAGACCGGGCGGGGCCATGCGGCATCCACCCGTTCCTGCCGGCGACTCGAGCTCGTGTGCTTCCCCACGCTCCCAACAGCCTTAAGCTTCTCCTTATATTGGCTTCCCGACTTATGGGCGGTGAACTTCTGCCGTCTTTTGGTGGGAGGCTTGTCTGCTTGGTCGGGACCGCGCGGGGTTTCCTGCTCAGTGTTAGGCCGCTGCTGCTGTTGGTCCTGGTTTTGTCCTGCTGCTGTCGCTGCTGTTGCTCCTGCTAGGCTCGCTCAGCCTGTTCCTGAGCCTCACGAGCTGCAGCCATATCTGCTTCTACCTGTGCAAGACGTCGGGTCGTAACCCTCCGGATCAGTTCCATACGGTAGCAGTCCGACCGAGCTTGCATATCCATCTGAATCACTATTAAGTAATCCAGGTTGATGTAAGATGGACCTCACCCCAAGTAAAACTCTGGGTAGTCTCATCATATTCATATGGAGGAAGATCAAGGGGGTTACAGTTGATGATGGCCCTCCCATCACCCAGGTAGACATACTCACGACCCTGAGCTGCGGTGTCTCCCCTTTCTATCTCTTGGATGTCATCTTCTCGGGCCAACCCCCTAATGCGGGCCGCCTCCCTCCGAATAGCTTCCTCTTCAGGGACTTCCTCACACTCAGGTGGGTAAAACTTGACCAGCATAATAACTTGGTCGGGCTGCTCAACTATAGTATATGACTGCTGTAAAAGGTTGAGCTTTATCAAGAAGCGCTCGGAGAGGTGGAAAATAGGATAGGGTATCCTATGGCCGTCAATGAAGCATTGCACCAGCTGAACTAAAAGAAGCTCGACCCGGTCGGGGTCGGTAGCCAAATGCTCCCCAAGCTGGGCGTAGATCTGGGGTATGTTGAGGGAGCCATAGCTCTGAGTACTCTTCGTATGTGCCATGCTCATTGGGCTAGACAGGAAAAGGAACAAGGAAGAGGGTGCGGTGCCGAGAGAAGGCGGGAAATGAGGCGCTGAGAGGTGATCGTGGCAACAAGCACAAACAGAGGCAAGGTTCTAGGAGCTTGAGTTCCGGCGGCTATGGCGGACGGCTAAGGTAGGCGCGTGGAAGGAGTGGAGCATAAACGAAAAAGAAAACGCCTCTTTAACTTTTAAGTTTCAAATTAATTTTGAAAAAAACTTTTTTTTTTTAAATTATTTTTATATGGCAGCTATACGCGCGTATATGGTCGAGCGCCGGTCCGGTTGTACATGCTTCTATTTGAATTCCAAGACGCCCAAACTCGAGCGGCGCCCGAGTTGGTTTTTGGGCCACTTCCTCGGCCTGTTGCTGCCGGATGAAGACTCCCCTAGGGTATTTGGACCACATCCGACGCGTTGGAGCAAAAATCTCGTCAATCTGAGCTACCTGGAGAAAGTTATGGCGCTTACAAAATTCCAACTTCTGGCTCCACTCTCTGACCTTAACCGCTCCACTAGAGAACACTCTCCTACACACTAGATCATTCCTCTCGTAACTAGGCCAACTAACATGCTAACTACAGAGTTTGACTACTTTAACCTAAGAGAAAGTACCGTCAACTAACGAGTTAGACTATGGGCAGTGCAATGATTTTGGTCCACCAAAACCATCCTCTGATACCATTGTGACGCTCCCAGAGTCTATACGATGCTCCCATCATATAAATACGGGAATTCCCCTCCCATGGTGACTACATCACCATGGTAAGGCCCTCTATCATACTCGGACCACATGGGATGGCCAAGTGTCCGGGCGAGGAACCCGGAGGTGTCATTCGTCCCACGTCCTCTATGGGAAATCCTATACAGCGGAAGCATACATATACGTTAGCATAAAATAATCATGCCAAAATAATATACCACCACGAAGGGTGGCCCATCCATCATCATCACGAGAAAGATAATACATCCATAATAACACAAAATAACACCATGACAACCCTGGGCTCAGAGTGCAAGGGATCAACTGACGGCCAGGGCCTCAAGATATCAATAGACGGAAGTATAACATGGCGTTGGCTGGCATAAAACAATGGCTAGTGTAGTCCACTCCATTCGCCCCTCCTATGCATACTTTGCAGGTAGGCTGAATCATGCTATGACGTGCTTGTAGCCCTCCGAAGATGCAATCCCAAGCCTACGGGACTACTCCGGGTTACATCTCCCCGGTCCGATGAGGCATGTCAGAGAGGCATCTCCTCCCCGAGCATGACGGATCCCTGCATGTGCTAGAGAACACGTGCCGCATCAGCGACCTCCGCATCCGTACCTGACTTACTCCCCTAAATTTAAAGGCTGGCTCATCTGTCCGTTCGCGCCCAGGGCATCCATATAGGCACATCCCTCCGGCCCAGAGAGTGTCAAACCCATACCCGGCCCACACACAGTGACCGGCTATAAGCCTAGCACACTATAGGAGTCCTGTAGCCGCGCTAGGCAAGACCCCACTCCCGATTCACCATCATGCTCGTTGTCTGGTGCTGAACCACATCATAGCATCCACAGCCAGGTTGGCTCTTGTGCACAGGCCGCAATTATTGGGTATTAAGGGATCTAGCTAGAGACATCTCTACTGCTAAGAGGCTTTTAGGTCTCTACCCTTTCCTTAGTTCCCAATACATGGAAGAAGCGGAAAGAAAGAATATCAACACCATCTAAGTATCCAGAACAACATACAAAAGAGAATTTAATCATTCCATCTATTCAAAGAAGTGTCAGCAGAATAGAACTATCTAAGGACTAACCAGTCTCTTGGCTGGAGCCGTTGTCACGGAAGGCATTCATAGCTCGAGGCTGTTGGTAGGTGTGGGCAAAGACGGGTTTAAGCTTGTGGCTGCTGCTCCTCTTCACTCTCCAATTCGAATTTGGGATGAATCGGGAGGGTATGACCCCTATTTCATGAACCAAAATGGCAAGTCCCTCCCGGCCAATCGATTTGGGCCAGGTGGCACCCCCTCATTGGTGATAATTAGTTAATTAGACCAAATTAGCATAATTAATTAATTATACCACTAAAATCCATAATTATCCATTGGTTTTATTAGCATAGCTCAGGGAAAAAATTTTTTTTTTTGAAGGATCACATTAACTAATATTAATCCAGAAAAATACAAGAAGAGCGGTATTAGGGAACTCCTGCCCACACCAGGGCAAGGACCCACCTAATAAGTGTACCTATCTACGACTCATGCCACAAATCTCCCCAGAGTGTCTACAATGTGGAGGGTTCTTTCCTGCATCACGCCTTGACTCGCTTTTCCGAGGGGATGCCAGATACGATAGATATAGCTTGTACCTCAGCTGTGGGACCAAAGCCTGAGGCTGCATCTCTGCATTCCTGAACACCTTCATGCGTCGTCGCTTCCAGATGAGCCACAACAACCAAGCTTTACACGGATGAAAGGCCGGACTCTAAAGCCGGGACCACCTACCGTGGTATACCCCAAAAGAACCTCTTGATCATGGAGGGAGTGAGGTATGAAAGAGGCGCCGAACCCACCGCCATGCCTTTGGATATCCGAACAGAGAAACATGCAAGTGTTCCGTGGTCCACATGGGTCACCACACATGGGACATAAGTCGCCGATCCGAGGGTTGATCTCGTGAACCCATGTGTTCACCCTCGAGAACGGTGCACACCGCCACAAGCAATACCCGAATCTTGGGGGCGAGATTGGGTTCCACACCCACCCTCGGATAACGCCCCACTCATCCCGGGCACCTGAAGACTCCACCCATCCGAGGGAGGCAACTCATCTTGAACCGCCACAAGCTCATAACAGGACCTCACAAAATTTGAGGGATCCACTTTCGGGTGGCACTTCCACACACGTCCTGATGCCTGTGGAGGGTGCAGTGGTAGAGCATTAGCCACCCGTGCCCAGATAGTACAATCCCGTTCCTGAAGCCGAAATCTATAACGGGTTTGCCCGGGTGCGGTGCCACCGCCCATCCATATACCAATCCGCCACCGTCAAAACCCCACACTGCGCCCATCTGCGCTGGACTCGGGGATCAACGGAGGCCGCCAGAACCACAGGTGCGTGTGGTCCAAGGGGGATCCACCACGGCGACGCCTGAATCAACGCGGTGATGGCATCAATCGCGCAAACAATGATCGGACCTGCTCCCGTGCTCGCAGAGAGCCCTTCAAAACGGCGGCAGGCATGAGCATACGGCCCGATATCCACAAACAACGCCCAAGGGAGCCGCGCGCACGGACGGCTTGTGGAAAACTATGGAATGAGACAGCGACTGGTGAAGCAAGACCATGCCCGGGGAGTCGAGCGCGTTCTCAAGAATGGCAAAAACAAACTTAGACAAGAGGACCTTGCCATGCAGTGACGTGATCAAAAAGCCTAGTCCACCCCGCGACCTTTAGGATCGGACGCTTCACGAGCCACCTTCCCTTCCTCATTGCCTCCCCACACAAAGTTACGAACCATAGCGAGATTTCACGCACCTTACTTTCAGTGCCGGGATGATAGAGGCCATATAAATATGAGTCGAGCAAAGGACGGACCATGCTCGCGGACCCGCCCGACCATGGATAGCTTCCCCCTTTCCACCAATTGAGATGCCGACCTTGGTCAACCAAAATGTCTTCCCACACCGGCGCCGAGATATCAAGGCCCGAGCGGAATACCCAAAAGCCTAGAACAGGTGCCCAAGGCTGCGTTCAGCCATGGGAATTGGGACACCACCGGCCAAGATGGGCTCACCGCCGACCACGCGTCAAAGCACTTGCCGTCCAATTCATAAGGCGCCCGAATAAGGGAAAATGTGTCCAAATAGCCTCCTTCAGATTCAACAGATTTGCCTCATCCGCCTGCAGAAAGAGGAATGAATCGTCAGCATACTGACTCCCAATCTGCTGCGATCCATCTGCCATCCTCAGTCCCTCCACCACACCAGCCTCCACTGCAAAAGTCAACAACTGCGAGAGGGCCTCCGCTACAATGGTGAAGAGGAAGGGCGCCAGAGGGCATCCCTGACGAACTCCACGCCCCACCCCAAAGATCGGGGAGGACTCACCGTGACACAGGAGGGTCGCTCTGGCGGACACTAGGAGCTTCATAACCACTGCCGTAAAGGCCTCCCCACATCCAAAGGCTAACATCATCTTTTTCAAGAACGTCCACCGCACACTATCATAGGCCTTTGTGAAATCCAGCTTCAAGTACACAATCTGCTGACCAGTTTTACGTGCCCAATGAATGCCCTCAAATGCCGCTGCTACATTCTTTGAGAATGCCGCAAAGGAATGAAGCCGTCGCATGGTACTAATCGTTTCTTTCAAGACAACTTGCGTCTAAGTTTAAAGTGCCTTCGCCAATAATTTTGTAAATTGCCGATGTAAGGGTGATGGGCCAATCGTGAAATGACACCGGCTCCTTGACCTTGGGTATCAACGAGATGCAGCCCGTATTGAGCCTATAGTCCAACGCGTCTGCCTGAAGCAAATCTTGATAGGTCTGCAGCACCGAGTCCCCCACCCAATCCCAATATTCTTGGAAGAACTCGACCGGAATGCCATCCAGACCAGGACACTTGTGAGGGGCCAAAGGCACCCGCGCCTCCTCAAGCTCTGTTTTGTGGTGGAGCTGCAAAGAATCGCCTCCTCTCTGCGGACACCTTTACATGCCACTTTACCGGAGAACAATCTCCTCCATCCACGTGCGTGTAGGGGTATGTCTTCTCTGGAAGAACCGGAGAGAAGTGATGAAAAGTTGCCTGCTTAATGTCCACTGGCGAATGCAAAATACGACCATCAGCCAATGACAGTGACGACATAGAAGCTGCATACTTCTTCTGCCGCGCCGCCCTGAAGAACATTCGAGAATTAGTGTCCCCATCCCGAACCAGGTGATCCCTGCCTTCACCCTCGCTCGAAGCCGCCTCCGATTCATTCGGCGCAATGCGGCGCAAAAATCTCATTTCTCCCACACCCCATCGGATGGCCGAGACTCTCAGCTCTTCCAACTTCGCGATACAACGCTTTTAACACCTCCTCTCTTGACGAAGCTCTGCATGACGCCCGAGGACTTGGCAAATGCCTTAACTCGAGCTAAGGCTCGCACCATTCGCCATCCCAAAATTATCCCGAAGGTGCTAAAACCAAATCTCGTTGGCACCCCTAAGAGAAATCTGATCGCCGGATAGGCGGTATTTAACTTGAACACAGTGCGGCTCGGCCTGGCAGGCATCGCTCCCTGGGAGATTAACTGAGGGAAATGATCAGAGACCGCGGTGGACAAAATGTTCGTCCGCCTAAAGCCGGGCGCACGGTGCTGCTGCTAGGGTATTAACATAGCATCTGTCATGTCGAGCATATGCCCGACCAGCCCCCGTCCACTGATTACACCATGTGAATGAAGAGTCGCCGCCGCCTGCGCGGATCGGGGAGTCCGGCAATAATATCCTTTGCGGCTCAAAACCACCGCACGACTTCGGCTCCTCGCCACACCTATCATGAGCGGACTTCGACCATGTTGAAGTCGCCCTTCAGCAGCGGCCAAGCCACATCCGCCCCCAAGGATGCAACCTTATGTCTTAACGACGCCCACAACGCCCCTCTCTGCCGCGCGCTGTTGTGGGCATAGACATTCACAATCCCCCACTCCCGTGGCCCCTCACGCCACTTGATGATGACCCACCTACCCCAACGGTCAGCCAGGGTGAAAGTCACTTGCACATGCATCTTCCACGCGATAACAGTCCCACCCTTAGAGGCCCCGGAGATGGCAACTGCAGCAGCATATTGCGGCCCAAACATATCCAGCAATGCCCGAGAGTCCCCCCTGTGACACTTATGCTCCTGAAGACACAAGATATCTGGATCCAACTTATGAACAGCCATCGCTACTCTCGTCCTCTTCGCGGGTGACGAGCGCACCCCTCGAACATTCCAGCTCACAATCGTTTTGTTCATAACTGCAACTAAGAAGAAGGGTTCTTACGATGCTTCTTCTTCCGCCCACGTCTTGCCGGTGAAGCAGGCTCCTGATCTGAGTTGTATGGAACCAGAGCGAGCGGGTTATCTGTGAGTGCAATCCCCGCATCCAAATCCACCTCGCCCTCCGCCCACGAAGCGCATCTGCCACCTTATCGGATCCATTCCCTCAGGAGAAGCAGGTGGAAAGAGACGGAGTCGACGCTGCATCGGCCGCTCCTTCACCAGCCCCGCACTCCAACCTGTCGTGATTGCCTGCTCGGCTTCGGGCTCCCCGGCCGCTGGATGTGAAGCAACTTCGGCCACCGTCGGAGGAGGTATCGATCCCCGCCCTACCGCACGGGCCGCCGGCTCATTATCCGAGATAGACGAGGTGGCCTATCCGGCCGGGACCAACCGGAGTCCCGGGCTGGAAGGAACCTCCTCCCCTACCGATTTTGGGGCGAATCTGGTCCCCGCCCTGCGGAACCTCCTCCGCGGCTTCGTGGACGCCTCGATGGTGCAACAGGCCGAAATGCAGGCGAGCTGCGAAGACCCGTAGGCGGGGAAACATCCCGTGGATCTACGCCCCATTCAACAATGCGAGAGAAACCGAAAATACCAATCTCCGCTCTTAACCGTCACTGAAGGCTCTCGAACTATGGAGTGCGCAATATGGCCACCGAGCCCATTAGCCATCGCAATCATGAACTCTGGCAACAACATGTCCGCGGGGAGATCCATTACCTGAAACCAACACGGGATCTTCAGGGCCGACAATGACCGAGCACTCACCCCGGGGGTGTAATGCTGGTAAATCAGATAATTCCCCCACATGAGGTCAACCCCCTCTCAAGCTACTACCCATCACGGAGGCGCATCAAACATAAGAAGGAAAAAATTGTCAAAGCTTTTTGGTGTTCCCGGGATTAGTAGAGCGGAAGTTTTCCATTTGGCGGGACTTCTTGGGTGTGGTAGATGGTGATGGCCAGTTTGTACAGCAGTAGAGTTGCAGTTGTTGTGGAGTGTCGAGGTATCACTGTCTCTTTGGGGCAGTTCTCCTTCCTCCTCACTTGCTTTGTAACATTACCATTCTTTTAATATATTGCTGACACAGTTCTTCAAAAAAAAAAAACATAAGAAGGAAAAAATTGTTCCCCAGGAACTTCAAGGACTGAAACGGTGAGATCCCCAGCCGCTTAAAGTGAGCTTGCAGCCACCCGCCTACTCTCCTGGTGTCCAGCACTCCAGTATAGTACACCAGCACGGCGCACGAGACTAGGTTGGAAATAGACTTGAGATGCTGCTGATGATCCAACTCGACTATGGCAGTCGGAGGGCCAATCGAGTCCACCTGCAACTCTCTCCTATTGTGCTGATTCAAGAAGGTCAAAGCCTCCTCCATCCGATAAGAATCGGCAGGGGCCACGGTATGCCGAATCCATTCCAGAACCCGGGCGGAAAGCCGCCACTCCACCGTATCGTTCGGGTCCGCCATGCGGACCCGCTGCCTTGGTTCCGTTTCCCTCACCCTGCGCCTCCCCAAACTTGGGCCGTCGCCTCGACTACCGGCGATGCGGATCTGCGTGGCATACCACTACACCCATTGCTCTGGGGCAAACTACACATCGGTTTCTACCGCCAAAGGGATCCTCCAAACAACGTGAAAAAGCGAAGTTTGGACTAGCCAACGGAGTTGCAGTCTCTAGTGCCGGCATGCTACTTGGGACCTCAAATTTACGCCTCCCCAAGGCCCAAGACATCCATTTGCACAAGAACTCCCTGCCTGAGCTCCAACCTGTAGATCAAGTATCGAAGATGCTCCATGACCTGTGGGGGGATGAGCTGCTGCCTCCATCCCACCGACCTCCATGGGACCTATAATTTTGTATAAGTATAATGAATTGGCCATTCCTTGTAAAATATGCCCCCAAAAGTGTAGCCTGAACTGGCCATTTTTTCCTATTTTTTTTCTAATGTGGCAGCAACCCAATTGGCAATTTTTGAACCAAATATCTAGTAATGTGTAGCTCAAATGGCGATTTTTAGCTGGATTCTTATTAAATATAGTGCTAGTTGCCCAAACATAAAGAAGTCGCTACCCTATATAATTGTGTTCAAGTTACATATTGTATGAGTTTGAATTCATACCCCATGTATTTCAATAATGCACAGATTGCTGGTAGGAAGAATCGGAAATCGGATGCCGGAGTCTTCGTAAAAAGGATTGAAAAGTGCCTCGACATTTGATTTTCCAAAAGAGCAAGATTATTCTTAGTTGGTAAATATATTTAGAAATAAAAATTTCTAATAATGTTGGCCCCCCATAAGTGACAAATTTATGAGGGGGCCTTTGAATGAGTTAAGATTTGGCGAACCTAAGGCATTATAGAATTTGGCCAAGTGGCCTAAATAGCCATTCTATAAGCATATCTAGTTCTCGCTTGGGACTAAATTGGCCCCAAAGTCGATACCACTCTAATTAGCAAACATCTAATTGGCCATTTTAATGTCATAATAGGCAATAAAGTGCCACGAAATAGCGAATCTGCAGGTAGTCCAAGGGTAAGGCATCCTACTCAAGCCGGTCGTCGCATTTTGTCCGAACCTATAATTTATGGCCAAATGGCCCGCCAGGGCCACTAAAATTTTTGTTGGCATAGCTAATAAAATCCATTGTAGGTGAACCCCCACTTGGGCCCTTAGGCCTACTACATGTTGGTGACGTGTCATGGTATGCATACGTATACTGTATAAATACCTAGAACGTCACAACCATAGGAAAAACTATGTAGAGTTTTAATTTTGGTTGCCTTGTGATTCAATAATTGGAAGTACGTGCATGAAAAGCTTGATGGAGATGGACCTTCTTGTTATACATCTTCCAACAATCGACGAATATCATATCTAGACACCAATGTCCAGCCTTACGCCCCAATTAGGCAATAACAATTTGCCGAATGCTTCTCTATTATCATGTATCTTCATTATAGCAGTCCTAATGCTTCTATTCTCAATTCAATCTAAGACCAAGTCTAACATCTAGTCAATGTCACCTCTAAGTAGAATGATCCCAAACAACACCTAGCTAGTCTAAAGGCAGTTCTTGACTTCTAATCGTCACAGTGGAAGGAGGATAGATCTGAACTCCATTTCGTCAGTTCCCGTTGCTTCGGATTCCCAATGCTTCGGATCTATCTGCCATCCAAAACGATCCCAAAACAACACCCCCTGGAGACCAAGTTTCATGACCAAGCTCATGTCCAACACACTCTTGGTCGATTGGCTTAGGAGATGGCTGCTGAATACTGCCATGTAGGGCATAAGTATTTCTTTCTTTGGCAAAACTAACTGTGCAACTTGATCCCTAGAATAATTTCATCCATTCTTGACGATATGAAGAAGTCGAATCGTCATTTTGGAGCTTTCTTAGTGTCCAAACAACAAAACACTTGGGTTTCTACATAGTGGCCCTCAGGACGCTTCGCGGTTTGATAGGTTTCCCCAGATTGGTCTTGAATTTTGTTGGATCTGCTCGAAGTAGGGTCCTTGAAGTGCATGATTCAATGGTCGGATAGGGGAGAGCTCCGAAAGGGTGGGCATTAGCGTACTCCCCCTAGAAGAGCGCTGCCACAACAAGCTGCCTCGAGAATTTTTTTGCGATCCATCTCCTAGGTCCGGACTCTCCCCTCTGATGAGATAGTCGTGCAAAGTCTTGGCCTTGTTTGACTTGGGGAAGGGCACCAGCTCGACTGCCCAACAACAAGCTGCTGGGACAACAAGAACCCAAAGATCATCAGCCAATGTTGGGTCATTATATATAAGTATCTGAAACAAATAAAATAAAATAAAAAAAGAAAACATATACACAACATTGAAAAGAGGGTAATTGTTGAAAAAGTCATGGATTATCCTTGTCATAACATTGATAATCCACGATATATACTGTTCATTTTACAAACACCTGCTTCTTAGAGAAGGGTGGCCTTTTGCCCAAGAAACTTGTCCTTGAATAATCTCGACGTTCTGAGTCCATTGGCAGAGTCAATTTGCAGTTCTAAAGTGGAGGAGTTGCTCGTCCGTCGCCAGGGGTTGAAGGCCCAGAGTTTTAGGGAAAGTTGCTTCTGGGAAATTTTAACGATCCGTCTTCTGGCTGCAAGACCCTCCTCCCTCTACGTAATGACATGATGCAAGATCATAGAGTCTAACGTAGGCAAGGGTGCCAGAATACCTACCCCCTGTCTGGGCAGTCTGTTGTTCGGCAGTCGAGCTGGCACCCTTCCTCAAGTCGAACAAGACGAAGACTTGCATATATACTTCCATAATTTATCATTAATACATATATAGAATGGCATTAAATTCGGATTTTAAATTTTTAGAATTTTTGGATCAGGTTTAGATCCATTTTTATAATTTTTTAGATAAGGTTTGGATGTAGTGGAACTTTTCAAAGTGAAGCATGGACACGTTTGACGTGGATAATCGACGTCTAATACTTTTTGGCAAAAACCCCGTGGTTCAACTCATATTTTTTGGTTGTTCTTGGCGGATTTTAGGGCGATCTTGGGCGCTTTTGGCTGATCTTCAGCTACAACAGGTTAGTTTCTTCTATAGTTTTGATTTTAGTGTTCTCTTGAGTTTGGTTCTTAGTTTCAGTTTAAGATTCTTACTTTTCCTCTTCTTAGTCTTCTATCTCTTCATTCTTTCTTCTTATTCTTCCTCTTATGATCTTATTCATCTTTCTTCTATCTCTTCATGTTTCTTCCTCTTGGTTTTTTTTTCTCTCTCTTCTTTCTTCTTTCTATTTATTCCTCTTAATCTCTTTTTCATCTTCTTATTACTTCTTTTTCTCTTTTCCTCTTCTTTCTTCTTCTAATTTTCTTCCATTTAGATCTTCTTATTTCTTCTTCTTTTTTCCTCCTCTTATTTCTTCATCTTCTCTCTTCCCTTTTTTGTCCCACTTTTCTTTGTTGTTCTTATTTCTCTTCTTTTATTCTCTTGTTCTCATATTCCTCTTTCTTATTTTTCTTATTTATTCCTCTCTTATTTCTTATTTCTCTTCTCTCTCCTCTTCCCTCTCCTCTCTTCTCTCCTCTCTTCTTTCTCTCTCTTATTTCTCTTTCTTCTCTCCTCTCCCTTCGTTCTCTTTCTTCCATCTTCTCTCTTTCTTCTTTCTTCTCTCTTTTTTCTTTCTCTCTCTTATTCTTATTCCCTATTCTCTCGTCTCTCTCATCTTTCTCTCACTTGTCTCTTCGTTCTCTTCTAATAATTTATTTTTTTGAAATGTTTCCCTCAATATTGTTATTATCCTTGGATCCTTCTTATTATATTACTAGACGGCTTTGGAAATGATATTTACATAGCTTTGCTAGATTTCCTATAGCTCTTTCACCGGAGACTACTCCCCAGTGTTTGTACCATAACAATCCTTCCCTTCTTAAGATCGATCGTCCCCGGTCACCGTTAAACCTGGAAGAAAACCATCAAACTGTCGTCTTCAAAGTTAATCATTGATCAACTTCTGAAAAATATTAGTCTTTTCCTTCTCGGGTCAACCTTATTCCCTCGAGAATATTCTACTCCGATCTTTATGTTGGTCCATCAAGCAGGCATCCCTCACTTGAACAAGCATAGCATTCTTGGTTATTTTCCATTTTGTTCATCCAACCAGATAATCCAACTTTATCTTGGGCAAGAAAGGCCTTCTTTTTGAATATTAAGATCTTATAACTACAAGATATAGTAAATAAGATTTTTTTACTCTATTCAAATAATTAAAGTTGCATGCCCAAGCAGTCTCATGCGTCAAACAAAACCTTTAAATCAACTTCAAATCTCCAAATTGATAAATAATAAAGTACTTACAGGTCCATGTAACTTAGTAACGATATTTGTTAAATCGATGATGCGGATAAAGAAAAGAAAAATTCATGTCAAGACTGAATGGATAGCAGTAATGGTTTGTTTTGGATAGTCAATGCAGAGGTCGAGGCTTTGGCTTTGGTTTCTGGCTCCATTCAACACTAGCTTTCACAAGCTCAGTCTCTGACTATCCCATTGTAAGCATCCTTTGTACTTATAATCACTGTAACATCCATTATTGGCTGTCTTCGCTCATGTACATATCTTAACTGGGCAAAAAGTCCTTTAGGAACTTATTTGATGCCTTCTATAGCTCGTTGTTGCATCATTAATCATAATCATAGTGAAATGGAAAAATGATGGAACAGTCTCATAGTCAGGGAACATAATTTCTTCAATGGTTTGGAAAGATATTCTCAAGATAGGTAGATCTCTGCTTTGCCTTTATGCATCTGCATATGCTATTCTGCTAAGTCCAAGCCCGACAAATTTTCAAATGCTTCCGTCACAAAAACTTTTCTTGCATCGTTGTAGAAAGTCTATGACATTTTTCAATTGATTTAGATCATCACCGTTTGCGTCAGCAGCTTCTTAGTTACCTATAAAGATTGCAACCTCTTGCTTCCATGACCCTACAACCCACAGTTCCATAAAAAAAGATCTGAATCACGCTCTGATAACAAATCCATCTCTGAAAGCTTATATTGGCAAAGCTATACACTGGCTTAACTGGCAATTGATTACCAATGCTACACCGCAATCTCCAATCAAGGGAAATTACATTAGCTTTAAAGTAAAAAAGGATTCAGGCTTAGGATTGGTAAATTGGCTCAAGCAATAGGAAAGGAATTCCAGATAACAATCTGCAATTGTATTTGCATCATTCGCATCTAGAAATATCACTGGATTAGTCTTGTAGATGAATAATCGCCTTCAATTAGAACGGTTTTTGGCAAAATCGATCACTTGGTGAGGTCTTCCCACTAGTCTAATAGTCGACCACAAATTTTCGCTTGTGCTCCCATTGTTTCTCACGGTTGCAAAGCCATATTGGCTTTGGTCTAAGTTTGTAAATTCTGTTGTCGATCGTCTGTTATCTGATCTGCATCAACATACCATCTGCATTTCCCCTATGGTCACAGGTCTATCCCCCTCCATATGAAGTGTCGATGCCCTTTATATAATCTCTTGCCGTTACCCTTTCCTTCGATGCCTTTTTATATTCAAGGGCATAAGAATGCTACATTGTACCTTAAAATGTATTATTTAGGGACTATAATACTACCTAAAAAAGTACCCAACACTAGGTACGGGGTACTTATATGATGCCTCAAAAACTAATAAGTGTTAAATTGGATTCATTCATTTTCACCTCCAATAGTTCTGTCTTTATCTTAACATTAACATGCTTTTGACTTTTATTTTGAACTTTTGAATTAGTTTTGATAGAAAGAATAAGAAAACAGTGCCCATTTCTAAAGTACCCAGTATAGATACTTTGCCAGGTTCCAAAAGTGGACACCTATAGCATGCTTATGCCTGCAATAAAGGTCTAAGATGATTCCTTTTAATAGTAAATAGCCCCTTTTTATTAATAAGAGTTCTCTGCCCTTTGCCTTGTGTTTTCGCTCCTTCCCTTGTGTATTGCCACAACCCCAACTAAGTATTGTGTTGGTCGAATATCATGACTCCATCTATAATTGCGTGGATAATAAGTGTGCTAAAGGTATCCCGCAATATTGATATTATTCCTTTGCTCCTCCTTATTATATTACTAAACGACTTTTGGAATAATATTTACATAGCTTTGCCAAATGTTTCGAGCGTATACCATAACAACAGTTGTCACTATTTTCCGTATTTTAGACATTTCTTTGCCTCACGAACGAGAAACACAATCCAGCAGATGTAATTTGTGATATATATTTGCATGTATATATGTGCAGGTTGCTTGATAAGGGTGCTATTATAACTGTTAGATGTAACAGTAAAAAACATGTGTTTTTTTTTGTTTATCTTTTCAGCTCTATCATATAAGGCTTTTAAATGGAGAAAGCTGAAGTCATGAAAGTAACAGATCTGTGCTATCAGCCCGGGTCAGTACCACCATTGCTGCTATTGCTTTCCATCATACTCTTGCAGGGTACTCGAAACCTACAGACCACCCCCTAATTGGCCTTGCTCGAGATATTGCTAAGAGATTGTCCACCCCGTTGATCCAGAAGAAGCAACCTATTCTGCCTCATATGGTTCGTAAACTCTTTCACAAATTTGCTTGCCCGTCAGCTTCTCTTCTAGATGTTATAAGATGCACTTCTGTTGTCCTTGCCTTTGTGGCATTCCTGCGCAGCAAAGAATTGCTGGCCTTATTTTGGAACGAGATATTAATTTTGGATACCCATGCAAGCTTCTTTATCCGTTCCTCTAAGACTGACCAAACGGGTGTGGGAGCTTGGGTCACTATTGCCCGTCTTCCTGGTCCTTATTGCCCTGTGGCTCTTTTGGAGAGGTTACTTCGGTTGGGTGATTTTGTTCATGTGGATGGCCCGGCTGGTGGCCACTTGATTAGAGGCATTCGCGTGACATGTCGAGGGTGTTTCTTGAGGAGAAAACCTGTGTCTTACTCCACCTTGAGATCTTGGTTTAAGCTTTGCCTTTCTGCCATTGGGGAAGATGCTAGAGCCTTTGGTACCCATTCAGCAAGGAGAGGAGGTGCAACATCGGCAGCCACTTTCGACATTCTGGACAGAATCTTCAAAGCTCATGGGCGTTGGCGCTCTGATTCAGCCAAGGATGGCTATGTTTGCCCATCTCTTCAGCAACAGCTATTGGTTTCTCGTTCCTTTGGTTTGGGTCCTTCTGATCCGAGCGACATTGAGCTTTGTTCACAAGCCCCCCAAAAATGAACTTGTATAAAAAGTTAGCATGAAAATCAGTATATATGTGATTTTTTTATACAACAATCCATAATGTAGAAAAAAAACATGTGTTCTTCCTGATTATACAAAACCAATAGTGATTCATATCATATTTTTTGTACTAATTCGAAATTCCACACTAGTTTTAGAAAATCATCATTAGTTTGTAAGATTGTTTTTAAGTGTACATTGATTTAGCAAAATCATTGCTAGTTCATATCATATTTAATTACACGAATTTTTCAATCGTACAATAGTTTTTTGAAATCATCAATAGCTTAAAAGGCGTGTTTTATGCATATATTGATTTTGCAAAACTAATAGTGGTGTATATCATACTTTTGTGTACTAATTCGAAATTCATACTTGTTTATAGAAATCATTATCAGTTTGTAATTTTATTTTTAAGTGTACATTGAATAAGCAAAATTATTGCTAGTTCATATCATGTTTAATTATATGAATTTTACAATTATATATTTAGAAGATGTGTTTTATGCATACATTGATTTTGCAAATCCAATAGTAGTGATTTGTAAAACCATTGTTACTTTATACTATATTTAATTATATGAATTTTAGATATTACGATGATCTTTGGAAATCATCATTAATTTATTGAATGTTTTTTTTCATATACATTTTTAATATCTCAATCTTGGATGCTTTTACACGGTAGTTGTCGACATATATTGATTTTATATGTTAGTTGTCTAGACCATAGAGATAAACAAATCCAAAAAACATGCTGGCACCTTGGACACCTGTATCTTGTGCAGTATTGGGCACCCATCATGTAATTGTTGAATGCTTCGATCCAAACTTGCCCCATTGCGATGGGTCATAACACGCTAGACATCGTGCGACTGGGCATGCCAAAAGGCAGGAAACGATAGTTCGACTACGCGGTCGCATCCAAAAGCTAGAGTTACCCTACGACACATGTTTGAGAAGTAGAGGATTGATTAAATGTCCGGATTGCCAAGTACATGCTATCTTTACACTATTCCACTAGGCTGGGAGTGCATTGAGCGAAAGGTCGACTAGTTGCTATAGCAAATTGAGCTTGGTCCCTGTTAGTCATAACAAATGGTCCCTAAAGTAAATTAAATGCTTTGGACTCATGCACAAGGTCAAACCCCATTCCAAGCTCGTTAAAGTGGTCGCACTGGGGGAATATGCCATTTCTGTGCCGTGTCTATATGTCGGGAAAGGGGGAAATTTGGAGGTTGGCACATCCTTGCAGCCAATGTCCATTTTTTCTTTTTCGGAGGTATTTCTGGAATATGTACTACCATTTCAACGGTGGGATTAACAAATTGAGTTGTTTTGATACCCCAATACTTAAACCCTACTAAATATGTAGGGTTTAGGTTTTGGTACTCTTCCCTACATCTGAAGTGGTTGGGGGCTTGCATGCAGGGTTTCCTCGAGGGTTTGAGAAAACACCCCAAGAGGGAGAGCAAAAAAACCCTCCCTAGGCACCGGTTCTTGTGATGTCTCTGTAACAAGCTGGATATCGTGTGATTGGGCATGCCAAAAGGCACAAAAGGATAGTTCGACTATGCGGTTGCATTCAAAAGGATAGAGTTACCCTACGACACATGTTTGAGAAGTAGACGATCGATTAATCACCCCGATTGCCAAGTACATGCCATCTCTACACTATAGCACTAGGCTAGAAGTGCATGAGCGAAAGGTTGACTAGTTGCCTCTAGCAAATTGGGTTTGGTTCTGTCGGTCATAATAACTGGTCCCTAGAGTAAATTGATTGCTTTGGACTCATGCACAAAGTCAAAAACCATATTTCAAGTTCGCTAAAGTGGGGCGAATTGAGGAACACACCATTTTCCCGTTCTGTCACCATGTCGGAAAAAGGAAAAATTTGGGGGTTGGCATATCCGTGTAGTGGATGCCCATTTTTTTCTTTTGGAGGTGTCTCATAGGACATGAGCTACCATTTCAATGGTGGGATTAACAGATGGGGCTGTTTTGATACCCCGATACTTAAACCCTACTAAATCTATAGGGTTTAGATTTTGGCAGCTTTTCTTACATCTGAAGTGGTCGGGAGATTGCATACAGAGTTCTCTCGAGGGTTTGAGGAGAGACCCCAAGAGGGAGAACAAAAAAACCCTCCCTATGCATTGATTCCAAACATGCCTCATCGCGATAGCTCGTAATAAGATGGACACTGTGTGATTGGGCATGCCAGAAGGCATAAAAGGATAGTTCGACTGCGCCATTGCATCCACAAGGCTAGAATTACCCTACGACATATGTTTGAGAAGTATACGATCGATAAATTGCCCCGATTGCCAAGTACATGCTACCTTTACACTATAGCACTAGGCTAGAAGTGCGTGAGCGAAAGGTCGACTAGTTGCTTCTAACAGATCGAGTTTGGTTCTGTTGGTCATAATAGCTGGTCCCTAGAGTAAATTGTATGTTTTGGACTCATGCGCAAAGTCAAAATCCCATTTCGAGCTCGCTAAATTGGTCGAACTAGGGAGATACGCTATTTCCCAATCATGTCCCTATGTCGGAAAAGGGGGAAGTTTGGGGTTTGGCACGTTCGTGCAGTGGATGTCTACTTTTTCTTTCCAGTCATTTCATGGGACCTAAGCTACCATTTCAACGGTAGGATTAATAGATGGGGCTGTTTTGATACCCCGATACTTAAACCCTACTAAATCTGTAGGGTTTAGGTTTTGGCAGCCTTCCTTGCATTTGAAGTGGTCGAGAGCTTGAGTGCAGGGTTCCCTTGAGCGTTTGAGGAGAGACACCAAGAGGAAGGACAAAAAAAACCCTTCCTAGGCACCGTTTCCAAACATGCCTCGTTGCGATGGCTCGTAAAGCTGGACATCGTGCAATCGGGCATGCCAGAAGGCACGAAATGCCAGAAAATCGATGAAGCTGGCTGCATATTCTGGCACAAAATGGTTTATTGCTAACAGATGTGGCATGGCCTATGCAGCCAGATCTGGCAAAGCTTCAACCTGCTTCTGGATATACAGAGGAAATGATATAGATCTTGACAGAAAAAGGACTTTTCTAGTGCGTCTTTATGCTAGCCGTTTTTCCAGTCAAATGCTTTAGGGCAGCTCCCGGATCTTCACATGATCAGGAATGGTGCCAGATTTGCGTGTTGCAGCCGGATCTGCTTGTTTTCACCCTAAACTACTGTTGGAGGCACAGATGCCATTCTATATCCTAGTTTTATGTCATGTTTTTCAAAATCAGATAGGGTAGTTATGTCCCATGCTGGTGATTTCGACCTGCTTCACAGGGTCTCTTACTCTTACTCAGGTATTGCGTCTATACGTTATGAAAAGCTTTTACGTTTTTAAGGTTTCAAATACTGTTGTGGCTTTGGCATTCGATGTCGATGTGCCAATTTGTGAGCTCTAATGTGGTACTGCTGCTAATACTTGATGCTTGTGATTGTTACAGGTTTGCAAGACGCTGGACAGATAAGATCTGGCGAAATAATTTTGCACAAAGTGGTGTGAACCTGAAGGATGAATATCAGGTTAGAAATATCCACTTGCTAATGAAAATGCTTTTACAATATTCTTTATGCTGTTTAACATTTCCTGTAAGCAAACGATTCCTATTTGTCTACTTGTCTTTTATTTTTCAATTATATTGCTGGGCCCATTTGTTGTATTAAGTTTTTTGGAATATAATAGCTGACCATGCATTCTTACCAATAAACACGCCATTGAGGGAAGAACCTTGAAGGCGGATGAAGTCAAGAATAAGACTTCAAGACTACTAGGACGTGACTTCCATGGTAGAGAGAAAACAGGGATAGAGACAACAAGATGAATTAAAATAGAGATAGGAATGGGTAAGTATCATTTATGTAGTCCGTTATCAGTTAAAGTATATGTTCACTCTGTATTTTTTTACATGTAGGAGAGGGGTTCCATGTTGTTTTACATCTTTCCAAGAATCATGGGTTTGGTGTCGATCCATGGAAACTTAAAGCCTTTACAATTTTTGAAAGAATAACTATTCAAGCAAAAAGACAACCAGAAACTGTCATATTTGGCCACACCATTTGCTTCTGCATGTAATTGAATACATGATAGACCTTGTATTTTTAGACTAGTTAAAGAAACTTTATTAGAACAAGTTAAGGTCAGATTGCTATAATTCCAGGGAGATAATGAAGACTGGTGTTTGACGATCAGAGATACACTCAAAGGGAAATTTAGCAGTTTATAAGTTGAGAGTACTAGAAGAATCTGTTCTTCGCTTCTCTAATCTATTTTTCAATGTGCTGATTTTTTTTGCTGAACATTGTTTATGCAGATCCAGCAAGTCTCTTTGGTGCAAAGGCTGCTCCATTAGGTGGAATTTCTGCAAATGTCAGTATGGGAGAATCTTTAAGTTGAAAGAGTTGTATATCTCTGTCCTCCAAAACTGTACTCACAATTTTTTGCTAATATGAGAATGGCTGAATGACTATCAATTGTTGTCTTCTTTTTCTTCTAAATAAAAACAATGGTAAATATCACAGTAAGACTGTCTGAATTTGCCAATCAAAAATCGTTACATAACATCATACTTTGTAATCAAACATGTTTTAAAGCATTTAAGTTTATTGTATTAATATATTAAGGTCAAATATCATGCACCAATATCATATGCCAAATCTCAAACTGGAAGCACTATTAAATATCATATATGAAATTAAGTATACGCACACTGTTCTAAAATCGTATTGATTAATTATTTGAAATCATAGAAAAAAACTCATATTAACAAATTTAAACCATGTCAATTTGCCATCTTATATGTTGTCTATTTACTACAAAATATCCAAATAATTTACCAAGTCAATATATCGAGGAAGGTAGATGAGATTAAATACCGTTCCATTAAATTTGATATACTCGTATCAGATATTTTAAGTTGTTAGAAAAACTAATTTAAATAATTATGTTTTAGTACTATGGAGAAAAATAGGGTAACAAAGGACGTATGAGCATCTTGGAACCAAGTACATTTAACACGTTGTGTATTGGTGATTAATCACCAAAAAAAATCATGATGATTATATGCTTAAAATTACCATGTTAATATACTGCGGAAGATAGATGTTATCAAATATCAGTCTGCTAAACTTGACATACTAAATAGTAGTACATATTATATAGTTTAAGTTGTTACAGAGACCAATTAAAATTGCCATGTTTCAATACCATGTCACAAAATAATATTGGCTTACCACCTTAAAAAAATATGTTGATGAACCATATTAAATAACTATACATGGTTTGTAAACTTTTGAACCCACTAACATGTACTGATTTATGATTTTGATTTTCAGCAACAAACCGTTAAGAAAAAATCATATTGGTTCAATTTTGGGGGCCTTGTGGTTTGGCTTCCTCCTCCCGCCCCATTGCCTCATAGTTCATTGCTGCCTCTGTTTTTCAGCATTGTATTCTGGTTTATATATAGTGGAGATGTCCAGATGTGGCTTTTCTTTTTACATTTATCTTCTTATCATAATACGAAGATAAATTCAATTGTCAAAACTAGATAAGGGAGAGAGAGAGGAAGAGACAAGCTGAAAGAAAAGCCACATCTGGACATCTCCACTATATATAAACCAGAATACAATGCTGGTGGCAGTGAAACCATTATAGCCGGGATTAAAAAACCTCGCCCTTTCGGGTTTTCGAGGAAAAACCCTGACCATGATAGAGTCACTAACCAAATAGGGAACTAAACTGTACAAGTATGACAATAACTGAATATCACGCTAAAGAAGCACAGTGCAGGCTCTCTTCGCAATTAGCTGGGTTGCAAGTCTTCCAATAAACTCCAAACCATCATAGTAGCCGCATCTCTGCAATAGATTGATAAAGCCAACAAGCTCCAAGTCAACTAGTAAATGCCAGAAGACACTCCACAACAAAAAATGAACTCCAAATAAGCAAATGGAACAAGAAGGCCTCAGCAAAAACCTGCAAAACAAACCAAGACACTAGGGTCTCTTCCAAAACCTGGCACGAGGGCCATCCATCCTTGGCACGAGGGCCAAAAAACTACACTCTCTAATAGCACCGGCACGAGGGCTATAAGTCACAACCAAGTCCACTGACACGAGGGTCTCCTAACACAAGCACGACGAGGGCCAACCAAAAACTGGCATGAAGGTGAAGCTCCCACTGGAACATAACAACAAAACTGGCACGAGGCCACACTCCTCAAATAGTACAATGGCAAGTGGCACTTCCCACCCACAAGGAGTCAAAAGAGTAAAGCAAGGATATCAAACAAAGAGGAAGTGGCATGGAAACAGGAAGCTACAAGGATCAACTAAGAAAACCAAGAGATCATCATTATGCATGAGGGTGGGTGGGAGGGTGGGTGGGGCACCAGAGACCAAGCAACAACTGCGGAGATGAAGATGTGCTGAGGAAAGGGAAAGAAAGGAGCCATGGGAATATAAAGCAGACGTCTAACTGCCAGGTGAGCATAACTACCAGGTAAAAATCTAGTTTTTGACAATTACATAGAACTTCTAAGTCTAATAGATCTATTATGACTATGAAGATTGCATGTATGATTTATATGGATCTCTTGCCATCGTTATGCATGTGATAATGTTATTTATTTAAATGTGCACATAGTGGCCTAAACCATTATGTAAAGAGCTATATAACTAAAAAAATATATCCAGAAAGCAAAATCATGTAAACAATGAAAATAGAGGACAACTTAGAGGTACAATATATATTGTACGTACGTTATGTAGCGTACCATAAAACAATACGTTATCTTACGTATGGTACCTCCCTCCATCCATCCATCCATCCATCCATCCACCTTTTTAATGTACTAAAAATAAAATAAAATTGAGCACTTTAAAACTGATGCATTACTTTACGAGGTACAGCATGCAAGTGCTTTACTTACAAGTATGGTAACATATGGTACAACAATAGCTTGTCAGGCCCCATGATACAAATGGAAAAACTAAATGGTTGCTGGTCAAAGCATATACGCGGGGGACATTTTTGCACCAGTAAAGCATTTTAAATCTATTTTTTTTTTTTATTGACAGTTTTTTTTAATTGAGCCTGTAGAGTATAGCTTCTTGAACATGCTTTTCAGTCGAGCCTTGTTTCTCCTTTCGAGGAGAGAAATTGAATCATGGCAGAGGGTTGATTAGTCATGCAAGATGTAAGGTAGTACAATTATTATTATTAAGGTTTTCCCTCAAACATCCTTTTGGAGGGAGGGGGGTCTAGTTCTGATAGTAATAGATATACTGTTCAAAAACAAACTCATTTCAATTCAATTTTATGGTATTGGGTTCCATAGGTCTTTTGGATTCTTTAATTCAATTCAATTCTTACCAACTCCAAATAATGTTTTGCTTGTGAACAAGCAGACTTATGTAGAATCGTGTAGCGTAATCCAATGGGGTGGTTATTAAAGTTTGCCTTGGCTCTCATGTGCCATTTCCTTATAAATTCTATTCTAAAACCCCACTAGAAGGGGGTTGTATATGGTTGTATGTCTTCAATGCCATCACTGGTTTTTTTGTTCTCTTTGCATGTTCCACGTCGTTTTTTCTGGTTCTGTTACCATTTTTGCATATGGCTGCTTGTTTTGGCTACTTGTTCATGTTTTGGCACATTGTTCAAGAGCTTGTGCTAAAGCACTATTACGCATGGCATTGGGTCAATCCATAATGCCGAGACACCTTGTTAGTTTAAGTTTAAGGTAGCAAGAAAAAAACATTAGTTAAACTTAAATACTGCATAGAAATTTCTCCATACAACATCTTTTAGTAGGAGCTTTTTTTTAATTGAGATTTAGAACCCTTTATTTTTTTTTTCAATATTCGAGGATGTTGATATTACTAAGTTGCCATATATTTGGCTATAGCGACTTTAAGATCGATAGTAGTCAAATTCAAACATGTGACCTCAAAGGTGGTGCATTTATGAGCAAACTCGATAGAAGTCAAACTCAAACATGTGCATCTCAAAGTGAACCCAACAAAAGGTGATAGATTTATGGATAAACTCGAATAGGTGGCTTTTAGATTGGCAGATTTATAGCCAAACATGTGACCTTTGGATGGCGATTTAATCTCGTGTTGGTGGGTGAAGGTGGTGGGTTTAAGGCCTCTACTACAAAATGCAAATTGGTCAAGACCAAACTTCTCACTCGTGCCTTATATGTAAAAAATTTAAGACCTTATCATTGGATCATATCCCCAAAGGCAAAAATTTTCAAGCAATTCCTCAACATCATGGGCATTTAAAGGTGTAATTGCCTGCATTAGGGCATATCACGCTATTGGACTGCGCGACAATGACAAGCCCGGTGACATGGCCGTGGGATGGCCTATCTGACCAGGGTTCACCAACAAAAGACACAAACATGCAGTTTTGGCAATTACAGCATTTTACGTGTCCGAAAGTCAAGGCACTCTCACCTGCCTATTACATAATTTAAGAATCACATATTGTATCTTATGAGGTTTATCTTTGTTCTAGGAAATTAGAAATACAACCTCTAGGGCCCTCGATCTGAAGAACTAACCTAATTAGACTCTTGTGTGTAAAGTGAAAGACCTTGTTTTTCAGTTATCACTATTGGATAACTAGTTAACAGTACTGGAGTACTGATAACTAGTTATCATTACTATTCCACCCATATAAGCCCGATAAGGTGGTTATTAGTCTTTGCCTCAGCTGATAACAAAAAATGCGTTCCCAAGACTGTATGGCAATAAGACCAAGGCCACACATTTTTGGTTATCAGCCGAGGCAAAGACCGATAATTACCTTATCGGGCTTATATGGATGATTTATTGGTGGCATGGTCGTGGGATGGCCTGTCTGACCAGGGTTCACCAACAAAAAATACAAACATGTGGTTTTGGCTAACCCTTTGGTGATTACACCATTTTATGTGTTTGAAACTTGAGGCACTCTCACCTAATAGGTAATTTAAGAATCACATATTAGATCTTATGAGGTTTATCTTTGTTATTATATCAACTAAGCTTTAGATAGGAAATTAGGAATACAACGACATGAAGAACTAACCTTTTCGTTCATAATGTTTGGTTTATGACACAGACTGAAAAAGTGGGGGTTAGGCTCGAGGGTTACCCGTCGGGCTTCTTAATTTCTGATTGACTCTTTTGCCTGCCAAAAAAAAGAAACTGGTAGAAAAATAGAGTTTATATGTAAATATCGATACAGTACTGATGATATAAACCGGGGATAAAAGTAGTATGCATTATATGGTGCATGTGAGTTAAAACATGAGATTTGTGTTGATCCACGACATCTCCTCTTCAAAGTAAGACACCTTATTCTGTACCAATTTAAAGGACGTTTACAGCCATCCTTAACATTTGTGATCAGAGAGATGATTAGGACATAGAAAATTCTATCAGAATGGTCAGTTCCAGCAAATGGTCAAAATGCTAGCCCTAGGAGAGTTGAAGCTGCTCACCAATTGATGCTAGACCCGCCAAATGGAGAACAATCCAACAACCCATCAAGAGTGACACGCCGAGGCAACTGAATTTTGGTATATAGGAAATTTGTTGCTCAGTAGTAGCCTACACACATGCAAATTTTCTGGTTATACCTTGAACGTCAGAAATTAGATTTTTGATTTGCATAGACAACCTTCCATTGATTTTGGATTGGTTTGGGGCAAGAGAAATTAAAAAAATTGGTTATAATCCCCACCATGGCGCAATACCCAACTATGATGTGTATTTAAGAAGCATATATAAATACGCATGAATATGGGCGCCAACCTTTTTCAAAATAATGTCTTTATTATAAACTCATCGCCGCCCGTCACGATGACGGGTTTCTAGTGCAAGCAACCCGTCATCGCCCTGCAAAGCCCCATTCTTTGTAGTTTGTGCAAGATGCTCCTCCGAGGACCCAGTTCCGACTTCGGATTCTCTTTTCTAGTTTGTACCATCAAATTTTTACTCCACTGGGTTTTTAGATCCGGCCAAGAAAACTGGTAGGAATTGCCTGGGAAGGAGTAAAGCCTGATAGTTCTTATTTTTTGGGGCTGTCAGATCAAGGCCTTCATCGCTGCAATAGGGTTTCTCTTTTCATGCAGATTCTGAAGCTGCTTTTTTGCTTTTCTGGCATCATCGATCCTTCATTTCCAAATATTTATTGGAGCCCAAATCGTCTCTGTACTTTTTCAGATTGTTCAAATGATTCTTAGTGAGAAACCTAAAACATGACTCAATCTTCCGTTCCGGAGAGCCGAAAGTTATAAGACGGCTTGGAAGGGATGTTTTTGATCAAGATATAAGGAAGACAGAAATGGGCTCTGTGGACGAAGATGTAATCAGGCATGTAAGAGACAAGTACTACTTTGCGGGACGGAGGTCACCAGGAACCGCTGGAAATCTAGTTCCGGCAAGAGAGATTAGAAATGGAATGGCTGGGTCTGCAGGTTCAAGCCTAGAAGGCTCGCCCAGAAGAGTTGTAGGCAAGGTTCGGGTACAAGAACACACGCAAGCGGCTATGGAAGCTACTACGGCAGCAATGTTGAGGTCTAGAAACAGGGTGTATCCTTTCAGACAACCAGGCAATGGAAATGGCGAGCTAGTCCGACCCAGAAAGCAGGGTAGCTCTGTAAATATTTCAGATTGCTCTTCCCCAAATCTGAGGATAGCTCCAAGGCAAGAAAAGCATTTGCCACTTTCTGCCAAGGCATTGATGCGGCTTAGAAGCGAGCACAACGTTAGAACAGAAGCTGCAGCGGCCATGTCCAGGAGCAACTCTATTTCAGAAGAGGCTTCAAAAGCTCTGACGCTTGTTGTGGATGAGAAACCCGTTGCCAGATCTTTAGTTTCTTGCGCATCGGGCAAGTCTAGAAACAGCACAGATTCGTCAGCTAGCGAGAGCCCAGATTTTTCAGGTATGGTTGCAAGCTCTTCAAATTCTTCGGCAGTGGAAGAGAAGCAAGCACTGACTCCAGCTTCATCTTCATATGCATACTCCAGTTCTAGGATTTGTTCTCAGGTTGAATTAGCTAGCTCTAGGGTTAATAGTGCGCAGCCAGAAACCAGCAGAAGTAAGGACAGACAAGCTTCTTTGGATTTAGAGAGGCAAGCTTCTGTGCCTTTAAACAGGCAAGCTTCTTTGCCTTTAGACAGACAAGCTTTAGATGTATCTGTAGCTGCAGCTGTTGAGGAGAAGCAAGCTGTTGTATCTTCTGTTCAGCCTTCTTCTTCTACTTCTTCTTCATCATCTTCTTCTGCAAATATGAAGGTGAAAATGAAGGCAGCAGATATGTCTGAATCTATGCAAAATCATGCCATCAAATGTGCTCAAGAGGTCTTAGCTTCTACTCCAAAGCTCAACTGCAAACGAGTTGCTTGGACACTCAAGAAGGTTTGCACCTCTTATCCTGTTTTCTTCTTATTTTTTACGATTCTCTCTCTTTATTCTTGGCATGTCAATAGATTTCTGTTCTTGATACTGTTATTCAACATTCTTATTTGTTTTCTACCCCTTCTTAAAACTGTTATTCACATTTTCATTTGTTTTCTACCCCTGAAAATGAATAATCTGTTCTTTCTTTACTTGCAAAGGGAATTATAAGTCTGTTTGTCTTGTGTTTCACAGAGTTCTGTTTGCTTGTAAATGTAATAATCTTTTCTGTTTTGATATTGTTCATATGATCTTTATTGAATATTTTTGTTCTGAATCACAAGATCCTTATCTGACTCTTTTGGCATTGTCCTGTTCAGGAATTTGATATAAGCTATGGACCCGTCTGGCACTGTATTGTGGGAACTAGTTTTGGATCATTTGTGACCCACACTGTTGGTGGATTCGTTTATTTTTCTATTGGAAAGGCTTCAGTTCTGCTATTCCAAACTGCAGTGGAAGTAATCGAACAATCCTGATATCTCTGATACTGTGGTGGCTCCAGAGTGCAGACTATCATCTTTCCAATTTGAGGAAGAGTTTGGTATGCACTTGATCATTCAAACCATAAAATCAGCTGCCAATTTGAGTAGAATAGCAGTTAAATTAGTAAAAAATAAAGCTCTGGGTCAATACAAGATGGTATGCTTACTGCCGACCAGAATGACATTGCAAGGTGGAAGCTTATAAAACTATTTTGTTTTGGCAGCATTCTACAGTTCTTGCAGCTTTTGGTTTGAATGTTCGTTAATGTTTGATCTGGGCATGGATCAGGCATGTGATATTAAGCAAGGACTCCATTTATCTGTCAATCTGGCTCGGGCATTCAATGAAATGCACTGTAAATTGCTTCTACTTCTTGAATGTAATATACATTTTGAGCTGTTTAGAAGAGTAATCACCCAGACAAAAACAAGCAATATAGTCCTATCTGAAGAGCACTCGTGTTGCTTTTTTAGAAGCTGGCAGGTATTGGAGCATATGGTGTCCAATGAGATCTTTGGCCGTCTGATTTCTTTGTTCAGAATAAGCAATCTCTTATGCCCATCTGTCTATTTTTGGACTACTCGCATAGTTGCCCCACCAAACGGATTGTTCTTTACCCTCGGGCCTTGACTTTGAGTCAAAGATTATATAGGGAAATGAGCATTTCCTTTCTCCTGTCAGATGTGTACTTGTTATCAAAAGAATGAAGAATTTTAAGGTTGTAGCAAGTTTTTGCCAAACTTTTAGACACTCTATCTACTGTTGTTTCTTTAAATAGTCTTCAAGTTATTGTATAGTCCTTTTATTTCCCTAAATAGTCTAATCATATGCTTCAAGTCTTGGTTTAGGAGATCTTTTTTGCCTCAAGGGCCGTTCACATGATAGCATTTTGGGTCAGCAAATGTAAGCAGCTGATTCCATGCTGCTTCAGATACCTCCGGCTGATTTCAAATACCTCCGGCTGAATCAGCCACGCGGGTAGCATCTCGCGATAGCTAGTAAACTCTCGTAACGGGCTGAATTTTTTCTGGCCCAGCTCAAGTTCCGCAAGGACTCAGCCATCACACTTTCATCTGTTTTTCCAAATACGTAAATGCAACTTAGGTTGCATTCTGCCATATCCGCCAATGGCATTGCGCCATCTGGCGAAGGTTCTCTTCCGGAACCTCTGTGAAACTCAAGAGCACCGGCAGTTCTTGAAATTACTTGGATTTACCTCTCATTCTCGGCGATTTACCTCTCCGTTAAGGCCATCTACCCCCGATTCGAAGCTTTCTACCCCCGGTCGAAGTTTTACCCCCGATTCAGAGGAGAATGCAACCTAAGTTGCATCCGACGTTATAAGAATGGCGGTTCTGCGCCGATTCAGTCATCCACGCCTCCGCGGCCTTTCGTAGCGTCGGAGGATTCCTCCTCGAATCGGGCAAGAACCGCCATTCTTATATACTGAGGCCACCATCCTCGAAATATCAAAACCTCTTATTTTTTAGCAAGACTATTTCTAAGTCAGATCTGCCTAAATTTGGATTTGCAGTAGGTTTCTGAGACTTGTGCCTCCAGTCCTCAAGAAAACCTCTTATTTTTAGCAAGAGATTTTCCACTATTTTTAAAAACCTCTTATTTTTAGTAGCAAAGTTCCTACTATTTCTAAGCTCTACATCTAAATTTAGATTTCGTCTAGTAAGTTACAAAATTTCCAGGAACTTCCCAAACCAAGGCTTCAAATTATCTACATATTCAACTATTCTTAACAAGAATGACAATTCGTCCCGTGGACATGGGTCGAGGGCTCGCGAAAATGCCTTCCCCCTTTTTGTTCCACATCAGCAACGCATACGAAAAATGAGTGTTCACTATTTGCAATTGCCGTACTTAAAAGACAGTAAAATGACGATTGTTGAGGGTCATCCTAAACTTAATAGGCTATTGGAGATTTTGGTTGGAAAAGGAGAGAAGACGATGTTTGGCTCTTGATGGTGCTTGTTATGTTGTGGTCTTCAATTAGAGTCAAGAAACAAGCATTTGTGTCTTTTCAATGTACTTGTTCCCATGTGAGATCAAGGGAATGCAGAATTCATAGTACGAGATCACACGCACTTCCAATTTGAGACCAAGAGAATACAGAATTCACACTATAAAGTCAAGATTATGGCAGCCATAATCTTTTTATCCTGTGCTCACGTTGTAAATGTATGAATGGATGATGGACACTTCCCACCAATATAAAGACGAATCCTTTAGTATACTTAAATACTACTAGATTGACATAAATAACTTAGGACATTCAATGCACAACAAAATTGTATGACAACGTTGACTGGCTTTTCTAGGAGCCATTCTTCTTATTGGAAGAAGCCCAAGCATAATCGATAGTCTCTATCTCAATGTGGTTAGTAGCAGTCGTTTAGCCTCCACCTCTTCCACTACAACAGAAAAGGGTGTTTTTCGTCGGGTATAGTGTCAAACAAAGTGACGCTATATGTATTCTCAAAGGCCCACTAAATGTCACGAGGTTGACGCTAAAAGTCCTATACTTTGATGTCGCATGGGCGTCACCCATTGCGTCAAGTATTGTGTCATGGCTACCTAACGCAAAATTGACAAAATGACTACATTTGTGGCAATTGCATTGTATGTTTGTGTCAAACTTATATCCAAGTTATTCAATAATTGCGTCATACTTTCTATCATATTAGTCTCGACACCATGACTATATTTGTGGCAATTGCATGGTATATTTGTGTCGAGCTTATATCCAAGTTATCTAATAATTGCGTCATGTTTTCTATCACATTAGTCTCGACTCAACGACTACATTTGAGCAATTACATGGCATGTTTGCATCAAGTGCTTATCCATGTTATTCAATAATTGTGTCATACTTTCTATCATATTTGTCTTGACTATTCAACGAAATTGTTACACCATGTTGACATCGTTTACGTCATATTTGTAACTCTCTTGCAACCTGTTTTATATCCTTTTTTTATGCAACTTGTAACAAGCCTATTTTATTTTACAACATGATTGTGACATTTAGTTATATAGGTATGACAAATTTGGTAATGTTTGAGTAACAAAATTTTGTCAAAATTTAGATCCTTTTGTGACATATATATGTCAATTGTTATGAGCATATATGATACCATTGTCAAATTTGTGTCCAAATCACAAGTCTCTTTATGGCAATTCTACTTTCAATTTTTATCATTTTTCTAGTTATGTCAATAGATATTTTTTTAGACATTAGTATTTAGATGTTTTTTTTTGTGTTCATATGTGCAAAATTGGTCTGGTTTGAGTCCATGGTTGCATCATGCATATATACAAAGAAAGGGAAAATGATTTAAGTAATTGCACGAGTAATGATAAAAAGCTCAATCCCAATCAAATTACTTGACAAAGTAAAGAACATTACTTTAAGTTCGAATGAAAGATCATTCTACATTTAAAGGGTTATTTGTCAAAATAAGTCCAATAGTTTTAGTTTGAAACAATTTCTATCATGCATAATTCTTATTCCAGATAATCGTCCTTAGTAGAAGACGAACCTTTATCAGTGGGCTCATTGCGCTCTTCGTCTTCGCTAAACTGTGTAAAAAAAAATAAAACAAGAACTTTGTCAATTCTCAAATTGTATTCAATTTACCATGCAAAAGAACATAAAAGCTAGAACAGAAATCACATTCCTAGTTAAAAATACTGAGGTATTAGTATTTCAATGCTGCTCAAGAACACTGCTAGAACACAATGAAACTATTTTTAATGAATGTATGGAGACCCAGATTTCAGCAAAAGAACCCAGATTTCATAATTAAAAGGCAAAAGGTTTCAGATTTCAGATTCCAGCAAAACCAAAAGGTATATCTGTCTCTGCATTTCTGTTTATGCACACAAGCACAAGCTAATCACTAAAAATGACTGTAGGCTCTGGAAGCATAATTACCTTCCGTTTGATCCATTATAGTTAAAACAACTTCATAATATAAACTTGAATGGGAAACAGATTCCAGGCTTGCAAGCTTTTAGTATACACAGGCATGAGTTTTTGGAAATAGCTATCCGAGTATTTGATCTTCTAAAAAGTGGTATATCCTTTATAAAGATGCCATCTGCCCTCTGGCAGTTAAGAATATTTGAAACAGATAGAATAACAACCCTCTAGCTATGCCTATCACTATCTCCATCCTATCTCTCCAGGTCAAGGTCTTTCCCTCATTTTCAAACAACCAATGTTCGAGTGATCCATTTTCAATCTCGTAGACCCTGGCCTGGGTAGACCCTGGCCTGTAGACCTTAATAAGGTCTTTCCTTTTTTCTTTCTTCCAAACACGTAATTGAAGCCGCATGAGGTAAACATGAGTATTCATCATGATTTAGAACACGCATGTGGCAGCCAGGTGGACTTCTTTGAAAGAATTATCCATAAAAAGACAATTCTACAAGGACAATTTCTTGAATAACTGGTTTCCTCTGACATCCTAGATACTTAGATACCCACTTGTCACATGACCTCAGGACTGTATTGGAGCAGTTCCGTGTCGATAGGGGCAGGGCATGCAAATAAAGAATCTATTAAACGATGAAATCAGAAAATAGGAGGAAGATACCACTGCCTTTTCAGGGACCAAGCAGCTCTTGAACCTCCTAGACCAGAAATGTCTCTTGATTTGGTGATTTGTGTCCAGCATACTATGAAATAGGAGATACTAGATTACCATCACTGTCTAACCTTAAGAAATTGAGTGACGCGCTTTGAGATGGTTCAAATGTGGCGATCGGTGTGGAACTGCACTCTGGAGACATTGAATAAGACTGGTGTAGTAAGACTGATTGATGGAGCAGAAGACATTAAATCGAGATGGTATTTGGATATTAGCATAAGCTAAGCAATGTTATTGGGAATCAGTTAGACTCATCTGCGGTGCAACAGTTCAGTTCTCTATACTCTCTATACTGAAGTTGTAATATCACATTAACACATTAGCAATATCAGTTAAGGCAAAACCTGGATTTTCTTGCCCATACTTTCTGCATTTTGCATCAGGCAGGACCTATGTGGACACTTGATGCACTGCCATGCAGTCTAGAAGACACCCATGAATGTTCATGGGATGGGCATTGCTGCAGCAGGACAATGGAAACAACAGGACAATAGAAACAACGGAGAATCTAGTGACGAGCCTGAGACATTTGAAGTAAGCGTGATGGTAGGCAGCCTGCTATCATATACGTCATATTTCCAGCAGCATATTCATCTAAATTCATGTTCATTTTGACAATTACAGGAGCATTATTTAAAATTTCCCTAAAAAATGAGATTACTAACCTCCTCAAAACCAAGATAGATCGGTTGTTGGTTCTTCAAGTTTCCTTTATCCTCTTGTTTTATCTTCTTCTTGAACACAATGCCAGGGCTAGGTTTCTTCACGTAGTCACTAGCTTCATGCTGCAAAGATAAATGATAACATAAATATATAATTTTCCAGCAATGAAATAATAATTCAAATGAAAATTATCATTTTTATATACCTTATGTACTTCATAACCTTTAGCAATCATTTTCTTCTTCCATACTGTATATCCACCATCCTCTTTTATCTTGCGTACTAGATCGTCAATTGGAAAGGTTCCCCAATCATTGAACTAGAACATCAAAGAAATTGATCAAAATACATAATCCTTACCAATTAATATAGGAAAGGAGTTCTATAAACAATAAAAGCCTACTAATTGCATGTAATATACCTAGCTTTTGTGCGAGTGCAATGCCTGTTGTGAAAGAAACTGGGATATGTATACTTCAATCCTAGGTCACAGAAAACGTCGACATTAAGAAAGAAAACAATTACTTCCCAAATTGATCTTAATTCATAAATCTTAGACTTCCCAAGTTGATCTTAATATATTATATCAGATTAAAATGCATATACAATCTTCCCAATCATATTATTCTTTATCTGTCATAAAAGATATAAATTTTACCACATATCAGACTTCTCAAATATATTCTAAAAGTTCTAAAGAGATATCTTAAAAATCATGCATCTGTCCATAATAGTGTTTGTGAGTCAAAAGTATATAATGCAAAATATATAATATAGATCACTCTTCATGACACGTAGAGCTTTAATACCATTAGAGACGTGTAGACCATAAATTTCAGCACCTATAGATCTTGAAATTTTGCAACTTTCCTTTAATTTAATCTTGAAAGCATATATGTCCATCTTTACAACATAGACCCACAAATTGTGGTAGATGTGTAGCAAGCTTACATGATTTTTCGTAAGTATAAGGATCAATCTTCAATACATACTATAAGAAGTATATTATTTTCAGCATATTTCACTTTAATTTAAACCTCAAAAGCGTATCTATCCACAAGGTAATTCATTTCCTCCATAAAGGATATGGTCTTAGAATCTTCTTCTCTTGTTATTATCTAGACACCTTATTTCTAAAATCATCTTAGACGCAGGTCATAGATCCAGTGTAAGATCTAAACAATCAAAATTCTTATTCTACCAGCATCAATCATTTTCTAGAATCAGATATAATGCTAGAGAAAGCAAATCGAATCACCAAAAAGTAACCTGATGTTTGCACTCCAAGTTTTTGCAGTATGCCTTAGATCGCTTGATATTGTGGCCTCCAAATATATGAGATCCATTATCTGATCTTAGGCTTCTTATAAATCTTGGAAACCACAACCACTGCATTTGTACTATTTTAGAAAGAGAATAAATCCATTTCTAAGCAAGAGCTTAGATTAGAATCCTCCTATTTGACATTCTATTCAAACAGCCAAGAAACCAACATTGTATTTTACAACACGATTTAAAAGCATGTAGTCATACCTTGTCATTGTGTATCTGGCATGGGAACCAGCATGTAACTAGAAGTTAATGTGTAGGCTCCAGATATTCGTCCATAGCTATAACAGCTTAGAAGATTCCAGATCCAAACAGAGCTCCTAAGATCTTTTAAGCTCAGCCTTAGAGCTGCGATTTCTATTTTACTGCAAGTCTATGATGGCCATACATCCTGTGAATATCGTTTACTGTCTTCCAAGCATGGGCAATGACAAGCCTCTTTTTGCATTGCCTTTCATTTCTTGACCGACCAAGCCACTTCTTCAGAAACATGAGACTTAAGCTATCATACAAATCCGACCTCCATTATATCTTCTGGATGCTACAGACAGATACGGCATGCTTTTCTTTGCTTGTTACCAGCATCCGAAGCAGATAGGTCGTATAGGCGGTCATTGGCGCCATAGCCGTATTTGAAAAAACCTCATATGCCATATATCATATATGCCACGATTCCAAGTAAAATGGATTGTTTTAGACCAATAAAATAACTTAGGTACATTATGCCATATTCCATTGGAGTAGGGTCTTAGAAATACCTCTCCAAAGCAAAATAATCTTGTACAATGGGCTCTTTAAAGTCCTAGTCAATCTTGAACAAAGTTTGATGTAACCGTTCTCTAAGCCCGTGGCCAAGTCATATTGTGGTCACGTAATAGAAGCATAGCACCAAATGGTTCATAAATGTTACATGCAAACAATTTTCCCTAAAGGCAACATGTGAAAAACATGCATGCACAAATTTTTTATCCTTGCAACTTTGTTGCTTCCATATAAGTGCCACTTTTGGCCACTTTGCATACTTAAATCACGTTAGAGTAACATATGAAGCAAATGAACGCTTCCACGAAGCCCATAAGCTAGAGAATAGAATAGAGAAAAGTGGGCATGCAATTGCATGTTCGCCCACATACCACGGATGCATTTAAATCAAATGCATGCACAGATTACAAATAAATCCCATAAGCTTTATCTTTAATTTTATCCACGCATGCATTTAAATCACATGCATGCTCAGATTACAAATAAATCCCATAAGCTTTATCTTCAGTTTTATCCAACAAAAACTATCTTATTGACCATGTTGATCCAGAATATGTCACAATGCTTTTACTTGTCTTGATTTTTTCTTTGCCAATTTCTACTCATTGGAATTCTCATGTAGATGGTCACCATTTTAAGTGCATGCAAGTCTTCAATTCAATAGACTTGAAATAACATCTAGCTATTTGCAGTGTTATCTCCATGCTTTCTACAATTGAATCCTAAAGAATTTTTTTGCAAATGATCATGTAAGTTTGCTTTGCCTCACATGGCCTTATAGGCCAATCAAAATGCCTCATAAGGACAGAAAAAATGTGTAGTTAGTAGACTTTGATATGTTAAGGTTTGATATAAGGTTGATAGTTAGTCGACATTTTGCATGGTGTGTTGAACTGTTTATCCCATATACGCTTTCATATTGCTTACAATGAAATAAATGTTGTACACGGTTATTTTATAAGATTTTATGGTCTCATTCTTATCTTCGTTCTATTGTATAATAGCACCTCAAACATAAAAATGGCAACTACATTTCATGATGTTATATATTCAGTCCACCGATGATGAATCATTGCATGGAGAACCATCGAATTCAAACAGTTCTTTCATTGGTGGTGACATGATACATGAGACTATTACAAATTATTTTCCAATTGGTGAACAAACAGAAGATTATAATGGTGGAAATTATGATTTTGACAATGGGTTTAGGGATAAGGCAGAATTCTGAAGCTTGGAAGGCAGATTCAAGCTTAAGTCCTTCAAAACCGATCTCAAAATGAACAGTGTTGATCGATTCTCTGGCCCAAAGCCATCAAAGTTTTTTCTGTGAACAATCCCCTTTTCAAAATGCTCTGTTCTAGCCCGTTCTTGGCAATTTCGTCCCATAGTCTTGTCTTTTAGCTTACTTTTATGGTTCTTGGCTTAGAATCAGCAGATCCGAGGGTGTTTAACAATGATTAGGTGGTTAATTCTAGGAAAACAGACGGATCTTGGCACGACTGGATTTTTAGGGTTCTTGAGAAAACTTGATCATTTATCCCACATGCATTTTTCTTAAAGGCAGATCGGGTATATAAGGCCTGATCTGATGTGTCTTTGTAATTATGCGTGCTGTCTCCACGTGATGTCTGGCCCGTTGCCAGCTCACATGCCCAGAGGCACCACATGGCGTGGGGAGATTGGATGGGATGAGTGACTTGGCCGCAGAGGGGGGGGGAGGGTAGATAGAAATTTTATTTTTACTTCTTGAACCTTGGCACAATTCCCACGAACTTAAAAATGAAGGTCAATATGAGGTGTTTTTTTAATATTCTTTTTTGCAAATGGAATTTTTTTTGATGCTCTATGACATGGAAGAATCTTTTTTGCAAAATCAATATTTGGTTTTTTAGCTCAAAAAAGGGCAAAAATATGATGAAGTGGCAAGTTGACATGGTGAGTTGGCAAATACAGGATGATATGGCAAAATGAGGTGGTGATGTGTCAAACAAGTTGGCAAAATGTCTTTTTTCTAGTCAAAACTTTTGATGAGGTGGAAATGAAGTGTGTGACACATGTGTCATGATGTGGAAGCATTAGTGATGATGTGGCATGATGACATGTCCCCTCAAGAATCTAAATGACTTAGGTCAAAATTTTTGAGAAGGGTGACGTGTATGAGATGACATGGCAATGGTGGTGATGTGGATGGTGGCTTGGCAATTTTGGGTGGCGACATGGGTCAATTTGGCACTAGTGCACATGAACTTGTAACTTTTGTGTAAATACTTGATTGTTTGACTTCTTCATGATTCCCTTGGGAATTTGTGCACTTTCTCTCTCTACTTTGACTTTTAGAGAGAGAATATGACCTTAGATCATGGTAGAGAATATGACCTTAGATCATGGAACAGGCCAAATTGAGTAGAATTTTTTGCTTGTTCAACATGATGGTGGCATGATGAGTGTGTGGAATGTGAATGGTGCATGAATGACATGTTTTGACTAGAGAAAAGGCTATTTGCCAAATTTGTTATGGGATATGAAGGTGAGACATGGAATGTGAGGCAAGTATGATGTTTTGAATAGGAATAAGGTGATGAGCTCTAGATATGAACTATGTAAAATAGTGCCCTTGCTAAGAACGCAAAGCAAACCACATACCAAGTCAACCTGAGGGGTCTTCCAATCTTCAAATTGCTTTGCTTGAATCCTCCTTCCTTGCATGCTTGTGTGATCTTCAATGAATGTCCTCTCCTTGGCTCTTCAAGCTAGTGTCTTCTTGTGACCTTTAGGGGTCACAGTCATCAAATCTGCAGCTTTTATATTCAAATGCTCAAGTCAACATGTTATTGTCTGCAATGCTCTTCTATGCTGCCATAGCATGGTAGCAATGAAGATCGACAATCAGAGCATATAGCAGAGGACCTTACACTTGTAATAGAAAGGGAAGTTGATGTATCACACTTTGATACTATTGAAGGCAATATTACACCTATACGACATCATGAAGGTACAAGCGATGCATTACCTCAAGATATTAATGATGATATCATTGAAGGAGATACTGATTTCATTTTGCGATCTCCATTGATGATCTCTCCTTAACGAGATGAGATTGGAAGTAGTGGGCAACTAAGTGACAATGGCATGAATTATGACCATATTGAAGATAAAAAAGTTCCAAACATTGGTTCACGTTTTAATTTGCTTACAAATTTGCGCTTAGATTTGGATGATGATGAGTTGGACGACATTGAGCATGATATTGAAGACCAATTCAATGCTTTATGACAACTTACATTGAATATTTTATAAAAGTTTGCTTTAAGTTGATTTTCTTGCAATTTGATTAGCTATATAAGACCTAAGAACATACACGCATAAACACATAAATATATTGGTTACAATGTTTTTGTGATATTTCTAGTGTTATTTATACATTTATCATATTATCATTAAAACCATGCTAGTCTAATTAAATACTATAAGATGTTTATTTGCAAGGTTGTTTCCCTCATACTAGCTAGTGGCACTTTTATGTCAAACTTAGCCCTTTTTGCGTCAAGATATCTATGCATTTTTACTTAACAATGTCACTACATTGACACTTTTTTGACACAATCACGAGACAGAAGTGCCACAATCTATAACAAAAAATTGATGTAAAATTGCCGTTATATTTGATACTAATAAATGACACACACGTTTTTCAAAAGGTGACAAGAAGCTGTCACAAAATGTGACACAAATGCATAACAAAATCGATCCAAAGCTTTAGAACTAGCGAAGTTATTGTAGAAACAAACCTATTGCTATACTTGACTTAAATTATGTCACAATCTTGTTGCAATAAATGATGTAATCATCATTATAAAGGATAACGAAAAAAATCCAAACTTTTGACACACATGTGCCACAAGAATGACATTGCCATTGACACAACTGTATTGACACAAGTTCTGACACAATCAAATTAATTTGTGTCACTTTCAAGCTTTCGACACAAATCTGACAAACCTTAGAAGGCAGTGACGTAGGGGTTGACGCAAAAACCCTATCCTCTTGTAGTGTTCTTCAAGCAATTGACATAATTGGATGGGTACACATGGTTCCTCATAGGGACAGGCTCCCAACAAGTCACTTAGATAGTCTCGAAGTTCTTTTTCTTATCATCTATTTGGGGCTCTTCAGTGGCATACCTACCCATGTCAGACACAAGATAGCATCAGGGCGTACCACTATAAACATAACCACTTTATCTTTGAATGGATTGAATTCCAGTATAGGTTTATGCTTTCACGGACCAATATTCCTTGCGGTGATGGCTTGACGCTTTGTAGTACATGATGGGCCATTCTCAAACTCAAAAACTAGAGGCCCAGTATGCTCAATCAACCTCTCATCATCATCAGAGGTGTGCACATGTTTATTGAAAGATATAGAAGATATGGAATCCCATACCTATTTTGTTTTGTACAAATGAATCATGCAGTTGCACGAAAAATTTCACTGTAAAATCTTCATGGATGGCTCGTCAAATGGCCTTCGTGTTTTTACAGCGAGTCCAATGATATACTGAGAATAGATAGCGCCAACTTCGATGAAAGTGCTTCTTGTCACAAATTGCAGTATCTCAGGTCTGGGATGGCACATGTAGCTTTGGCATTGTAATAATTCGTATATAATGAAATAGTCCAAAAATGAAAGTTAAGATTGCTAGGCAGATGGAACCTTTGGGTATTGGCCATACCCATAGTATTCAATTCCTAGAAACTGGTCACAGACTGTAACATCCCTAGAAACTGGTCATAGGCAAAAGGTATTATGATCCCATGCCTGCCAGATGTCACATTCTAATCACTCAAGGTATACCTGGTTAATGGTGTTGCCCCGTTACATCTTCTACTCACCTTCCTTTGGAGTTCGAAGGTGCTAACTCAATGTCAATCAAATGCACAACATCAGGGTTCCAGAGTCCTTAGCCTCCCCTAGAGTGTCTGCACCCTCCATGGGCAAGAAACCCTTGACCAACAACCATTTAGTATGTCAGTACAAAATTGTAGCAACTCCAATTTTAGTTTTTACATTTGTATCACGGGCCCAATAAGCTACTGCTATACCGTATGTAACATACCATACTCGTAAGTAAAGTACTTGCATACCATACCTCGTAAAGTAACGCATCAATTTTAGCGTGCTCAAATATTATTATTTTTAGATAGATAGATAGATAGATAGATAGATAGATAGATAGATAGATAGATAGATAGATAGATAGATAGATAGATAGATAGATAGATAGATAGATAGATAGATAGATAGATAGATAGATAGATAGTACTTTGCAACGTTGCCCACCCCTAATATACCCTATGAGCCTTCCAAATAAGGGAAATTTTTTTTGAGACATTATTTATAAGGGTAAAAAAAAAATGCCCTTCCCCATTAAAAGGGCAAAAATAAATATGCCATTATACATAAGGGCAAGATTGAGGAAAACCCTTAAAATTTTGTTAAGGCCATTTTTCACTACGAAAATCTTTAATATTTTATTATTTACTATTTTATATTTTATATTTTATATTTATTTATTATACACATATACACACATATGGCTTCATTTCATTGGCTTGGCAAAAAAAAGCCAAGCAAAGCAAAAACAAAATTCAAAATCGTATTTCTAGATATTAGCAATAATTAATGCATGTGGTGGGCTCTGAAAAAGGCAAAGGAATGGCAACGGACGACGGCCTTGGCGGGAGGAAAAATCAAATAAAAAAGAACACAATTTGGAAGAAATCGTGAAAAGAAGACTCCCGAATCCACAAAACATAGAGAGAAGTGTCCTGATTTCAACTCCATGATTCCTGAAATGAAAAATCGATGCAACTATAACTTCCACTATAACTTTGGATTAAACTAAGAGAGGTTAAGGTTTTGAATTGTTCCCATTGCCAACTGGCCATAATCCGATTTGGGCACAATCCAGATACAAATCGATTGATTCTCTTTCAGCTAGAAGCAACCATGGTAAGTATATACACTATTTCGTCCATTTATTTTTCTTCTGTTTTGCTTCATCTGGGCTTATTTGCATCAAGATCTGGCTTATTTCCATTTAAAAGGGAAGGCGTTGTTGGTCTAAATCTTGCAATGCAAGTCGAGGCCAATTTCTGATATGAGTTTTGGGTTTGCCTGCACGTTTCTACAGTCAATATCTGTCGATTCTCTTTCAACCAATAGAGTTAGAATTAATATCCATTTTCCACAAATCCATCAAATTTTTAGCTATAAGCAACTGTGTTTCTCGGTTGTGAGACAAAGAAATGTCTAAAATACAAAAAATAGTGACAATTGTTGTTATGGTACAAGCACGAAAAAATTGGCAAAGCTATGGAAATACTATTCCAAAAGTCATCTAGTAATATAATAAGAAAGGGCAAAGGGATAATATCAATATTGCGGGAAACCTTTAGCACAATTATTATCTATGCAATATATAGATGGAGTCATGATATTCGACTAACACAATACTTAGGATGGGTCGTGGCAATACACAAGGGAAGGAGCGAAAACACAAGGCAAAGGGCAGAGAACTCTTATTAATAAAAAGGGGCTATCTACTATTAAAAGCAAGCATCCTAGACCTTTATTGAGGGCATAAGCATGCTATAAGTGTCCACTCCTGCAAAAGTACCTATACTAGGTACTTCAGAAATGAGTACTGTTTTCTTATTCTTTCTATCAAAACTAATTCAAAAGTTCAAAATAAAAGTCAAAAGCATAATGTTAAGATAAAGACAGAACTATTGAAGGTGAAAATGAATGAATCCAATAACACTTATTAGTTATTGAGGCATCATATAAGTACCCAGTACCTAGTGTTGGGTACTCTTTTAGGTAGTTTTATAGTCCCTAAATAATACTTTTTGAGGTACACTGTAGCATCCTTATGCCCTTGAATATAAAAGGGCATCGAAGGAAAGGGTAATGGCAAGGGGTTAAATAAAGGGCATCGAGACTTCATATGGGGGTCTAAGCACAATATTGGAGGGCAATTTTTTTGTTGCCGATATAGGGTGCTCTGGTGTGTGTGTGTGTGTTTTTTTTTTTTTTTTTTTGGGGCTTTATGCCTTTTTTGCTAATTTTAGGGACTATTATCGAATTAGGTTATTGAACGCGAAGAAGCCCGAGCAAATTTCGGAGAGATTGTTGGCCTGCCAAGAATCCCTTCCCAAAAATGATGCTACCCTGCCAAATTCTTCTTCCACATTCAATGATCCATTTTGTTCTTTTTTCAAGAAGAGATGGATTTGGTTGACCGATATGCCGCTCAATTTCAAGTCAAATTTGGAGATAGCTGGCAAAGGAGTTGGGGTTCGATGTTGAAGCTAATTTACCTGAGATTATGGTACCAGAGATTGTGGCAACAAGTGTTATAGTGGCCAAAGAATTATCAAATTTAAGAGATGAGTTGCCTCCAGTTTGTTCTCCTGATAATGTAGCTTCTCCCATAACTTAGCAGAAAGGCATGTTGGCCATAACAGTTGTCCATATATTCATGTTAAATACAAATGTGTCTCATCAAATACAGCTTGTAGGAGAATTATGTCTGCCAAAAGAAGGATGCAGAAGAAGAGAAGAGCAGAAAGATTAGCAAACCATCATCCAATTAAATTGGGATTATGTCAACTCCAAAATCATGCCAACCTGCTGTTGTCTTCTAGGGGGTTTTTGTTTTTTTTAATCTTTTTTTTTGGACTTCAAAAATAACATAAGGTTGCGATTCACGTGTGACGTTTCATATGCGAATTGAAATATGCAAAAATGAAGAGCAAGTTGCTAACATAGATGAGACCAAAATTGCTTGCTCGATAGATGATAATATTAGGTTTGATAATAACAGATTGCATTATTTGCGAGGCAATTCCAGACTAGAAATTATCGATACATGGCACAAATATCATACAAAAATATCATATATTCCAATAAAACATTAAGGGATCAATCCATGTTTTTCCACGTATTTAACAAGGTGTGGTTCCATGTCAGCCGTTCTATCCGATTAAGGTATGAATCTAACACTTCACCCCACCGTCATTCCCATAGCCAAATTATGCATAATAGACATAAACTTCACCGAGAAAATCATCATCGCATAAAGTTTTTGGATCGTAAGATGGTGGATTAGAACTGCGTTTGATTGTAGAAGCATTTGAGAGCATCATCATCCACTATGATTATATCATCCTTATTTCTCGATACTAAGTTCGTCCATCATGTTACTCAAGTGTTTGATGAAGATAGGCTTGCCTGTTGGATCCTTGGGATTAGTGAACTTCACACATTTGTTATGATCCCAAAAGCGTCAACCAATGTCTACGCATTCCCCGGTGCCTCCAAAGTATCCTTGATGTTCCTTAGTTCCATGGATGACCAAATACCAATTCGAAATAACACGAATGCCTCATCTAGCATCTCCTTCAAGTGCGGCCAGCAGATAGATCCACTTGGTGTTTGATTCTACCGGTGTCCGATGAAACCGATCTCTAGCCACTTTATTTTTAGGAAAACTCTTGCAAAGGACTCCGTTTAGGTCGAACACCACAACCTTCTTAGAACGCAATGCAAGCTGAAACATCAAACATGTATCCGGTTGACAAGATATGATAACACAAACAATACAAAGCGCCATGGCGTGATTTGAGTTAGTCTTAACCAAATCAAGCTTCGGCGTGATTTAGTTTGACAACGAAAAATAATCAAAGCACGCTGGGGCGATTTAATTCAAAGGTAATACAAATTAAATCGTGGCGTGCGCGATTTTAAATGGGCAAGGCCATACCTATCATCTTCGGTTTATTTGGTAAATTAGGGCGTCATTCTCCCCTTCGCCACCCTTAATCTTCGTGCTCTTACATTTGTTAGAATTGTTATTTTCTATTAGTTCATTGCGTCCTTCTGGCGACATTATTATTTTACTATTGATTTGGCAAGCACTGTGAATCACTAGAGCCGCCTTTGGTTGCCTTAGGTTTGGTCCCCCCAATCAATTAGTTCATTGTTAAACTGTGAATCTACTCTATTGTTGCTTGCATCACCACGAAGGGAGGCAAGGATATTCCCTAAGTTCGCCCGCGATCACATTACTTTGAGCGAGCGGGTTTAGCAGACTATTTGTTCATTGCTTTCACGATTAGGCTGCGTATTACTAGTTCCCTCACGGAACCATCGTCCACTTCGAATTGGACAAGTCTAAGAGACTTTTGATTGCTGATGATTTCAGGTTGCCATAAGGGCCTTTAGGAGATTTGGCAAGCATATGCATGAGGAATGGTTCAAGAAAGTCTTTGGCCTGCTCATCATTCAAAGCAAAGGACATCTTCTAACACCCATAAGAGCCTCTCGGGCAATATAACCTCCAACATGAAGCTCCAAGCGGGTTGTATCAATTGGAGCAAATGCCTCAACGAGGTAAGCAGCCATAGAGGGGGAAATCCATTTTTATTTAAGAGGCCCTTCTCCTTAGTTTGTAGCTCGTACTTGATTTCCCCACTTAGGAGGGTCTCGATCCTCATCCTCTCGACTCATCTGATTACGACCGATCCCGATCAGGTATGATAGAATATAGTTCTTAAGTCGGATCATCTAGAAGAAAACATTCCCATGCTTTGCTATTGTCACCCTTGGCCTTAGCAATATCATATTCCTCGTCGGACAAACATGGCTATCATAATAAAGATCACATGTGCCATCTTAGTTACATTTTCACGACTCATTATCCTTAACATCATATATTAGGCATCCCTCCCTAATAACTTTGAGGCACTCCGGATCATGAGCGGCCGGGTAGTGCATGCAGATGTGACTCACTGAAGGACAAACGATGACAATAGTGAAGGACCTCTGGTTGTCAATCCTATCTGGTGGTAAAGAAGGCCAGAGTGTAGTCCTTCCGTTCATGCCCATATCTCCTCTCCCACCCCTTTGTCCAACACAAAGAGTGATATATTTTTAAGGCAAGAAGTTGATTACGGCAAAGAGACCTTTGTACCCAATGGAGACTGAATCTTTGGGCGGTGTCTTCTTCTCCAAATAATCTTCTTCACAAGGGCCACTTTTCTTCTCAACTCGGCCCGATTACCTTAGGGGGTAGAGTCTCCTTATGTTTTGTATTTTTAGCCTTCCAATTCTTTAGGAAGTTCTTTGACCGAATACAAACTTCTTGATGTCATCATTCTTGACCTTGTATTTGTCCGGCAATCCAATTTCGGATAATGCCACATCCCCGATAGCCTTTGTAACTTCGGCTCCTACGGTGACTTCAATGTCATTACATCCTTCACATGGTTGCAAACACTCAATGAAGGACATCCTATCCTTAGTGAAAGCACTCTTCTTGTATAAGACTTCCTTCTTTAAGCACCGGTCTAAAACCCAAATGGTCTCAAAGTCGTCTAGCCCACGAGTCTTTCTCATCTCTGTCACATTCAAGTCAAAGATGCTTACATCAACGGGGAGGCACCCTACCCATAGTATCCGGCAGCTTCCCTTGTGCATAAACGTCCCCGAATTCATTCCACTTTTGCCATCTTGCCTCCTTACAAAACACAATCTTATAATGAGTCTGTTGGGCCTGACCGCTAGATGAGCTTTGGAAAGGATCTCGCAATGTTATCACCACCTTTTTTCTTTGATTTTCTTGCGTTTTTTTCTTCTTCTCTGTATAATTATTCTGCGATGAGTCCGCTCCGGCGAGCTTGAAAGCCTCGGACTTTGACCATGCAATGCGGTGGGTAATGGGCAGCCATATTCCACCCATTGTTGACGGGCGTGGCGCAGGTTGCTCCATCGTATGGACCGCCAAAGTACGGGCATTGAATCGAAGATCGAGACAAGAAACACGCCGGGCGCGATTTCAATAGAAAAGATCAACCTCAAAGCACGCCTGGCGTGAAATGAATTAAATACCAATGCAATTCACGCCAGGCGTGCTTTCGAATCGGTTGAATTCACGCCTGGCGTGAATTGGTTTCATTTGAATGAACGCCTGGCGTGAATATTAAAGTGCTAACATCCTAATGCAGTCAATTACCTTTTGTATAGAAATGTCTTCCCCATTTCATTCAAAGTTGCACTAATCTCAGCCAAATCTGCAGGAAGTATTGGCATCCAAGAGACGACACCTCCTATATGCATAGTGATTGTAGAACACGCTTTGGCCTGTTTGTTCTGCCTGCCTGATGAGGGCCTTTTGTGCCTCAACAGAATGCTGCCCGTCGATGATGACGAATTTAATGTTTTCAATTAACATAAACTCCTCGAAGTTCGTCCACACAACAGGCTTGTTCGAGATCATATCCCAAGGTAACACATCCGCTGGCATAGGCATTTGACCTGGATTACTAATCATGCTCTAAACAATCTCCATGGCATGTTTGGATCATATCTTACGCTAACATAAATGGAGCTTGGTGAACGGATGAGGGACTTCACATGGATCGCAAAAAGTTTCCTTAAGACCCAATGGATAATGGTCGAGTATTTATTCAAATTTTGTTCATGGCCTCTAGCTGCGCCACCTGTCTCGTTCATTCTCAAAAGCGAAGCCTCCATGCCTTCGACAACTGCAGGTTGAACATCCTTCCCTAGATCTAGGACCCTCCTAGAAGCTTTCAAGTCAGCTAATTCCCTTGTTGCAAATAGTGACTTGGTGTCGGGTTTAGTGAACATGCCTCTACGCCAATTTGTAAACCCTTGGCAAATAGATATTGGCGTAATCGCTACATTGGTTGGCCAACCATACTTAAAACATGTCTCACCATTCACATCTGTCCTCATGAGCGTATCCTTGTATGCGGTAGCTCCACAATTGAGTAAGTCCGAGCAGATCTTTCTTTGCTTATGTGTAATCTCCAAGAGCAATTTGCGGTTGGTGTCATCCTCTTCCTCACAAGAGATTAGGATCCCTTGTTTGGTCATCTTGTTTCTTCCTTTTTCCTCGAGAAGAGAGTTAAGTCGAGCTTGCCATTTGTCTTGGCAAGGTCAGCGTATCACTTCGGCACCCTCGTCCATTTCCTCTTCAGGGCAAGCAGGGTCAGTGGTTGCTATAAGAATCGGCCCTTCATCATCTAAGGTGAGATCATATGGTACTGCATCTGGATCGTCTACCTTAGGTTTCTTGCCAGGAATAGAACCCGAATTATTAGGGGTTTTCTTCCTCTTGGGCACTGCAAAAGAAGATGAACATTTTTAGAGTACTTTTCGAACAAGAGATCACGCGGCGTGCATTTCAACCTCAATTAGTACAATTCACGCTTGGCGTGTTGGTAGCTCCTATTATGAACCATGCTATGCGTGAATTTGAAACTAAATTAATTTGCATCCACATTTTAAGCTACATACCCTTTATGAATCCACATTTCACACTATTTAACCTCATTGAACATTACTATCTCCAACTGTCTAACACTGTTATATTCTATAAAACAGATCAAAATTATGTTCTACAAAACGAACAATCAGAGCATTAACTGATGGTAATACTTAAAATTCATGCAAAGCATAATAACTCAAATTCATGCAAAGCATAATAACTGAAGGCAAGGAAATAACTCAAATTCATGCAAGCATAATACTCTCTACGATTAATGTGTATTCCTACGTGGCAAATTAAATACCTTGAATAGGGTCTGATCAACGCCCCGTCGCCTCGACCTCGATTCGTTTTAGAAGACATCTCCGAGTTAAGCCTAGTAGCAGCCTAAGGTCGCCGGATATGCTCGGATATCTTCCGCTTTCGAGAAATAGGCGGCAAGAAATAGCTTTTTCTACCGTACAATAGAAATTTGAATTTCAAGAAAATACAATATGCGTTTGAAATATTCTTGACATATAAAATAATAATGACTTAAGATTCACTTTCAAATAAAAAAAGAACCCGTCCAGACTTCTTTCATTGAGTTTTTAAAAAGCAATCTACCGTGTTCTTGCATTGATTACATTTATCCCGCCTAAATGTAATTAACCTAAGCTTTCTTCTAACTCGAATTTTTCCCGACGCCTGTGATTTCCATAGCGCCTGTGATTTCGAGAACTCGAATCAGCTTCTCAAGAATGGCTACAGAATTCTGGTACTCATCTCGTTCCTATAGCTTGAACATTAATCTCATTGGTAGGTGTCTGAATAGCAAGTGTCTGCAGTGTCGAAGATGAATGTTTCATGTTAACTAGAAATCAGAAAAGGAAAGTAGGATTATGCAACATCGACTCCATCGATCCGACTGCAAACTGTCATGGAATTCCGCTCGGAGATATGTATGTTCGAGTTACAGTGATTAACTGCTGCGCTATGGATGAAGCTTTACCTCGCAGAGACACCGGTGGGGGATACGGTTGGAGAAAGTGTTGGAACATTTGTTGCATGGCCAAGAAACCGCTTAAAAAAGGTATGTAACATGTATTACATTGTAGAAATATAGAAGTAGACAAAATTTGTTGTATTCATTGGAAAAAGTTTACAATTGTATATAATCTGGATAATCTGGATAGACCAGACAAAATCCCAGACTACTGTTTCAAGCCCAGTCTACTGAGTAGCCGGGCTATCGATACTCCCATTTCCATTCTAGGGCATAGTGAATGGATCGGAGGTAAAACCCGGCAAAACCCGGGCTCTAGGTCCACCTCTCCTTTGCTCCACCTCCACCTCTGCTCCATTGGTTGAACCATCTCCAATGCATCAGATACCTTCGCGGTAGTGGTTCCATTGGTTGAGCCATTGCATCATTATGTCACTGTGGTAGTGGTTCGTGTTGGGGCATCCGGGCATAGAGGCTAGCCACTAAGAAACGCAGCTCCTCATTTTGAATCTCTCGGTGACGGGTTGCGATTCACTCGATCAATGCATGTACTTGCATGATCGAAGTGATCGATAAGAGGGCCACCTCTCCGTGAGATTGCAAGGGCCTCGAGCCATTTATAATTGCCCCTGCGCTCTGCCGCCATCATCATTACTTGATCCAAGTGCTGCGGGGGTTGCAAGATCTGGTGTCTCGGACCGGTGCTTCTGTTGCGGTTCAACCCAGGACTAGAGCTTTGAGCCTAAACCGAGTCAACGTGTGATTGCTGCCCCAAATGTAATTCCAATGCATCTTCGTCACCAACATAGGGTGATTAATGTAACTTGGCATCTATCAATAGGAAGTGAGCGAGTATCAAGATATATATATTTATTTATTTATAGGCGTGTTATATTTATTTATTTATAAACTTAGAAACTAAGAACGCCGCCCGTGTTTAACTTAAAAGTTGAAACTAGGGATAAAATTGTTTGCATTTTTCAAAGCATGTAAACCGCTATATAGGAAAAACTATACACGCTTCGGGTGCATTCAAGCAGAGAGGGAGAAAAAAACTGCTGGATAGATAAGTAAATAGATAAAGGCCGGACAATTATTTAGGCGCTTAGCGTGTATTCATATTCAAGGCTAAGGTTAGCATGGAACACGCTTTTAGCGTGTTTCAAATATTATCTTTGAGATTTTTCTAATGCTTTCTACTACACTTATTCATAATAGAAACTTGCATGCAATAGCATGATTAATTCAGAAGAGAAACTCAAGAATTTACTGAAAAAAAAAGCGGATGAAGTTTATAAGAAACTATTCTCGATTTTCATAAACATCATCTCGCTTCCTTTGCCTCGAAAGCAAATGCAAAAGCTTGTCTTCTTGGATTAAACGCCATTGAGATTTGACTTAAAACTAAAATGAAAACTAACCTTTATTTTCGAGGGGAATGATTCAAGAACGGAGGACTTTGCTTTTGGTTTTAATTCGACGCTTTTGGATTATGAGACCTTAGTCCTCTCGCTTTTGGTTTTAATTCGAGCCTCCGATGTCCTCCTACATGGATGCTCTGGAGAACAAAAGGCGAGTCTTTTAGTAAGTTAGGAATTGCGAAAAACCAAACATCTAACATTCTTTGAAAATAAATCGCTCACCAAGATTTTAGGAGGGCGGATCCAAACACAGTTTTTTAAACCCTAACCGCAAATCGTATGAAGGAAGGAAGAAAATGTAGGAACTTTGAGAGCGTGAAATGGATTTATATAGGCATAATTAGAAATAAGTTAGCGTGAATAATTGATTGCTTGAATTAACACGCCTGGCGTACGGTCTTCCCGCTAGACATGACATGTATATGGTATATATGGAGAATATTGCATTTTATGCAATAAATTCTCACGACATTTTATTCCATTTATTGCATTCGAAAAAATAGAATTTAGAAATTTTATATAGGCTAAATTAAAAATGATTTAAAGGCAAAATTATCAAGGCTAAAAAATGACTTGTAGGGTTGGGGACTTGTTTTAGGTCGTATAGGAAAATTTTCTATGGTTACTGTGATGAATCAGAGATTTCTCATGTGGTTGATTTATAGTGTTCCCGAGACTTTGTTGAGACAAATGCGGAGACAAAATTTTAGAGAAAACAGCTTGGAGACAAAATAATTGGAGAAAACAGTTGGATTTAATTCAAATAATTTTATGTACAGAAAAACTGTTCGAAGAAAACTGTTTGAAGAAAATTTTATGAAGAAAACTATTTGATTTCATTCATAAGAGTTATATGTACAGATGCCCGAAGGCTTGTAAGCAGATGCCCGAAGGCTTTTCACAAGAAAAAAAATGCCCGAAGGCGTGTCCAAAACTTCTGTAAGAAATAAAAAAAAAGGGGCCACCCGGGATCTGCATCATTGATCTTCCACGTCTGCAACAAAGAAGAAAGAAAGGTGTTAGAAAAGAAAGAAAGGTGCAAAAAAAAAAAATAAAAGCAGACATGCAAACCTGGTTCATCTCTCAACCATTCTAAAAATTGGTCGAATTGTCGACCTTCTTCCGAATCCTCCTCCTCCTCCTCCTCCTCCTCCTCCTCCTCCGACTCTTCAGAGATTTCATTCTCTGTTTCGTGGTCAAGCCAACCCCGGGCCGAGGCGGTCATGTGCTCTTGAGAATCCAACTCCTCCTCTTCCTCCAACTCCTCCTCTTCCTCCTCTTCATCAGAGGAGGAATCAGAGGAGAATTGGGAAAGAAAATCAATGGGGGGGGGGATTGAGGGGGTTCTTCAACCCGACGTCTCTTTGAGGAGACCTCGGGTTCTTCATGAAGGTCGAGCGCTGAGGCTGAACGCTTCATGGCGGGCAGAAAAAAAAAATTTGGACAGAATGGAGGTCTTGAGAGCGTGAACCGGATTTATATAGGGTTAATTAGAAATTAGCGTGAATAATTGATTGCCTCAAATAACACGCCAGGCGTACGAAATTCCCGCCAGCTATATCATCTAGGGTATATTATTATGGATAATAAATTCTCACGTCTATCAGTTATATGTCTTTTCGTAATCATATATCCAAATTTTCGATAATTAAAATTTGGGTATATATTTATATAAATGTCATTTCCTTGTTGTTGCCACGAAAATTCTTGTTTTAAATGATTTCGTTTATACCCATTGTTATTATTATATTAAACCTATTTCCAAGGAATTTCTTGCTTTTAAAAAAATTTGATTTACCTCTACATATTCCATAAATGTAACACTTTTTTTTTTTTTTATCTTATGGTGTAATAATTTTTTCCTACTCATTGACTAAAAAGGGTGCAATTTACCTAGGTCAATAGTGCCTCTCCAACTCAAGATGGTGTGCAACATATTGAAAAGAGCAATATAAAAAAAAAACCAACTCCTAGCAAGAATGTTGAAGAAAAAGAATTAGTCCTCTATAGTAGGGTGCAATGGAGGAACAAGAAGGTGAGAATCATGCACAAGTGCAACAAGGAAATAATAGGCCAAGGAGTCATTGTGCTAAAGGATCCCGGGTCAAGTTGTTAATGATGAAAGGCTAGGGGAAGACAATATTGGTATTGCAATTTCGATGTTGGAAGACAACTGGAAAGGTAAAGGTTTGGGTGACAAGGAATGTTTTGGTTGTGTCAAGCAATTGAAGGTTCCTTGCATCATGGCATGGCCTATAAGTAGTGTTCAATTTGTGGAGGATTATATTTTTCCAGAGCCTGAGGTTGTTGGGGACAATGATTGTCTTGATATTGATCCATTGGCAGTTGGAACTCTAAACCTAGGCAAAAGGGGAGAAGTCGGTTGCCGACATTATCCTAGCAAAAGAGCCAAGTTGATTAGTGACACCAAACGTGAGACAATGGTGAAGGTTAGGGGCTCAGATTGTTGTTGAGCGCTTGTATGCAATTCTTTACAATTGAACAATTGGTGGAAGCAAGAGCCACTTTTCAAGAGTACTAATCGTTGATGAGAGGAGGACCTATATGTACACAATCTTGAGCATGCACTTGGGATGAAAGAAACCCAAACAAAAAAAGATACCCTTTGCTAGGCAAATGGATATGTGCAAAAGCATGGCGTAGTATCCATGCAATTCCAACTTCTTCATGGCACAATTGGCAAAAAAAACAGGCAGAGGGGAACATGATTGCTTTACATGGAAATAATGGTTTGTTGAGACCAACAGCTAGGACCTTGGCTGCCAGGGAGATATTTAAAAAATATATTCTATGCCACACAAAAGCAGAAGGGATGAAAAGGGAAGAGCAGTTGTTGAGAAAAGGTTGCCATCACATTGTACTCAAAAGAGTATTTTGGAAGAAGTGAATTCCCTACTTCGAGAATTGGGAATTCTTCCAATATCCCAACCTAGCTTTAGTAGGTTACGGAAGAAGCATTTCAATCATGTCACCATAGCAACTTCAAACAACTTTGCAAAGTGCAATTTATGTGCTAAGTTGAAGGAGACTCTTGATAAGACCGCGGCAACCTAGTCAAAGGGCTAGGATAAGGGAGCATATGAAGGACCATATGAGTGACCAACTATCATGTAGATCATGTTATTGGATGTGGAGGACTTTTTATCCGCATTGGAACCCAATAACTATTTATGTATTATACATGACAAGATGGACCAGCAAAAGACGTGTCTTCCACAATTCAAGTATATACCAAAGTCATGTGGAAGATCATACCCTTTACTGCATCTCAATGATCAGGGCAATCTTGCATGGGCGCACTCAAACCTACTATGGCCATTTTAGTTGGAGTTGTGGAGTGATGGTCCAGATTTTCATATTGGGAGTATCATGAGGTGTTTGAGAAACTATGAAAATGGATATAATGGTCACCTCAGGACCCTCTGACTAGTCAGGCACTACATAGAGCATTGTTAGATGGAAACCCTAACAATATTGAAAAGTTCAGCAAGACAAGGTTTAGGAAGCATGGGTCTAATGAACATGTTGGAGCTTCAACTTCACGCTAGACCTCAAGATCTACCCAAAAGGTTTCTCTTGCAACTTGATAATTGTCTTTGGCAAAAAATAAGAACAGTGGATGTTTTCTTTCCTATCCTACTTAACAGTTGTGGGGATATTTGAAAGAGTTAATTTAGGGTTTCTTTAGGGCATACCCATGAGGATGTGGATGCATTATTTGGCAAATATAGTTGTATCTTGAAAGTGAGCAGTCATCAACTTTCCTAGGCTAATGGAAATCTTGCATGAATGCACTACTCCAAACCCTATAGCTTCTCTCATAGAAGAAGTGTCCGATTGGAAGAGCTTTGTGGATGGTTATACATTGGATCTTGAAGGTCATTCAGGCCTCTCGCAATTCACTTTTGGGTGAGAGATGGGATTCCAATCTTCCAATGGAAGATGAGACCTTCGAGGAGGAGGAGTGGAGAGGAGGGAGGAAATATGGCATAGAGATGAGAATGGCAAGCCTATGATACCTCTAGGTCAACCAAAAGCTCTAAAACCCATGAAGAAGTGAATTGGGATTGACTAAGGAAGGAATCCAGACTATATAAAGCATTGGCAAACCAATCCGAGATGACACCAACCGTGCCTTGGTGGCTTATTGGAAGAAGGTGATTAATCTGTTGGGGGGAGATAGACACATTCTCGGAGATGAATTGAAAGAAGGGTGGTTGCCTAAGACTAGGTGGAAGACCTTAGCAGTCTTTGAGGATGTTGATGACACCGTAAGTAGCATTGCAAAGCAATATGCTCCTCCTCCCTCCGACCAACACTCCTAAGAACAATAGGCCAAAGTTTCTAGGCATGGATGCTTATGAACCTTCCAATCGACTTGGAATGCCACCAATTTGTGGTAGTAAAGCCAGCAGATTTAGATACATATCGAAAGGTGGTTGGGGTTCGCTATCTCGATATTTGCAAAGAAGAAGGTAATATTAACTTCAACCATGTGCGGGTGGAATGGTGGTGTCAAAGGCATCGTTGACCAACGATCGGATAAAGAAAGGTACTTTCAGATTGTTGGACAAAGAGATGGAGGAGAAACCGAAAGTGATCCCGATCTTTGGCTAGACTATGAAAGTGTTTTGTACTCATGGACTCCAAACACTATTCCAGCTAGAAATGCGAGAATTACAATACCTCAGGATGTCAGGAAGAAGGCTATGATATCATTGGGGGTGCTTGAAGAAAGTTGAATAACTATGTAAATTTTTTTTATCACGTTTTTATGATATGGTGCTATATTGTGAAATATTGACTATTTTGTAAATAACATAATATTACGTTTTCATAATTTTGAGGTGAAATGTGTGAATTTGAATATGCTACTAAAAACATGCAATATGAAATTTGTCCCAAAATTAAGACATAATCCCAATTTAATTGAATGATGGTTAGCACTTGAGTCTGCTTCTAGTCCTCACAGATTGGCCATTCGAACCAAACAGAAATTGGCAAAAGGTATTTTGGATAATATTCACACTGTATGTAAGAACTTAATTCTGTGACGCTCCCAGAATCTATAAGATGCCCCTCCATCGTACAAATACAGGGAATTTTCCTCCCATGGCGACTACATCAGCATGGAAAGGCCCTCCGTCTAACTCGGACCCCCGGGGATGGCCAAGCGTCCAGGTGAGAAACACAAAGGTGTCATTCGTCCTACATCCTCTACGAGAATCCCATACAGCGAAAGCGTACGTACATGTTAGCAAATAGCAATCATACACAAATAATATACCACTAGCTTTCAGGTCTCTACCCACCCTTACTCCCAAACACACAGGAGGAACAGAAAGAGAGAACATAATCATAAACAAAGTAACCATCCTTATCTTAATAGTAGATAATAGAGAAATTAACCATCCATCTAATCATACAAGAGTTCGCTGAAGCACGAACTATCTAGAGACTAACCGGTCTCTTGGCTAGAGCCATTGAAACGAAAGGCTTCCATTCTTCTGGTCTGGTTGCAGTGGCTGGCGGCTCCTCCTTCCTCCAACTCTTCCCAAATCAATTTGGGGCAGAATTGAGAATAGGGACCCAATTTGGACCCTATTTTTAGTAAGTTTTTCTTGGCTAATCGATTTGAGCCAGGTGGCACTCCCTAGATAGTTGACTTTTACTAATTAATACATTAATTAGCCTAATTAGGTTATTTACCTTGCTAACAATTTAGTATAGCTAATAAAAGCCCTTTTAGGTAACCGCTAATGACCCAAAAGGGTCTACTTATACCCCGGTGATATCATAGTGTATATACATATACCGTATAAATACATAGAACGTCACATATTCCCACGGAGTCCTCAGCATTAGGGTTAGGTAAGAAAAGCCAATTAAGTTATAGAAGGTAAATTTACTTGCTCAAGTAATACATGATTACATACGGTTGTTCTAGGACCAGAGTCCCTTAACAAGAGACAATACACACCATATCACAAAATTAGATAGGAGCAGACATACAAACGACACTTAAATAACAAGAGATGGCTCCAGACTGAGGCCTGAAATCTTTTGCAGTACGTCAATACGCACTACTGGCCTGCAGAATTACAGTACATCAGTACCTATAAAATAATTAAAATAGTGTGTTTGAAGGGAACATCCCCCTTAAAGGAAAAGAAATAGCAATGAAGGAAATTAAGGAACAGCAATTTTTCCATTATAGCCGTAGACGAACGCGTCCTATCATGAATGCCTATATGCCCATTTCCCCATCTAGGATGCATCTAATCCAACCCCTTATATGATCCGAACACTCTCATGACCCCCGTCGGATCCATAATGCAGTGCTTACCATTAGAGTTGGGGTCGATCGCTTCATGAATGGTTCGGCCTTGGCATTGCTGCATTAAGTCTGGGTAAGCCTTATCCAAATCCGCTTTAAGAACCCAGGTTCCATCTTTCCTTGATAAGTATTTTCACTTAACCAAATACTGCAATATTTGAGTCCTCCGGGTTTGCTAATATGCACGATGAAGGAGAGCCTCATGCACAATCTCTAATTTATCTTTCGTCATCTCCAGAAATGTCGGTGTCTCAAGAATCTCTTCCAGATCGGGTGTATACTTCTTGAGAAGGCTCACGTGAAAGACATTATGGACCTTCAAATGTGCGGGTAGATTTAACCGGGAGGCTTGAGAACCTATCCTCTCGGTTATCTCAACGGGTCCCACCCATCTAGGTGCCAGCTTCGTACAATTGCCAATTTTGAGCTTTGCCTGCTTGACCTTATCTTTAGCCATACGGACTCACCAACTTGAAATTTCCGTAGTGTCCGATGCCTACCAGCACGGCTCTTTTGCCGAGTTCGTGCAGGCAATAAATACCCCCGAAGTTCTTCGACTCTTGGAAACTGGATTATGCCATGTGTCTGGAGTAAGGCATTGGTAGCCATAGCTGATTATAAAAGGAGACATCCTTGAGGACTCCTATTTAATACTGTTATAAGCAAACTCCACCAAATGGATATAATCTGCCCACTGGGATTACTTATTCCAGACATAGTTATGTAGCATATCTTCTATTACGCGATTGGTACGCTCAGTTTGGCCATCTGTCTGCGGGTGGTAAGCTGTGCTCATATAAAGCTTAGTCTGAATAGTGCTAAAGAAATCCTTTCAAAATGCACTAACAAACTTAGGATCTCAGTCCGATATAATGGTACGGGGCATCTTATGGAGACGGAATATCTCTCTTGTGAACAACAAGGCTGTGTCTAATGCAGTATCCGTGGTTTGACATGGCAAGAAATGCGCCATCTTGTAAAGCTTGTCGACCACAACCAATAATGCGTCAAAGCCCCTTAGAATGCGCGGTAGCCTCACGATGAAATTCATGGTAATAACTTCCCACTTTGCATTAGGAACATCTAAGGGCTGTAATTCTCCTGGAATCTGCAATTGTTCCGCCTTTGTTTGTTGACATATCTGACATTGCTTAATGTATCGGGCAATGTGCTTCTTCATTCCTGGCCAAAAATAGTTGAAGCAACTGTGTACTCCAAAATTTGGTGCTTGCTCATGGAGTTGTCTCATTCTTAGAGCGTTGGAGCTACTGCAGTATTGAGTTCTTGTGATAAAACTTCTGAAGATGGGCTTCAGGATGATCCTGGGGATCAGTAACGGTTGTGCGTGGGGAGTTCTAGGAACTTGTGGTTGAGGGGATTTCTGGGAGTTCTAGGTAATAATCCGTCCTACTTTCTGTAGGTTGTGACACGGATCTTAAAATATGTCTTCATAAATCCTGCATGCCCCACTATAGGACATGTGTGTCTTGGAGAATGAGCTTGCGAACTCCTGATGTCTCAGGAACACATAACTTATTCTTATAATATACAAGGTTGTTTTCCTTTTTATAATGGCGAAAAGCTTCCCTCTCCTTATCCGTTCTGGCTTCCTTGAATAGACTTTGCTCTGCTCTATCTGCTTATCAAACTCACTGGTGAGAGTGGAAATTGCATTGCAATGTGTACGGGTGACCAATGGATACCTGGAAATAGCGTCAGTGACAACATTATGCTTACCTGTCTTATAGACTACTCCAAAATCATACTCTTCCAGAAATTCTATCCATCGTCGTTGTCTAAGATTGAGGTGGGATTGCGTGAAAATGTACTAGAGACTTTGGTGATCTGTATCCAACTGGAATCGTCTCCCAAGCAAGTAATGTCTCCATATATGCAAGGCACGCACAATCGCCAGTAATTCCTAGTTATGCGTAGGGTATTGCTGTTCCACATCCTTCATCTTTCTAGAATCATATGCGATTACCCTACCTTCTTGCATTAATACGCCATCTATAATGACCTTACTGGCGTCTGTGGCAATCCACTTATCCTTGTGAGGATCTGGCAAGGTAAGGACTGGAATGGTTGTCAAGGCATCCTTTAACGACTGAAATCCTGCATGGACTTTCTCCTTCCAATGTGTCATCCAATCCCTAACCTTCTCATGTTTTGTAAGGTCTGTAAGAGGCGCTGCAAGCTTGGCGAAGTCCTTAACAAATTTGCGGTAATAGCCCGCCAAGTCTAGAAAACTACAGACCTCCGACACATTTGTTTGGACTGGCCAATATTTTACTGCCTCAATCTTGGCTGGATCTGTTGCTATCCCTTCAGTAGAAACAATATGTCCCAAATAATTGACCTTGGTGGTCGCAAACCTACACTTGGAAGACTTGGCATAAAGTTGATGGCATCTCAGGGCCAAGCGAAGATGATGCTCATGGTCTTCCAAGGTTTTGCTGTAAATGAGGATATCCAAAAATGATGACAAAGTCATCGAGATATTCCAAGAAGACATCGTTCATCAACCTCATGAATGTAGCAGGAACATTAGTTAGCCCAAAAGGCATAATAGTAAATTCATAATGCTCATAGCGTGTCCGAAAGGTAGACTTATGGATGTCATCCTCCTTAATTCTTATCTGGTGATATCCTGAGCGAAGATCAATCTTTGTGAAGTACTTGCCCCTTGCAATTGATCCATCAAGTCATTGACGCGTGGTAGAACATATTGATTCTTAATTGTGTGCTTATTCATTTGCCTGTAATACCATCTTTTTTCTTCACAAACAAAATAGGGGCACCAAAAGGTGATACAGTTGACTGAGTGAATCCCAATTTAAGAAGCTCTTGCAGTTGCTTCTTAAGCTCGGCCAATTCTGATGTACTCATGCGGTACGTAGCCTTATTGGTAGGTTTAGTACCTGGTTCCAATGTGATTTCACATTCCACGTCTCGGAAAAGGCGGTAATTTTTGAATCTCATCCGGAAAAAGTCGTGAAATTCACGAAGTATGGCAGCAATTGCCTTTGGCAAGTTCACAATGACTTCTCCCTGTTCGGACTTGGCCTCTACTGGCGCAAGTCTAACAATGCAAGCAACCTGATAGCTCTTGATAGCTTTATCCAACTGATGCAATGAAATACATTGCCTAATTGGAATAATTGGTTTACCTACTATAGTTACACGAGCTCCATTAGCTGCATTAAAGGTGACTTCTCGCTTTTCACAATCAATGTTTGCCTTTGCAGCAACCAAGAACTCCAAACCCACAATGAGATCGTATCGACCGATTGTTTGGGGTCTGGGTTCGGGAACTCCTGGAAGACAGCCCTCTGTGAGGACCCGTGGATCTAACAGGAGAGTCCGGGGGACTATGTCACGCGGGATTTGCAAGAAGAGAAGAAGAAGAAGAAAACAGAACAAATGAGAGAAAGATGATAAGCTTCCTTGATATCAATGATGAAAATACATGAGCTCTCTAATAGAGAGAAAACCGAAAGGAGACAAGACTCAAAACTCATCTAAAAACTCATGTGCTAGCTCTACTCATATATATAGTACAATGGCCTTGGGCCCAATATAGACACTCGACCGATCTCGTGCCGAGCTCTCGGAAGGAGGCCCGATTTGCGGAATGTTTGGCGGTGCCTCTTGAAGTGCCTAGAATCACATGGACGCTGGCTGGGTGTGAAAATCACTTGTCCGGAGCGGGCTCTTGTTGCTGACCGGCCCAGGCTTTGATCAAGGTGGTCTGCTGCTTGGTCTTCAGGGAGCCTGGATGTCCGACCCGGTGGTCGACCGAGGATCCTTGAGCTTGACACAGTGCTGTCAGATGCATGAATAGTCCTCAGACGAGGCACGGGACTAACACTCCCCCACCAAACGACACTCGTGAGTGAAGAAAAGGAGGAAACGCTTCGAGGGCGTGGAAGCCATTCGTTCGAAAGTGATCCTCACGGGAGTGAGGACTCGCACCATTATGGTATGCGGGCTTATGAGATCCCGGGCGTGATTGAAGAGCTTGAGGAGTGTTTGGCCAAGGGTGGATCCTTGGGAGCGTAGCTTGAAGTGTAGAAAATCTTGGGGCAGCCATGGTAACGGCGGGCGTAAAACGAAGAGTGATTCCAAAGGCGGAAGACGAAAGTCGAAAGCACGGAGGACAAAGGCGCAGAGGGAAACTAAAAGGTGTGTTTTAGGGCGCACAACCGGAGGCTTAAGAGGTATGAAGAGTGCTAAACCGGAACCGCTGATGGTGCTGTGTCAAAAGATGCCAAGAAGGGTATTGAGAGGCAAAAATTTGGCTAAGTCCCAAAAAAGCGTAAAGGGAGAAGCAATGAACGGTGAGGATGAGACGGAAAGAAGGATCGGATGTGACTGGGTGGCAAAGGACACACATTAATGTTCGACGGCGTGAAAAGAAGGAATGGCATTCAATCGCCGGGCAACTCAAAGTGGGATATCATTAAAAGGAATGTCGGGAAAGGTACCATGGCTAGATATGCGCGGGAGAAAAGATTCTCATTTTAGAAACAGCCTTGCATTGCAAACACGCTGGCGATTTTCGTGATTGGTCCACGCCGACAAGGAGTTCCTCGGGCTTGGCTATATAAGACTAACCGAGAGAAACGAAGGCATCCGATGGCGCTTCGTATGGCTGCCGCCGGCTTGAACGAAGATTCCGACGATGCCCACGAACCGCCGAGTGGATCACTTGCAAGATGAATTGTTCGGATCTGGCGGCGCCACAACCGGGTGGCATTCGAATGGACGGCTGGTGTGCGGGATGGTGAACATCCCGACCAAGACCAACGGGATGGAGGTGGTTCGCACTTCGCGGGATCCGGAGCGTAACCTCTACCATCTCCCTCAAGATCACCCGCCGGGTAGAGGAGTAGAGGTTTTTTCCTCTTAGGACTTAGTAAATAGGGCTCGAGCCCGTTTTTGTATATAGGGGCGCCTATATGAAATAGTTTTGCGCCCCACATTTTGTAAAAATCTCCACTATAATATAATATACCGCCTTTCTAGTCACTTTCTCGTGATGTTTGCTTCGAACTGTCTCGCATTTGTTGATGTTCACTTTACGTGTGATGAAATGCTTTGAGACGAAAACCATTAACCAATGTAGGTAATGGAGTACCATCTAACTCAGCCGGTTGGAAAACGCTTGGTCTAACCACTTGAACAATTTGATAAGGGCCAAGCCAATCTAAACTTGAGTTTACCCGAAAAATTTTTGTACCGGAATCATAAAGAAGAACCAAATCGCCTTCTTTGAATGTTTTTGTCTTGAGACGTTTGTCATGTAAAGATTTTTGCAATCGTTGTCCATGAAGAACACTAATATAAGCATCCCGTCAAGTTCATCCAACTTTCTAATTGATAGACCCTTTCTTTGAGTGTTTGGTGGATTATGAGCAAGAGCTGCTTGAAAACGGAGTGTCTGGAAGGATGTATTCAAACGGCATGAGAGCTTTCGACCATAAACCAATTTAAAAGGAGTGTGACCAAGAGCAATCTTGAAACAAGTATTGTAGGCCCAAAGGATTGGGAAGTTTTGTCCGCCAATAAATGGGGAAGCGCCACAAATTTTCTTGAGAATGGTGACCGCGTTTTGTTGGTGCTTTCCGCCAAACCATTACCTTGAGGATAGTAAGGTGTGCTCTTGTGATGATGTATGAGGAGATAATCCGTCAGCTCCTTGATAGTATGATTGATGAAATGAACACCACGGTCACCGACCAGCATTAGGGGGCAGCCGAATCGCGTGATAACTTGTTGATAGAGGACTCTAGCCGTGCTTTTGCCGGTGTTGTTGCGGAAGTGCACAAGCTTCCGCCCATTTGGTGGCGTGAGTCGTGAGAACCGTGAATGTATCGCACGAGTGTGCCGCGCAGAGGATCTATAGGTCCCACAAAGTCCATTCCCCATTTGCTGAAGGGAAGTGGCGCATGGCGCGCGGGGCAAGGGAAGAGCGCCACGGGCCGGGGCGCCCCACCACCGGGCAAGCGCCACACGGCGGGGCGGGGCGTGAGCATCTTTGAAGAGCGTGGGCCAATAATACCCGGGCTAGAAGGATTTTGGCGTGTCGTGGTGTCACCATGAAAATGACCACCACCGAGCCCTTGATGAGCTTCTAACAATATCGGAACTTCATGAGGTAGAACACGCCGAAGGATGGTGTCCTTTCCCTTTTGTAGAGATGTCCCGCAACCATGGTGTAGTCACTTGACCTCTCAGAGAAATTGATGGCGACGGGATTGTCGCTGGACAGAGAGAGCCGCCTCGCCTTTCGGGTGGAAGAGCACCCGTGAGGAGGTACCGCTGAAAATCATGAAACCAATGTGGTGTGGCCGTGACTAAAAAAAGAGCCGAAAGCATCGTGAAAGGCGTCGGAGACTCGGTGGAGGGATCATCGTGGTGAATGCGTGAAAGATAATCCGAACGACATGAGATTTGCCTACCTTATGAACGATTTCAAAAGGAGCAAATTCTTGGAGAAGAAGGACCCAACGAGCAATGCGGCCCGTGGGCGTGGACTTGTTGATCAAATAGAGTAGTGCTTGGTGGTCCACAAAGAACTTGATTTGACTGCCCAAAAGGTAATGACGGAAGCGTTGGACACAGAAAATGAGACCCAAAGCTTCACGCTCCGTGGCAGAATAGTTGCCGCCAGTAATTGAGTTTTTACCGGAAGCGAGTTGGTTTGTCGGCAGCGATCATATTCTTGAGAAAGAACAGCTCCAATAGCAAACGCCGAGACATCGACATGAACATGAAAGGGCTTGTCCCATTGAGGAGGAACAAGAACCGGTGCCTGAGTAAGCAAAAGCTTCAGCTGTTGGAAAGCAGCTTCCGCCTGGGAATTCCAAGCCCAGGTGGATTCGTCACCCGTGAGTTTATGAATGGGATCTGCAATGGTCGCCACCCGTATGAAGGTGGAGTAATAATTGACCTTACCCAGAAAGAGCGTGTCTCCTTGATATTGGCCGGTGCTTGAGCCTTGAGCATCATTAACCGATTTTGGCAGGATCGGTGATACCGCTTGGTCGACAACATGGCCTAACAGAACACCGTGAGGTGACGCAAAAGGTGCATTTCTCGTGATTGAGACTAATGCCTGACTCATCACATTTCGGGAAGACGAAGTTCCAATTTATCCAAATGGTCAGCCATGGAACGTAGGGGTAGAGAAGTCATCTTGAAAAATTTGCAAGAAGGGATTTTCCTTCATGAAATCATGAAAAACTGAGAGCATGATGCGTTGAAACGTTGATGGAGAGTTGGATAATCCAAAAGGAACCACCTTGTAGGCAAAAGTGCCCCACGGGGTGGTGAAAGTGGTCTTGAGTTGATCAGATTCTTTGATTGAGATCTGATTGTAGCCGTAAAAACCATCCATAAAGGAGTACATCTCATGTCCGTACCCACTTCTTCCGTAACCTGGTCCGTGAAGGAAGTGGAAAATGATCACGCCCGCGGCCCCGATTGAGTTTCCGATAGTCCACACTGCACGCGGATCTTACCATTGTGCTTAAGGGCAATGACGATGGGGCTCACCCATTCGTAATGTTTGACCTCATAGATCAAACCCTGCAGCAAGGAGTTTGTCAATTTCCGCCTTGACGCGATCACGGTAATTGGGGTTGAGCCTGTAATGTCGTTGCTACACTGGTCGTGCATCAGATTTGGTAGGAATGGTGAGTTCCCCCAAGCTTTTGTTGATTCCCCGAAGATCTTTGTAACCCGTGCTAAAAATGTGTTTGAATTTTTGAACAGCTTGACGGCCTGCTTACGATAAGGAGCCGGAAGATTTGCAAAGAATGCGGACGGGTTGATTGTTGCCAACGCCCACAATCTCGACTCGAGTCCTGAATATGGGGTATTACTTCAGTATCCCGACAATGTGTGCGCAGGAGGTTGGAGCATAACCGGATGCGTGGCACTTTGCGTAGTGAAAAAGAGAGGTTGCTCAGTGTCATCTAGCAGTGGTTGCTTCATGACGGCGTGTACATCAACAGGAGTTGCAGGAGGTTCAGCATCTGAAAAGTGATCAACACGTTGGATTCGATTGCAAGGAGCCAGGTAGGGGTCAAGCAAGGCAGCCACCGTCCCCGGATCAAGAGTCATTTCTCCCCAAGGATCAAAGATATTCGGGTAGGAGGACAGAGGCGGCACTTCGCAGTGGGGCCCGAACTTGATAAATATTCTCGAGCTTCTTCGTAATCGGTGTCCGAGAGAGGGTTCCGCATTGTCAACGTAAATGATCCCGCCCGCTTTGCAAGTCCATGGTGGCATTGAGATGACCATCAAGTGATGACTAACCGGGTCCGCGGGCCCAAAGAATGGATACTCTTTGCCTGGCGGAGAAAAGGTCTGCCTACCAGCATTTCATAGTCACCTGGATCTTCGCCAGCTTTCCAAACTCCAAATTCCATGGGGAAGCGGAGATCACCAATGTTGATGTGAAGAATAGGTGTGACGCCTTGAGGTCTCGTGATATGGCCATTAGCCAATTTGATGTCATATGGGGCACGAAAGAGTTGTGTGATGCCCATTTGTTTGCGGAGTTTATCCGTGATGAGATTGACTGCGCTACCTCCATCGATTTGAACATGGTTGACTTGCTGATTACCCACCGTGGCATGGACCGTGGGTGTAGAGGTAGCCACAGCCCCAACTAAAACAGTTGGGAGTGGTAACTGGTCCTTGAGAGCAGGACAGAGTTTTAAAATGGTTGCCAAACTTAAAGGAATTTTGATCTTGGCGAGCTCCTCTTGGAGTTCGAGAGGCACATGAGAAAAAGGATGGCCGGTTCCACCAAAAGCGGAGTGCGGGGTGGAAGCAAAGAACTTCTTTGAGTAAGTCAACCTCGGCAGCAATATTTGGATAGGTCTGAGAGCGTGGAGGTTGAGATGTTGAAGGGGTATCTTGTCTTTGTTGAGCTCTAGTGGTGGCATGAACATTTGCCAATGTGCGGCCTTCAGCAGCTTGCATGAGGTTCAAAATGCTTTGGCGAACTTTGGGCATGACATGTGGCATGAGCTTTTCCAAGTCAGGTGCAAAGTGAACCTTTTTTTCGTCCTCATGAGGAATGGTGTCAACTGCAAAGGCAGGTTGCATGCCATTCGGAATAATGGCCAAGGGACGTGATGCCTTGGTCTGGCGTGAAACTAAATCAACCCAATTTGACGGTTGGACTGGAGGATTAAGGGCCTGAAAAATTTCCTCTTGGGCTTGTTGATCCAGCTGAGGTTGATTTGCTGGAGCTGGTTGATAGCGTGATTGCTGAGGCGCTCTTGGTGGCTTCTTAAGAACTGGTCTCGGGCCTTGTTTGCCATTAGCAAGCCGAGTTGGTAAGCCGTGAGGCGGACCGATGTGGTCCGATTGGTGCCGTGAAGTCGCACTGAACTTGTGGAAGTTGAGGACACCGTGGTGGTATGACCCCATTCTTGACGGTGATAACATTGAGCTTTAGAAGGATCAAAAGGAGGACGTTGGTTGGATCCCCGTGGTTGGTCCCCCTTGTCGATAGAGTTATGTGGGCCGCACCAAGAGGTGGCTGGCGATAGTGCGATTGTTCTACGAGGTGTGGTTTGCACTTGATAAACCATTTTGTTATGAACGGTGTGGGATGAGTGCGAAAGTGCACTCTTCCGTGGCATGATTGCACATGTTGCATCTCTTGCAATGAGGCGGGCCATTGGTGGAGTTGCACTCATTGGCCAAATGGCCTTGGTATTTGCAAATATGGCACCAGATTTGACCGCTACTGTGGATTAGCGTGTTGAGGCTGAATGTACCGATTTTGGGGAACCATGACAGTGTGGAATGAACGGGAGCTCTTGAAGAGCCACGCCTCGGGAGGAAACATTGATGAGTGATTGACAAGGTCGATAGCCTCGCCTCCAAAGTCTTGGGACGCAGTGTATTCGGGCCATGAGTCTAATAGCGGGAGGAAGTCCTTGGAGAAACCGCACCAAAATCTGGCTCGCGGTGGGGTACTCCTTGAGCTTACTTAGCGTATCGTGAAGTCGATCCGCCAAAATCCCGGCAGATTCCGTGGGCTCTTGTTGAAGTTCATTGAGTTGCTTGAGATGAAGTTGATCATCATCCGTGGGTCCCGTAATGAGACGTAAAAGCAAAGGCGCATTTCGACGGACAGTCTTGTTTCCAATGGCTTTTGTTGGACATGAGCCATTGATGAGGAGAGCCACGCAGGTGGTGGAAAAGATGTGGAATTTCAGTTGAGGTTGCGCATGACCATTTAGGACAGCTAGAGCCTCAAATTCTTCCATGTGGGCCCTGAGCACTTTGGTCTAACGGTTTGCCTTCGTGGTTGCCAAAGGTGGGATAAGTCGGCCGCAGTCCGAAAGGTAGATGTGAAAGTGCTGGGCTGGACAGAAAACAAAGATAGTGAGGATATTGAGGTTGAGTTGGATGTGGCATGGTGCCCGGCGACCCCGATGAAGGGGTGACCGCGTTGAGAAACCAAGTAGCTGGAGCATTGGTTTTGAGATCAGAAGGTTGTAACGGTGAAGAGCAAAGTGGGGAAACGAGGGGAAAGGATATTCCCCGGTAGGCGAAAGGAGACATGTGGATAGCCGTGCCCACCCCGGGGAGATGATGGTTGGCGGCGAAGAGGCGTATGGCCTCAAGAATGATGGATGTAGGCATGTTCAGGGGTGTGAAAGTACGGTTGAGAAGGTTGAGCCGGATAAGGCTCCCGGATAGTGATGAGGGGACTGAGGTTGTGAGCAATATTTGCACGCTTGGGGCGGGAACCGGGACGAGATCGACACGAGGGGTGGGTGGCGCCGACCGAGCCCTAGACCAAGATGGCCTCCCTCTATGTCATAAGCAGTTCCATACATGTCGCGAACAGTTTCCCGACGCCGATGGCGCCCAAGCGAGAGGCCGCCGAGAAAGGAGTTCTTCCGGGCGGAAATTACGGACGCATATGGCGCATGTAAGAAAGTAGGATAAAATCGCCCGGCAAATGGCGGCAAGTGTTTGGGGTCTGGGGTTCGAACTCTGGAAGACAGCCCTCTATGAGGACCCGTGGATCTAACAGAGAGTCCGGGGACTATGTCACGCGGGATTTGTAAGAAGAGAAGAAGAAGAAGAAAAATGTAACAAATGAGAGAAAGATGATAAGCTTCCTTGATATCAATGATGAAAATACATGAGCTCTCGCAATAGAGAGAAAACCGAAAGGAGACAAGACTCAAAACTCATCTAAAAACTCATGTGCTAGCTCTACTCATATATATAGTACAATGGCCTTGGGCCCAATATAGACACTCGGGACCGATCTCGGTGCCGACTCACGGAAGGAGGCCCGATTTGCAGGAATGTTTGGCGGTGCCTCTTGAAGTGCCTAGAATCACGCTGACGCCGACGCTGGCGGTGGACGGGCCGCCACTTGTCCGCGGGCGCCTCTTGTTGACGGGCCACGTGCTTTGATCAAGGTGGGTTCGGCCGCTTGGTCTTCAAGCGGAGCCTTGGATGTCCCAACCCGGGTCGGCGGGAGGATCCTTGAGCTTGACCCGGTCTGTCAGAGATGATGAATAGTCCCGCATGTGAGGCACGTGACTAACACCGATATTTATAATCTCGGCCCCTAGAGCAACGGGTGCTCCTGGCAACTGAATATTGAAGTGAATGCATTGGCCTTGAGTGTAACGAACAAAATGTAATGAACAAGGAACAAAAGATGCATCCATGAAGACAACACGAGTACCTAAACTACATCTCTTATTCCAAGTTAATAAAAATGTACAAAATTGTGGCCTTTTGTTCATGTAAAGACATGAACCAAAAGACACGTACAAAACTACTGTATAAATACATGTATAAATGTATACCTCATTTTGTCATAAGGTTCCTTACATTCTCTCTGACTTAAAAAAGGCAATGTCCTCATTGTCAGTCCATGTCTTCAAGTTCGAGGAGTTCCCAAGAGTTCGTCTAGAATCTCAGGATAAGCATCTTTCTGATATAGAGAAAAGTCTTAGGTTCCTTACATTATCTTCGACTTAAAAAAGACAATGTCCTCATTGTCAGTCCATGTCTTCAAGTTCGAAGAGTACCCAAGAGTTCGTCTAGAATCTCAGGATAAGCATCTTTCTGATATAGAGAAAGTCTTCATTCCCATATAGGGTCTTCAACAGGATTAAGTCTTCAATACCTTCATCATGTGAGGGGTTGTCTTGAATCCTAGAACTTTATTTGTTTATTTAGATTTCTTATGGCCAATCTTGTGTCCAAAGATAAGTTTTAAATTAGCTTTTGGACTATAAGTGAATAAGAATCACTAAGCCTTCTCTTTCTCATATAAGATGCCAAGCATCCTAGAGACATCATACAACTTCATATCTAAAAGTTGTCCTTAACTTAGTCCTTAGGGTAGTAGAGATTTCACTACCGAGTCGATCATCTCATCATGAGACTCGCCAACCAATTTCATAGACTAACTATAGACAATTAGTTAGAACACCATTGCCAAAGAGATGGCTAGTGTGAATTTCTTGTGAGAAGGTTCTTAATGTCATGTGATCATTGTCATCAAACTTAGGTTCCATATTTTTATGAATACTTTTTACTTTTAGAGTGTTGAAATATTAAGACTCCGAGTCTCACACATCAGATAACTCTAGAATTGACCTTTAAAAGATCATGTTCATATGTGGCTAACATGATGTGAATCCACAAATTCCTATGTCCTGATAAAACAAAATCTAAATTTTGTTCTTAGGTTGTTCAAGAATAAACAACATCCTTAAGAGAACCTTGGGTAAATGTTCATCTTGTCCAATGTCCTCATATGCTTTGCAAATTTTTTTTGCAAAGGCATATGCTCTTAATCTTAACAGAGTCCTATCGTCCAATTGAAAGAACATAGATCCTTAACCATGACAATTGCCATGGGTCATAATTTCCATTATTACACGGACCACTTAAGTTGACAGAGTATAGAAATATCAATTGAACTTCGTCGTAAAAGTCCCTATCGAAACTTGTCTTAATGGAACTTTATCATAAAAATCCCCTTTCGAACACGTCTTAATGGATTTTAAAAATCCCATAGTGTTCAAAGAACATGCATGCTTGTTTCGTTGTCTTAATGGATTTTAAGAAAAATCCCATACTCTTGCTCTTAAAATCCATGCAACTTGTTTTAGCGGATTTAAAAACAAATCCCATAATGCTAATACATATGCACTTGTTTCAAGCGAGAATTGAACTCTCCCCTTTGAAACATAACTCTTAAAAATGCTTCTTAACCATCTTATAAAAGTACTTGTAGCACTTTTAAATGATAAATTTTCTAACTCAAATAGTAGAGAGAATTTTATCTTTTTACTATTGAAAAGCGCCAACCTCCTGGCTATAGAGAATTCCGGCAGCTCTGAGGACGGCGCCCCTGTCTTTCTGCCCGGCCTGGCCGCAAGATGGGCGATTGGTGGTCTCGGGATCATAAGTGAATCCATTGGTTGTCTGCCACAAAACTAATTCATTCCTCTGATTGAAGATGAAACCGAAATTGTTTTGGAAGGAGAACGAATTTCTGGTTTCTTGCAAGAGGTATGGGGATTTCTTGCCAATTTTCTAGCATCTTTGTTCTGGTATTCTTGCCCTACATGGCTTATGAATGTTTATGCAGGGATTCACTGGCTGAAGCCTGCAGAATCTTCCTTTTCTTACGCTGCATGGTTTTTGGATTTTCGGGATGAGAACTTAGAAATGTCCCTGATTCTTGGGCTAGATTAATGATTATCAAATATATGGCTGATTCAATGAGCATCAATCCGCATTCTTCTGCTGGATAGAAACTGTCAATCCAACCTTCTTAAATCATTCTTATGGAGTCTGTGGCCACCTAGACCACTCTAATGCAAATGCCCTTCTTAACTCGCCTTGCAAGCATAATAATGCATGCATCATTCTTAAAATTCCTTAATTCTTAATATGGTTGAGCATCATTCTTAAAATTCCTTAATTCTTAATATGGTTGATTCTTAATATGCAGGAACAGACATGTAAACTGTAAAAGCAATCTATTTACTGCAAACATCTTAGATTTCTTAATTATGTAAAGTTTCGTATTCTGATTCTTATCCTGATTCTTTCAGACAGATTTCAAATTTCGTATTCTTATTGTCACTTCTTATTCTTATGTCTTTTTCTTATAATTTCTTTAAAAGATTCTTCCAGTGGTTTCGTAGATATGGCCACAAATCTTTGTGTGCCCGACCACAGAGACTTCACCAGAATTGATTATGCTTTTTTTTTTTCCTTGCTTCTTTTGAAAACAATTCTTGCGTTCCTTTTTTTATTATTCTATTCAGAACATTAATTTTTAGAAGAAAGCAAATGAAAGCAAGATTTGCACCTTCTTTTCCAGTTTCCTTCTTCTTCGTGAAATGCCCTTAATCTTCATTGGCTCTGATACCAAATGTAATGAACAAGGAACAAGAGACGTATCCATGAAGAGAGCACAAGTACCTAAACTACATCTCTTATTCCAAGTTAATAAAAATGTACAAAATTGTGGCCTTTTGTTCATGTAAAGACATGAACCAAAAGACACGTACAAAAATACTGTATAAATACATGTATAAACGTATATCTCGTTTTGTCCTAAGGTTCCTTACATTGAGTATGATGCACAGCCCCACTAGCCAGCGTAACTGGACGTGGCTTTGATTTCAAAGGTGTAAGCTGTAAGACTTCTGCCATTCTAGGTGAGGCAAAATTGTGCGTACTACCTGTGTCCATAAGGATGACAAAAGGTTTATGGTCTACTTGGCCAACCGTGGATATGACAGAAGGTTGGCTATCTGCTTGACCTGTTTCAATTGCGGCATAAATGTGGGACTAGAAGAAAAGGAGATGCATTTGGAAAAGGCTATAGAGCCCAGGAAAGAACTGGTTTGACTGCCTTCTTGCCTAGAGGAGTACAATGACCGAGAGATTGTTTGAGGAGCGAAAGGCAGATGAAATTCTCAAAGAAAACCAACAGTATAAAGAACCAAATTAAAGATGCGTTTCGTGACAATCTGGAAATAATACCACCATACATTTTTCCTGCAAAGGTGCAAGTAGGCAAATAAAAGCAGAGATGCTTCTTTTGCACATTATCTAGGCTGCTATCTTCAAATATACATAAATGAGGTCACTAAAGAGTTAGGCGGCAACTTCCCATTATCTACTAGACAACTGGAGCTTCCCAAATAAAGGGTGGTCCACTACCACCCTGCTGCTTCTTGCCTCATGATTGGGCTTTGATTTCACGTCACTCCCAAATATAGGATTGTCCACTACCATCGTGCTTCTTCTCATGTTTGGGCTTTGCATCCACTACATTCTACTATATGCTGGTAGGAATATAACTCTTGCTTTTCCCATAATTAGAACCACCTAAGATAGTCTTCTTTGAGTTTAATCTCAAATACCTCTTCTGATAAAACACCTTCTCCTAGGTGGGATAGAAGAGGGCAAACAAGAGCAAGATACCGAACTAGAGGCTAACATCCTAAACAAATCATTCACCGCAAGCTCTGCAACATACGAATGCAAATCCTTATCTCTAGCCCTACTCGACGCTAGGTTTAAAATATTATTATATTCTATTTCTACAATTTCCAGTTCCACCAAATCTTTGCCATTTTACTATGGACGTTAATGTTGATCATAGCTTTTATCGTTGTAGATGACTTTTTTTTGCCACTTAAATGAAATAGAAGACATTACATATAAGAAATTATTTTCTTGTATTTTAAGACCAACATTACAAAGACGAACAAAATTATCATTCTCATTATCTAGTCATAGAGGACAGTACCATTGCTCAGCATAGAAATTTCTCATACAATTATCATAGTACCCGTAGCATAGTACCATTATCTTACAATCTGGAGAAGTAGATTGTATACCTCTAAATTCCATTGACTCAATGAGGATGATATCCAAACTATACCTTAGTCCAAACACATAAGAAAATCCAACACATAATATAAATCGTATCTCTATAACATAGGGATGCATGGGCTCATACACATCTATGATTATAATCTACTTTAAAAAGATACTAAGACCAAGAATTAGACACAAGTTTAAGCACCCCATATTGCAAAACACCCACAATCGAACTCATACAAGCCTGATACATGGCAACTTTCTAGCAAGGCACCAAATGCTAAAGCATATATACACAACAAAACCTACCAACATGCCTACGGAAAGGATCATTGGGCTTCGTTCTGCCCTGTCCTCCAATCAAAGCATGCCACATGGCAGTTTTTCTTTACCTGAAAAGAGACCAAGAACAGATGAAAAAACCTACCAACGGATCTACCTACATTTTACCCTTGATTCAGAGTGCATTAGTAAGCCCAAATGATTGCTTTTGGCCTTAATTGTGGGGCCTTTCCCTTATTTGCATTTTACCTTGTTGCTTTTGCTTAATTGCTCTTTCGTTTTATCATATCTCCATAAATGACACAATCTTTATAATTATTATCATATTGTGTGGTAATATTAATCAAAGAGCACTAATTGCCCATAATTTGATAGATATTGCTAGTTTTATCTTGTGCATGGTGCATGTAATGAAAACTTACGACAAAATTTTTTGACGAACACTTCTTTTTTCTACTATGTGGCTTCCACCACCTAATGCATATATGAAGCAACCTATATCATAAGTTCCTCCTCAACTTTAGATCCCCATCTTCGCTACGATATAATCTGCAAGGACCATGTTTACTAGGCAACACTGGTGTGGTAACATAAATAAAAGAGTGTTAATTTCCAATACTTAGAAGGAACTGCAATATTTTGCTAATCATATAACTTCCAATATGAGAAATCACCTAGATAGTAAGCAGATGAAATATCATGTTTGATAATATAATCTATGAGGCACCAGGCTTATTAGGTCATGTTAGGTTATACTATATGTAGGTACCATTATTTAGAAATGAAAGCCTGGAATTGTCTTACCATGTGGCTTCCACCTCCTAAAATATATGAAACAGTCCGTAGTGTAAGTTGCTCCGAAAGGTTGATAATCTCCAATAACTTGCAAAGTACCACCTTTGTTTTAATGCTTTGAAAGCCCTGAAATTAAGAAATCAAAGACATAAAATAAAAGACTTAATTGGGAAAGAATCATGAGCGCTTTTGCCATGTAGAGGGTTGAATTTAAAGGTTAAAATCTAAACTCTAAGAAGAAAAGGTATAATATATGATAGACATGATGGAATGTAGGGCTACATTTTAGAGCACAAATATACTGCAGAATCATATGAACAAATAACATAACAAACCAATTTGAGATTCCAAGATTCATGAAAAGGAAAATTGGATCTGAAGCGTGAAATTGGTGTAAAAATATTCCTCTCGACAAGTTGCTACAAACCAAGCTTCCCACAGATTTTAGTTTGATTGTGCATGGTTTTTGCACAACATAAGGTAACTTTTATGCTGCTAGGAAGACATTCAGGGGTTAGATGGCACTATATTGTGCAAAAATCAATTTTAAGAAAACTAAAATCAGGAAATAAGAAGAAATTACTTGCTTAATGAAAAGCCCAACATGCAGTAGCCAGCTGTTGAAGATCATTAACCCCAACATACATCAACCAGTTTCTCAAGAATACTCTCTAGTCGGCTAGCCATCTTCTAAACATATATAGTGGAGGGTACCCATCCTCCACGCCACCCGTTATTCGCCTACTTTCATATCAATTGTTCGCCCATTTTCACAAATTTTATGCCCACTTAGTCCGTTCTTCATCTTCTTTCATCTGCTCTTTATTTTTGTTCCTTATTTTTTCTCATCGTTCTGCCCGATCCATCATTCCAGAAGGCTGTAATGAGCTGCCAGATTGCATCAGTTCACTCTGCATTTTTGGTTCATGCAAATTTTGAGGATTTTGATGCAATATTTTTTGATCCCTCTAGCATCAGATGCTTTGTTCTGCTTAGTTTCAGCACATTCCATTTTTCAAGCCACTTTGGTATTTTCAAGCCTTTTTTTGTGCAGATGAAATAAACTGCTCCATGAAGAAGAAGCTAGTTTTAGTGCATAAGTCTATGTCCTTTGAGAAAAAGCAGCATTGATGAGGTAGAAATCACACTTCACGGCATTGCGTTTGAGTCTCACATCTGCCAAAGACAAGCTACAGGATCTATATCATTCACATGCAACTCTTAAGTATCCAATCCAATGTGTTGGTAATTTGCCTGCTAAACTCTCTTTCAGTAATCCTTTGCATTTCATCAAAGGTTAAAAATGATAATTATCTCTCTTTCTCGATAGTTTCCGCGTTAAATTGGGGTTCACCTTTTTACCATCTCTACAAATATATATATCCTAGCCAAAGGAAAACATCTTGTTCTATCTCAAGCATCCCATATCCTACAACAGAACCTAAAACCTTTCGAAGAAACAAAAAATATAATAGAATAGAATAGAAAAAGGAAGGGCCACAACAAAAATCTAGTCCCTAGCAAAAACCCTAAAGTAAATCGAGTGTATGTGCATGTGTTTCCTTGTATTTTGCTCAACAAAAATCCAATTACTAGATAGTAAGCAGATGAAATACCTTGCTTGATAATATAACCCACGAGGAACCAGGTTCATTAGGTCATGTTAGGTCACACTATATATAGGTACCATTATTTAGAAATAAAGGTTTACATAAACATAAATTGTTGGAATTGCCTTACCATGTGGCTTCCACATCCTGAAACATATGAAACGATCCCATACTGTAACTGCTCCGGAAGCTTAATAATCTCCAATAACCTGCAAAGGACAACATTTATTTTAATGCTTTAAAAGCCATGAAATCAAGAAATCAAAGACATAAAATAAAAGATTTAATTGGGAGAGAATCATGAGCATTTTCTCTATGTAGAGGTTCGATTTTAGATAGATAGATACCTAAATTCTAAGAAGAAAAGGTATAATACATGATAGACATGATGGAATTTAGGGTTAAATTTTAAGGCACAAATATACTGCAGAATCATAAGAACAAATAATATAACAAACCAATTTGAGATTCCAAGGTTTAACTAAGTTACCTGGCTCATGTTCATGGAAAACTGGATCTATAACGTGAAACTGATGTAAAAATATTCCACTTATAAAATTTATGTGGTGCTAGTAATGTGGATCTGCTTCTGTTGGCACCTGTGTGCACATGTGCTCATGCACATTCCATCTGGCCAGCCATTGAGCTCTCGTTCAATCCAACAAGCCTTGAGATGCTGTGGCCCCATTGCCATGGTATAAGCCACGTTAGGGAGACGAGCATCGTCCATATTGAGCACCTTCTAGAAGTAGACGATGTGGCGATCAAAGGACGTCCTTTGAGGAGCAAGAAATCTATCTCCTGCAACAGGATTTGATATGGAACCATGGACTTGATTCCCAATGCCTGTGCTAAGAAGGCTTAAGGCTTTCTGCACCTGCACCAAGTCATTCCAAGTGGTGAGGGACACCACCGGGCCCTAGACTTCGACCTTGTATAAGAGGACGAGCTCTAACAAGACCCTGAATAGGTGCAACTGATGGGCCCAATCATACAGCTTCGCTCTGTGACTGTTGTTCTGCATTGCATCTAGTGCCTTCCAGCCCACTATTGCTGGTATCCAGATAGAACTGTCCTAGTGCATAGTAGAAGGGAACACCACTTCCAAATATTTATAGATGGGTGCCAATTGCACATTTTGCCCCTGATAACTGAAGGAAGGGCCCTTGGCTGACATGAGGATGATACGTGGACCATCTTGGTCTTGGCTAAGCTGACATGCATGTCAATCGCCTGGCAGAATGTGTCACGGTATTGAGATGGCGCTGCATGTCCACCGGAGTGTTAGTTAGAAGGTCCACATCATCAGCATATATTAGTTGCCTGGTGATCTGGTGAAAAAGTTCTGTCGCCTCCATTGTCAGCAAGCCAGCTCTCAAACTGAACAATGTGTTGAGAGAGAGGGCATCTCTAACAGACCTTAATACTGCTATCAAATGGTTGGCTGTCAGCTTCAACTGGCCTGAGGGTATCTTATATATCCTGTACATTGCATTCTGCAGGTCCGCAGAGTCCCCTAACTGTCGCAATCTTACCCATCCCTTTTCTCGAGACACAGAAACGATACATGTCTTGCCGACGATTCATGTTATCTTCAACCAGAGCATGAAATAATGATCAATGATTGAGTGTCGGGGCTTGAATCATGCCTGCATGAGGGCCACCACCTCTGTTGCCTCTACCCAACCTGTCAACTACTGCTCGAGAATACCATCGAGTAGTTTTGCAACCAAAATTCATGAAATGGAAAACTGGATCTGAAGCGTGAAACTGGTGTGAAGATATTCCTCTCAACAAGTTGCTACAAGCCAAGCTTCCCACAGATTTTAGTTTGATTGTGCATGGTTTTTGCACAACATAAGGTCACTTTAATGCTGGTTGGAAGATATTCAAGGGTTAGATGGCACTACATTGTGCAAAAATCAATTGTAAGAAAACTAAATTCAGGAAATAAGAAGAAATTACTTGCTTAATGAAAAGCCCAACATGCAGCAACCAGCTGTTGAAGATCATTAACCCCAACATACATCAACCAGTTTCTCAAGAATACTCTCTAGAACGTCGGCCTTCTAGCCATCTTCTAAACATGTATAGTGGAGGGTAGCCATCCTCCACGGCACCTGTTATTCGCCTACTTTCGTATCAATTGTTCGCCCATTTTCACGAATTTTATGCCCACTTAGTCCGTTCTTTCATCTGCTCTTCATTTTTGTTCCTTGTTTTTTCTCATCGTTCTACTAGATCCATCATATCCGGGAGGCTGTGATGAGCTGCCCGATTGCATCAGGTGACTATACGATTTTGGTTCATGCAAATTTTGAGGATTTTGATGCATTATTTTTCGATCCCTCTAGCATCAGATGCTTTTTTCTATTTAGTGTCGGCACATTCCATTTTTCAAGCCATGGTATTTTCAAGCCATTTATGTGCAGATGAAATAAACTGCTCCATGACGAAGAAGCCAGTTTTAGTGCATAAGTCTAAGTCCTTTGAGAAAATGCAGCATTGATGAGGTAGAAATCATATAAACATGCATTTCATTTCTAAAACCTATAGCCTCTTATTATTTGTAAGTCATACTCGTTTGATCATTTTGGAAATACAGATCATGCCTGCCATCATTTGCATCCTCCATGGTATTGCGTTTGAATCTCAAATCTGCCAAAGACAAGCTACATGAACTATATCATTCATAGGAAGCTTTTTAAGTATCCAATCCAATGTGTTGGTGAAACTGGTGTAAAAATATTCCACTTGTAAAATTTATGTGGTGCTAGTATTGTGGATCTGCCTGCTGCACTCTCTTTCGGTGATTTTTTGCATTTCATCAAAGGTTAAAAATGATAATTATCTTTTTTTTCTCGGTAGTTGCAGCATTAAATTGGGGTTAGCCTTTTTACCATCTCTACAAATGTATATATCCTAGCCAAAGGAAAACATCTGGTTTTGTCTCAAGCATCCCAGATCCCACAACAGAGACTAAAACTTTTCGAAGAAACAACAAATAAAATAGAATAGAATAGAATAGAAAAAAGAAGGGCCACAACAAAAATCTAGTCCCTAGTAGAAACCCTAAAGTAAATCGAGTGTGTATGCATGTGCTTCCATGTATTTTGCTCAACAAAAATCCAAATACAAGAGAACACCTACATGCTATACACAAAACTATTAGCAAAACAACATGCAAAGAAAGTACAATGCTGTGTAATACCAGTCATTACATCACACCTAATACACCACTGTGTGTGCGCTATATACCAATTCGTACATCACACATAATACACCACTGTATGTGCCCTATAAATACCCGAGTACATCACTAGATGAAATTGGAAGAGTGTCTGAAAGAGAACCAATGGTATAAAGGACCAAATCAAAGAGGCATTTCGTGTCAATCTGGAAATAATACCACCATACATTTCTCCCCCCAAGATAAGTAGGAAAATATAAGAAGAGGTGCTTCTTTTGCGCATTATCTAGGCCCTGTCCTTCAAGCGTATATAAAGGAGGTCATTAGCTTACTAAAAGTTAGGCGTCAACTTCTTGCCATTTTCTACTAAAACCAAAACCTCCCAAATAAAGGGTGGACCACTACCACCGTTCTCCTTCTTACCTCATCCTTGGGCTTTGCTTCCATTGCACTCCCAAATAAAGGGGTAAAAGCATGTTAGGGTGTCCCTTAAAAAGTATTATTTAGTGACTAAAAAAGTACCTAAAAAGGTACCCAGGACTGGGTACTGGGTACCTGTGTAATATGTCAATAAAAGGTACATTTTAAAACTTTTATATATATTTTGGTCTTCGATAGCATTATGTTTATCCTAACTTTGAATATTAACATGTCCTTGACTTTTATTTTGAACTTTTGTACTAGTTTTAATGAAAAGAAAAATGAGAAAGTACCCAGTTCTAAAGTACCTAGTGTATGTACTTTTGCAGGTTCCAAAAGTGGTACACCCTAACATGCTTTTACCCAAAGGATGGTCCACTACCACCGTGCCTCTTCGTGCCTTATGTTTGGGCTTTGCTTCCACTGCTCTGGCAACAATATAACTCTTGGTTCCATAATTAGAGCCACCTAGATAGAATATAATAGAATAGAATAGAATATACATTATTGTCCCTTGTGCCCTAAGGCCTCTGGACTTATGTAGCATGGGCGAGCTCCCTGATGGGTGCTACTAGCACATCACGCTGGTTTATTGTAGCCTTTTTTGAAGGCTCCCTTTTTTCTATTAATATCGGCATCCCGCTTTGAATCGGCATCAAGGCCGTGCAGAGGTGCGTCGTTATCAATCAGCTTTAAGCTGAGCGTTTCTTGGGCAGCTATGATTCGCCTCTCGGGTGACTCATATCACAAGCCCTTTTTCTTTGTGTACTTCCTGGTGTCTGGTCGTCATTTCCCGTATTGCGTCTGCCAAATCTCTCATTGTTTCTGTCCTTGCCATCATGGCGCGTACGGGCTGGCCCCATCTTATGTTTCCATATTTGTTTCTGACGTCTCCATATATTGGGCACTCACTGAGCATGTGATTCTCGTCCTCCACTTCCCCACTGTCACAGATTCTGCATATCCGTTCGTCTTTCTCTACTCTTCTCCATCTGTCTTTTTCAATTCTTAGGTCATGGCTCCCCATCCTAAATCTTGCTAGGATATCTCTCCTTGTTTTTCCTAGTAGATTATCTTGGTACATCTGCTGCCCTATCTGTTGTTCTGGGTTGAAGATGGTCATAAGCCAAAGTGTCTTGGGCCCTGTGTGTTTTTGCAGCCATGCTCGCGTAGTCTTGCTTGCCCAGTCCTCATTCCATTCGCCTTCGTTTATCAGGTCATTCAGATTCATCCCCATTTCTCTGGTCCACACTGCCACATCCCTAAACCATCCGTTGCTCGCGATGATGTGTGATTTTGCTGACTCGCTGATCACGATACTCGCTAATTTATTTGGTTTCCCACCTGCATTGTTTCTTATGAGATACCTGATAGTCTTCTCCCATGCCCTCACCTCCATTGGTTTCTGACCTGTCTCATATACTATGGCTGTTAGCTGTGTATTTGTTCTCAGCTTAAATTCCTGTTTATGCCATTGTCTGAGGATCCCTTCCTGTTTTTCCCATTTCTTGTCTGCTAACCCCGGTCCCCAAGCTTCAGCCCCATATAGCTGCGTCGTCACGACCACTGCACTGAACAGATAGCATTTGATTTTCCAGTCTATTATTCTACTTTTATTGCAGAAATTTTTCATATTAAAGTAACTCCCAATGGCTGATTGGAATCTTGTATGCCCCTTTAGCCCATTTCCCTGTGCCGTGTGCGTCATATCCCAGATACCTGTACTCTGTTGATTCTTCTAGTTCTGTTCCCAAATACCTGAACGACTTGTGCCTGTTCCTGTTACTGAAGAAGACTATTTTGGTTTTTGCAAGATTTACTGTTAACCCTGTCTTTTCGCAGAAGATCTCTAGCAGTTTCGGTAACCTGTGCATTCCCTTGTTCTTTGTGGCCATCATGCTTAGGTCATCGCATATAACATGATGGGTACCTTGGTTTCCCCTAGTGTAGGAGCGTCCATGTCCCCTTGCTATTCTGCTATGAAGTCTTGTAATACATCTATGTATATTTCGAATAGTGTTGGGGATAATGGGCATCCCTGTTTGACTCCCGTGTCGCAATTTATTGCCTTTCCCTCCTCTTCCATTTTCGCATATACATTGTAGTACAATCTTGTAATTGCCCCTACCATATCTCTTGGTGCTTGCATATCTATGAGTCTCTGTATGAGCTTCTCCCTCGGGACTGCGTCAAAAGCATTTCTAAAGTCCACAAAGCAGCATATTACTTTCTTCCCCTGAACTCTATTCTGTTCTATTAATATCCGGAGGGTTACTAGGTGGTCAAAGGTTGAGTGTTCCGGCCTGAAGCCTGCCTGCCCCTGTGCTCTCAGGTTCCCTATCTCTGCCCATTGTTTCAATTTATTGTCCAAGACCTTTTCAAACCATTTTGCAAAGATGCTCACCATTATTGTCCTGTAATTTCCAGGTTCCTGTCTGCTCCCCCCTTTGGGTAGGGGTATGACCCTGTTGTATGCCCATCTGTCTGGGAGCCCCGTGTGTATTATACCGTTGAATATATCTGTCACCTGTTTCCCTATCGCAGTATCTGCACATTTTAGCAAGATCAAAATAAAACTAGAGCATAACACTAAAAACAAAACAAAACAAAAGCAGAAAGCCCCAGTGTTCTCCACCCGCTCCTATCCTTGTTAAGCTACCCCTAGTGTTTTTCTCTTCACTTCGGTCTACTGATTCATCCCTTCTTAGCCGATGTCTCCCCATCCTTCCTTATCTTCTCCGAATTTTTGGCTAACAGAGCCCGCCAGGTGTATTCTATTGGATTCTTCTCGCCGCACTGTACACAAACCTTGCCGACATCTCCTATTATTAAATCATGCTTGTAAATTTCAGATTTCTGTACTGATGCATGCATCTGTAACATATGAAAACATTTCATAACTCTCTCCTTATCCCACCTCCTTACCGAATCGTTCCAGTCGGCTAGAACTCCCAAAGCTTCTAACAATTTCAAACTGTATCCAAGATCCTTCATTGTTTGGGCGTGGTGAATCCTGTCCAGAACAAACAGTGAACTCGGCCGCAATTCAAGCACGAAGTAAGACCCTTTTCTAAACACAGGCAATCCTCCTCGCAGATGCACCACGGCCCCTCCTCCTCTAGCTCGGGATTCTATGGAACAGTAAGATTTCCTGGGTTTCCTGCGCGGCTCTTCTTCTTTACTGCCCGTTCCGGCTCCTCTGGCGCTTCTAACACCCTTTTACCCTTCTCCATCTTGATCTGAGCACGAGAGATTCTATCTTCTTGCAGGCGCTTTCTCTGTGGACTATGTTAGAACCCTAAAAAAGACAAAAGGTGCCCAACTATTTATGTAATGAATGATTTTAGGATTTGCGTCCGTCGTTCCCGCCCCTTTTCCTTGTTACGTTTCTTCCACCATTGTCCTTATCCTATCGTGTCTGATAGCCGCCATTCTTTATTTCGTATCCGATGTAATTAAGGAGACGTACTCACTGTCGATATCTTCTGCCAAAACGTACTCTGCGCCCTTTCGTAGGTCTGCAGGTAGGATCATTAACGGCTATTTTCGTATGCATCGCCATCATTATCCTCGTACGTATAGTCTTCTTTTAGTTTGTTCCCCTTTCTCAAATACCTCTTCTAATAATACAGCTTCTCCTACATGAGATAGAAGAGGGCAAAACAACAACGAGATAAACAAATCATTTAGATCAAGCATTGCAACATGCCAATGTAAATCCCTATTTCTAGGGTTAAAATACTATTATAGTCTATTCTTACAATTTCCAGTTCCACCAAAGATTCCCCATTTTACTATGGACGTTAACGTTGATCATAGCTTCTATCATTGTAGATAATTTTTCTTTGCCACCATTTAGTATGTGCTTTCTCTTAGTGGTAATTGCATTGCGCTAGAGCTGGGAACTCAAGCCTTATCCCATATTTCAATCTGGAAAAGTGGATTGTATACCTTAATCATCCCATAAAGTCCATTGACTCAAGGGAGGATGAAATTCGAACTATACCCTAGTCCAAACACATAACACAAACCAACACATATCATAAAGTGTACCTCCATAAGGGTATGCACAGGCGCATACACCTCTATAATTATAACTTACTTTTTTAAGCAACTAGGACCAAGAATTAGACACAAGTTTAATCATCCCATATTGTAAAACGCCCCTATTGAACTCATACAAGCTTGATACATGACAACTTTCTAGCAAGGCACCAATGCTATACCATATATACACATCAAAACCTATGAACATGCCTACAACTCGTGCATTAGCACCTTGTTGCTTTTGCTTAATTGCTCTTTCGTTTTATCATATCTCCATAAATGACACAACCTTTGTAACTATTATCATGTTGCGTGTAACATTAATCAAAGAGCACTAGTTGCCCATAATTTGATAGATTACTGCTAGTTCTATCTTGTGCATGTAATGTAATGAAAGCTTACAACAAAATTGTTGAGGAATATTTTTTTTTACCGTGTGGCTTCCACCACTAATGTATATATGAAGCAGACTATATCATAAGTTCCTTTTCAAGTTTAGATCCCCATCTTTGCTACGATATAATCTGCAAGGACAATGTTTAATAGGCAACATTGGTGTGGTAAAATTAACAAAGAGTGTTAAATTCCAATACTTAGAAGGAGCTGGAATATTTTGCTAATCCTATAGCTTTCTATATAAGAAGCCACCTAGATAGTAAGCGATGAAATACCATGCTTGATAATATGACCCGTGAGGGACCAGGTTTATTAGGTCATGTTAGGTCACACTATATGTAGGTACCATTATTTAGAAATGAAAGCTTACATAAACATAAATTGTTGGAATTGCCGCCTTACCATGTGGCTTCCACCTCCTGAAACATATGAAACGATCCATACTGTAACTGCTCCGGAAGGTTAATAATCTCCAATAACCTGCAAAGGACAACATTTGTTTTAATGCTTTAAAAGCCATGAAATCAAGAAATCAAGGACATAAAATAAAAGACTTAATTGGGAAAGAATCATGAGTGCTTTCTCTATGTAGAGGGTCGATTTTAGAGGATAAAACCTAAATTCTAAGAAGAAAAGGTATAATACCTGATAGACACGATGGAATTTAGGGTTAAATTTTAAGGCAACAATATACTGCAGAATCATAGGAACAAATAATATAACAAACCAATTTGAGATTCCAAGATCTAACTAAGTTACCTGGCTCATGAAATGAAAACTGGATTTATAGCGTGAAACGTGTGTAAAAATATTCCTCTCAACAAGCTGCTACAAGTCAAGCTTCCCATAGATTTTAGTTTGATTGAGCATGGTTTCTGCACAACGTAAAGCCACTTAAACCTTGCTGGGAGAACATTTAGGTTTAGATGGCGCTACGCTGTGCAAAAATCAATTATAAGAAAACTAAAATCAGGAAATAAGAAAAGTTTACTTGCGTAATGAAAAGCCGCTTGACATGCAGCAACCCGCTTCTGAAGAATACTCTCTCTCGAACGTCCGCCTTCAAGCCATCTTCTACAAACATATATAGTGGAGGGTGCCCGTCCTCCACGGCACCCGTTATCAGCCTGCTTTTGTGGCTGTGATAAACTGGCATCAGGTGACTCTGCGATTTTGGTTCATGCAAATTTTGAGGATTTCGATGCAATATTTTCTGGTCCGTCTAGCATCAGATGCTTTTCCGTTTTGTGTCACACATTCCATTTTTCAAGCCACCTGGTATTTTCAAGCCATTTATGTGCAGATGACATAACTGCTCCATGAAAAAGAAGCCAGTTTTAGTGCAGAAATCCATGGTCTTTGAGAAAATGCAGCGTTGATGAGGTAAAAATCACAGAAGTATGCATTTCATTAACCTATAGCCTCCTATGATTCGTAAGTCATGCTGATTTGATCATTTCTAAAACCTATCACATTCTTTGCACGCCTCTGATATGTATGCTAGACTTGGAAATATGGATCATGCCTGGCATGTATCGATTAGTTCGAGTTTGATTATTATGTTTGGAATATGTGCCAAAGATGGACAACTTAAGGAAGCTCTTGGACTCTTTTAACAATTGCAACAATTGGGCTTAACACCTGATAAAGTCGCTTATCTTCGCGTTTTAAACTCGTGTTCTGGGATATTTGTAGCACCGGGTAAATGGGATCATGCTAACTTCTTACGTGCTAAATGTGAGCTTGATACTTTTGTCAACAATTCTATGATAGACATGTATTTCAAATGTGGTAGCTTCCATCATGGTTGGCAGGAGTTTGACACAATGATTTAGAGGGACTCATTTACTTGGAATTCAGTTATTTCTGATATTGCAAAGTTTGGAAATGGAAAGGAAGTCTTTAAGGCTTTCTGGAAAATGCATGAAGATGGTATCAGGTTAAGCCAATGCATGTGCTAAAAATGTTTGCTATGGAGCATGCTAAAATGTGCTAAATGTTTGCTATACATGCTCAGATATTGAGAACTGACAAATTTCAGATTTGTGTCTGGGAAATACTATGTATGATACATGTGGGAGTTCGAAAGAATCTCTACTGGTATTCAGCAGTATGCCTGCCCATGATATCACATTTGTCCAACTTGGGGATGCTATTGGGGCCTCAAAACTCTTCCATCAGATCCAGCAAGACAGCATACAGCCAAATGAAGTTGTTTTTTGTAGCCATTCTTGATGTGTGTGATGATAGGAAATCGCAAATCATTCCATGCTCAGACTAGTGGCTACGGACAGGATACGTTTATTGTGAGCGCATTGATTGTCTTGTATACTAACCATGGGGAGTTTGAAGATGCTTGCGCCCTATTCCATCAAGCATCTGCGAGGAATATAGTTGTTTGGAATGTGATTATTGCAGCAAAGTCTCATTATGCTACCACTCCAAGGGCTCAACTTCTCCTTTGTGAAATGCAGAAGCAAAGTGAGTGTAAGGCCAGATAGTTTCGCATTTGGTTATGCACTCTCTACATGTGGAAAAGAGGCACATTTGGACTTGGAAAATAGATTCATGCTTACATCATAAATGACAAGTGCAGTGTAGGAGGTTTTGTACTTAACACAATTATGGATATGTACCTGAGATGTGGTAGCATGGAGGATGCGTGCCATGTATTTGACAGAGTAATGAATCGTGATGTTGTCTCTTGGAATATCATAATTTCAGGTTTTGAGAAATTTTAATTCGTTATGGAAGTTCTTCCTCTTTATAAACAAATGGAGTTAGGTGTGCCAGATATGTGACATATCTGATATTCCTACCTTGCTGCACTAGAACAAGGTAAAACCCTTCATACTTACATTATAAACAGCAAACTCGAGCTTGAACGATGCATTGATTAATATGCATTTTAATGTGGAAGCATATCCTATGCACATCATGTGTTTGTCAGAACTTCTGTAAGAGATGTTAGTTCATGCACCTTCTTGATTGAAGGTCATGGGCATCTTGGGAATGGCCATAATACTCTGCTGTTCTTCAGATATTTTAATCTTGAATGCATTAAGCAAGTTAAAGTCATGCTAACCGCTTTGTTGGTCTAAAATCTTGTAATGCAGGTCGAGGCCAATTTCTGATCTGAGTTTTGGGTTTGCCTGCATGTTTCTACAGTCAATATCCATCGATTCTCTTTCAACCAATAGAGTTAGAATTAATATCCATTTTCCACAAATCCATTAAATTTTTAGCTATAAGCAAGCATATTGGTAAGAGTTTATTACAGTTTCCAGATCTATTGTTGCATTTTTATTTTTAGTGCCCGTTTGTTTGCTGGCAATTCCTGTCAGCTTTTTCCTTTAACAATAAATTGGGGGCCTTTGGCAGGTCTGTGAAAAGAATCTTACCAACAGTAGAAGGTGGCATTTCAAAATTGGGCTACAAGCTTGTGTTCTTGTTTATAGATAGATAGATAGATAGATAGAGGTACCATACATACAATAACCTGGCTCAGGATAGTCTTACCCTGGTTTCGGGGATCCCGGAGGTAAAAAAAACCGTCCTCCGGTATCACCGCCCGGGCTCGACGGAATCCGTTTTAGGACCCCCCGTTTCACCGTACTGACACACGTGAGGGGTCCTGCATAAATCTGGGCCGTCCGCCCACGCGACACATCCGGGCCGTCCGTGGTGTTCCCTGCCTCCGGTATCACCAACACCCGATCCCGCCCTCCGGAATCACCAACGCGTGATCCCGCCCTCCGGGATCCCCATGCCCTGGCCGATAACCGCGCCCCGATATCAGCCGTGGGTGTGATCCCCTCCTCCGGGATCGCCATCGCGTGGCCGATATCGGCCACCCGATATACGCCATCTGATCCCGCCCTCCGGGATCACCACCATGGCCGACATCGTCCGGCATCGGGGACCCGTGGAAATCCCGGCCTCCAGGATCACCGACACCGCCGGTCGTGATTCTCCGGGATCACCCACCTAAGGCCGATATCGGCGGCCTGATGCCTCGTGCCTCCATCTCTTAAATACATCACTTAAAAACCTGCAATTCAAGGCATTAGAAGATAGGCTATGAATGTATAGTTACCAAATGATGCACTCACAAAGTGATGAACCCGCGTGTTGGAGCATGGAGGGGATCAAAGGAATCGAAGTGCAATATGCAAGGGCAAGGCTTCTTCAATTTCTGGCATGCCAAAGAATCAGCCACCAAAATGAACAGGCTCCAAGGCCACTGCATAGGGCAAGCTGCCATCAATTCAAACCAGAACTAAAAATGCAAAAAAAAAATCCACTTCCCAAACCCAATTTACCTGGCATTGACCGGTATGTAGTAGAACTGTGCATACTGGATTTTCCACACGGCCTTGCCAAAGGGGGATCCCGGAATTAGCTTTACGAACTGCTCGTTAGGCACCACACAGGCCTGGTTTTGTGCCATTTAGAAACAGGCCGAAAGCAGCAGGGTGGAGGAAGACATGATGACAGCGTTTTTGGTGAGGAATTGAGTGTGCAAGAACCCTGCCAAAGCTCAATTTAGCATACCATGCAAGAAATAAAAAGAAAGACAACACACATACAGTAAATAGGCTCCTAAGCAGTCGGCATCGATCTCTGAATCTTCAATACCGAGGTCAGCTGGAATAGTCGAGAATTTTCGTGCCTCTGCCTCTGAGATGTGGAATTCAACATCGGATGATTTGCTGCCCACCTTCAGCAGAGGACTTTGAACCACAATTGGATAATCTAGAGAAAATTTGAACCGCCAAAGCTCCTTCTAATCCCTCTGTCATATAATTTTAGAGATTCAAAGAAGTGGGGTCCAAAGATATACAAATACCACATTTTTATCTTGCTCTGAGTCTGGGAGCCAATTCATCCGCATTTTCAAGCTCCTCCTCTCGATTCTTCATGCACAACTGGGTTTGGAGCCATCGATTCTGATCCCTCAGGGCCCGCACAAAAGTCCGCTTCCTTGGGGTACCCCCGCAGACTTGGGCTATTCAATTTGGGGTTTTGGGAGGAGGTGAATTAAATTCAAGCCGTATTAGCGGCTTCTAACTCTGACTCACATCGTCTTGGTCCAACCGCCGTGCGTTCATAGCTCAAATCACCAAACAAATCCTTCTCATCCAAATTGCCGTGTTTGCTCCTAATCCTTTCCTTGATTTCCCTTATCCGCTCTAAGCGCATTTCAAGTTCTCGTGGCCTCCTTTCTCGATCTGCGGGTTTATAAACTCGGCTCAGGGCCATGTCATCCAAAAGGCCGAGGGCGATTTGCTCATCGCCATACGCCTCTGCTGCTGCCCTTGCCCTCAAGTTTTAGCCTCGAGTTGTGGCTAAATTTGAAGTCGGGATCAAGAGATCTCTCCACACTTACTTTCCCATAATCTCTAACCCTCACCTCAGCCTTGTTCTTGAATTCGACCCCTCGGGCATCCGAAGCCTTTGTAATTTTGCCATAATTGATGCACCACGAACCTATGATTCTCCGGGTTCCATCTTTTCTTTGTAGGATTTTTTGCGATCCACCGACTGCAACGCCATTTTCGACCGACCGATCATACCCGTAGTCCTTCAAAATTTCTTCGGTTGTCACTCGCTTGGATTGACGTTAAAACATTCAATATTACTTTTAGGGCCTCATCCCCTCATCGTGATTTTGAGGCTTCTTTGGAACATCTTCATTTCCAAACCATTGGCCAACGACCGAAGCCTCGTGCCCGGCAAATAGGGTAATCTTAGGGTGAAGCGCCTTTAGCTCTTGCTCACGCCCTTAATCTCTTTTTGTTCTGGGATTGAACCTCTTGGTCGGATTCAATCTCAAAGAATATCTTTTGAGGTCGGGCAATGGCCAAGCCGAGTTTCCTTCTATTGCCCCATTCCAGTTCTTGTTAATGGAGGTATTCAGGCTGATTTTGAGGTTAATCGACTCCTCCACCATCTGTAAAATAACATAACCGGTTAGAATAAGACTAAAATAGACTTTAAAAACGGACCTGTCGATGGCGCTTACCTTTAAATACTCGGCAGATGCAAATAAGCAAGCGCCCTCTGATTCGGCGGCAATCCGGGCCCTTTCCGCTCGATTCGGGCCGGAAGGGCAATCGTTTGGCGCCACGAGTTCGGACATAGCCATCGCCAAACTGTGCTCCCTTCCTCCGGAATCCCCCACCGCACACGTGGCGACTCGCAATTGGGCCCGTACGAATAACTGGCAGTTTTCCCGCTCTCCGGTTACACCATTAGTGGATGGCGTACGACACTGACCTGGGCCTTCAGGCATTAATTCAAACCAATGGCATCGATTGAACCACGTGGACGGCCCCCCGCTTTCGTCACGGCAGTGGTGATCCCGGAGGAGGATTTCACCGAAAAGGTTTTTCGGGGATTCTGGAGGACGGAATAACCCTGGCGTATAACAGGCATCTGATATCGGCCGAGCAATGGCGATCCCGGAGGAGGGGATCACACCCGTCGGATTCCGGTGATCCAGGAGGAAGTAATCACGACCGGGGGTATCGGTGATCCCGGAGGAGGGATTCACCACGGCTGATATCGGGGCGCGGTTATCGGCCAGAGTCCTATCCGGGATCCCGGAGGCCGGAATTTCCACGGGTCCCTGATGCCGGACGATGTCCGCCATGGTGGTGATCCCGGAGGGCGGGATCAGATGGCGTATATCGGGTGGCCGATATCGGCCACGCGATGGCGATCCCGGAGGAGGGGATCACACCCACGGCTGATATCGGGGCGCGGTTATCGGCCAGGGCATGGGGATCCCGGAGGGCGGGATCACGCTACAGGTGATTCCCGAGGGCTGATCGGGTGTTGGTGATACCGAGGCGGGGAACACCACTGACAGCCGGATGTCGCGTGGGCTGACGCTCAGATTTATGCAGACCCCTCACGCGGTGTCAAGATGCGGAAACGGGGTCCTTAAAAAGGATTCGGCCGAGTCCCAAGCGGATGATACCGAGGATCTATTTTTACTCCTCCCGATCCCCAAACCTGTGGTAAGACTATCCTGAGCCCAATAACCTATTGTTTCATGGTATGCTACATAATATACGTACAATATGTACAAGTTGTCCTGTATTTTCATTGTTTACATGATTTTGCTTTCTGGATATTTTTTTTTGTTATATGGCTCTTTACATAATGGTTTAGGTATTGTGGGTCACTATGTGCACATTTAAATAAATAACATTGTCACATGCATAATGATGGCAAGAGATTCATATGTGTCATATATGCAATCTTCATAGTCATAACTGAGAAAGGCCCTTGCTTTAGGGCACCATGGCGTAAATAATGCCTTTACTTTTGGCACGTAAAAGATAAGAATTGTGGTGCCATTTAAGCAACTTAAGTGGCTTGGGTACTAATTAGATGCTGGTGTATTTCATATTAAGGGCGAGATTCCACTGCAGCAGGTGGCTATTATCTGTTTTGCCTCAACTACTTGCATTCAGAAAAACGGAGGTGTTGCCACTAGACTCGACTATGATGATTCGCTCTTGCTAGAATGAAATCGTAGAGCAAATTTATCCAACAATTAATCGCTTCCCTAGCCTCTCCGCAATGCTCCATATCATGTCCCCAGACCTGAACTACCTCCACCAGCCAGAAGTTTGAAATCATCTCTTCTTATTGGCCTGTTGCTAAAAGCCAGGCATCTGGACCTGATTATTACCTAATGAAGCAACAGTTTCAAAAATAAAGAATTTAAATGCATTGGTCTTTGCAACGATTAGAATACATTGAACAAAATGGATGAGATTGTGTTCCAAGTGTTAATTTTTGAAAAAAAGAATTTTTACGATTCAATTTTAGTCTAATTCATTGAATAATGTCTCTAGCCTTGCTTCTCTTCGACGCAATGTATCCCATTTAGCTAAGTTATAAAACCAGCAATGGAAGTTCTGAATCACCTATAAAATATGCATGCATTTCAATACACATCTGCTGATTAGTCTTACATCAAAGACCTATTGAATACATGCATGCCCTTATATATTGCATTTGAAATATAAGTCGTGACTCAGACTGCTTTCAAGCATCACAAATTCTATTGGGGTTCAGGCACCTCTATGGTAGAACCTTATGTCTGAAATTGAGATTTTTACTACTGGGCTATGTTTTATTGCTCTAGAAAATTTTGCATGCCTTTCAATCAAGTTGCTCTCTATGGTTAGCTTTTCTTAATGCATCATAGAGTGTATGTGGGGCAAGAAGCGTTAAATTGCAAGATCATAGTGTGTCGTTGAATTATTACTTCTGGGGCAAGAAGTGGATTTAAATTGCAAGATTTAGTTGATGTGGGAAGTGTCGAAAGAAGCGCTAGTTTATTCGCTACTATTTAGGATTAAATTTCTTAGGTTTCTAACTAACACCAATTGTGACATTCACACCATTCTCGAGTTGTTGAATTAAACTATACATTGATAATGGGTCTAACCTTATAGGTTTTGAAGCAAAGAAATGTTCCCCACTGCGATAAATTTCTTGTAATAATAAGAATCTCCAGATCGAATTTCCCACCTTCCAATTAACTACAGAATCTGAAGGAAATAATCCTTTTGAATAAAAGTTTGGCATACACTGCCTTGAAGGTTGAAAGGCGTATATTTTCCACGCCAGGTTTTACACCTGGAATTACACATCGAATGCGTATCTTCACTACGGACTTACACGTGGAAGACGTATTTTTCCCACGCCAGGAAGAACAAACTCGATTAGTTTTGCCTTGAGCTGCTCAGTTCATCCGCCGTAATGGTAAACGTAGAATCCTTTGTTTGCGATCATGAAATGCAGGCATAATATTATATGTTTTTGATCTAACTAGTTTCTGAGCTAGATGCAAGCGCGTGGATATTCTCTGCAGTTTATTATTATAGCATGCAAGCATGAATCTGTCATACTTGATCTTCATACTTAAGTAGATCAATGTTCAAATAATCTTTTCTCAGATAATGCTTTTTTGGCAAATCATTCCAGGCGCCAGGACCGGTATATTGTCAAGCAATGAAAGAAAAGACGATCACGGAGCAAGAATCGCTTTGCTTGGTGAAAATCTTGCAATTCTTTCTGAGAATCTTCAATAGCCATTGCTGCATATTGATAACCCGTCTTTCTTTCGTGAACAGACGAGAAATCTTATTAGGATTGCGATATTCAATATCACGTACATCAGAGGATTATTTCCGGAGAAGTATTTTGCAGATAAGCCTATTGATTGTATAGGTGAAACGGTTCTGTCATAGCTTCAAAAGATCATCGATTCGTTCTCTAACCTTTTGAATAAAATCGCAGAAATGAAGGTCAAGAAGTTGCTTCCTATTGATTATGAATCTCGTAGGCTTATCGACTGGATGGAAAAAGGTTCTTTCTACATTCTATCTAAATACTATGTCGAAGAATTATAACATTTAGCATATGTTGCCAGGAGTCTATGATGCATTGGAGAAGAAGTTTCTGAAAACTCTACTGTTTGGAATTTGTCATGTGGATGACGGTCCTCTGGTTGAGGAATATGAATGTAAGTTGAAAATGCCTGTTCAAAAAATTGTGGCCATGGAAGATAAGTTATGTCCGATGGTTTCTGGCTTCCAGTTTCCTTCAGCTATCCCAAGGAATCCGAAGGTGTTACTATGAACATCTGCAAGAGCGGAGAAACTGGAAAAATGTTTAAGTCCAAGAACACGGACTTGACTACAGAACAAATGAAGTAAGTTATCCCGTCCCTTCATCCATCTCTAACTAGTCATTGTGCTAATTTAAACTGCTATAGAATTGCCGCATGCAAAATGGTTCGGACACTAGTGCAGCTTATGCGGACTCTAGATAACATACCTGCCGAGGTATCTTTTGTGAAATTCGTTAAGATCTATGTTTCTTGAAGTTTATCCAAAATTTTACACAGTCCTCTTTGTTTAAATTTTCAGCGAACCATTATCATGAAACTATACTATTATGACGAAGTTACGGTACTGCTTTGATGTAGTTTGTTCCTAGTCTGCTTGTAAATAGGTTTCTAATTCGTAGAATGGAAATTATCCAGCCGGTGGACTATGAACCTCCGTTCTTTAGATGCTGTACAAATGAAGAGAGTATGCCATGGGGCCGCACGCCTTTGAAGCTGAAGGTTGGGGATGTTAACAGCAAACACTATACCATTGCTCTTAAGGTCATATCTTGTTTTGATGATGCTCGTCATGTTCAAGTCCTTTGTTCAGTCTCTGAATCTGAAATGCTAATTTCCATAAGGTGAAGAGCATTCTTGACCCCTGTGAAGATGAAAATGATGAAACTAGTCTACAATGCTCCTTAAGCGGTATGTCTGCATCTTCTGATGGCACAGAAGACTCCGCTGAAAGTATAGGTCACGAGGAAAATGGAAATCACCACCATCAACAAAGGGTAAATTGCCTTAGTTTTTATGAGCTTGCAAGATTTAGTTGATAATTTACTAAAATAGGCATTCCTGCTTGCCTTAAGCTTACTTGCTGGTCCCATCTGAATCTTTAAGTTGGTGGTAATCCAGTTGAAGGAATTTTTGCAGGGATCAACAAATAAACCTCCAAGTCTAAATGGTAAGAAATTCAGGTAGTGTAAGCCATGGTTTGGACAAACAAGCCTCTCATTCCTCTTGTCTGGTCCAGAGGACATTCAACCACTCGAAGGAAACCTTGCTGGCAACACGGACATGGCAGTTGATCCAGGCATAGAAATTATGTCGCTTCAGCTACATGACACTGGTTACTAACTGATATTCCACCTTCTTCTTGTTGTTCTTCATGGCAGATGATACAGAAGATGAAGAAAGCACCGTTGAGAATACTAGAAAAGTAAAACAATGGATTTTTTCAAGACAGTCAGACAAGGTTGAAATGTCTGATCTTCTGTCGAACTTTACAGACATCTCTGTGGTATATTCATCACGAGTTTGGTCCTATTTGCCAACATGCCCATAAGCTAACAGAAAATTAATTGTTATGCAGAGAAATATTGAAGGTTTTTTCTACAACTTCAGTTCTTGGAACTTGGAAATAAAAATTGTTTTTTATTTGCATTCTTTTTTATATAAATGTTATCCTCTCAGCAATTGTGAAATGCTTGATTGGAGATGGCATTTTGAAATTCTTTCGGAAGGACCTGTACCAGATATGCATTAAGAAGGTGAGGTAATTTGCAGCTAAAATTATGAGATATACATTCTGCTAAAGTCCTTTGCGCCATACAGAAAGGTGGTGATGTTTCTAATTGCCTTACTGAGGAGAGATCCATGCATGAAGACACACCCAGGAAGGTGCACGATGAAGATACGCGCATGTACATGGAGGTGAAGTTAATCCTCAATATCCTACAGCTCTTGTATCTTCGTTCTTTTGTTACTTATATACCTGCCACCTGGATTTTCTTAGCAGGCCTTATACCATGCATTGCCAATGGAACATATAACAATTGCACAGTTACAAAACAAGCTAGGAGCTGGAATTAATCCTGCAACTGCGCGTAAGCTTATAGATAAGATGGCTCAAGATGGATACATTGAGGAGTCAGCAAGCAATAGGAGGGCAGGTAAACCACATAAATTTGAAATGGTGCAGACTAAGCAATCTCATTTCATATATTTTTTATACAGGACGAAAGGTACTGCATACCTCAGAATCTCAGAAAAAGTACAAAGAGGTGGAAGAAGCTTTGAAATCCAAGTCGCAGGTATCAAAGTGGTTGTTGCATCTAAATATTACGTCCTTTGACTTGAAATTATGATTACAGGTTCTACAACCTAATTGTAATGCTTATTCCGTTCGAGATGGGCATGGTAAGAATGTATTTTATGTGTTCTTTAAGCATCATATGATGAACTTCAATGTTAAAATGCTACAGGAGATATTCAGAAGAATGAAAACCAAGAAAGGGATGGATCGACATATGGGGGACTTCACACTGTGGGCTCTGACCTTACTCACAATGAGCACTCTCCTATGGAATGGGGAAGTACTTACAAGAGGACACCTTCACCAGCAACCAAACAAGATATGACAAAGGTAAGGAATCGTTCATTGGAAAAACGCATAAGTACTATTATGTATTAGTTAAGATTTCATGTTGGGCTGGAAAATATTGAGTCAAGTTGTCTTCACAGCCGACTGCATCAAGGGAAAGCATGGCACATGCCAAGGATATCAATAGAACTTTGAAGCTATCCACTCCTGGCAGGCCTGAAATGAAGAGCACTCAGGACACATACCACAGTATAGATCAGACTAGAAAAGCAAGCATGGTAATTGCACTACATTTGTTTACATTATTGCATTTGCGTGCATCTCCTTTTCTCTCTCTAATCTAAATACAAAATAGGTACAAGAGCCTATCCATCAGTCAGCTAAGCGCATCCGAAGCAGCTAGCTGATTTGCTAAGGCAGCAACCACAATGGCCAATGAAAAGTTTCTGCAAGATCCAGATACTACATGCAAACAGACTCCGAAATGGATTGTGTCCTGTTCCTATTCCTGTTAAATAAATTCAAATGATCTGTCTCTATCTGGTGTAAAATATAGCATACAATGTTGTGGAAACACAATGGTTCCTGATTGCAAAGTGTAAGCTCATAACTATACATGTTATTATCAGTTTTGTTATATTTTGAAGCTTTCTACTAGGTACCATAGGGGTCTTCACCACATTACAAGCTGCCATTTTAAACAGTCAAGTATTTTTTGGATGTATTTGCCTTGATTGCGCATGAGACTTTTATTTTGTTCTGTCCCTCTTGACTTCTATAACTTTGAGATCTCATCTAAATTAGTCATTTTGAACCTGTTTTAGGAATGGATTTGCAATATTTCATTACCTCCAGATTAGATGCTGCCATATCATCAACATGAAGAGCAATTATACAATAATATTGCTTTCCCTGTTTGAACATCATTTTTCAACTTTATAAATCCTTCTTGTTTTAAGAAAAATCCCATTGCCTTGATGACTGTTTTAACCCATACACAACTTTGTTTAGTCCCCATACTAAATTAGGAGCTTGTCTCATGAATATTTCCTCACCCAATTTTGTGTTAAAAACCGCAGTGCTTACGTCCATGTCATGTAGTTCTAGGTCTAAAGCATTTGCAATTGCTAAAACCATTCTGATATTAATAAGCTTGACTATGAAAGAAAAAATTTCCTTATAATCCACACCATTCTTCTAGGAAAATCCCTACAAGTCTTGCTTTGTATTTTATAGTTTTGCCATTGTTTGATGGAAGTATTACTGCTTTTAACTGTTCATAGCTTGGTATTCGACCAGACCATAACATGCATATAATATTACCTTTCATGCTACTAGGGTAGCATATTTCTAGATGTGTACTGCTGCTTTGTCAGCTTCATCCAAACGAAACTTGGTTAAGCCAATAGCCCTTACTGCATTTAGCAGAGACCTATTCTTTCCCTCAGCAATACAATTTTGTTGAGGAGAACTGCAAGTAAGTTATCTCCTTATGCAATAGTGCTTAAAATCTCCTAAGTATTCCCTACCCCTATTTGTTAATTTGCTCTGTTAATGTTATAAAGTACCTGTGTCCATTATTAATATGTTTATTTTTATAGGCTCACACGAGTCATATGAATCAAATCTAAATTTCCTTTACACTTGTACAACTTTCTTTTGGAATGGAAGTCTTGTATGTCTCCCAAGCATGCATCCAATACAATTGTATGTTGTTGCATCCTCCTCCTCTGCAGATATTAATTCCATGTTTTTTCATAGCTGCTTTCCTTAAATGTGTGGGACCTAACCTTTAGTGCCACAACTTCATAGTTGGTATAGTAATAAGATTTATACTTGAAATTGAATAATTGCTTGATCCAAATAAATTACCAACACATTTATCAATGAACTTCACTTTATTATCTTTGAACCCAGTAGATTAAAGTTTCTCAAAAACCCTGAAGCACACATCTACTAATTAACACACTGATATTAAGTTTCTAACAAGTCCAGAAGCATATATTACATTTTTTTAAATCAACAGATTTCCTTTCTAGCTCAAAGACCTCCAACACTACAATATCTTCTACTTGGGCAAGTTCTCTATTCCCAAGTTGAACATGGCCTGCATTTTTTCCTTTGCAATCCTTGAGAAGATCAGTTGAGTGTGCTACACTCCTCTTAGCTCCACTATCTATAATAAATATGTCACCTCTTTCTTTTGCTCAGTAGCAGACAAAGCATTGAAACATTTTACCTCAATCATTTTTTGCTTGTTCTTCATCTTCTTCTTCAGAGCCTTCCTTACTTCTTTGGAGAGATTCACACTTGGACTCCTTTTACCGAACCTGCCATCCCTTGCAGAATTTTCCCCTCTGCCACTTGCATATTTTTCTCTACCATCAAAATGTCAGCCTTCCCTCCACAATTAAAGCATTTACTCTCTTTGATTCTAAGGCAGTCCAAGCATATATTTTACAAAGGAAACAGCCCAATCTTACCCCTTCTACTAGCTTCTCCTCTTCCTCAAGTAATGTTTGGTTGTGTAAAGTATATTTGCTTGCATCTCGTCTTCCTCATCATTCAGTAATTTTTTTTTTCAAATTTTGACCTTACCATTTTCGCAGACTCATCTCTGGTCTTAGCAACACGTCTAATGAACATTGAAAGCTCTTAAATTTAGTAAAATGCCTACATATGGACTTGATTTTATTTTGTAAAAGACACTTTAGCTCCTTCCAGATCTGACATTATAGTCTCAAGCATTTAAAATACTTGTTTATGTCATCTTTCTCATCATATCTTAATTTTCTTAACTCCTTTCTAATATACCAAGTGGAGTTGAAGTTTTGCTTCAGAAAAGTTGAAGAAAATATCCCTAAATCCTCTTAAGTGTTTTATTTCTTAGCATAAGCAAAATTGAAGGTCCAACTTTGCTGCATATAAATTCTGATTTTGTTTTAGTCTTGCTTGTCCATGCTACCACATTTGTGCCTGCAGTAGTATTAGTACTTGTAGCATCTCCTAAAAAAACGTGATGTATTCCGTGTAGAAGCACTTTTCCATCTTCTACAATGGACCAAAGTTCTTCAGTCCTTTCGGTGTATGACTTGTATGGTGTTTTCTCTGTTTTAGCCGCCGGAATCCACCTGACAGTCCCGGCCCTCTATGGCCACCTCCGACAGCCATGCATGCGTTGAAGAAAAGAGCCATAATTTGGACACCTCGTCCCCATCGGAAAGGGTATCTCTGGTGGAGGCAATCGAGGTTGTACAGAGAACAGGCGATTCCCTCCAGGCTAAGGCGGCAAGCTTGAGGCATCACGAGACCATCCGCCGGAGGAGGGGCTCAAGAAGGCTTCTCCAGCGTAAGGGCGAATTTCCTTGTGGAAGTTCGGCTTGGGGATTATGATGATTGGGAGCCCAAAAGGCCGAGGACCGAGATAAGAGGGAGATACAAGCAAACAACGCTGCTAGTCATCGGAGATGGGGCACCGCTTGGATAAGGTCCACCAAAGATGGATGGAAGACATGGCTAAAGCGGCCGACATGAAGGGTTGCTCCGCCCAGATTGTACAAGTCACAAGCATGGCTGGTCGGATAGATGCTAAGGAAAAGGATGTGGAAGCGGTCGGGGGTGCTCCAATTCCTTGATGAAGCAAAGGCAGACAGGTGAGGAGATGTCGGGGAAGATGCTCACATATAGAGAACCATATGGCCCACTTACAAAGAAGAGATGAGGGACCTCCGAATGGAGGTGCAACGAAGTCCGGAGTGCACCACCGGTCCATCGCACCAGCACCCCATACCGTGAGGCCGAGGTGGCTGAGGGGGAATCGGCGGTGCCGTGAGGAGCAAGACATCCGTGCACGCCGTACTCAACCTTATTGTGGGGATTGCCGGAGGAGCAAGGCAGGATTTGCTGTAAGCTTACCACCCCTCGGTACTTGCAAAGCTCAATTCTACGATTTGGTTATCAAGAGTCCAATGAGGATCGGGAGGACCGAAAGCATGAGACCTGGCCAGTTAAGTTTGCGATCTTGGATTGGGAGGCAAAATCTTTGTTGTTGCAACGCACCCGATTTGAAAGGTACGTCCATATAACCGGATGTGGATCTCTCACGCCACCGCAATAACGGAAAGAAGCCAAGAGTTGGTCAAGATAAGAGAGATTCTGGCTGTCGAGGGCATTCGGGTTTGGTTAATGGCAAGATGAAGGTATATGTGCCTCCTCACGACAGCGATTCAGAGGCAAAGACTTTCCCGAAGCAACAAGGCCAGCAGGGCGTGAGCGGTCCAGGGCATGTGCCGTGCAGCCGGGAGAGGGAGGATTGAGGCCTTCCACAACCGCAAGACATCCATCGAGGTCCCGTGAGCGGGCTGCCCGAGTTATTCCAACTACAGCAGCGCCTCGGGCACTTCGATGGGATGGATCCATGAAAGATAGGGAAAGTGTCTTCGTGATTGTTTCCCCGGAATTGTAGGGGGCTTCCCGCATGTATGGGCGCATGGCTTGAATGGGATCGCCATTTATTATGGACATCGCCTTCCCTGCAGGAGACATGGGAGTATGAAGGGCATCGATTGCCGCATTATCTCGAGGATATCGCGATTTCTCACTTGCTAATGAGCCATGGCGCACGCGGGTACGGTGGAGTGGCTTGCTACTTTAGGGATGCCTTAGCATGCAAGATCACACCTAAGTCCGATGTGTTTAACCGCTACATGTGGGTAATGGTATTAGAGCCTGGTCATGTCCCATTGTTTCTTGCTACACGCTACATTCCCCATGCAAAGCTCTAAGTTCTACCAGTACATGATGCGGAACCGCGGATGTCCGTGATGCCGAGTATAGGGAATCAGATGATGACATAGACCGCTATAATCAGCGAGGGACAAGTGTTTTTGCTTGGAGATTTCAATGCTCAGACGGGCAGTTTGCGGTCGGTGACCTTCCAAGGTGACGATAATGCTGATCCGCTTTGGTTTGAGACGACCGCTATTCGTAATACACGCACTCCGTGATATGGTGGCTAGACCATTTGGCAGTACCTGGTCCAGCTCTGCGTGTGTTTTGACATGGTAATTTGTAATGGTATGCGCCGATGGCCACACTCTCGGGGTGTTACTTGCAGGAGTGATAGGCCGGATGGGGAGCTAGTGTGTTGGATTACCTTCGGCTCAGAAGCAAAGACTTGACATGGTTACACACCTCTCCATTGGCACATGCTAATGTGGGATGAGGAGGCTTTGTCGATCACTACCCGCTTTATGTCACGCTGAATTGGGAGCACTCAATAGCGGAGACACTGCAAAGGGGGCGTGGAGGGTTACCATACATCCCACGCTATCAGAAGCAGGGACAGTATGAATCTGTGTTGGTGCAGGAATTACAGGGGTTTGATAGCTTCTACACACCGCAAAGGTGTGCATGGTCGGTGAGGGCGCCAGTTTGCAGAACCGCCGAGGCTTCCTTTTAAATTGAAGGGCCCTCCAAGGAGGGACACCGCGATTTTCCCCGAGAACCCCGGGTTTGATCTTTGATTGCAAGGCTCTAAAGAGCCTACCGCGCTTTGGTCATAGATCCACGGTTCGCCACAGGCCCCTGCAAGACTATAAGCTCTTCCTAAAAGCCAAGAAGGGGAGATACATGGCAGAAACCCAGGAGCGCCTGTTTGACATGCTCATGGCAGAGCCAAAAGCTTTTTGGCGTAAGGTGTTATATAAGAAGCGCCCGGTGGCTGGTAATGTAAGTGTGGAGCAATGGATGCACCGCAGGGAGTTATATGACCCGCCAGAGCTAATGCCGTGGTCCCGGATCAGGTAGGAGAGGTGCCGCAGCTCACGCGGAGGATGTTCAAAGAAGGTCTCGTGCATCTGGCGAATGGCAAGGCAAAGGATTTACAGTGGGCCGCAGGCCGATTTGTTGAAATGGGGTGGCCCATCTGTGGTAGGCCCCACGGCGGTGATCATTAACCGTGCTCGAGCGAGGGCTCCCCGTGAGTGGATGGTTAGTAAGGTTGTTCCTGCTCATAAAAGCCGGGTAATACGGATGAGCCGGGCGAACGAGGATGATTATGGTAAGCTCATTGCTTGCAAAGCTCCCGGCGGGGGTGGTGGAGAAGAAACTTACTAAGTGGGCGAGGAGGCGGGTGGGGCAATTGGCAGGGGCGGGCTTAAAGCTGCCTCACTCCACGATCGACCATATCTTCACTTTGAGAGTGTTGATGGAGGCAAGCGGAATGAGCGGCGTGACTTGTATTGCTGCTTTGTAGATTTTAAGACGATATGATACCGTCCCCGAGACATATCAGGGCGAGGTTGCAAGAGTTATGCGAAGTTCCACAGAGTTGCGTGAATGTGGTGCACCAGCTTTATGATGGGATTTATGCTTTGACCGCCTTTATGAGGATCGGGCGGTAGCTAGCACTATGGGAGTTAAGCGGGGCTGCCCGTTGTCTCCAACGCTTTTTGGGTTGTATATTGATAGCTTGGAGACGTGGATGCAAAGCACCATGGGGAGCGGGGGTGCAATTATCTCGATGCGACCTCGTGGAGCCGGTTACTATATGCGATGATGTAGCTTTGCTAGCTCACACCTGGCCAGGTATGCAGCAGCATTTGGATGCCCTCGGTGGGTTACGTGGGCAACGGGAATGACAAAGTGAACTTGCACAAAAACTAAGCTTTCGCGATCCTCGCCCTCGCAACACCCTATCCCGGAGTTCTATTACGGGGACAGGAAGTGGAGATGAAAGTGAGCTTCAAGTATCCGGGAATTGATTTCACTACTAACATGCCGTGGGATGAGTGTGTGGAGAGAAGAGCCGCGCGGTGCCGGAAGGCTTTATATGCGCAAAACGCGTGTTGCTGGGATAGATCTCGCGGATCGGGCGAGGAGAGCACACCTGTTTAGAGCTTTGGTTGAGCCGGTGCTGCTATATGGGGTGGAGGTTTGGGCCCAAAGAAGTTAGCAAAAAATACGTGGATAGGTTGGAAAGGGTGCGTAAAGCTTTCTTGACCTATAGCTTGGGAGTGAAGGACACCGCATCGTATCGATTTTGTTGTATGAGACGGGTTCTCGCCTTTTACAAAGATTCGCTATCTTGAAGGCATCTTACTTGCTTCCATAAGGTGGATGGGATGGATGAGCATCGCTTCCCCCCACAGCCGCGGTTGTTAACGCGGGGCCCCTATTGCCGGTGAAGAGGGTATGGCACGAGCACCGTAAGGGGATGGTTTAGGAGGTGGTCTATGGATTACCAAGCGGATGGTGGCAATCGCGTCGATCTCGATGCGGAATGGGCAATTGGATGCGGGCTATGCTGCCACTACGTGGGATGCCTCTACTCTTTGCAAAGCCCAAGACGAGCACTATCACGCCGATTAATCCCAGCCTTGAGCATGGACCCCATCGGTATTTTGAAAGCACACATCTCGCGGAAGAAACGGAGAGCTATTGCCGCCATAAGGACGGGTTCCCATTACCTTTAATTGAGACAGTGTTTTGGGGGTGAATGGCGGGCACGGATCCCCTGTGGAGGAGAGGATATGTCGGTGTTGTGAGATGCACGTGATAGAGGATGAGCACCATGCCCTCCAAATGGTGCCCAAAGATATGCCCATGTCCAAAGCAAAGGCACACCGATCTTAGATGCTCCGACACACCGCTACATCGCCACTCGCATCACCTATGGTAGCGACCGGGAGCTTACATCCTGCAGATTTCGGCCGTCAGACTTGCTCTTCTGGGGCATGGTATTTGAGAGCCTACTGTTAGGGTTTTTCCTCCCAAGTGGGGGTTTTTTCATCCCGGTAGTAGGGTTCCACTGTACAGTTACATTGTTTGTTTTTGGTGTTGGGGTTTTTGGTTTTTTTGCCTGTTCTGTGCCGTCTCATAGGCCTCTGGCCTCCGTGGACGTTAAAATAAACTTCCTTCCTTCCTTCCTTCCTTCCTCTCCTACATACTCATCTATGATGTTTAACAAGGGAGCTCCAAATCATGTTGCCATATTTGTAATCAAGCTCGGATATCAATCATTGAGTTACAAAAGAAATCTTCTAGATAGATATGAATTTTAAATGCATTGAGACAGGGTGTTGGACTCGGGAAGCACGGGAGGATAGGCTTTGCCAGTGTTGCCACCAGGGCGCCATGGAAGATGAATATCATGTCCTCCAGATCTGCCCATCGTTTGCCCATATTCGAGCGCAGTATGTTCGATTAGTTGTGCCTGACCAGCCGCTGCATGAGTTATTGAATACGGCATCCATGGGCTTGTTGGGGTCATACCTCTAGGAGGTTATGGATACGCGGACTCAATTGTGTCCTCCGGGACAGTATTGAATTGTCTTATACAGTTGTATAGTGTACCAACATACTTATTACTACTAAGGTTTTTCCGTCGAAAACCCTTCGAGGCGGGGGTCTTTTAATCCTGACAGTAATATGCTTGCTACTCTTTTTTTGTTTGGGTCCCGTAGGCCAATTGGTCTCCTTGGACGATAAAAAATCTACTCTATTTTCTTTGGTCATATAATTCATTACTAGAACCAAAATATGATGCTCAAATTATATCCACCCGAATCAGATTAGGCTCCCAAGAATAAAAAACCTTCTCAATTTTCTTCGATGTAACCTCCCCAACTTCGATCAAAGACTGGGAAGGTTTCCACTGTTGCTAACTTAAGGAGGTTTTCATTCTTTTAACTTGAGGAGGTTTCCTTAAAATTATAATATTATATAGATTTATGATTTTTTTTTATCCACGATGGCAACTCGTCATAATTAACCTGAATTTGATATTTATGGCTAGATTTATTCCTTTTTTTGGTATAACTTTTTCTATTTCAATTGCATATTGCTTTTCCAGCCAAAGCAGCCAAAACAACGTCATTATGCTTGCAAATACATTCTTCTATTCTTTCGGCCATTTGGTGATTCTTCTAGTGACAGATTTGTGTGACAACGGATTCAGCACTACATATAAATCTTTAAGTTTGAGTTCGCAATCCTGCTTTTCTAGCCTTTTCAGCAATTTAGACTCCTTTTAGAGCCAGTTCAGTAATTTTGTGAGGAAAATTGAAGAGTCTTGTTCATAGCAGACATGCACGATGTTCTTTAGAGCTGGTTGGAGGTTCATATTCCAAAGACATAGCAGGGTTTAGAAAAAGGGTCGGATTTACTTTCAGACGTGTGCTCAATCTATTTTGTTCGAAAAAAAAAACTAAGATTAGAGGGGGTTGAAAGGATTTGTAAGGATTTAGTACATTGCCTCAAATCTTATAGTATTTCACAAACCTCGTTATATAATATATCAAAATTAGTACAAGAATACCCCACAAACGAGGATCGCTATCTACGGTTTAGATCAAAGAATATTGAGTAAATATGCCCATCTGACAGCTATCGATGCCCAGAGTCAACCCCATGTGAATATGCACCCAAACCAAAAGGGGTTTTAGGGGGGATTGAATTTTAAAGTGTTGGATGTAATGATTTGCATTAATTCAAAAAACAATTTGGCCCCTTTGGGGCCTAGGAAAAGGTGATGCACAAATTAGAGAAACGGGTATATATAGACATACAAAAATAGCCATGAAAATACTAGAATAAGCAAAGAAACAATATAATTTATAAAAAAAAAAACAATGAAATACAGGAAAGTAACAATAAGAAAGATATCCCAAGTAATAAGAAATACTTTTGCAAGTTTGACATTGAAGTTTTACAGGGATCTAAGGGTTAAATCATAATAGGTTCACACCTGATTTCCAAGTTCAGAAATATAACATTTGAATATCAATGTCATATTATAACATTTAAGAAAACTATTGGCATTAAAAACCACCATAGTTTACAAACTTGATACAAGACATCACTGATCAATTAAGCTTCCGATTGCAAAAATATCCTTTGTATACCAAGCCCTTGCAAACTGCAAGGATGGGAAAGAGTACCATGTGTCATGTGTCACTCTGAGACATTTGAATGCGACAAGCATCTTAGATGGACTTACAGAATTTGTAGAGATTATAATGAAGGGGTGAGAATTGAAGGCTGCTTTAGATATCATGTCGTGGACCTGCATATCTTATAATCCTTCATTCTTGATTATAAACTATAAAGGAAGGAAGGAAGGAAGAAAATTTTAACGTCCACGGAACCCAATCGGGTTAAAAGCACCGACATGTACACAAAGTATCTAATAAAATAAATATTGTAATAATACAGTTCGCTACAAACCCATGGAAGCAGGGGTATGAGCAAGAAAATTGAGATGACGATTAGGAGACATTACTGAAATGGCCATAGAAACAGGAAACTGAGAGCAAGGTTGCATGTCGGCGGTGGTAACCATGGAGGCCGAAATGCATGATCCTAATTACGGGACTGAATTACAAAGAAAACTATCTAATGCCATATACCACCAGAAAGTTTACTGCAAGGGCTTTCCAATGCACTAAAAATCATTCAAAACGGACACCAGAGGCACTGGGAGATATCTAAGATTGAAGCAATGCCAAAACTGACGGTAACCATGGAGGCCGAAATAGATGATCCCAATTTCATGACTGAAGTAGAGAGAAAATTACCTGATGCCATACACCCTTTCCCTGATGCCATATGTCCTTGGAAAGCCTACTGTAAGGGCTTTCCAACGCACCAAAAAGCGCTCAAAAGGGACACCCCAGGAGGGAGATATCTGAGATTGAAGCAGTGCTAAAACCCTAGCCCTAGTGAGCTGCGCCATCACCAAATCAGCCAAGCCTTTATCTAATATTCACATACAACCATATAATCTCTCTTTTTTTAGCCTTTATCTAATATTCACATACAACCACACAACTCCCCCTTTTTTTTGAAAATCCACGGCCAAGAAAAGGTGCACTCTAGAAATACTATTTAGTGCAGTCAAATGAATACATCAACCAAATCATAGCAAAACTATATTGAAAAGCATACAAAAAACACAAAGAATAGAAACCCCATGTTATTGTGCTATATATTGATGTTTTGACATCATTTTTTTGACCTGCAAGCAGGAACTGGACAAGGCTTATGGACCTAAATTTGGTAGTTTTTTTAGATGGTTTCTGAGCCGTACGTCCACTATTTTTTTAGAGCTGGTTCAGTCACAGGATTCAGGGCACCTTCGGCAACTTCTAGCCTTCAATTTTTTACAGATTTATTTTCAAGCAGTTATTTGATCTACCAAAATTTGCTAAAGATTTAGAGTGAGGAATTTATTCCGACCGCCTGCCTGGACAACTTCCAAAACCAAGCTGCTTGCTTGACACTTAAAATCTGCATTTCTTTTGTTTCAATTAGAGAATCTCTGGGGATCTTTTATGCTTCATTGATTTGGTCCTCCACATATTTTCTAAAGACAGCTTGCATCTCTATTAAATTGTGTGTTCGCCCTATCATATTTATGACTTTTTAAGAGTTTTCAATCCGCCCAATTCATACTAGATTTGTTCTTGGATCCATATTGGATTTCCTGGACTACTTGTCTAAAGCTTGTTTAGAGGGAATTTTTGTCGAGAAACCTCTACAAAAGATTTATCATATTCTTGTTGTTAACCACCTAGTGGTTAACATTGTGCATGCACATGTTAGGTGCATGCACATGTTAGGTGTCAGTGGTGGCAGACTGACACTTGGCATGATTAGGTTAACATAAGTGTAGGGATTAGATTTAGTTAGATGTACGGCTCAGATTTGCGGTCTACACTATATTAGACCGGAGCCTCTTCAGATGTACTCAGGTTTTATCTCAAATTTGGAGAGCCTCATTAGCTCACGTTTCCTTCATTCTTTGTACATTTTTCTTTGTCTTGTTCTTGTTTTGTGATCGTGAGCATGGCAGCCTTGTAGCATCCGTGATCATGGACTCACTGGCCTTTGTGGTGCATGCCAAGAACTCAAACTAAACTGGCTGGCCAATTATCTTGGGGTTCGCTCATGATCAATTCTTACTCGCCTTCTTTTTTTCTTTGTTGTCCTTCTTTGCTCCTATCCTCATCAGTTCTTGAATACTTCTTGTACATTATTCTCAACCCTTCAAACCCTTTTATTAGCCCAACCAGTTGTTGAAATGGTCCGGCTGGAGGCCCCTTTGTCAATCAATTTCTTAGCACTTAGTCTGGTTATGAAAATCGTTTTCAAAAACTCATTTTTCATCTTTGCCGCAAAGCAGTTTCTGATCAAGGGTTTCTGGAGTGGTGACAGCACTCCTTTCTGCACAAAATATCAGGAAAATCCAGTGTTTGTTTTTCTTATCTTCTATCTGCTGCACAAAATTATCCTTCTTGTCATTTCTCTGTTTATCAAACAGTTTGTGCCTTTTGCACACCAGTTCCAAAAAAAACATATTCAGTATCCTCAGTATCGAGCATATCAACATATCAATCTGTGTCTGCCAATTTTCAGCTTTCCCAAGAAATTCTTTTTCAGATATTTGGCAGAGGGCCAGCATTTTGGCTAGCCCCCTTTTATCCAGCCCACAATCGGTATCTGCATCATAGTTCTAGTCAGTTCATCTGAAGCATACAAAGGGATTATTTCGAGGATCACCCAGCTCGGTATCTGCATCAGAAAAGATAGATAAAACTTGGAGTCACTATTGCGTACACTGATCAGGAGACTTTGGCTTCATGGATTCGACCACCTTGGCATACATTTATTATCTGTTTGTCTTGCAAGTGTCTGCACCATGTAAACCGAGCAGCTCATATCTATTAAGGCGGGCATCATCTGTCTATTCACGCTCTATCTAGTCATGAAAACACAGATTCAGAGCATCACGAAACATCTTTGCCACCAGGGCTTCATTTTGTTACTTATTTTCAAGAGGGCCAGCTCTGTGGCTAGCCCCCATCCATTATTCACCAGCAGAGTATCATCTGGTTTGACATCTTCAGCTATCCTGCATCACCCACACTCAGTTAGCATTTATATCCATCTGCTCCCGCAAGTACAGGTTGCACATTCAGCAAGCCATTTTATCAGTGGATCCTTGAAGCATCAGGTCGGCCTTCTTCAAGCGGTTTAGTCTGCATACCTGCAAACAAGCAAACATTTCATCAGTCACCACTGGATTCAATTCGAAAATCTTTGGGGAGTTAGATATTTTATCTCTTCAAGCTCGCAGCACAGATTCAAGGCCATTCAAGCTCTCTCAGGCGATGTCCAAGCAGATTTAGACGCTCAGGTTCCAGTTGTAGGCAATGCCCTGTTCTGTACACTTCTATTTCGGCACAAAATTTGCTGCCTAGATCTTTTCCACTATGCCAGCCGCAGCCATTGCCTTTAAATTCAGCTGCTTATCCAGCAAAATCAGGCACACTTAGCATCATTGCTCCAATTTCGGCAGGGCCCTGCCTCCATTTTTCAGGAAACTTTCTATCAGCGCCTTCGCAATCCAACTATATCCGGGCCCTTCTATTTTCGAACTTTCTATCAGCAGACATCCGCAAATCTTGGCCGCCATACCTCTGTTGCAGAAAATCCGGCCGCCATTGCAGCTATTCTCCATCTGCTTCACGCTAGGGTTGCAGCTCACGCTAGGGTTTGTTTGAACCAATGGCTCAGATGTGGCCGCCTATCTTTATGGTTCAGATGCGCTGAAACTTTTTATGCCTCACGCTAGGTCACGGCGTCGACGCTTTAATACCTTCCCCTGCAATTTTTCCACGCCAATTTATGCTCACGGGCTCACGATGTTGACCAACTTTCCACGCCTTGACCCACGCAACCGTGGACCCACGCCGTCATTTTTGCCCCACACGGGTTCAGCCAGGTCCACGCCAACGTCACGCTGCTCATGCTTCGTTCTTCTCACACTCACGCCCCACCAACCATGCTCATACCCACGCCCACGCCTCACCAGCCACGCTGCACCCACGCTTACCCACGCTTTTAGCCCAAGATCCACGCTCTGCACAAGCTATCATCACGCTTGTCACGCTCCCCTATGGCTGATCACGGGGTCTGCATTCTAGTGTTTATTCTTTATGGCCCCCATAGTCCTATTGTTTTGAAGTGGGATTTTTTTGTTATTCTTTGACTTACCCATGATATGAGGGTAAGTTATTATATCTTTTTAGCCCACTTACTTATGGCCCATCAACATCGACATTATTTGGGACCTCAATTTCGACATCACGCGCTCACGCTCATCTATCGGCGACACAACAAACCATTACCAGTACCATCCTTTCTGCCCCTAAAATTTTTGGCACCATGTTGTAATTGTCGGACTTGTCTTATAAAAGTCTGTACATATTTTTGTGCTAAAAAAACTTTTAGGGGGAGGCAGTGTTAACCACCTAGTGGTTAACATTGTGCATGCACATGTTAGGTGCATGCACATGTTAGGTGTCAGTGGTGGCAGACTGACACTTGGCATGATTAGGTTAACATAAGTGTAGGGATTAGATTTAGTTAGATGTACGGCTCAGATTTGCGGTCTACACTATATTAAACCGGAGCCTCTTCAGATGTACTCAGGTTTTATCTCAAATTTGGAGAGCCTCATTAGCTCACGTTTCCTTCATTCTTTGTACATTTTTCTTTGTCTTGTTCTTGTTTTGTGATCGTGAGCATGGCAGCCTTGTAGCATCCGGCAGTCATGGACTGCTGCTGCAGGGTGCATGCCAAGAACTCAAACTAACACTTGTCATTTTTGTGAAAAAGACAGCCTGTGATATTTTGCTACATTGTTTTTTTAATTCAAAAAGAATAGTGCTTTCTATAATTTTATCCCAATAGTTATAAATGGATATTGTTTTTCATGATTTTGTTCCAATGGTTATTTCCTCTCTCTCTCTCTTTGTAAGTTTGTGAAAACAAAGATTAAAGGTAGCATTTTATCGTCATTTAATTAGGGTCCCAAAGGTCATTCTTTTCCCATGGTTCCAAATTCATATAAAGTGATGCTTGAGGACTTCCAATTCTGGTTGTATGTTTTATTATGTTAAATCTATCTTTATCATGATCTATGATTACTTACAAAAGAATGATCAAATTCTTGTAATTTTTGAGATTAAGACAACCTGTGATATTTTGCTAAGTGTTTTTGTAATCCCAAAAAAATAGTGCTTTCTATGATTTTATCCCAATAGTTGTAAATGGATATTGTTTTTTGTGCTTCCAACGGTTATTGCCTTTCTTTCTCTTTTTGTAAGTTTGTGGAAACAAAGATTAAAGGTACCATTTTATTGTCATTTAATTAGAGTCCCAAAAGTCATTTTTTTAATTCATAGTTGTAGATTGATGCTTGAGGACTTTTCATTCCTATTGTATGCTTTATTATGTTCAATTTATCTTCACCATGATCTATGAATACTTTCTCGACGGTATATAGCATCCACGTGTGATGTTTATATATTAATCATGAACTCGCCAATAATTTTTGAAATTTTGTTTCTTTTTTAAACCATTCAGCCTTAGTTTCTTACTGGATACACGATATGTTGTGTCATGCAGGAGCATTCCTTGGTCCAAATTGGGATGCCGTTGAGAGTGGTACGGATGCTTGGATGAGGTCCGGTAAGGTAATATACCATCAATCTTACGCACCTACCCACGAGGACTCGACATTGCGGCCCTGGATTGTGGTCATTCAAGATAGGTGGATGCTGGAGCAAGTGATGAAATATAGTCCGAACATGGGTATGACCATTGATTCAGCATTCAAAACAAATATGTATGGTTGCCCACTATATAATAATAATAATAGTATTTATCATGCCCCTTTTGGACCTTGAGGTCATGGAGCGGCAGTTACATCATGTTTGATCGTATTTGAGTAAAAAACAATCTATGTGACTCGACCTTTTTGAGATAGCAACCTAGTTGCTTTGGATCTACCTCTAGGAGACTATGGAAATTACGAAAACAGATACCAAAAGACTCTCTAATTCCTGCATAAGATGCGCATGTTAGAAACACATGCTCTTCATCCTCAATAACGCCTTCCGTGCACATCAAGCAAATCCGTTCTTCTCTTGGAATACCAGCCCATCTTCCTGTCTCTATTTGGAGCTTATGCGAGCCAGTCCGGTATCTTGCAATGGTTTGCCTCATGTGTCGTGAGATCTGGGTCTGAAGGTATGTCTGATCTGAGTACACCAACATCGGATTGATCTCTTTCATGTAATAAGCCATTTTAGTGCCAGGTTCATTCCAGATCCGCTTCAATGCCTGTGACTGTACCATATCCCGCACACCTATTTTACGTATCCGGCCCGACTTGTTTCTTTTGATCCCCGCATGAAGCCCAATCTAATACATCTCTATATACCAGCGGTATCGTGGATGCTTCCATTGCTTTTCTTGGGAGTCAATCATCATCCAAAGTACATAATCTGTTCACAAAAGTGATAGTCTGGATCAGCGCCTCCACTTCCAGTGGCAACAATCCTGCCTCTGCCAATATGATTTGGTAAGGTGTTTGTTGTTTAATGCCGAGAAGCTCATACGTAGGAATATCTTCGAATGCCCTCAACTGCTTCCATAATCCTTGAGACAAAGGCCCCAAACTGGTGCACCATAGAGTATTCTTGTTTGAAACCGAGGGTTTTAAAAAGCATTCTTTTCAATCTCCAATCTTGCAAGGACACCTTACGGCACCGTCTAAGCATACCATATAGAGCCGTCTTCCCTCCTGCTACTCTCTTCTTAATACATTCTTTCCACCTGTAATTGGAACTAAACTCAAGCCCAAGATATTTGTAATGCATAACAGTCTCTAGTTCTTCTCCATTGTAAGTGAAACACGGTTTGGTTACTGTGCCACAAACCATGATCTTTGATTTGGACAGATTAACTTTCATTTTCCTTGCCAAGCAGAATTCTCTTAAGGTATGTAAGTGCCCCTGGAGTCCTTCTGGAGTATCTGCCAAAAGTACCACATCATCGGCATAGAGTAACAGTTGGATCACAGAATCCCCTAGCTGAGTTCCAATCAGCCCCTTCTCCTCCATCCATGATTGCAAATCATCAATATACAACCCAAAAAGAGTTGGTGACAATGGACAACCTTGTTTCACCCCAATAGTACTATGAATTTCAGCCGGATGGTCTGCCACTCGCGCTATAACTTCTTTGTATAGCTGAGATACTGCACCCCTAAGTGTAGACGGGACTCCAATCTCCTTCATTCTACTACCCAGTTCATCCCTTGGTACTGTATCTTCTTCCATATGATCCACATGCCCCTAATCGTGTGGTGTGCCCCAGTATGTCCTTGTGCGCCAGTTTGAGGCGGTAAGTGACTCTTTCAATAGGTCTCATGGTATTATATATCTCCTTCCCTCTCTCCATCATATTACTCCATACAGCTTGGAAGTCTCTTGTGTCTAGTAGCATGTTTGATGCCTCTTCTGCAACAGACTTGGTAACAGAGGGATGTAAGAGATGAGACCATTCATCATCTTTAAACAATGGATTGTGTCCATCATGCACAACACTTATGTATATGTTGGCAAAACTTTCTTTGCTATGGTTGCTTGACGCCACTGTACGGGAGTGAAATCCACATCTAGTTATGAAGCTTCTTCTTGTCTGCCTTCCATCCCATATGCCACGCCTTCGGGCATCCCCCCCCTTCCCCGATGACAAATGTAATCTACACATATTGTGCCATCTCCCGAGGTCCTAGTTTGACGTCGAGGCAATCTCCTCTGTGCTCCACCTTTAATTGCTCCACTCGGCTCTCTAGTGAGTCACATGGAACTTTGTCCTCATAGTTGAATAGGCTTTCTCTACTGATAGGGTTCATGTGACAGGCATTATATTCACATGTTGTTATATATTGCCTCACATAATCTTCTAGAATGCCATAAAACTTGGGTCCAAACTGCCATATCCTTTTTATGTTATTCAAGGTAGGACATATAGGCAAGTGCACTAAATCTGGATCAACATGGCCTTTAAAAATAATCTTCTTCCACATCCATGATGGTGGAATATAGAGCCACTTCCCAAAGGCCATGCATATCAGAAGATTAGTTTTTGGATCAACTTCTAGTCTTTCTTTGGAAATTCAACCATCTTTCTATTAGCTGTGTGTTTTGTGGCTTCTCTGACTGTCGAACATACCCAATGAAAAAACTTGGATCGACGCCTAGGACGTCTTTGACAAAGGGATGGAGATGAGTTTTGACACATTGCACCACCAAAAAGTATGATGCTTCAGTAAAAATGTAGCCCTCCCCTGAGTTGATTTAAGGAATAGGTGGATATATTCCAACAAAATCTTCCTCGTCCAAATGATTATCATAATCACCACTGGGTGTTACATGGTCTTGAAAGTTGCAATATTATTAACACTCTCAAAATCAAAATCACTTGCAGTTGCTTCTAAATCATATAGAGACGAATTAGTGAAGATATCATCTTCGACTCCCCCATACATGTTGCATCCAAATCCATTAGCAGCATCGAAGGAACCAAAAGATGAAATCATGGATGGAAGTATACTTGACAGAGAACTCACAATGAATAAATGTCGTGGATGATGAAGATACTTGATAAAGAGCTCACAATGACAAGAAACACAAAATGTGAGGTTTTATAGACAATTATATGGAAATCTCTTCTAGTTTCTCTGGAAAACTGGGGAGGTTTCCATAACAACATTAAAAAAAAAAAGTTAATTTACACAACGACCAAGGTGCATGACTCTTAGAAAGCACGTGGATCAAGGTGCACGAGAGCTTGAATCTTGGTCTTCGTGCAAATTTAGGAAGGACCTTTTATTTTTTAGTTTTATGGAAACCTCCCCAATTTTCCATGGAGACCTCCCTTATTTGATAAAATGGAAAACCTCCCCAAGTCATATAAAAAAATTGGGGAGGTTTCTATGGAAGATTGGGGAGGTTTCCAAGAAAATTCAGACTGAAGATATGATCAATGGTGGAATGCCTGGGCCGAAACCCTGCTTGTGTGAGAGCTCGCACATCTGCCTCTTCTGCCCATATTGTCAGCCACTGCTCAAGGATGCCAGCCAACAGTTTTGCAAAGAGAGAGCTGACCATAATAATGCGATAGTTGGCTGGGCATTGAGGGTCCCCTGCCTTGTATATGGGCACAACTCTACTAGTGGTCCTTTGCGGAGGGAAGCCTTCTTGCAATGCTTTATTGAATAGTGCCGTGAGGACAGGCACCAGTGGAGGCCCAACCCATTTCAGAAGTTTCGCCTGCATGCCATCTAAATCTACTGCCTTCCCATTAGCTAGGCGTTGTAGGCCCATTATGACATCCCCCTCTGTGATGACCAGAGCCAGGTCCATCTGTGGAGGTACTGGTGCCCTGCCCCCGAGCAGATCGTAAAGCTGTTGCAAGCATTGTACCCATTGCTCCGAGGTGATGTTCCATGTGGGCTGTACAGCCTTTCTCAATACCTTTATCCAGAATGTCTTGGGATGCCGATCTAGGAGACCGAACATCTGTTGCTGGTGCTCTGCGAGGTATCTGGCTTTCTCGTTCTTGAGGAAGGAGCAGTATTGACTGATGGCCTGTGGGCGGGAGGTGGGATCAGTGACTTGCCGGAGTTCGCGTTTGATCTCCCGACACTCATCATCGATGAGAGAGAAATAGGAAAGAAGATTAAATGTCTAAGGTCAGATCGAGTGAGGGGGAGATTTAAAAGTTATTGTATCAAAAAAGGAAGTAAAAGACAAATTACATGCAATCATACGCCTCAACAAAATGGAGTAGCTGAGCGGAAGAACAAGTCTATACTTGATGCAGTGAGGTCCATGCTTAAGATGTCCGGACTTCCAAATTTCTTATGGGAGGAGGCTGTAAGAACTGCCGTGTTTATTCAAAACAGATTGCCATCTATAAGCTTAAATGGTCAAGTTCCAGAGGAAATATGGAGTGAAAGACAAGGTATGATTTTCTTAAGGTTTTTGGAAGTATTGTCTTTGCACATGTGCCCAAAGCATTGAGAAAAAAAATAGATGATAGAGCTATAAAAGGGTTCCTTGTAGATTACGGCTATATGTCAAAAGGATATAGAATATATCAGCCTGAAAAAAGGAGAATTATAATCAATAGAGATGTACAATTTGATGAGTCAATTCTATATAATACTAGGCATGTTATATATGACAGATCTGGTGTTACTATTCATGGTCATGGTAAAACTGAAGGTGCAAATGCAAATACTGATCTCGATGATGAAGAAGTGGTAGAAGAACATAATAAGGACACCGAGAATGTTGAAACCAAAGAAGTACATGACAGCAATAATAACTCTGCTAATGCAAGTAACAGGGTTGACGAGAATGTTGAAAAAGAACAAGTATATGATAGCAATGAAGAAAATGAAGTTTATGATAGACATGCAGAAACATTGCAGAGATCATTTGAAGAAGATGAAATTGTTCCCAGTTCATTGAATTTCAACAACCAATGGGACTAGCAAAAAAAAATATGCTCAACAATAATTTGGCATGCTTGTACCTTGGAAATATATTTCTACTCTGCGAAGATAGAACAATACTATTTTAGTAAAATTACAAGTATAGTATTGCAGTTTTTTGTGTGAATTCAAGATTGAAAAGCTTTTTTCCTATATGAAGGATTTTTAAAGACAATTCACAGTTTTTCTCTGATCTGCCAAATGCCTTAGTAAGGTCATCCCAATTTGTTTTAGCATTCTTCTTCAAATCAATTAGGTGGACATAGCCTTCTCCCAGTGCCAGTCCGATGGTAGTGACTGCCTTTTTATCCCTTTTCTCCACTCAAAAGCTTTGTGAGCAGCTACCAGTTTGGATTCACTACCGTCAACTAATCCCCATGTGGATTCCCTCATTAACACCATTTGTAATTTCAAGGACCAGGTATGAACATTTTCCCAGTGAATTTTTCCAAGAATTTTTCTAGGAACTTATCAATACTCTGTGTTGTGCGTGTCATTGCAAAATTCAAAGAAAGTGAAATTTATGAAATAGCTTTGTAATTCTTCAATTAAATGATAAGCGGTCAAAAACACTCCTCCAATTTGAAGGAAAATGGCTCCTCTGAGTATTGGTTTGGCAAGCAAGCTGGTTTTTGAATCCAGCGACCTGGGAAATAATCTTCTGTGTTGGCTGCCGCCTGTAAACAAACCCTCTAGATTTGCGCTGATGCAGCCGATGGTTGATTGTGAGCAGAGCAAGGTGAATTTTGATCTCTCCCCTGCGGTCGTCCTTGCTCTTACCCATCGCTGGGCTCTGATACCATGAAGAAATTTGTCATGCAAGAACCAAACAAGAAATCACAGAGACAAAATCAGTTTGTGAAAATTGTGTATATGGATTTTTATTGATTGAAAACGTATACAAAAGTACGCATCAGGACAGATGCGATGGTTCAGTTATGCCAGGTGGACAGACCATGACTGACTATATTTCCATATTTTATCACAAACTGTTGCAGGAAATTCTGGTCTCTGTGTTGTTATGAATTGGGATTGAAATCATGTGCTTCATCCAAAAAAGTCCTGGTGCATTGGCTTGTATTTTTTATATAACTTTACTGTTTAGGGTAGTAATTGCAACTATGTATTGATCACATTTCTTCCACAAGGAATAGTGCATGATCCTTGACGAGTCCAAAGTTTTGGAGATGAATAACTACTCATCTTAGAAAAAATCATGTTGTTTCTGTCAAAAATGTCCTCAATTCAATATAGGTTGATGAGATAGTCAGAAAAAATTGTGATGGTGAGATCTAGAGAATCCAGAAAAAAAAAGGAGGATCGTAAGACTTTAGCTTCAATAATAAGCAAGAACTTGGAGATTAAAAGCCCAATGCTTGCAAAGTAAGGAAGAATTGCAGTTCTGCAAATGTGGGAACATGAAAGCCAACTCAAAGGGCTATTTAGAGAAAATTCTGCCTTGCTGGCTTTGTTGGCTTTTTTTTTTTTTTGGTGTAACTTATTTCTATGGTGACATGGCCATGCCAACACACACTTTTGGAAGGCGAAATGTTGCTGAGCTGGAAATTTCGCCTCGAAATTTCCAGCTGACGTGGGGGAACCACGAGCGGCATCGAGGTTTGACAGGTGGAAATCATGGTTTATGTTTGATTGCAGGATCCCAATTGAAGACATCTCTGTAGTTGAATTGGCCGAAATGCTCATGAAATTTATGCTGCAGATCAAGAAAAAGAACAAGGAGGTTTATCCACTTAGAAGGTATGATTCTAGACTTGAATTAAGTTGTTTAATTTGTTACAGTTTACTTTAGATTTTAGATACAATTGTTTGATTTGTTAGGGTTTAGGATAGGATTTTTTAGGGCCAGGATTTAGGGTAGTTTTTCTGACAGATTGTTTGTTTTTGTAGTCTTAGTGTGTTGTATAGGACATTTGGTAGGATTTCAAGAAAGAAACAAGAGGTTAGGGTTGGTTAGACTAGTATTGAGGAGCGTCCATTCAATATCTTAAAGTCTGATGTGTTTAAAAAAAGTGCATATGCCTTTGTAGTAGCTGTTAGAAGATCTAGGTTACTTGGAGTTAAGGGAAGAAGAAGAAAGCACCTGTTATCTCATTCAGTGTCGAGAATGACCTACTCGCAGATGTTGATCATCAAATTTACCATCCGAGGGGTTGTCAAAAACGTCTTTGCTTTTATATCTGCAGCAGGTTTGGGATCAAGGCGGTTAAGGAAATTTGGAATTTAAAGGTCTATCAATTTTTCTTGGAGATTAGTGAGAGTGGCGAGCTTGTGAAATACGAGGAAGTATGCAGCAAAAATTATAATCCTTTTGCTACGTGTTTTGAAGACCAGTGTGGAGTTATGAGGAAGATTTCGTCTTTATCTACAAACATTACATGAGGCATTTACCTTCAAGGCAATTTGGGGCTAAGGATAAGAGAGAGGGCGCATATTTTTTACTGCGATTGATAACTCGTGCAGTAATGTAAGTTGTGATTTCATTTGTTTATTTGTTTTTATGCTTTAGATCGTTACTTGAATTACATAAGCTTGTTATATTTTTTCTGTTTTAGGTTTGGTATCATAAGCAAAGAGTCCCAGGTTACGAAATGGCTTAAAGTCATGGGTCAGACCCCAAATGCTGACATTTGCAACAAGTCTGGACGCGTGACTTTGGTGACGCAATTGGCATTGGATGGTGTACTAGCTGAAGTGGGGATGCAGGTTACAGGTCATAACACATATGACGGCTATCGCAAGTAATGTTTTCCCGCTTTTTATCATGTTTTTCTTTTTGTTAGCTAAAGTATTAGATATGATAGGAGCAAAGAAGTTCAAGTCGACACGGCTATGTCTATTCTGTCGAAGCCTGTTGATGATAATGGGAAGCTTCGAGTGTATAACGAGGTCCTTGGCGATCAAATGAATAGTAAGCGGAAGGTGTTATTTGAAGTGCATGATGATTGTACTTCAAATGGTCTTGTTGTTCCCAAGCAGGTACTGTGAAGGTTTCTTATTGAACCAATCTTTTTTATTCAATATTTATAGTTTAATGTTATCTAGCAGGTTCTTGTGGCTTCTTCAACTGTCGCTGCTATGAATTCTGAAGATAATGGTGCTATGGAAGGCAAATGTTCTACTAAATGCAAAAAACAGGTAATATTATTTAATTTATTTTGAATTTCCAATCACTTCCTGGCTTTGAGTATCTGGCTGTTTCAGGTTGTTTGTTTGGCTGGGAAAGAGAACATAGAGTTAACAGTTGAGAAGGATAATCAGATACAGGACGAATTGGATTTTATTGACGAAGGTGTCGTGAATGAGTTGATGAGGGCAGATCCTCTGACAAGAAAAGTATTACAGAGAGGACATTATAATGTCACGAAGGGGAATACAGTTAGTAATGCAGGTGGGCAGAATTTCATTGGCGCTACATTTTCTGGTTGTGTCTTTGTTACTTATGAGAATCCTGGCAGAGTTTCTGATCTTCTGAAGAACTTGCACAGCAGTTGATGCAAGGATTTGAACTGTATTTTCTGTTAAATGTTGAACTAAATTTTCTGTTAAATGTTGAACTCCAACTGGAATGAATTTGGGCTTGTGAAAATGTGCAAGTTGAATGAAATTGTGTTTTGAAATGTGTTGTCAAATTCTGTTAACTTTGATGAGATGAAGCTGAAAATCAAGTCAAAATCACCTTGAAATTTCGGGTTATAAAATCAAGACGATTAACCCTATAATTTCAAAGTGTTAAAATTATGTAACCACTATATTATTTATTTCACTTTGCCTTTACCTAATCAAATTTCACCATTAATTTTGTGGCTCGAGTTCGACAATCTTGAAAGCCATATAGGTTACATCCCCAAACACTTGCTATGGCAAAAAGTGCCGACCACAACATCTACGTGATAAAACACAACCCACACGTCTATTATTTCTTTGTTAGCATATACCTATTTAAAGGAAGCATTCAATAAAGTTCTCCATTCTTTCGCCATGGACCCATGTTTAAAAGTGATCTAGTTAGGTTAGTTGTTCAATGATATCCATGTATGTATGTACTATAGTGCATGCAAAAATAGGCATTATCGTTTTCCATGTGGAGATGTGTACAACATCGTCCTTAATAATCTAGAAGATAATAATGATTGTACAAACACAAATTCAAAGCTCGCATATTCAAGAACATTTTTTGTACAGTTGCGAATGGAGTGGAGACAATTTGTGAATAACCAACTATGTACAAAATAATAGCTCTAAGAAAATGCTAGCTACATGAGCAGTAAAGGAACTCATCTTAGCTGCCTCGAAAAAATCTTTCTGTCGATTTCACTTCTCAAGATACAAGGGAGACGATCCGGCGATAAATTTCTTGTAATATCTAACACGCTTCAAAAAAGCAATTGGTCTATGATGTGCCATGTTACATATTATAGAAAAGCAAAGCTAAGGGCATCAGCAGTGACCGACAAATTTTGGGGAACGAGGGAACCCTTGGTGTTGAAATCAAGAATTTCCGATTAACAAAAAATCTCGGGAAAAGTTTCCCGGTGGGATTTTTCCCATTTTCCGGCTGAAAACGAAATCTTGCATGGATTCTTCACATTTTCTTTGTGGAAAACCGTAACGTTTCCTGCTAGCTTAAATTATGTAGAATTTGTTGTTCATTGGGCATCAGTGGGTAGAGAAATTGGGACAACTGTAGGACTGCTTAATATTTCAACAATCCAATATTGGAGCCAAGTGTGAGAAGAAACGAGAGGCCACTCTTTTTTCGATTCAAAATTCAAACCCAATTCAACAGCCCGCTCTTTCAAACCTCGTCTGTCCCAAATCCGTCTTGCGGCATCTTCAATAACACCAAAGCCTTCACATTCTTCCGCTGATACTTGAGATTCCAAATCTTGAGATTGTTCGCTTTCCAAATCCGGAGGTGCAGTAAGACTTGAGGCTGGGCTGGAATTTATTTCAGAATATGATCTTTCTGGAAAATTCAACCTGGCTTTTTTGCCCTTTATCCTAACCGCTGCAGCATCATATGCTGCTGCAGCTTCATGGGCAGTATCAAATGTTCCAAGCCACACCCTCTTTCTCTTCACCGGATCTCTGATTTCCGCTGCCCATTTGCCCCATCGCCTTTGCTTCACTCCCCTATACTTCATCTTTTTTCCATTCGTTTCAAAACCTGTCCATCAAAACAAAATCAGCTTAAATTATCAGTGAGTGCACTGCATTCAATCAAAAAAAAATTCTTCTTTCTACCATACAATTCTACAACTTACCTCGCGCGGAATCGGAAAAAATGCCCGCTGCAACTTCTAATGGATCTGCCATTTCTCTTCGCCTCATCGCCGATTTCCTCCATCGATTTTAGAAGTAACATGGTTATAAGTTAGCATAGCAGAACATAAAAACGTGCTCAAGTATCATTCTGCACGTTTTTTGAACCTTGAGATTTTTCGTCACGTTGCAACAATGACAATTAGTGCATATGCCCAATTTGCAGGCGTCCTTTTTGTTTGTTATGCTTGTTACATGACATTTGGATTTATTTGGTCTACTTTCTTAGGCCGAATACATGGTTTTGCAATGGTATGGAGTTAAAATTAGCATGTCTTTCAGGAGAAAATGCATGTATAGTACATCATTGTTTATCAAAATTCGCTTGTTCAACCATTGCTACCGCGTGTTCATATACATTGTTCGTCGAGGGTTCCATAATCAACCATATCGAAATTTCCTTGCAAGGTCCTTGTACACAGACACTGTAAAGAACTCATTCGCCTAGATGACAAAATGCAGTTATGCTAGGGACCCCCTTCTTTCCTTGAACAACATTTTAAACGTCATGATGGTACATATTAGGTCTTTACTACAAGATTCCCTATGGTTTGTCTTTGAAGGATCTATCTCCCAGAAGCTCAATTGCATCCATTCAATGAAAATCTATATAGTTTGTTTATTGCACTATCTAGAAGATTAACAAACTCATCTTGGTGGACCTTCGCATTACACACGAACACCAGACCTCATTCCAAAATACCAGCTTGATCCTTATCGGCATTGTCACTTTTACTTGTGTGCACCAAACTAGCTGTGTCATATTTCAAACTACATACAACAACTTCTAGATTTGGCTAGCTTAGCAATGCGGTACTTTCAAAGTCACACCACATGGAACCCTATTAAAACTAATGGCTAAGTAATAATATAATTAACCATTTTATTAAAAGCTAAGGTAGTAGTAGTACATTTTTACAACCGTAGAGATCGGACTAATTTATAGAATGCACACAAACGCATATCGAGTCTCACAGCTAGGCATTTATTCCAGACATGTACATCTTGCCATTGCATCCTCATTGATAACCAAGAGCCAGATTTTGTTTGTAACAATCCTCCTTCATGTGTGTTTCTTTGTTTGAAGCTTCTCTAATATGCATGTTAGAATCTTCTAACTCAATCCTCTTGATTGTTCTTCGCTCTTGGAGGTCATGAGGTTTTGCTTTGTGAAGGCTTTTTGTAGATTCAAGAATATGTCGTCCCAGGTCTCCTACTTCCCCTTACATTTGGTGTATTATGTGTTTTATATCAGTCATTGAGGGAAGGAAGGAAGGTACTTTTATCGTCCACGGAGACCAATTGGTCTATGGGACCCAATACAAAAACGCAGCAAGAGCATACCCATTAAATGTGAATGTAGATCTACCTTTTCATATTAATGAAGCACCTGATGCTCGTACCGTAGAAGCTGATGAATTCCTGGTTATTGATTATGGTACATTATCTGCATTTGTATCCCAGCAAATTTGAATTCTTGTGTTGATCTTTAAGTAACTACTAAGGAGATACGACGTGTTCGCGCGACCATTATGAAAGGCCATTTGCATTGGATTGATATTGAAATCTTACGTTGTTGTTTGATGATGACAACACCATCATCATGTTTTGTTTATTTTGATTTGTGATGTTAGTGAGATAATGATGCTAACACCACAAGAAGTCATGTGTTTGCATGGATGAACCAGCTGGACAATATGAAAAGTATTAAAGACCTTTGAATTCAATTGTGACTTGGTCTTCTTTCTTCTTTGATAGATATTTTCTTTGGAAACTTCGTTTTAACATTAAAATTGAATTGATTTTTATCGTCTGCAGATATTAATTGGCCTATTGACCCAAATAAAAAATACAACAAACATTTTAATACTAGGATTAAGAAACCCCCGTCCAGAAGGCTTTTTGGGGGGAGGGGGGAGGGGGGGGGATCTTGAAGTATATTAGAGTGGACCTTTGAGGTATACCTCACCCATTGGAGTAATCCAGGTCCAAATCCTGGAGGGTACTTTCAATATTTAGAAATTGCTTTGCATACTTTAGGTAAATACCAATGATTAGAAACTAATGCCAGCAATGCTGGCCATTTTTTTGAACGTGTGGAATGGGTACACATAATGCAGTGATAGAGAGTTGTAGATGTAATCGTGTCCACACATGTAATGGAGTGCCAAGCATGAGGGATTTAGGGTTTATGGTTAAGGAGATCAAGCATTATTTGTGGAGAAGAATAAGTAGATGTTGGAGCATATAAATAGTGTGAAATTCCTTGCATATGGTATTACTTAGTGCATGATGATCTTCCATAGAACCATCTTGTTTATGGTTCTATGGAAGATAGAAGATCCAATGCTTAGCTAACATGATTGCAATTGAAATATAATGGAGAATTAGATATTGGCATTGTAGACACATATAGTTGTAGTGCATGTGTATAAAATGGGAGCTCGAAGGTGGGTGGGGGGCATGTGCAATGTGTGTGTTGAAAATTTATATGAGGCTTGGACATCCAAACTATCAATGACCTTGGGCATAAGCAAGATTATCTCGACATCCAGGCTTTGAAGTTATATAAATAAATTGGAAAGAAATTTAATTCTCCTTGAATTAGTTTGAGCTACACATTCCTCGAATAGCATGTATTATATCATTGCTACCAAAACTCAGAACAAAAGCTCCAAAAGCTAATGCTATCCAAATCGAGCAGCCATCTCCAAACTGAGCAGGGAGGGCATCTCTAATATTCGGCCAAAGCTCAGAAAAAGGGTTTTTTGATATTCGGCATCTCTAATCTCAAAATAGGGGTTTTCAAGGTCCTGAGGCGGCAATTTTTTGTAGTAGCGCTGGATCTGCACTCTGCCCTTCTGTAATTGCCTACAAATGTACTCTGTTTTGGCTTTTGGTGCTTATCCAAAAAGCATGCCAAAACGGAACTTTTAGAATAGATGCTCCATAGTTGGCCTTATGTCCCATGTCCGTAGAAACCATGGCCATGGCTGTGGAAGAACAAGCAGACCCCCTGTGCAGAAGAGCTCCACTCAAGATGGACACAAAATGGGGCAAAGATCTGGCTTGTCCTCAACGCGGCTCCCTCCATAGAGCACAAAATTGGCAAAGCTTTGAGTTTTGGTCTATCTGGTGCGTGCATTGGGAAGAGCCTTGTCGCAGGCCTCTACAATTGTCGTGGGGTATAACATGGGGATGGCATGGCTTTCTAAACTTTCATGGATTCATTCTTTGTGCAGCTCTGTTTTCAAATTTGATAAAAATTTATCCCAGTTGGGTTGATAAATTGTGATTTCATATCTATTTGATTCAATACAAGAGATCTTGATCTTTTACTTTGTTGGTTCAAAATTGTTTGCTTGCTTTGTTAAAATTTTAAAATTTACTTGATGGAAATCAATGGCTGGCTTCTGCATGACACATGGTACTCTTTCCCATCCTTGCAGTTTGCAAGGGCTTGGTATACAAAGGATATTTTTGCAATGGGAAGCTTAATTGGTCAATAATGTCTCTTGTATCAAGCTTGTAAACTATGGTGGTTTTTAATGCCAATAGTTCTCTTAAGTGTTATATTTTGACATTGATATTCAAATGTTCTATTTTTGAATTTAGAAACCACGTGTGGACCTATTATGATTTAACGTCTGCTATCGTCGAAAGGCTTGGGCACTCAATAATTATCCTCTTCCTAGGGTAAGTGTTGAAATTCCAAGCTTGGCTGAAATAAATGCTTTACTTGTTCTATGTGCTGCAGGTTCAGTTTTATGCGATCATGAGTGTTGCAGGATGCTTTATGGACTTCCATTTGGACTTTGGTGGATCATCAGTTTGGTATCATATTCTCAGGTAACATCATAGTCTTTGATTAATGTGCGGAAAATGCTTTAGCAATTGCCATTATCTTTGATTATTTGTGATTTTCCTTTCCATGTCAAAGATTGCTTTGTGGTTACATACCCGGCCATGGGTTTCCGGTGCCCTTGTGAGGAGGCCGAGGAAGAAGCTCTAAGTTTACCAAGCTTTTGCAACCATGCCTTAAAGAAGTTCCAATGCAATCTATCCCGTTATCATTGTAAGTATTCTTTATTTGGACACATCCGGTTGATTGACCGGGGTTTATCTTGATTTATATTCTTGTGTGCGACCATTCGAGTCCACTCTAATTTGATCATCCATTTGAGGTAAGCTTTTGAATGCTTGAGACATTTTGCGAAGTTCTTGATCGGTTAAAAAGTGTAATTGTAAAATTGCTTGAGCAATCCACTTTAAAGCGTAGAACGGGGCTATGGCATGTGATTGTTCTTGTTAGGCGAGATCTATAGCAAATTCAAATCTTTGAAATATGACTCAAAATTGCATATTTTTAATCTCACAAAATAGATAAATATTGCACTCTTTACGTTGACACGCCCATCTTTTTATATTCGATGCTTTATTTTGTGCAAAAGACTTTCGAGGTCGTGTTGTAATATTCGAAGAAGGGTTGATCTCTCCCATGTATTGGTCTTTTTTTTTTATTGTCTTACGTCATGTATCGTGGCCTTGCTATGAGGTAAAGAATATAATCGACATTTTATAAGAACTGGTTGCCATTTAGCATCTCATTTTGTGGAAGCCATATCCTTCTTGCAGCCCATTAATTTTTTTTTTTCTTTTTTATAGCAGAAACCCTTCCTCCGGAGAGCATTTCTATATTTCTCACATATGCGTATGATGTAAAATTCGATAAGAAGAGTTTGATCGTCGAGAGAGTGTAAGATTTTTTGAGTATTTTATTTTGCATTACATGGGGATCTTCTCGGTCCTCACCTTGGAAAATAATTCTTTTGCTATAATGCGGCATCCGAAAAGACCCATATTCACAAACATGAGATGCTTGTCTAGATGCAATGGGTGTGCTTGTTGCGAATGTGCGGTTCAACAAACTGTGGCAAATGGCACTATAGAAATGCGTGGCAAGCGGTTCTTGCGGGATCTCTCGAAATTTTCACTAAACCATTGTTTGATGCAATGAATGATCCAAATCGAGTGTTCAAATAGGAGCAACAATGTGTAATGCGCGTATTCTTGATAATACTCAAGATCTCAATGAGGTTGTATTCTGCTTTGCGGTCGAATCCTTAAGTTCATCGAATTCCAAGTTTGAACTTTTTCCCAATGTCTTTGTATTGAATTAGTAACTCCCGGTTATATGACTACTAATTTTAACCGAGCAACGAGGAACAAGCATCAACCCATTTTTCATCATTGATTCATTGCCCGCAATGCATGCGGGATAATAATTGGGTGGCACGAAGCAATGAATCTGAAACCTAGTGATTCATTTGATGTAGGCTCAACCGCATTTGCCATGCCTCAACGATGCTTGCGGTAAGATTTCAGAAAGCACAACTCTAGCACCCTTGTTATCTTGGGAATCTCTAGGACCTTGCACACAACAAGGGCTGATAGAAAGAGGAGCTGACAAAGAAGCTTGTGATGCACATGGAGCAAAACCATTCCATTTTGCGGCCCGATGTGGCAACACGCATGAACATTTTGCATGGCTCCGGATGTGGATGAGAAAAGCTTGGCGGGATACGACCTTGCACTATGCAAACTTGGAATGGCAAGTATGAAGCAAATAGAATGGTTGTTGCATAACAAGGCTTGTGTTGGTTCAACTACTAATGTTGGGGACACCCCTCTCCATTGAGCTGCTAGAAGTGGTAGTTTTCATATTGTCAAATTACTTTTAAGTCATGGAGCTGATATCCTTGTTACAAATGGAAAAGAATTGCAATTAGATTTAGCTGATAGTTATGGCCAACGATGATACCAAGAGCACACCGGTTCGATCCATGCTTACCGGTAAGAGACCCGAGAGGCGATCGCCTAGCTGGAGCTTAAAAAGGAAGTACTTTAGTTATGATTCTATCAAAGAAAAATGACCATGTTGTGCATCTTGCGACTTTAGTGAAAACGATTTCTTGCATGGGAAGAAGGTACTTTTACTGGTTCCTCCAACGAAAGGCAACCTCTTGGCTTTTGAAGAATGGGATCTTCTGACAAACAAGTATATATTTACAATAAAAAGTAGTTTTCTTGTTCTCTTTTAACTGTTATTTATTTTCAGGCCCCCGACGATAAACACCCGATGAAGCAGCAGTTATTGAGGAAAGCATTAAGCATGCAAAACAAGCCATTGAACTCGATATCAAGGATGGCCAGTCTTGGTGTACGTTATCAATCTTTGGTTATCATTCATAACATGCTTGACGAATTAATTGAGGTCCATATGTACTTGGTTAAAGCCCACTGTCGTTTTCTAGCCAAAGTTTCTTCTTCTTCTTCTTCTTCTAATAACTAACCAATGGTATTATGGAGTTCCTTAATATATAATATATCCATGAACTGCATGTTGACCTTCTAGATGATAAGAATCAATTCAAAACTCTGAAAATTATACTAGTTAAAATCCCATTTTGTACTCGATAATAAAAGCTGGTTTATCTAACAAAATCATTGGTGTCAGGTTTGTTTTGTGTTTGAGTCAAATTGCAAGGCACACCCGAGAGCTTGCAGAGGTAAATCTTGCAATGCATACAAAAGTATTCGTCGCTTGCTTAATATCGTGAATTGAAATGAAATAAAGAAATTTGATTGCATTTACGGGTTCCGTAGCATCAGATGTTTTTCCCAAAGCATTTTTGTCTTTGAAGGATGTTGATCATCAAGTGTGTAAGCAAGGAGCAACTATAGTACGAGAAGTTGTAAAACACACACAACAACTTGCACAATTTATCGTAGGTGCTGGGGGAGTTGGCGGGCTTGTTGAGAATGCTGCTCAAAGCAATGGAAATGATCGTCTTCCAGGTAGAACTCTTATGTAGGAAATTTCTTATTTGCATAAATTTATCATTGCACATTATATTTCCTTTATGTTGGCATGTTTCTTGATGTGTTTTTTTGCAGCTATTATGCCTCTGGGCTTCATCGCTGCATTTGATGAATCACTGGCATTACGTGTGGACCTATTATGATTTAACTCTTAAATATGGGCCATGTAAAACTTCAATGTCAAACTTGCAAAACTATTTCTTATTGCTCGGGATATCTTTCTTATTATTTCTTTCTTGCATTTCATTGTTTTTTTATAAGTTATATTGTTTCTTTGCTTATTCTAGTATTTTCGTGGCTATTTTTGTATATCTATATATACCCTTTTCTCTAATTTGTACACCACCTTTTCCTGGGCCCCGAAACGCCAAATTGTTTTTTGAATTAATACAAAACATTACATCCAATACTTTAAAATTAAACTCCCCCTGAAACCCCCATTGGTTTGGGTGCATATTCACACAGTGGTGACGTAGGGCAGCAAGAGCCCCTAAAATCATATAATATGTATAAAATCAACATTGCCTCAAACCTTATGGTATTTCGAAAACCTCATTATATAGTATATCAAAATTTGTACAAGACTACCCCATAAACGAGGATTGCTATCTACGGTCTAGATCAAGAAATATTGAGTAAATATGCCCATCCGCAGCTCTCGATACCCGGAGTCAACCCCCGTGTGAATATGCACCCAAACCAAAGGGGGTTTCAAGGGGAATTTAATTTTAAGGTGTTGGATGTATTGGTTTGTATTAACTCAAAAAAAAATTGAATTAATATGCCTTTGATTTGGAACATCCTTGACCATATCAATATGATGGTTTTCCAATACATGATCTATTAGGTATGTTTTTAGAAAACTAACTTTAGAATTTCCTACTTTTAGATACAAACCTATAGAAAGAAACTTTTCGATGAAGTTCAAAATATGATGCAAACACGATAATATACTTCAGTCTCTTCAAATATTCTGAGTTGCAAAGAAAAAAGCATTAAAATGAAAAAAAAAAAAAGGAGTGTCAATAGAAAGGACATCATTTTTCATCTTTGCATACCTAGATTATTCTATAATTTTAATTCAATTTCCATTATGTAGAGTAATCTTGGACCCTGTCAAGTTCAATCACAAGTGTGAAAAAACAAGGCAGAACAAATCTGTAAGGATCTTATCAGTTAGTTAACTACTAGACAATCAAAGCAAAAAAACAAAGGCTGCAAATACATATGTTAAGTGGCTTGAGAGATCTAATGGCAGCCAAAGGTTAGATACTCCACTGATCATAGATCATATAAACTCAAAAGGCTTTTAGGACAAAAAATAATAATGCTTGTTCAGAGATAAAACTGCAAACCTAAACAATGCAGTCTGTGAAAACATAGAGCAAGAAATAAACAAAAAATTGCAGATTGATCTGATCCAAAATAATCAGAAAGCAAAAGTTTTTTAGACTGAAACTCCCTTATGCAACACAAAAGTTTTAAAACAATTCTAAGTGAAGGTATAAGCAAACCTGATTTTGTTGTGGCTAGAAATGGCTTCATTCCAATGAAAACCTGGGCCACCAAAAATTAGAAATGGAAAAATTAGGAACGAAAGCTTTGCTCAGTGAAATTAGAAAAAAACCTCATATCCGCATTTGATGACCTGCAAAAATGCACCTACGTAGACGTGCAGACAAAAAGCAAGCTCTGTTTGGAAGCATGTACATCTTCCAGGAAGCAAATGAAGCTCTGCCGCCATTTCAAAAGTCTCCCTTCCTTGTTGAGGGCAGCTCCGTGAAAAAATGCAAACACAAAAGATTGTGGCAAAACAAAGACCGCAAAAACCTCGGCGAATTCAAAAATCGGCCATCAATGTTGCCACCCTGCATCCTGCAAGAGGAGCCACAAAACAAAAAGTGAACTCCACATGCAGCATTCTGGGCACCGTTCCCAACCCCAGCCCATTTTAATAAGAAAGATTTTGGAATTTTTTTTTTTTAAATTTACAATTGGATATTCAAAAGCAATCTCAAAGTAGTATTTGAACCTGTTTGCTTACTATGTGTAATACCATAATGAATAGTGCTTTTAAGATATCTCAAAACAGCTTGCCATTGTGCCAATGTTCTTTTTCAATATTATTCATAAACTATCCAAGAGTATTGGAAACATAACAATATTTGGCCTAGTTGCATTTGCAAGATACATAAGAGCCTCTACAAGACTCGCATAAGGACAGTTCTGCATTTTTAGATGATCCTCATAAGTTACTGGAGATTGTTTCTTCGACATTCTTGTCTTTGTAGAATCAATTGGTAGTGGAGTAGGTTGCTCTTTGGCAGAAACCAACCCAAATTTCTCAAGAATTGTCTCAATATGCTTAGACTGTGAAATTGGAGCAAACCTTTGTCTTTGTCTTGTTTGACTTGAATACCTAAATCCCCATGTCCACCATCTCAAATGCAGAAGAGAGTCTTCTCTTGGTTGCTTGCAAGTATTCCATATTATTAGATACCAAGATAGTATCATCCACGTAAAGCACAATCATTACAAAGTGTTCTTGATACCGCTTTAGATACACAATGGAATTTGCAGAACTTGGTAGAAAACCATCAGAAATAAGATAAGAAGTCATTTTCGCATACCAGGCCTAGAGGCTTGTCGTAGACCATACAAAGCCTTTCGTAAGCAGGCGTACTTCAAAACCTTCTGGCTGACTCATGTAGATCTCTTCACTAAGATCTTCATTAATGCAGATTTGACATCCATTTGATGTACAAACAAATCAAACTGAGTGGCAAACACTAACAGTACTCTCAAGCTAGTGAGACACATGACAGGTGAGAGAATTTCCTCATAATCAATTCTGGCCACTTGTGAGTATTCATTCGCAGCTAGCCATGCTTTGAACTTATCAAATGGATCCATCTGCTTTGTACTTGGAGCAAAAATACCATTTACATTTTATAGGTTTTCGTCCTTCGAGAATTTCAACAAGCTCCCAAGTACCTTTATTGATAAGAGATTTAAACTCGGCTTCCATGGCCATGCGCTAATTTTCATCTTGTAAGGAAGACATAGCCTCCTTTACCGTAACTGGATCTGCACGAATGGCTAAAGCAACATGATATTCCAAGATCTGTGTGGTGGGCTTCCATAGCCTTCGTATTTGAGTCACATCATCAGGAACTTTAACATTGGCATCAAGTAGGTCATCATGATCCTCATTCGTACCATCATGCAAATCAAATTTCTATACAGAATCATCTTCCACTTCAGGATTTGCAAACGCATTCCCAACATGAGGCTGTAAAGACCCATTATACACATTAATATTTACAACATGGGGATTTGGAGGTGCATCATCCACATTAGGATTGACAACTTAAAGATGAGGAGGCCTATCATTCACATTAGGTTTTAACGACTTTTATTCCACATTAGGAATTAGCTCCAGATTAAGTAGTTAAAAATCGCTAAGAATAACATTTTAATCATGACGAGGAGTAACCATGTCAGCCATAGTAATCATCAAATACTACATCACGACTAGCGACGATTCTTTGCGTAGCAATATCATGAACATTTAGTTGACTCCCGTCCATAATTGCAAAGGAGTTCTGCCTTTCAGAGAAGAGGTTACTGCTCGATTTTGTATATAAACAGCAATAGCCACAGCTTCTGCCCAAAATGACTTATCCTCATCATTGTCAGTACGTAATCTCTTGATCACTTTGCCAGTCTAAGTGTCCACCATACTTTTAAACACTTGGAATTTAGTGAAGACTTGAGACTTCATAGAGATAAAATATACAAAGGCTTCACGAGAAAAATCATCCACAAACAATGAAATATCGTGCATCACTAAAAAAATAAGGTAGTGGGCCATATACATTAGCATGCACAAGCTCTAAAAGCCGTGTTGCACATTTTCCTTTCACACTAAAAGGATGGCGATGTTGTTGTCCAAGAGCACATGCCTCACATACACCATGGATGCAGTGCTACTCAATAATAGACCATCCACGATTCTATCAGAGGCCATATCCAACAAATATTGGAAATTAACATGTGCAAAATGATGATGCCACAGTGTACTCATCATCATAAGATCCATAAAATCATTAGTCAATTTAAGCTCATATGACCTTCTCTTGGGGCAACTCCACGTACACATCCATCTAAGATAAATTTACACAACCTTTTATCAAACTGATTGGTCAAACCAAGATCAGCAAGTCTAGAAATTGAAATAAGATTGTGGCGCAAGCCAAGAACATGCAAAATATCATGCCAGACTTGTACTCCATTAGGAGTATCAATATGAAGATCTCCAATGCCTTTGAACACATGAGTCATGTTATCACCAAGAACAAGTTCTTGAACTAGAAGTAAGCAATAATTTTTCAACTAGTGCCTATGGAATGTCATATAGTGTGTTGCACGGGAATCAATGGTCATGGAAACAACAACACCTATAGAAAAAGCGGCTTCAGAAGCTTCATTACATGCAACACTTGCATGTTCATCTCGAATATAAGGTCCATGTCGGATTGCATGAAGTAAAGTTTTGTGCTCATTAACAAAGCGTTTATAACATCCACTTCCAACATGATCTGGCTTTTTATAATAGGCACAAACAGTCTCTGATTTAGGTTGTTCAAGTCTAGCCAATTGTTGACTACCACCAACATGAGCTCGGCTTCTGCCACGAGCTCGGCTACATTTTGTATCAGTAACAAACCTAATGGTCAAAGAAATGGAGTTATGAAATCATTAGAGTGCAATTTTTTTTTTTTAACACAAAGAGTGGTCAGATGATGGACCAGAAATAAAATTCATATAAAATCAATGGTACAAAATCTATTTGAACCCTTCCTAGGAATTCATATGTGGCAGTCAGGGCCACTAGAAAAATACCTAAAAATATATATACCTCCATTCTTGTAAGTTATGCTCTAGCAAACTCAAAGGCGTCAAGTACCAAAGGCTTCATATGTTTACATAAAGTCAAACTGGCTCGACAAAACGATTTTTTCAGATTTTTTGATTCCCATGATATTGTTCTACACGAGATAGGGAAAAGGACACAAAAAACCACATGTCAATCCGAAGTCTGTGAGAAACGATAGGGCCATTCAAACATGACAGGGTTAAAACTGTTTTCTGCCTCGTCAGAATCAATTATGATTCCCAGAAGGCAATTGTAGGTTAAATACAACTTCTTTTACATGGAAATGCATTTTGAGCTAATATTTGACATATAAGCAATTGACAAATTCCTCCATCACATAAAAATGTTGGCTGGCCTTGAATTTGATGTTTGGACTTTCACTTTTGATCTCTATTTTAGGTAACTTGTAATAATGATTAATATTTTCTCATATAGAGCAAAACTTACTCCATGATGTCCTCCAAACAATCATACTATGAAAGTTCAAAATGATATGAAATCAATGCAAAAACAAGCTCATTAAAAACACAAAAGACATGGTCACAAGAAATCAAGAAAGGTTTCTGTACCTGAGCCCACTACTGGTCCATAGATCCATTTAAAATCAATAACTTCCTTATGTTAATTGATCTCAAGTTGAATTTTGGGATATGAATAGCTTCTGATTTACGATGAAAGTATTTGTTGATCATAACCTTGAGATTTGGATTAAACTTTATAGCATCAAATTCAAATATGTCTTTTATATTTATTCTAGATTTATTCTGTGCGTTTTTTGAACCTTGAGATTTTTCGTCACGTTGCAACAATAACAATTAGTGCATATGCCCAATTTGGAGGCATCCTTTTGTTTGTTATGCTTGTTACATGACATTTGGATTTATTTGGTCTACTTTCTTAGGCCAAATATGGTCTTCCACTTGGAAATGAACATGGTTTTGCAATGGTACGAAGTTAAAATTAGCATGTATTTTAGGAGAAAATGCATGTATAGTACATTATTGTTTACCGAAATTGGTTTGTTCAACCATTGTCATTGCATGTTCATGTACATTGTTCGTCGAGGGTTCTGTAACCAACCATATCGAAATTTCCTTGCAAGATCCTTGTACACATAGACACTGTAAAGAACTCATTCGCCTAGATGACAAAATGCAGTTATGCTATGAACCCCCTTCTTTCCTTGAACAACATTTTAAACGTCATGATGGTACATATTAGGTCTTTACTACGAGATTCCCTATGGTTTGTCTTTGAAGGATCTATTTCCCAGAAGCTCAATTGCGTCCATTCAATGAGAATCTATATAGTTTGTTTATTGCACTATCTAGAAGATTAACAAACTCATCTTGGTGTACCTTCGCATTACACAAGAACACCAGACCTCATTCTAAAATACCAGCTTGATCCTTATCGGCATTGTCACTTTTACTTGTGTGCATCAAACTAACCGTGCCATATTTCAAACTACATACAACAACTTCTAGATTTGGCTAGCTTAGCAATGTGGTACTTTCATAGTCACACCACATGGAACCCTATTAAAACGATTCGCTAAGTAATAATATAATTAACTTTATTAAAAGCTAAGGTAGTAGTAGTACATTTTTACAACCATAGAGATCGGACTAATTTATAGCGCGCACATAAACTCATATCGAGTCTTACAGCTAGGCATTTATTCCAGACATGTACATCTTGCCAGTGCATCCTCATTGATAACCAAGAGCCAGATTTTGTTTGTAACAATCCTCCTCCTTTAAGAACCTTACCCCTCAAGAAGAATTGTGACATGCGTGATGTTCATTCCATTGAGCATTGACCTTGATGCTCTTTGGGGGCACTACCTTCTTTATCAGGTAAAAACCTCTGGGTTTTTGCCAAGTATGTTTGTTGGCTGCATTACACATGCCATGCTTTTCTTTTTTTTTTTTCTTTTTTTTGAAGGACGTGTTTTACTTCATATTATACACTCAAAATATTACAAAGTACTTCCAGAAGTAAGAAATGTCCCTGAAGCATCAATCACTTTTAGATGATCACTCCATATTGGAATTTTAATACGATCAAGCCAATTGGAGATCTGAAAGCAATTATACAACTTCTTACGAATTTCTTGAAGCACCACCTGAGAAGAAATACGCTTAACATAAAAGACCTTTCTTCGCCTTCGCTTCCATACACTCCATATTAGCCAAGACTTTTACCATGTGAAATGCAATCCTTTTAGAAGCAGAGCCCACCCGATTTGGATAAATACCCAAAAGAAAGTGCCGACTAACCAAAGATACTCCAAAAAGAGAATGCGACCAGGACCTAAGACTACTCAACAAGACACAATATAAATAAAGTGCTCCAATGTTTCAATGTTCGGCCACACATTGGGCACGATGGGCTTACTTGGCTTAAAAGCGATGAACCATCGATTAACTCTCAAAGAGCGATGAATCACCCGCCAAAGTAGAACATTTACCTTTGGAGGATTATATTTAGACCAAATAAGGTTCCAGATGGATTGCCATTGAGAAGGCAAAGTCTGTAAGTGCCATTTTCGAGAAGGTGATAAAGTAAGCAATCTGTAGCATGAACTTACTAGCTTCTTGCCTTCTTTAATACCTTGAACAAAGGTCCAGCATCTCTTGTTACCCACCTTCTTAATTAGAGGAAGAGCACTTGCTGCATAAGCCCATATATTGATATCTCTATCCAACAACCCATATGTCTCCTGAAACCATTGCCAAGGAGCAATGTCAATACCAAAATACCACTGTTCAATAGAAATAATACCTGCTCTCCTCCACCTCGCTTGGGAATGCACATGCATAAATTCTACAACTGGGTGTAGTTGTCCATGAGTATACAAAGGCAACCACAGAAAGCGGGAAGATGCCTGGAGACAAGCTTCCCAATCAAATGTAATCACCTGCACATACATGCCATGTTGGCATGCATTAGAGGAGTTTCCACTTGAATCTCAAGTTCTGGAATCTGATGGCTATGTAGTTCACTCTATTGTTAATAGTCGTTGGGTTTATGTGTCAATTCCTATTACTGCTTCTCTTCCAGAATTAGTGGTGGTTAAAAAGTGGTCAGTTATTCTTTATTTATAGAATTGAGTTGCTTAACGGACCAGATCTTGCCAGCTCTTCCAGAATATTAGCTCCTTATATGGGTAGAGAAGACTTCTATTTCTACATCTAACCTGGTTCTATTCCATACCATGTATCTATTATCTTACAAAGTGAAAGTCAAGGCCCAATGTTTCAATGGTTTGGGGGTATAGTTTTGTAGAGTTGTATTTTGGGTTCCTTTTGTTGATAGAAATTTTATGTTTTCTGATATTAGGGTCTGTTGTATTTTTGTCACTGGGGATTCTAATTTTGGGGTTTCTTTGCATTGTAACACTAGAGAGTTGGTCTTTAGGCAATGGTTTTGTGGGATTTATCATAATAGTTAAGAAAGTTAATACGATAATTACATGGTAATAGTTTAGAGCTTTTATTGGAAAGCATCAAGGCGCCAGATTAGGCGTCTATTTATATTGGGCTTTTGCAGCTAAATGAGACTAGAATGGGCCTATGTTGATGTTGTGGCCTTGTTTTACATGGCGGCCAACTTGGTTTTGATTGCAGATGCCACAACATGTGATTTGCCATTATGATGAAATTCGAGGTCTCTTTGTCTTTGTTGCATGTGGCTACTATGTGACAGATTATGGGCTTTTGTGGCAGTTCAGGCTTGCTTTGAGGGATTTTTATGTGTGTTTCTTTGTTTGAAGCTTCTCTGGTATGCATGTTAGAATCTTCTAACTCAATCCTCTTGATTGTTCTTCGCTCTTGGAGGTTGTGAGGTTTTGTTTTGTGAAGGCTTTTAGTAGATTCAAGAATATGTCTTTGCCTCCCCATGACTTTTGCACCCCCAAACCAACAATTCCCCTTTCATTTGGTGTATTATGTGTTTTTATCTCAGTCATTGAGGGAGCATACCCATTAAATGTGAACGTAGATGTACCTTTTCATATTAATGAAGCGCCTGATGCTCATACCATAGAAGCTGATGAATTCCTGGTTATTATGGTAGATTATCTGCATTTGGAGTAGGGTAAGAATGTTGTTGACCCAACATCAGAGGAGATACAACGTGTTATGGCTCGGCCATTATGAATGGCCATTTGCATTGAATTTGATATTGAAATTTTACGTTGTTGTTTATTTATTTTTGTTTTATTTTGGCCTAATTTTTCGGAGGGGTCATCCAGGCCTTGATTCATGCATTGCTTGCTACTTTAAATTGTATTGAGGTGATGATGACACCATCCGCATGTTTTGTTTATTTTGATTTGTGGTGTTAGTGAGATAATGACGCTAACACCACAAGAAATCATGTGTTTGCATTGATGAACCACCTGGATAATATGAAAAGTATTAAAGATCTTTAAATTCAATTGCGACTTGGTCTTCTCTAAATTAAAGCTTTGAGGGACGAATCCTGTTTTGGTCTATCTGATGGATGCATTGGTAAGAGCCTTGTCACGGTCTCTACACGGTTGTCGAGGGGGTATAAAATTGAAAGGGGAGGAGGGGGAGCATGTGGCTTTTAAACTTCATGGATTCATTGTCGTGCAGCTCTTTCTGAATCCAATAGTACAGTGGCTTTGTTGCTAACATTTCTTTCTATCAAACTGAATGGTCAGACCAAGATCAACAAGACCGAAATAAGTTTGTGGCGCAAACCAAGAACATGCAAAATGCCATGCTAGACTTGTACTTCATTAGGAGTATTAATATGAAGATCTCCAATGTCTTTGAACTCATGAGTCATGTTATCACCAAGAACAAGTTCTTGAACTAGAAGTGGGCGATAATTTTTCAACCAGTGCCTATGGAATGTCATAGACTGTGTTGCACGGGAATCAATGGTCATGGAAACAACAACAACAGAAAAGCGGCTTGGAGCTTCATTACATGCAACACTTGCATGTTCATCTCGAATATAAGGTCCATGTTGGATTGCCTGGAGTAAAGTTTTGTGCTCATTAACAAAGCGTTTATAATAACATCCACTTCCAACATGATCTGGCTTTTTATAATAGGCACAAGCAGTCTCTGATTTAGGTTGCTCAAGTCTAGCCAATTGCTGACTACCACCACCATGAGCCTGGCTTCTACCACGAGCTCGGCTGCATTTTGTATCAGTAACAAACCTAATGGTCAAAGAAATGGAGTTATAAAATCATTAGGGTGCAATTTTTTTTAATGTAAAATTTGCCCTATTAGTTTTTCGATTGCACGGTATTCGAGAGCATTTTTTTTGTTTGAAAACTCGATCGAATCAAAGCAGGACAGTAGCCTTTGCTAGGATCAACAGTGGTGGTCAAACTGCCAGATCTGGCATTATTGATATAAGAAAGATCAATGTAAATATGTATAGTTAAAATCTGGGTTGTATAGAAGTGAGATCGTCAGAAAGATAAAGGTTAGAGTTGCTATAGTAAGTTAGTCAATCTTCTAGGAACAGCAAAATGCTACAGGGTATGTCAATCTTCTAGGAACAGCAAAATGCTACAGGGTATTCCCATGGTTTGGAAGATTTTTCATTGACATTTTGAATTGCAATTTCTAATATACTAGGGTGTTATTTTACATGTGCACACACTTGAAGCATTAGTAGATGAATTTGTACAAGATATTTGAACTTGAATGTGACAGAAAATTGTTAAGTGATTATAGTATTGACTATGGTGTTGTTTAACTATTATATTCAATAAGACATTTGCCAATATTGTTGAGAAAACTTAAGCTTTTGCCGCATAAACTCCACGATTAAAGGTCTAAGCTATTACGATGTCATCTTATATAACATTATAATTAATTGTCAACTTAGCATATTCCCTACTCAATTTTGGCAATACTCATTGTCATAGCAAAATTTGACCAACCCCATTGGTTTTACCGCAACTATTCCATCATATGGACATCCCTTGGACTTGTAGTTATATTCTACATTCAATAACCATAACATTCACGAAGAATTGGAGTACTTACATGACTCTTTATGCATCCAACATTTGCAAACTGACAACCCACAGCATACATAGTCTAGAAGAGAAATTTGACATGCATCTCTATGGTAGGTGGTTGTAAAATTTGATTTTGCTACTTTTACACATTTCTATATGTTAACAAAATCAAGCCCCATTCTAGCAGTTATAGCAGTGGGACCATGAGAAAGATATCCACGCTAATTAAGATTTGAAGTTTGTCTTTTTGTGAAGTCCACCTCAGATGATTGAGATTTCAAGTCTGTCCTTTTTATTATGAAGTCAACCTTAAATACCGCTCAACTCAGTAAGCTCCAAATTCGTAGTAAAAGTCCAACTGCACAACGAATTTCTCAAGGAGAGCAGTTTAAGATGATTGCAGAAATAGGGATGCATTTATATAGGGACCATAGGGCAATCAATTCTGATAATAATTAGCAGGGAAGAATTTCTAGGTAAGCCAGATTTTGTTTTGGATTGCATTTCACCTTCCGAGATTATCTTACTGACTATTTCTATAGATTAAGCATTTTTCCACGACCACGAACACATAAAAAAAATAGAATCTTCAGACCTGCTCTAGTAGTTAGGATTATGAACTAGAAATTGTATTCAAATGATCGCTATCTAAAAATTCGAGTTGCCCATTCTGACCAGAGATAGTGGATTTAAATTGATAAGCTTGGAATAGACTCAATTCCAACCAAAGAACAAGGCCGACGCGATAAATTTCTTGTATTCCTTAGTTAGACCCATAGTTATGGGAGTTGTGGAGCAATTAATTACTCAACACATGCAACAATCAACAGACAATATAACTTCATGAACCTAACCATCAAGCTAGCTTACTTGTTTTTATTTGCCAGATTGGTTGCAATGCGACATTGACAATTTATTCCATAAACTGGTTACATATTTAAACTTTCAAATATTGCAGCCTTGTGTCTATAGGCAAGTGATGGACATAACTAATAAAGAAATGGAAGACTCGAATTAAAATTGAATTGAAGTGCGATAAGTTGAAGGCCAAACAATAACATGTGGTGCAGCTGGGCAACAAGGCTATGAGAGCAAGCTCATGTGTGCATTTGAAGGACGAGGGGGTTAATGCCTTCGTCGAGCAGGTTCAGCCGAATAACCCCGAATGGACTTACCAGCAATTTCAGCCACATGATCAAGAACTAGATTTGATCATCAACAAAAGATGCGATTCAGAGCGGATTATTTAATCCGCTACTCCATTGTTTGACAATTTCAATTCTCGAGATTTGACGAACAACATCGATGGGATCTTGATAAACTTGGAGACATGTGATGTAAGGACTATTGTTTCTTAACGCCCTGGTTCTCAGGTTTACAGGCTGAGATTAGATCTCAGTCGTTCACTAGAATGCTGTTACCAGTTTATAACAGCTTCATCGGCATCCTAGGGTGTTAAGGCTATAATCGTTATAACATCCTAGAATGATACGAATCTGCCTAGAACTCTGCCCCAAGCTGATTCTTGAAGCTCCAAAGCTGGGTTGCTCCATACCGCACTGGCCAGAGATGGGTTCTTGATGAACAAAGAAATCCAGTGGCTTAAGGGACGCCTCACATGTCACTGGCAAGTTTTTGCTAGACGACAAGCCATTGAGACGCTCAAGTGTAAACTGCTCCAGCAGTTCCGGGATGAACGACTCGGACATCAAACCGGATGTCTCAGATGAATTACATGTGAATACTAAAAGATTTACATAGGCGCCTCTAAGCTGAACAAAAAAAACAGAGAAAGTGACGGAACTAGCTATGGCAGAATGGCTTCGATAGAACTGGCTATGGCTTCTCCTGCTCTCCGTGCAATGCAAACCCTCGAACCAGGGGCGTTAAGGGCAATAATGCCCTGGCCCTCGAGCATTATTGAAAAAAAAAAAATTTGGGCCATCAAAATGGCTTAGACGTGTGCACAACCTCGCCATTTTGATGGCCCTCAAATTTTTTTCCAACTCTAGCCACACCATAGCAAATAGGCATTTTGGAAGTCTACCTAAATTGGGTTGCCCTAGTTTTCAAATGTTGAAGGGCGCCCGTCACAAGCGAAGGCTTGGTGACCGTTAAAAAGAATCATGTTTTTGCCTATTTTTCCCTCTTCATTTCAAAAACACATAGTGGAGGGAGGAGAACGAAGAAGCTCCAGTTCCGGCTATGGGGTCCGACGAAGGAGCCGCTTGCCCAGTTCGCAGTACAAAAAATGCCGCTTCTGCAGAAAAACTTGGTCGCAGGAAGAAACCCAATAAGCGCCAGATCTTGGCTGCCGTAGGCAAAGAAAATATTTGCCCGCATTTGCTTCTCGATTCAAATCTTCTGGGTACTTCTACGAGCCCTTTGCCTGAAGGCTATCCCAGAATACCTCTGCAAGATATCACCGATGTTTTAAGCCCCATCAATGTAAGTTTTCCTTTGCTCTGTTCGCGAAAATATGTCTTAGATCAGTTATATGTTTTTGCTGTTTGATTTCATGTTGCAAGGGTAAGATTCATGGATCTGATGCATTTATTCTTAATCTTTTTCAGCAAATTCCTTCAGATGAGGAAGGGGAAAGCGGAAGCAAGAAGGGTGGAAAAAAATCTCAAATGGGAAAAAAGAAACCACTTTCTGTTGTCAACAATACAAGCAATGTCGTAGTAAGGTCCACAAGACAAAGCAGCATTGCTCTGCGCGTTGTTCAAACAGAATCAAGCACGCAATCTGGAAGCGAAATCACATTGTGGAGGGATGATACAGAGGAGGTATCTGAATGCAAGGAAAGAAAGAAACAGATTCAGGAAGTAATAGAAACTAGAATTACAAGGAAGCAAGCATCTGAATTGAAAGAAAAGCAAGGGCATGGAAAAGAAAAACATGGATTAGAACAGGGATTTGAGAAAGAAAAGCAGGGCAAAGAAAGGGATTCTTGCAAAGAAAAAGAGGGCAAAAAAGAAAGGGATCCTGAGAAAGAAAAACAGAGGCCATGCAGGGAAGCAAAACCGAGCAAGGAATTAGGAAGTGATAATGAAAAAGAAATTGGGTCTGAATCATCTGTTTTGCCAAAGCAGAAGAGAAGGAAACCGCTGCAGCCACAAAGTTCCCAGGTGCAAAGCAGAAGTAACGTGATGAAATTTAGATAGGAATCAAAATTTTTTGTATGTGATTGAAAACCCATTTCAATCTCTGTAGTGTAGCTCAAGATCAGCCAATGCAGTTGCTGGATTTATTCAGTGCCGTGAACAATCTCTGCTCATTGCACATATCTGTACCAATGTTATCGCGTTTCTATGTAAAACAAGCCCTTCATATGTTTAACAGATTGGGAAATTGTATTGCAGCATTGGTGTCTTTCTTTTTTTTTTTTTGTTGGCCCCTATTCTATTTTTTTGGTAATTTGTTTTGTGGTCAGTATAAAAATGCCAAAACTCTGGTCCAAAACGCGAAAACTCTGTCGTCAAAATGCTCTGTAAATGCTGAGAATGTCAGGTAAATTGTGCTAGGGTTCCAGGCCATGCGATGTGTCTAAACGTGATTGGATGCCGGGGCAAAATTGCAAGTAGTTGCTTTTGCCTTTAATAAAAAAACTACCAATATTACTGATTACTATATTGCCCTACACGTTTCAAATTGCCTTATAGTTCATTTTGGAAATCCTTATCGTTCTTTCCTTCTTATCGTTCATTCCTGACCATTGATCCTTGCAATATTCCCTCAATTATTCCTTCTTGAGCATTATGGACCGTTGGTTGACTCCATGATGGGGTCAAACTGCCATTTCCACATCAGCCTAAGATTTATATACCATTGTCCAAAGTCAACATACATACAGGTTTTAGGAAATACTCATGCAAAAGGGGAATTGAACCCCCCGCCATCGAGGAGACCAAAAGCAACCGTATAACATGTCCTGGTACACACAATAAGTTGTGAAAGAAAAATGTGCCGCCTCGCCTTTGTGCCCGCAAAGCTTGTGAAATGAGCAATGCACACACGGTTTTTCATAGAACACATTCACTTACCATAGCAAATTGTAACCGGGCAGATTGCATGAGGAAATAGATCCCTAAATATGTCCCACACTGCAAGTAAATAAATGAGAAGAGAACCCAACCTTTCTTGTGCAGCGAAATGACGATGACATCAATTGCATAAGAAGTAAGCTTATGTAAAACTAAAGCTCTAGATTTATTCCCTTTCCCGAAGCTGTGGCTACTCATATCACAGCAGAATGAGTAGCTCCCGCATTCCACATTTTGGCCACAAGTCAACTTATGTAAAACTACGATAAATTTTCTGTTTAGTTAAATACCACACTTGCAAATGAAGTGGATGTCTAGGAACTCATTGCTGAAAATAGAATATGAATTCAACAACTTCTTTAAGCTAATAGAAATGCATCCTTATTTAATCCCTAAACAAACATACTGTAACTATGTTAGCTTGAAGTGATGCGCCTCTGCAACAGCCTGATATGATAGCATCCATGTTTGGTTCGTCCCTTGCATACTTGTCCTACATACCAATTAAAGTTCAAATGATTAGTCACACACAATCATATATGAAATCTGATCGAGTCATCACATCAATCAGATTTATGCAACCCATTTTTCATAAACGCAATACCTAATGAGCATAACAAGTAAACTTATGTAAAACTAAGGTTCCAGAATTGTTTCCTCTACTGAAGCCATAGCTAAACATAAAAATAAGGATAGATCGAAAGCAGACCCTGTTACAGGAGAACTATGGCACTTCCAGCATCTCCGCAGCAGAAGCATTGTGCTCTGACTTGTGGCATCTTACCTCGTCCCTTTTACATATGACAAAGATGAAGGGCACAAAGAAAGTCGATGAGGGTGCCCCATCCCTTTGGACTTTACATACGGAGAAAGAAGTAGAATAGCAATCTGCAACTTACTATTGAAACTGCAGAGAAACAATGGAAGGCCCTTCCCATACATGGAGCGCTTTAGGGTGAAAGCATGCTACAGTGTACCACTTTTGGAACCCTCAAAAGTACCTACACTGGGTACTTTTAAAACTGGTACTTTCTGTTTTTTCTTTCCATTAAAATCAATCCAAAATTTTTGAATTGAAGTTCAATAACATGTCAATCTATTGTATTAAAGGATAACAATACTATTAGAGACTAAAACAAATGAATCAACTTCGAAACTTATTGTTTATTGAGACATTTATGCAAGTTCCAAGTACCCAATGCTGGGTACTTTTCTGGGTAGTTTTGCACTCCCTAAAAAGAACTTTAGATGGTACACCCTAGCATGCTTTTACCCTTTAACTCACCTCTGATCTCTTTTTGCCGAATACCGTTTGCAACTACTATGGGAACAATGCGCGGCATTTCAGCATTACCAACATGGGGAGCATTTGTGACCGGCACAGGAGGCGGAGCACTTGGACGAGAAGGAGGGCCAGCCACGTCACTATTGCTGTCACTTATCTCAATAACTTCTGGTGCCACAACGTGCCCATCATTAGGGCGGATTTGGGGTCTCAAAATGGCCTCCTATCAGCCATTCCACGTCATATTTCCGCTCCTTTTTTCCCATGCCACCTAGGATACCAAAATCTCATCATTCTGATTTACTTGAAATATTCTCCCGGGAATAAGGGGATTGCGCATTCATGGCGCCATATGTATTTAATTGTTTGGTTGTCGACAAAGTGATGCAACATGTGGCGCTTCTAAAAAGCCACTTGCATTATAGCATACCGGCAACTCATGGCCGGTGTCTCTTGGTTTGTCGATACCAAGCGTCATTGGTCACTTAGATTCTTCTTATTTATTTTCATTTAGAGGCCATGGCCATACAAGCTTCTGCCTTCCACATTTCAAAATTTGAATGTGTAGGTTGAAGCTTTGTATCGAACTTTTATTTCGGTATTTATACCAGGGCCAAGCGCTTTATGTGTGGTTCACATGGAGAAGTTTAGGCCCTCCGCCGAGTTCCGCGAGTCAAGATCGATTAAAAATTGTTACGCATCCGGCTCACGCACGAAGTTGGATCTTGCAAGGGCCGATGTTTCCAAAACGGGCTGAATTTTTGCCTCACCCCAAGTTCAAGTGGGTTTTAGCCCAAACCAAGAAGTTCGTCCATGTGAACCCAAAGATTAACCGGGATCTTTACTTCATCCCAATACTGGGCTTCCCGCCCCTACAATTCGAAATTTGAATTTGCTTAATGTATAAAAGCATGGATTGTAGGAGAATGGACTTTTCGATTTCCATATGCACGTTGCAAAATTTCAAAAACGAGGTTAAATGCGGATGTTGGCTCACACGGTTTTAATTGTCTTTGGGGCATACAAATTGTACACCTTCATTTCTCGCCGTCGATCCACGCTAAAGATGGAAGCTCCAAATGATGTGTGGATAAGGATCCAACCGACTCCACGAATATGCTCCGGTCTTCAATCGCAAAAAGGAGGTCTAAAAATAAGAACTTAGACCTCGGCGTGTTGTGTCTTGGTGCTCAAAAGTGTCGACATCCGGCGGATGGCGGTTTTATATCCATTGGATCCGTTGAGTGGCAAGAAACCAGTCATTTCGGGGCGTTTCAAGTTTAGTCCGATTTTGTGGTGAGCGGTAACTTCGGCCTCCTAGGATATTGTGAGATTGAGAGAGGATGAAGGCATTCAGAATCGAATACAGTTCCTTGAGATGAGCTGCTTCCGATAAGGAAGGGGAAATGTCCGTGAAGATGCTAATAAATGACATTCTTGAAGTACAAAGGTTATGGTGTTTGTGTTTAGATACCGCTAATACAAGAAGTCTTTGACTACTTTTAACAATAGATTCCTTTAAAAATCTATTGCTATTTAAATTATAGCAAAAATGAGTCTTGAAACTCTTTAAGTAGTAGAAAAACTCTTTGACTAGTTATCCATTTGATGACCATTTTTTAAGAAAATATGATATGTGACATTCTTATATGCAAACATTCATAAAATTTATGAACATTGAAGGTCAAAGCCATCCTTGTTTAAAGAGGATCATATGATGCGAAATCTTCATGCGCAGAAGTAATTGCATATAAGAAATTCGCCTGATGTGATCCTTGCGTAAAAAAATAAATAGAAACACAAATATTGAACTTACAACTTAGCGTAAACAAATAGTATTTTAATAAACCAACACTTTATATACTAACACTTTACACTTTAAATAAGATATTTATTTCTTTCCTTTTACTTGAAAGCTTTTTTTTTTTTTCAAGATGGATCACACCAAGTTTAATAATACATATGCAAAAAAAAGGGACACACTAAATTGCAGCATGGTGTGATCCACTTTCTTATTTGTTGTCAAATTAAAATTAAACACAAGTACTCATTCCTATTTGTATCTAAAATGCTTTACCACTCTTAAGTACATAAGTCATTATCCCTTTATAGAAAGGTCCATAGATCCATTTAAAATCAATAACTTCCTTATTGATTGATTAAAATTAAACACAAGTACCCCTTCTCATTTAATGCTTTACCACCCCAAGTGCATAAAGTTATTAGTCCTTTTCAAAGAGCATATCTTTTTTTAAGAAGGATCACATCAAGCATCCTATTTGCATCTAAAATACTTTACCAACTCTAGTAGTACATAAAGTTATTAGCCCTTTTCAAAAAGCAAACACTTTATCAATAAATGAGCACGTCACATATCCACACTTAACTTCAAATAAGACACATATATATTTCTTTTATTAAAAGATAATCAAAGTAATTTTACTATAGGAAGTCATCTTTTTCCAAAAAGATCACACCAAGCGAATTTTGTATAAGCTAAAAGGTTGGAATATACTAAATTCGCATGGTGTGATCCACTTTCTTGTTTATTGTTAATAGATAATAACACCAAGTCCCTCATCAATAGTCTCCCATTTGCATATAAAATATGTATCATTCCAAGTTATATTATGTTTTATGAACTAAACTTTTTCAAAGAGGATCCCAAAGCAAAATACAAACACTTAATCAATAAGCCAACACTTTACCAACAACCAAAGCTTTATTAAATAAGATTTTTATGTTATTTTATCAAACCTAACAATGTTTCCATATGTGACACTTTGAGTTAACCGATCCAAAGGCTCATGAAAGCGACATTTTATACAATATGTCTTTGGAGCTTTTGTGTCGTGGCATTAGTAAACACCTCTAATGGAGCAAATATTTTGTAACTCATTTTTTCAACAACCCTGGATGCACGTCTTATCAAACATTTCTTCATTGCAAGGACACCATTCTCATAACTTTGAGGCTTGCACAATTCGCTTAAACGAGGTCATGGGACGACTTTCAAGCTCGGCTCCCACAACTTTACAACGTAAAACTAGATGCCCATTGCCCTGAATGTATATCTTGGAAAAGCATGTCTCTTATGTCCATATGTTAGACAACAACGATGCTAGTAATGCTTTACCCTAGTCTCAAATCCCCGACATCTGATAAATATAGCCCAAAGAAAAATATTTGATTCAGTGAGTGAATATAAATCAAGAAGAGGGAAGAAAAAAGAAGCAAGGATCACATGACGCGAAATCTCACTAAACATTTACAAAGTGCATATGCATTTTCGCATGGTGTGATCCATGTATTATTGAGGTTGCAAATTTGCAAATATCCTCCTCTTCAAATCCCTTCCCCCTCTCCCTTCCCCTTTTTTTTTGCAATATACTATCCATAGCATTTATTTTGAACCCTATAGTTCTACCTATTCATTGCATATGAATGTCGCTCCGGCGATGTAACTCCATAGTCACCCTTCGTTAAGGATAGCATTCTCACCCACGAGCCTATGGATAGATATCCTTCCACCGTCAGATCGATCGGTCGTTGAATTGTAAGAATGAATGGCAGGGAGCAATACGATGAATGGGAAGAGCTGAAAAGTAGGAAAACTTCAGAATGAAAATTTGGGTAGTAAAAACATGGCATGTAACGTATGTTTGCTTGTCCGCACATCGCCTCGCCGTTGTTGCTTAACTCTATGCTCGCCCCGCAAAAACACAGACACTATCACAAGGCCCCCAAAAAAAAATCCATTATTAGTATTTTATAATAGTTATTACTTAAAATCACTATAATAAAGTAATATTAATTTGTGGGTTAATATGTTGAATAACTAGGACTAGTTCTTTATGATAGTTCACCATCATGGTTTTTTGTTGTAGTCACTATATTTGGTTTAGTGGTGTGTTTTATTTCTATGCTTTAAGTATGTGGTCCAATTAGAAATGTAGGCAATGAACCACCAATGATTTTAGCTTTAGTTGTTTAAGTGGTTGTTTGGTACAAAACAATATCTAAACATTTTATGAATGTGCTATTGGTTTTTCTATGATCAAGATAGTGATATATGGATCAAATGAAGGGTGTTTTGACCAATGCAATTGGTTTGGTTTTATGAACAAATTAAGCCATACTCATTGTGAGAAACATTATCATTTGTAGACATAAAGTGGTCATTCAATATCAATTTTGCTATGGATTAAATTGTACTAGTTTATCCATCAAGATTCTTAATGTTTTTATGTTTTATTCTACGTGATTCGTGGTTTCCATCCAATTCTTAACAAATTACTGTTCATTAAAGACAGTTCAAAGGCTCAGGGATTTGAACCCTTGTATTTCCATCTGGCCTAGATAAGCAACCTATAATTCATTTCCCATCTCCATTTCAAAATCGTACAAATCAATTCACCCACTAATCTCATGCTTCAATTCATGCATAACACAGATGATAAGATTATAACTATAGCATACTAATCTATCCAATGCACATGGTAACAATTACATTGTCACTAATACATTTTCTGCAGTGCATCTATCATCATTGAAGATAGTAGGTGGGCTAACCCTCCTAGAAACCTGTGTAGCCTGTCCATAACTGTCCACATTGGGATCAGGACACATGTTCGAAATTATTCATCAAAATGTGCATACCAATCATGAAGTCATGTTATTGAATACCACAAAATGGCATGCTTTAACATTTGCGTAGAAATTTGGAAGCTCCATTAACAGCTTCATATGCATGGCAAATATCACGTACCTATATGTCCAATGTTCTCAAAAGAGATGTTGAAATGAAATGCTATGATATGTGATACCACCATAGTATACAGTTCTAATGATAGCAAATACTCACAATAGCTCCATGCAATGGCCACTCCATCTGACAATGAGGTAGATCTATTGTTGTTAGTTATTAACTTAGATACTAAATAAGAACGCATCTCAAATTTGTCCGCATACCTTGCACTGAAAATAAAAGTTCTCTGTCATAAACTGCAATGGTTCATCATCATATGCTGTAGTATACTTCACAAGATTATCTCCAGTGCCAATCCCTGTGAAAAGGCTGTGTATTATTGGAGATTTTGACTCTCCTCCCGCAGACTTTGAAATCCAACATATACATCATCTGACAACATCAGTCTCACATATCCTACCTGCAATCACCAACAAAATAATGGTCACATGTTAAAAGGGATACTTACATAAAAACATCACCTGTTTAATTCATTTTCTTATTCCAAGCTGCATCCAAGTTTTTTGATGCGAAGTAGAATAATCAGTGCCAAGATAGGACTGGATCAGCAGTAAAATATGTAACATGCAATGGAGGTATGTCAGAATCAAATTTCTTGACCGCCAGGTCCAACAAAGGATATAAATAATCCATCAAAGCGAATGTCGTAACATATATTCTGGCTATAAAATAGCATTTCAGGCATAACAAATGGCAATATATGCATGCTCGAACATAGCCAGAAATGCGAAATAAGATTTATACATACATTCTTGGCAGGGATACTAAAGAGATCTTTGTGAAAAAACCTACAGAGAAGACCAAGAAGAGCACATAATAAGAAGCGAAATAAAAGACTGAGAATTTGAGCATAATACCTAAGCAACAGAGCTCTCTCATAAATTCCCAAGAGTCAAGAAATTCCATGGTTATGGCGGGCGGCATGCGGCAGATCCGACTCCTCCAACACTCTGCAAAAACCCTAAACCATTAGCTGCTTTGCCGCTTTTCAGGCGGAGCTCTAGGGTTTCCAATCTATATTAAACCTTATGTTTTTTATTGAGTTTGAACTATAATAAAAAATAAAAAATGTCCTCAGCTCTTGGATCTTGACCAATGGCTCCATACATAGGAGTGGCAATACTGTACATGGGGCATGGTCCTCATCCCCGAATTTGAGTGCAACACAAACACAAAAAGAGCCTCCAAATTCTATTCATAAAGACAATGCACCAACACCTCAAACTAGAAAATTTGTCACAGTGGTGAAAGAAAGAACCCAACGAATGAAAAACTGCAGCAAGCTTAAGATCAGTGCCCCAAACTTAGGGTTCAATCCAGCTGCAATCCATCTCTTTCTGGGGCGTTCTTCTTCATCAACACACCCAGATACCCCTGAATTCCTAGCTAGTCTACAAAGAAACATCTCTGAGAATTGACTACATCTTTGGAAATTAACTATCAATTACTTAGCGAAGCAACCATTGATGAAACCAGCTCCGCCATCACCGCTACCCAGAATTCCAAATGGATTGGGGAAATTAGGCCAAAGAAGGCAATCCATGTGAGGCTTTCGCAAAATTGGGCCCCTTATGAGGTTTCCATTCACGCAACCATCAGAGTGTCCAAATCTACCATCTCGCATTCCTTTTAGTCATTATGCTACCTTTGTAAAATTTGCATTTTAGCTGGTTCTATCGAGATAATGTTACCTAATAAGGAGCCATCATACGACACATTTACATGTTCTTTCAAAAGAATTACACTGCAAACTCAAGGGATTCAAGTCCCTAGAGGTATTTAATATATGAGCAATGTGGTGAAGCACAATGTTCCATTGCATCGTGCATGTAGCTAACACATTGCAACATCAAATTCTTGCAAGTGAAAGCTCAAAAGAAAAACTAGATCAATTCTTGATGTTCACTACAACTATGAAAATCACTAGAGGAGGAGATTTCACACACATTGTAGGTAATAACATGCTTTTGCATTCTGTATTTTGCAAACATCTGAAACAACAAGGTTATTAGACATAATTTTTCATTCAACCACGTAAGCTATGTTTTCAAGATATACCCATCATAAGCTCGCCAATGATGGGCATCATCACTAGTAGTGCAACGAAACACTATGTGCCACAACCGTGATTTAAATGGTCACCACATTGGCAAAATCCTATGTAATGGTTCTAACAAGCCATTACTAGTTTTAATGAACCATTATGTCAATATGTGGTCCTCATAAAACAATGGTTCTAGCACCATGGGATGTATGACAATGTTGGAAAATCAATTGGAGGGTGAAGTAGCGGTAAATCTTAAAAAGGTTTAATTCTTGCAAAATACAAATTAGTTGGAAGCATAATTCTTGACATAAATCTCAAGCGCCCAGCACCGCCTCAGCGCCCAACACCGCCTCCAGGATCATGTAGGCTGGATCATGTAGGTGCAGCATCAACAACACCAAGAATCAGGCATCAATCAACTCGTTTCGGCATGTCGAATATGCAGCCAAGACCCCAGGCAAATACTTGGGATTACCAGGTAAATGCTTGGTAATCCCATGCGGCCACGAATTTATCTTCTTCTTGTGTCTTCCTTTTTCCTTTGGCTTCTTGTTCTGTCTTTCTTTCTGCCTACCTTAGCCATGACGAGGAAGGCTAAAGATATGGCAAGAAGGCAGGGAAGGTTCCAGCACAGTCAAGGAAGGCTTTTACTCGGCTTCGGTCGGTTTTTGTATTGTTTTGTTCTTGCTAGGGGATTTTTGTGTCTATGATAGGACTTCGTCCCCCCTTTTGGTTCGGGCTTATGCCCCCTCTTTTGTATTGGGTCCCATAACCCGATGGGGTTTTCGCGGACGTTAAAATTTCTATCTATCTATCTATTATGCAAAAATGAAAAAAAATGTAAAGAACTCCATGGATTTTGACTGGCAAACTACCCTTCTATATTTCAAGAGGTACAATGCTCTAAATTAATAAGTTCCAATTGGCTATATGGTGCAAAGGAATGCCATGGACTTGGAAAAATGGAATGGGTGTGGAAAATAAAGGGAGGGGTGCCAAATCAAGGCTTGAAGATCAATGTACTTGGTCTCAAGAGCTAAATAGCCTCATAAACCACAATTAGATTTAATATATCACTACAACATTGATAACCAACATTAATAACCACTATAAGTTTCGATAAACTACTATGGCATTTGGTTTTCTTCTACTAAATTAATTCATGCATAGAAAACCACATCTATTATGGTTTTTGCATTATAAGATACTAGTTAAATATAGTAGTTCATTTTTGGGCTCCTTGTGTATTGGAGACTTGGATTCCAAATGAAGAAGAAGGCGGAGAGGATGCACGTAGCGGCGCTAATGTGAACAATGGAAATCTTGGTGCCAAAATTTGAAAAGGTGGTTGTTGCATGTGGGCATGTGCACAGTAGGCGGGAAAAGTAGCCATTATTTTGGTCCGCGATACGATTTTCGAAAAATGCGGGCCATTAATGTGGTTGCAATGAATGCACAAACATGTCCTATGAAATTTCGCCATGTGGATGCCAAGTAAGACTGCTCCTCTTTCTACTTGCCAACTAATACTGACTTTGGAAAAAAATGCGCAAACATCATTGGTCGCGAGAAACATGACGTGGAATTCTGGCATCCAAGATATGGGCCATTTTGAGACCCTAAATCCGCCCTAATGTGGCCTCCATTCCTGGCATACCTGCATAATCAAATGCGAGCATGTCCTATAACCAGCATGACACTACTCTTCTAAATTAGCTTCAACAACATAGAACTTAGCATCGAACTACTCTTATAAATAAGCTTCAAGCAACCTTGAATTTCACATAAAAGTACACATCTATATTCCATGTACAATCCAAATACAACAAACACAAACATGAGAACAAAACAGTAGAAGAACAAAACACTATCCCACTGCCATAAGAACAAAACAAGTGAACAAAAGGACACTATCCCACTGCCATAGTGTGATCAAGCAAGTCCAGGGGTATGTAATCAACCCCGCTGAAATCTCCGTCTACAACTGTCCTGAACTCTTACTCCTCGACATCAACAAAGTGCGCATCGTCATCGCCCTCGCTGCCTGCATCGTCCCAATACCTCTTCCTCGCCTTCCCAATCCTCTCCACTGGCTGCATCCCAGCAGGCACACCAAAGAGCACGCATCTAACATCGCTTGGCATAGCATGTTCAGGATTCAAGGTCATCCTCCAGGCCGCTTTCACCCTGTGCTCAGAAATGAATGCGGTGTTGGACGGCAAGATCCATTGGCTAGACAGCACAAACTTCCTTGTGCGTAACATTCGACATACTGTGTACACAAGACTTGCAGACATCTGTTTCCTCCCATGATAATTCACATAATGGGCAGCCCTATGCAGGATGTTCTTGTTGTCCAAGACAACAAGATTCTTCAGATCCCCTGCGCCGTAACGCAGGTACAAATCCTTTCCTATTTCTATTTGCTTTTCAGTGACATTATGTAGACTGAATTTATGATGCACTTTACCATAATCCTTAAGATAGTAGCCGACAATACCCTCGAAGCAATGAAGCTTCGAATTCTTCAGGGGTTTGCAAATCAGGAGGACCCCAGCTGGCTTGTGAACACCCCAACCAAAGAATTTCTTTGTTGCAGTGTTCACTTGTCTTGGAGTTTTGATGGCTATCCTGGAGACTGCCCGGCAATGCAGGTGGTCCAACTCCGAACCCCTTTCAAGCGCCACTGCACCTGCTAATGTCTCAGGCTTGCAAAACCCTACTAGACGATCATACATGTCCTCTGGGATATCCATTCCTGCATATCCCAGAGTGACACTCACATCAAGTAACCCGGTTCCCTCCTCTGCAATTTTCCCATCCTCCTTTCCCCTCGCACTCCCCCTTATGGCCTCATCTATGCTTCCAGCATACAAATTCACTCCACTCTTCCCCTTCCCTTTCCTAGCCTGCCTCTTTAACATCTTACATATGAATTGTAGAGACCTTTGGCAGCTCCAACGGAGATGGCAGCAACAAATTCACAGACAGAATCTAAGGCTTCACCAAGCAACGAAATTCACAGACAGACTGCTAGCACTATGCACTGACTTACCTCCAACAACAGCCCAAAGAAGGCCGGACATGCCGATTCTTCCTCCTCGCCTCCAACGTGCTCACTCCAATCCGCCACCTGGATCTCCGCTCCCGATTCGAACTCCATGGTTGCCCTGCTAGAGTTCCGCCCCTGCCAAAACAAAAAAAAAAATCCAATGCAAATACAAACCCTGGATGCCACCGTCAGCAAAATACGGTGGCGTATACGAATACATGCTCCAAACCTTTGCCAAACCTTATGTAAGAGCTCCCCCATTCCACATTTCGGCCACCTTATAGTTCAAATAGATACGTTGTGTACTAATAAACATATAAACAAATTATCAATTTACCCCTACACACCACATATAACTACCATAATACCCTTATACACCAACTTAATCACCAAAATGCCTTTACATATACACTCATTGTCTTATTTTTTGAAACACTCATTGTCTTATTTTTTGAAGCATCTAATTGGAGTATGCCACTTAAGCGAAAGAAGTTGAAGTTGTTTTCATCTACACATATATAATTCATTCTCCTCGGATTCGATTCCTTTTGTGCCTTACTATTTGAGCGACACGTACACAGTCTTTTTCCTGGGTACAATCTCCGGCATGATTTTCAGGTGAATTTTTCTTGCATACAAAACAATTGGTGAAATTATTCCGGCAGTTCTGCGGAGGCCCTGTGCACTGGGGTTTTGCGGACAAGGCAGATGCTGCACTGGGGGAGAATGCTATCAACGGATCTGAGAATGCCATCGCCAGATTTGGGGAAGGTTGCTCCTGCATTAGCTCTAGCTGCTTCTCGCTATGCCGCCATCAAGAATCTGCAAGGACCCCATGTTCAGAGACAAATACGAAATCCAAACAGAACCACTCCTGGATGTCAATGAGTCCAAAATCCGGCCCAGATTATGCGAGGTTTCATATGGCCAGGAGCATAGAAGAACGCAAGCCGCCATATGGCTTTCCCCTTTTTACATGCAATCTTAGATGGCTTTTCTGTTATGTTGGCTATGGCGGCACTATAAACTAGCTTTGCAAAGAGATCCGGTTTTCGTTTTGTAGTCTTGCATTCAGGAAGAATGCCGGTCTCTTCTTTGCAGCAAATCTGGAGTTCTAGGTACGTGGACTGTGTAGCCTAAGTTCATTGACCATTCAGATAGTTGCCATATTTTTTTTCCTTGAAGACATCTGCATTTGTGACTTATTCCCTGTAAGAACAGATTTTGTGCTATTGCATGCTTTTGCGGTCTTTATTTGCTTGAATAAAAAATTTTCATGCATTGATCCTGCCTCATAGATGAAAGAAAATTTCAGGAACCTGGAACAATATGGCATTTCCCTCAACATTTGTATTTGGTTTGTGTTTGTTATTATCTTCTCAGCAAGTATTATTTGGTGCAGGGTTTCCATATGATGATCCACTTAGTGATATTCCACGTGACATTCCACAACATTGGTACAAACCACATGAATACAATTCAAGTAAATAGGCCAAGCATGGTATCCCCAGTTTTGGACGAGTTCTACAAAGAAATCCGTACCAAACCAAATCATGTTGACACTGGATAGGCAGTCTATCGGAGATGTCGAATCTTATTGGTTAGTTTTGTCTAAGGGCAGCTATAATAATATTATGAGTTGCCTTTTCTATTTAAAATGTTTGGCTGGCAGGTTAGAACTTGATGGCCATGTTTGGGAAGATGCTATTGGAAAGAAGAGGTATTATTTGTTAATGGATACTTCATTAACTTTGTAACTAACTGCTATTTGTCTTGCAGAGGATATCCAAAACAGGCTAGCAGTGCCACCACTGTGCACGGTTACTTTAGTATCACTCAATCTGGTATTCCCTGCCCCTTTATAAGTTGGATTCGCATAATGCAATACCTATTATATTATCGAATCTTTTTTATGCTGTCAACATATGGCAGGAGGCTATAATAGTTAGAAAAAGATCTAAAGCAGGCTCACAACTATAGTTTGCTTGTGGTTGAGGACACAACCCATGTTGTAGAGCGTTGGCAATCGTGTTTGCTGTAGGGTGGAAGATGCATATTCTCTGCTTTGAATTGAATTTGATGGAAACAGCATTTCAATCTATTCTGTTTTTTCCATTGATGTGATATGATATGCTTCTTACATTGAAGCTTTTAGCCATTGCTAAGAACATACTGATCCAGGACATTGTGTTATACAGGATAATGACAAGAAAAACATTCTGGCGATAATGGCTTCAACCCTAATGGCAACAACAGCCATACTTTTGAGTTATGGAGTAGCAGCACTTGTGAGCAACATGTGCAGATTGAGGAAAACAGACCACATAGTTGGATCGAATGGAGGATTCACCTTGATGATAAAGCTAGCATTACTACTACTCAGTTTTCTTTTTTCTTTTCTGTGCTATGTGCAATCCATTAGATTTTTCAACCATGTAAACTACCTCATAAACGTTCCAGTACAGCAGCAAGAAGAAGAGGAAGAACAGATTGTAAGCATAACGCCGGAGTATGTTGCTCATGTGCTAGCTAGAGGATCCAATTTTTACACAATGGGGACTAGAGGTTTTTACTTTGCCTTTCCTTTGCTGTTTTGGTTCTTTGGATCCATTGCTATGTTTCTTTGTTCAATTTTGCTGGTTCCTGTCCCTTACCATCTTGATATGGTGCATCGTAAAGCTCATGTGAGTGTCAAGTGACATTTCTTCCCAAACTGCCAATTGTAATTTAGACCAATAAAAGATCTTTACAAGAATCTGTTACTTTAGCAATTGAAACTTTGAACAAAACTGAAGTATTTGATTGACAATCAAGTATTTTGATGACATTATGTCGATTATCTATGTGGCCATTGCGACGTCGAAATATTTTGTGAATTATTTACGTCCTCTAAATTTGGGCACCAATTTAACAAACTTACAACTTTGAGTAAAGTGGCATCATAGTGCATATCATCACCTAACCTTGAAATAAATTATCACCTAACCTTGAAATAAATTGTGAACAACATTGAACCTTTTTAGACTATCATCGGACAACAACAATTTCAACTCATTGCACTTTCTAGAAATTTTTTAGGGCCCTCATATCGCAAAGTTGTGCTTGAGCTATTGTAGCACATGTAACCTAATTGTATATAAAGCCACTTAAAAAGTTTTATGTGATCCTTTAATTCAAATAATGCTTGGAACTTCTATAGAACATAGTTGGAAGTTGATTTATTGATTCTAAGGTTGTGATGATGTCATAATATCCCTCTATCCCCTAATATTTTAAACACAATTGTAAAGTCCAACTTTCATCATGCATAAAGCTGTATCTTTTGCACTGGGTGTCTTTCACACAATCTTGAATGGTCACAGTTCAAACGTAAGCGAGCCAAACAAAAGAAATGTTCGCGGCGGCCTTGGCCGCCGCGATAAATTTCTTGTAATATTAAAAATAAAACATGTCTCCTTTAGTTTCGGTTAGTTTCGAATAGGTTCGGTAAAGGAAATGGTGTCTTAGGGCGGTTTTCCATGAGGGGCAACAAATCTAAATCTTGGATGGCGCATCCGTGTCACTATGTAAATCCGACCCCAATGCATTCGTTTCTTACCTTTATAGAGATCAAGAGCATTCAAATCCATAGGCATGTCTTCTCCTTTCCTTTACTGTCATGTTAGCAAATGCATGTAAATTATTCATGTCTTTTCCTTTTCCAGTACCGTCACTGATTTAAAGAGCAAATGAGATTAGAGTTTGGGCAATCTTAGATGATGTTATTTACATTGCTGATAACAGATTATTTGCAATTCAAAGATAAACTGAAACAATCCTCTGTCTCCATACCTGGAATTGTGCCTTGCAATTTTGGCTTCGTATTCAAAAGCAGGCTGGAATGGTACTTTGTGATTTTAGGTTCGTATCCAAAAGAAGCCGGTCACTCTCATTCCCTTTTCTGCCAAGAAAAAATGTTCAAGAAGAGGATTTAATGGGAACGGCTACTCTGGGCTCCAAGTTGGCCCAGGTCGACCTTGCCACGTGGTCAAGGTTTTTTTTGGAGACGGGCGGGCTCATGGTAAAATGCCTGTATTTTAAACGGGGACTGCCCCTGCCATAAAATAAGACACCACGTATTGAGCAATCATAGGGACTTCCCCCTCATAAAATAAGACACCACGTATGGACCAATCTTAGTTCAAAATAATGGGTGGTCATATTTTGTGATGGTTTTTCACATTAGGACTTGTTAGTATCTTATTTGTAATGCACCCTCTAGTGTGAAAGCAACTTATATGTGTCTTATTTTAGCTTTAGAGTCACAAATGATGTCTTATACGAAATGGGACAACCATATGTTAAAACATTGTGTAAAATTATCAATTTACACCACATTTTATGTATTAGGGAATCATCCCCAGGAGGAAATTACACGAAGTAATTTCTTCGGCGGTGCCATTGAAGAAATTACTAGGTAATTTCCTCCTAGAGTTGATTCCCTGATGTAATGAATAAATGAATATGTAGCATAATAATAGGGGGTTTTCTTTGTGTTTTTGTACGCTTTTCACTAAGGTTTTCCTATGATTTCGTGATGTATTCAAATGGATGTACTAATGCGTACATCTAGAGGGCACCATTTCTGAGCCATTGATTTTAGCTTTTTTTTTTCAATGGTCAACAACCAATGGCTCACAACAAAAGCCCTTCTTTTGTGCGTGTGGTGCATATTGGGCACATGAAGGGCCATTGATTTTAGCCTTTTTCAATGATCAACAACCAATGGCTCACAACAAAAGACCTCTTTTTGTGTGTGTGGTGCATAATGGGCACATGAAGGGCTTGAAGGGCGCATGTAGTGCAGTTTCCCCGCCGACAACACATTTCTTATTATAACTTTTGATACAGAGTTCTGTTTGAGATGATTTTTATTGCTTTGGAAAGCTCTCTCTGAGATCTTTTTGATAGTGTATGATATGGATATGTTTGGTTGAGTTATCTATGCTAAAACAACAATTTTTCGGCCGGGTTTAGTAGGCTTTCACATCCTACCAGCTGATTAATACAGGATTGCACTATTGGATATTGTTTTATGGCTCATTCTGAATGAAGCTTGCAAAAAATTACCATGCATTTTTAGATTTTGAGGCAGTTATTAAACAAATTCCAAAACTTCTAGATCCTTGTGCTAACAAGCAGAAAAGTTTCCCACTTTGGTTTCTCACCACAAGAATCCATGGAGGCCAAAGGCTGCTGTTAAATTCCAGTTGAAAAATATTTGTGTATGGGTGTTGCAAACTTTATGACTTTCAAAATACTGGGATCAATCTGCTCTATCTTTATGGTAACTTTTACTTATGTTCTATTTGTTTTATTGTGATCAAATTTAAAAGCTACAGGTGATGAAAGCCTGAAATGAATTCTAGTTTTTTTCTGGTTTGAATTCTAAAATTTTTGTCACACCGGGGGGGTGTGACGTCCCTAAGGCCCCGAAGGGGCCAAAATTTTTTTTTTGCAACACAAACCATTAACATCCAACATATAAAAATTAAATCCTCCAACACATAACAACCAACACATAACAACCATTGACATTAACAACCAACACATAACTACCATTGACATTAATTAACACAACCATTGGGCAACACATTTAAATTAAAATCCCCCTTAAACCCCCTTTAGTTTGGGTGCATATTCACACGGGGGGTGACGTAGGGCAGCGAGAGCCCTCATAATTGTATTTGCACGTACGAAATCAACACCATATAGTATTCCGCTTGAAATCTTATAGTATTTTACGAATCTTGTTATACAGTATAGCAAATTTTGTACTTGCATACCCCACAAACGAGGAACTTTACGTACAATGTAGATTAAGGAATAAGGGGTGAATATGCCTATCCAACAGCTCTCGTTGCCCGGAGAGATAAGGGAGAAGGACTGCTCGCGGCTAATATCTATGGTGGAGACCATTTGTATATTGTTCTAAAAACACTTTTATCCTTTGATCAATGAGCTCAATATAGTCAAAATCTTTGTTCTGAGATGAAACCTTCAAAATAATAAAACAAAATTTTTTAACATCCACGATGACCAATACTCCATGGGACCCAAACAATGGGCAGCATAGCTCGATTTGTTTGAGAAAGAGTGGCTATGGCGAGATTCAGAATGTCGTCTATGGCCTGTTTGTTTAGAGATGCTATGAACCTGAAGCTTTAAAAACAAACGTCGTCTCTGAAGATACGGGTTTTGACTTGTCTATTCTATTCTCCACTTGCTTCTGCTCCAACAAACCGAGATGCAACGGTCTTTGAAATTATAGAATCAAGGGGTTTGTTGCACCTTCCCCTTGTCATCGTCTTCTGCAAACCCTTGCCGATTTTCACATCCACTCACTCCCCTCTAGATTTGTCAAAGATCTTCGTCCTTTTACAAATCAAAGCTTCAAATCATTGGCATTGGGAAGCTGATTTCGAGAGCATTCTGACGGTGTGCTGCATCAGGTACTTCTTTGCTGTTAGACCTGCCGGATTTCTGTTTTAAATCTCGGCCATTATGGCGACGCGAGCTTCTTCTTCCAAAGTGGCTCTGCAGTCTTCAATTTCCTCATGGCCAGTGCCAGGTGAGTCTGTAGCGATGCACAATAATCCTTTGGCTCTTCCTCAGGGTCCTACATATGAAGGAGGGGAATCTAGATTCTCTACAGATGATTTCCCTCAGTTGCCTCCACGAGGCCATGTTTCTGATATTTCTGCACCTGTTGTTGCTGCTACGGGTCAGATTGCATCTTCTAATAATGCTTCTACTCTCCCTGTTCCTCCACCTTCAGCCTCTGCGCCTGCCTTACCTTGGAGAGCAGTTGCCACTGCCAACAGAAACATACACGAGCGTTTTAGTGAGTGGATTAAGAAAGACATGCCTTCAACAGTTTCTTCCGCTCATATCTCTGCTGCTATTGATATGATGGTTCAGAATAATAGAAAAGATATTGGTAGTTTGCTTGGTGAGCTTAAAGCAAAGGAGAGTCAACTTGATTTTGAATTGCCTCCGGTGGATGTCTTCTATCAAATGGAGGTAACAACATCTGGCTACAATGTTGTGCGGATTGATCATGATTTGCACAAGAGATGTATCAGTAACTTGATGTCCTTTGGTGTGGTGGGCCATTATACCGGTGCGTATCTGGATATTAGGAAGCTTGGTTACTGGTTGATAGGCCATCTTCGCAGGATTGGTCTTCCCGCTTATCGCACCTTGAAAATGCTTGGCAAGAACTTCTTTTTTGTTATGTTTAATGATGCTACTATTGTTGATCAATTGGTGGCCCGAGGTGTTCATCCTATGTGGAGTGATTACGTGTTATACCAACCTTATTCTCCTGGCTTCTTACCGGGTATGAGTAATGCTTCAAAGATGCCTTGTTGATTTTCTATTTTAAATCTTCCACCTGACCTTCTTGTGTCGGACTTCCTTGTGAGTGTTGCTAATGGTTTGGGTACTCACTTGGCTCATTCTATAGTTGATGGTGCTAAGATTTGTGTTTCTCTACCTTGTGGCCAAGCTCTGCCTAGTTCAGTTATCATCAATAGTGGCCCTATGTTCCTCAAATTTGATTTGCAACTACTGAATGGTCCTCAACTTGCTGATCTATTTCCCCAACTTGAACTCTTTGCAAATTTTTGTGCTATTAAGCGGGATCGCACTGCCAATGTTCCTATTTCCTCTTCGCCTCTCGCCACGCTTCCCCAGTGCGCCTCCTCGGGGCCACATCCTCTAATGATGCAACTGGTAAGGATGTTGATATGCCCTCTACCTCTAATATCGATGCGCACCCAGTTTTAGTGCTGATGCTAGAGCTAAGTTGCAAAGGATTCAAGAGCAGCAGGAACGGTGTGAGAGAGCTACAGATGGCTGGACAAAAGTTAATTTGAAGAAAGCTGCCCCTAATAAATTTGTTCAGTCTGCCTCTCAGGCAGCACATCCTAGTGGAGATGGACATGGTAGTGCACAACAGCATGCCATCATTCCTTTATTCAGAGGCTGAGGTACTCTGTGGAGTGCCAGAGCAGAGAGGAGGCTCTCCCTTGCCACAATCTGCACATAACATGGAGAGGGTGGAGCAGAGCGGAGGCTCCCCTCTGCCAATTGGCCCAGGACACAATGGAAGGGTGAACAGAGAGGAGGCTCCCCCTTGCCACTTATTCGCACATGGTGGGCAGACCTCTGATGATGCGATTAATCTTCCAGTCCGAGATGGATGTGGAGCATCCTCAACTGCCCACATGAATATTCTTTCTTGGAATGTTAGGGGAGTGGCTTCTTCCCCAAGCAAAAGGAGTAGGTTGTCCCTCTATCTATCTAAGTTCTCCATGGATTTATGTTGTTTTCAGGAGCACAAGTACCGTAAAGGCGATGTTCAAAAGCTGGCTAACATTTTGGGGCGTGATTATAATGTGCTTGTGGCGGCTGCTGATTCTGCTAAAGCAGGTGTTCTTACTGCATGGGCAAGAATGCGGTTTAGTGAATGTTTATGCTCACAATTATCCACGTCAAAGGGGAGCTTTGTGGGCCTCTCTTCGTAGCAAAGTTCTCAGGCTAGGCAATAATGTGGCATGGTTGCTCATAGGAGATTTTAGTATGGTGAAATTGAGGCAACGGGTGTGGCGAGGGGGATCACAGATGGTTCAGGGATTTGAGCGGGAGCAATGGCAACGTCTGCTGCATGATTGTGGCCTTGTGGAAGTCGAGGGTGATCAATCCTTCACATGGTGCAATGGATGGACAAACGTGCGGTAGATTTCACGGAAACATGATCGTGGCTATTATAATGCAATAGTTGCTGATTTTCTTCAGTTGCAGAGAACTAATTTGCTGGATAGTGCAATCTCATATCATAATCCACAATGGTTCTCCACCGGACGACCTCTATGGCGAAGAGCTACAAAAACTTACTTCAAGCTCAATACTAAGCATTTGAAGGATAGTGAATTCATTGCAGGTAGTAGGAATGCGTGGTCTCATGAATTCTCTCGTAGTGGTGGCATGGCTGGTGTTGTTGCTGCTCTCAGGGCTGTAAAATCCTTTACGAAGCAGTGGGGTCATGCACAGGTGGTTCAGACTAGAGGCCAATTAACTGAGTTGTATCAGGAGTTACAGAGATGCCGCGCTCTTGCCCCTTCTTCTGGTATTAGAGAGAAAGCAATCTTGACCGAGATTAAAGCCATTGAGACGGCTCATGTGAATCAAGCCAGGATAAAGGCAGGACTGGAATGGTTTAGATCTGGTGATACATGCTCTCACTTCTTTTTTCGGGCCGCTAAGAGAAGGCGTATGATGGCCTCTATTAACTCCCTTATCTTGCTTGATGGGTCAGAGTGTTCTGATCAGGTCCAATTGAAGCAGTATCTCCACGACCACTTTTCTTCCTTTTTTTCCAGACATCAGTTGCCCTTTCAAAAGGATATGCAATCTGCAGTCTTGTCGAAGGTCCACCCCATTGTGTCAGCTGAGCAGCGTGCACACCTAGAATCAGACATCACCATCAATGACTTACATTCAGCTGCTTCTCTTTTAAAAAAGGACAAGTGCCCTGGCCTAGATGGTTTTCCAGTAGAATTTTTCCAGGAATATTGGGATTGGTTGGGTTGCGATCTTTACAGTGCTTTCTGTGAGTTTCATAGGTTCAGAAGTTTGGATAAGATCCTCGATACTGGTTGCATCTCTCTTATTCCCAAGTGTAAAGAGCCAAAGACAATATCTGATTGGCGCCCTATTACATTATTGTCTTCCATGTATAAAATATTTGCGAAGGCCCTTGCAGAAAAAATGCGTGATGTCTTGGCTGTATCAATCTCTTCTACTCAATCTGGATTCTTACCAAGGAGGAGCATTTTAGACAATGTTGCTGCTGCTTATAAAGGTATGTATTGGGCCAGATTGAAAGGTATGCGTATATTCTATCTTAAATTAGATTTTGCCACGGCATATGACAGTGTGGATTGGGAATTTTTGGAAAAATGCCTCTTAGCATTGGGCTTTGATCAGCAGTTCACCAGTGATATTATGAAGCTCTATATCTCGGCATGGTCTACCATGTTGTTTCAGGGGAAACTCTCTACTGTTTTTTCGGTTGGGCGGGGTGTTCGCCAAGGATGCCCATTAGCTCCACTTTTGTTCACAGTAATAGCTGAGGTCCTCTCACAGTTATTTGCTAAGGCTGTGCAGGATGGGATAGTCCAGGGGTTGAGTATGGGGGACGATTCACAGGAAATTTGTAATCAGTATGCTGATGACACGTTTCTCTTTCTTGTTGCTGATGCGGACAATCTTCAGAATGCAAAGCTTCTTCTTGATACTTTCTCTTTAGCATCTGGAGTTCTTGTTGGTTGGCCAAAGTGTTCTGCATTATGGGCGCTTGATGGGGTTGTGCCCCTTGTGTTCTTGATTTTCCTTGGAAGGTGTTTCCTCATGGGAAGGCTACTAAACTTCTTGGTATTCTGTGGGCATTCATATTTCTACCTCGATGCTTGGATATTATCATAGAAGTGTTAAAGCATTTGTTTTGGTGGAATCTTGCTAAGCTCTCGGCAAATATGAATAATTGCTAAGCATGTTTTAAGTAATTCCCACATCTATATGGCCTCTGCCCTTCTGACTTCCCAGTCAAAATTTCAGGTGATTGTTACCATTGTCTGTAATTTTATTTGGGGTGGGAATGAGGAGCATGCTATGGTCAAGATTGCATGGTCCAAATGCACTAGGCCAAAAATTGCAGATGGTTTGGGTATGACAGACTTCCATCTACAGAGTAAGATTCTGATTTCTAAGTTCATTTGGAGGATCCTTAAGGATATGGTTGACTCACCTGGAGTGCGGTTGGTGAAGCAATCACTTGATCATTGTGTTCCTTTTGGGAAAGCTTCGTTAAAACCTCTTCTTCCTTGGAGTCTCTTTTCTCAGCCATGCCCTTTTCCTAATGCCTCCCCTTTTTTGAAAGGCTTGTTGGAGTCTTGGGAGACAGTACGGACCTTATTTCATATTGATCTTGTTGCATGTCATCAGTTGAGTGCCCCTTGTTGGTGGATACCTGTGGAAAATAATCTCCCACTTTGTGCCTCTGTTCATCCATTAACTCAACGGCGTTGGAGGTTAGTAGGGATCTTAACTGTTGCAGCTCGGTATGATTCTGGCCAGTTAGCGACTTGGCAACTCTTTCAAACAAAATTCTTATTGTCTCGATGGGATAGACCTATTTGGCAAAAGGTTGCTAGTACTCTGCCATTGGCTGCTCCAGAGGCTATTGAAGGGTGCATGTGGGTTTCCCACTAGAGTGTTCACGAGCATAGGCTTGTGAACTCTATGTATAGGCTGCTTGTCAATGGTGATATCCTTCCGCCATCCACTAAGTGGTCCCTTCAGCTCTCACCTCCTAGTTGGTGACATATGTGGACTTGGGCTTGGGATAAATTACTCCATCCTAAGGTGGCTGTGCTTTGGTGGCAGATTCTTCACAGATGCTCTCGGGTGAATGTGCTTGTCCACAGATTTGATTCTCGAGTGTCAGCACTCTGCCCACTGTGCAAGAAAAGGGATGAGACCATTGAGCATTGTTTCTTTTTATGTGATCATCTCCAGCCTGTTTGGTCTTGGCTGCTCTCTCTTTTTCATGTGACATTGGCAAGTCAGCAAGTGCTTCTGGCTATTTATCCGGATACTTGGAATAAGGTGTGGAGTCAAGCATTTCATTTGGCATCAGGATGGTTCTTCGTGGGTCCATCGGAAGCTTGAGAAGATTGTGTATCTTTCGTGGTTTGGATATTCCCCACCTGCCTGATCCTCGGGGCCTTTCAAGCTAGAATTGCTAAGGCCTACCATTGTTCTTCGCTTGCTCCTGCCAAGCGATAGTTGATATTTGAGTCCTATTTGAGTGTAAGGTCTTATGCATAGGCTGGTGGTTCTATTCAGTGCATCATGATTATCCTCTGAAATTTTATTCCCGCCTCTGCATTTGTATCTGGCTTTTGGCTTGATGTTTCAATAAAGTTTGTCGTTCTTTAAAAAAAGATTATATTGTGCGCAAGAGTTATTATCTAGATATTGAACTATTCAATATTCTTGTAACATATGCTTGAAGTCTTTATTTTCCTCTTGAAGTCTTTATTTTCCTGTTTGCCTTCAAATCTTTTGATAACATAAATCATTAATAATCTCCAACAACTCCAACAACTCTAATTATACTTCCCCTTAATAATAGAACTCATATTTTGAGTTCTATTCACGCTTTTGGATTTTAGCTTAAATTGCTTATATTAAGCAACATCAACTCATCCAAGTGTCATGTAACGTTGTTTGTTTTATTTAGAAGGGGCAAAAAAATTTTAACCTATAACACAAACCATTACATTACACGCATTAAAATTAAATTCCCTTTAAACCCCTTTTGTTTGGATGCATATTCACACCTGGGTGGCGTATTAAAGCTTGAGAGCCCTTATAATTATGTTTTGCATGTACAAAATCAACACCATATAGTATATTGCCCTGAATCTTATAGTATTTTGCAAATCTTGTTATACAAGATAACAAGTTTCAGATATCCATACCCCACAAACGAGGAACTTTGTATACGGTGTAGATTAAGGAATATAGGTGAATATGCCTATCCAACGACTCTCGTTCAAGTCACCCATTGTGTGAATATGCACCCAAACAAAGGGGGGTTTTAAGGGAATTTAATTTTAATCGTTGTAATGTAATGGTTTGTGTTATAGTTCCATATTTGGGAACCAAGTTCCCCATGAAAAAATCTTATAACCCTAATTTTGTCAATGATATAGAAGAAAACCTCGTCTCAAAACCTCAGGCCTTGTGAAGGAAACTCTCTTGTGCTTTTTTTCCCGTGTTGTCGTGAGAATCATGGTCATGATCGCCAAAAGTTTGAGATCTGACTCATCAACAATATAAATGGTCCTATTTTTTGGCATGCTCGGTGATAAAAGTTTTATAGTATTATTGATGTGAGGGATAAAACCTCGAAGCGAGGATGTTATGCCCTATTATAACAAACGAGGGCGAAGGTCAGTTTGTTATAAGAGGGGCATAACACCGAAGTTCTAGGTTATTATCCACCTTAACAACCTGGGCAGAGAGTTTTATGGTTGTTTTGTAGTGGTTTTATGGTGGTTTCCATAACAAGCTAGATGTTTATGGCCATTTGGCATAACAAACTAGGTGTTTATGCACTTTTTAATATAAAAAATGGTGGGTAACACCATCCCAACCAACAAATCGATCTCATCATTAAAATTTGAGGGCCAGTTGTTAAGGAATGTCAACTTGTTGGAACTTGGCATGAGATATGGTCAGAGATATTAAGTAACATCTCATACATGAATATCGATTTAGAAGTGGACAGTTATAGCTTTGACAGCTTAGCTTTTTAATTCCTCCATTTTGTCTTTGATTTGTCTATCTTTACTCTGCCAATTTCTGCCAATTTCTGTGTATTAAATGTCTTTGTGTTACAAAATTAGCTAGGATACTGGAAGGTGATAGCATTTGCTCTCTTGCTACTATGCCCGTCTTTCCCCTAGTTCCGTTCTCTTTCATTTTGTTTAGCATTGATCAAGCTTCATCAAGTGACCATTGATCTATCCTTCTATTATTTGTTATTACTCATGATTGTAGGCAAAAACAAAAGCTGTTAGAAATGCCTTCATGGGCTTGGATTTCCCAATTAAAGTAAACATATGGCCTGCTCATGACAATACGTGCCTATTAGTGGGTTTGGCTGTATTAATAGAAGAAGATCGCCAAAATCTTGTCTTTGAGAGGCAATCTGTCTCGAATATACAAGTCCCTTGTACAATGGTAAGGCGCATTTGAATGTAATCTATTCTAAATATGCCACTTTGAGGATTTACATCAATAAAAATCAATTCTAACTAGAGGAGGAGAATATTTGGTTTTCCTTGCAAACTGTGCACATGGGAAAAAACAAATAATGTATGATGAGTTTGGCAATATTGTAAGGTATGTAACTTTGTGTGGGTGTCTAAGTTGAATTGCATGAACTCAGCTTGATTTAACATTTTTACCTTGCATTAAACTTGTGACTTGGTTTGATCATTTTAGTCAAGCCCTTCCTCATGTCATGAGCCATAATGTTCTTTTTTTTCTTTTTCTTTTTTATTTTACATGTTCACTATTTCTTACTTCTTAGTTATTACTATATGGGATGTAACTTAGGACATATCTTGGTTTTGCTTTGCAGGATCTTGATGAAGGCCATGAGAGTTGAAGAATTGAAATTATAAAAACTTATTATATGACTTATTATGCTATAACTATTTTATTTTGTGTATTTTGGTGAATGACAGTGTATTGGAACTTAAGAAACGTGTTTTAAATAAAAAAATGTTTAAAGCTCTAATAGTATTGTTAGGGAGTAGCCATACATGTTCTTCCTTGTAACCCAGTCCCCTTGGAACGTTTTTATATTTTGAGTGTTCTAAGATGTTCTTTAAGCAAAATCCATTTTCAAAATTAAATTTTGGATGTCGGCGATTCACATTCCAATCCGTTCCCGTTCCCGTTCCCAAAAAAGTTCACGTTCCGGATCAACGTCCACGAACCAATCTATGAGAGCCATACACAATATCAATCTTTACCTAAAAACCCGACTAGCAAGGTCCTAAAAACCTAGAGAACTCACATTTTTAATGTGAAAAGGCTTTGCTTGTGAATTTTTATAACAAGGGGCTGCAAAAAAGGGGACCGAGTGCGCCTCGTTAGGGTATTATCCCACAATGCCTCCCAAGGCACCTCCCAAAGCCGCAAAGGAAAACAAGAAAGCAGATTTGGCTAAGAAGCAGAAGATTGTCGAAGATAAAACTTTCGGCCTCAAGAACAAGAGCAAGAGCAAAAGTGTTCAGAAATATGTTCAGAGTTTGCATCAGTCAGTTCAAGCCCAAAGCAAACGTGACGATGATCCCAAGGCTGCCCAAAAGGTGAGTTCTTCCTTTTGTCTACTGATTCTTGTAGATTCTATTCATCTAGTTTTTGGGCAACCGCAATTTCTGCATGATCTCCAATACTGAACTTTATGTTCTTTCAAAAAACGCAGAAGAAGAAGGAAGAAGAAGCTCAGAGAGAAAAGGAACTAAATGAGCTCTTTAAAGTAGCAATTAGCCAACCGAAAGTGCCAGTTGGTAAGCATTTCCATTCTTGTAGTCATGTATTTTTTGTTCAACTGAATAGAGTAGGGCAATAGAAACGCTATGGTTTTTTCCGACCACTTTAAGGGTATACTTTAAAACTTTTGGCAGTTCTTCCCAATGCCAGGTGTGGATCCAAAGTCCATTGTGTGTGAGTTTTTCAGGCGGGGCCAGTGTACTAAAGGTTTCAAATGTAAATATTCTCATGACCTAAATGTTGAAAGAAAGGGCGAGAAAATTGATCTATATAGTGATCAACGAGATTCTGATGGTAGGTCTCACTATTCTTGAGTAATATTAACTTAGAAAAAGAGGACTGTTATAGTAAGATGAAGTTACTTGCAGAAACGATGGAAGATTGGGATCAAGAAACTTTAGAGAAAGTTGTTGAATAAAAGGCAAGGAATACAGTCAGAACAAGCCAACTGAGATTGTAAGCATGTTGTTCTTTTAGAATATACAATTGGTTTTTCTTTGTGCTTGCTGTTTAGTTTTCTCAGCAAGAGTTCTATTTTAATATACATTTGTCTTATTACTCTGTCAGTCTGTTGAGAATGGCATGCAGAGAACTTCCTCTGCAGGCAAACGCGAAGAAAAAAATTGTCTGGGCTGGTTACCTGTTGCTGAACTGTAGTCCTGGATTAAATCTAAGTATAGTTGGAGTTCTTGTATTGTCTTTGTTTGGGTCATATTCTCCATCCATTTTTTGTCATTTGTCATGAGTAATGCGGGATTCTCACTCTTTTGTCATCATAGCGAGGCACTGTTTGTCTCTGATAATAGTGAAATGTCGTTTCTTTTGTTGTAGTGAAGCAATTTTTTGTGCATGTTATTCTACATGTTTACCATAATTTTTTTGTAGGAGTTGTATATGTGCTCTTTTAAAACTTGTTTGATTACCATGTTTTTATTTTGTTGATTATAGGTATGCAAATACTTTTTAGAAGCAGTGGAGAAAAAGCAGTATGGCTGGTTCTGGGTTTGTCCAAATGGAGGAAAAGAATGTCATTACCGTCATGCACTACCTTCTGGTTATGTATTGAAGTCCCAGATGAAAGCATTACTTGAAGAAGAAGGGGAGAAAGTAACAATTGAAGAGGATATTGAGAATCAGGTGTTTTATTTGCCATGTATAATATTTTCCATCACTGCTAGATTGTGGTGCATTGAATTAATTCCCCTTTTTTATGCAGAGGTTAAAGCTGAAGACCACGACACCCCTTACCACAGAACTTTTGCAGAATGGAAGAGAAAGAAACAAGAAGAAAAAAGATGCAGAACTGGCGAACAAGAGGGCGAGAGGGCAAGAAATGACCGAATGAGGTAGGCTATTTTAAAGCTGTTGTTTGTTTCCAGTATCCCAAGATTATTATAATAAATTTCGTAATTGTTATGTGGTTTCATCCATGCAGTGGCGAGAGTTGTTTGCTTCAGATGCAAAGTCTTTTCGTGGATGATATTGAAGCTACTTAAAGATACCAAAGAGAGGAAGAACCTGCTATTCAAGATCCTAGCTCAACTGGACAGGAGACTCAGGTGAAAATTTTGAAGCCTAATATTGTCAAAGAAAAGATATCTGGTTTAGATTATGTCTGTCCCTCTTGGCGTGAACTCATATGCATTGCACATGTAGTTCACTATATGCATGTTGATCAAATGCTTTAAACCTTTATACTGTGCTAATAGGTGTTGCACATCTGCATCTAAACTCTTGTTGCTTGCTGCTATTGATCTTTGGTAAAGAGTTTATTTATGTCAATTTTCTATTCTTTCAGGGAGGCATCAGACCAAATTTTGGAGAAACTTCTTCAGCAATAATTACTGAGGAAGACGAATTACTGCTAGCAGAAGATGATGATGATCTAGACCCAGATGAGTTAGAGGAGCTTGAAGCTAGAATTGCCAGTTCATCAATGAGTGATGATAGGTAGGTTAAAAGTGATTGAAGCTCTTGCGGAATTGAGCTCCATAGTGGAGTACAATAGGTAGTGAGTTTGAGTTGTTCAGTAGCATGTCAATATGCATGGGCAAGTACATTATCTGCGAAAGCAAATCAGTGTAACCCACGGCTTTACTTTTGGGAGGCACCTGCACGCTCATTCTTCTTAATTTATGTTGTACTAATAATACCTGCTATGACAATCTCATCTGTGCATTATGCTGTTGAAGTTAGTTTGCAGTTTTGCCTTGGGATATTGGATGAGCTTACATGGTTGGAAATGGATCTGTTTTGAGCTAATTCATTCTGTGATCTTTTCATTTAGAATTGTCATATTGAACGCAAATACCTATAATGTCATAAGGAGTACTTGAGTAAATTGATGACACAGAATATCAAATGGTAGTTTACATGGAGGTTGGACTCAAATGACAATCTCATGGATATAAGAGGCCTTATCAAGTTAACGTCAAGGTAAGTGGCTGGCTACACAAAACTGGTAGAAACAAGTCCTTACGGTCTGGCATTCTTGCCAGCCCCCGGCCTGCAGAATGTAATTAGTTCCGTTTTTGCTGTTTTATCGAGTCCTATTGGGCTGAGTTTGTCCAATTGCGCTGAGTTCTTGGGTTTGTGCTCGGTGTTCTTGACCTTTCTTGATCTAAGGGTGCTTTCCCATGAACCAGTTTGAATGGACAGACTTGGATGCGATGCCCGGAATGAATAGCAGACCTCAAGATTTGGCACCACGAATCTAAGCCGATAGATCTGAAAGCAAAATCTAGCAGCAAGAATCTGAGCCGATGGAAGGGAACTTAGGTCAAAACCTGGGCTTCAAGAAATAGTTTCGGATTACTTTGCCACTCAGGTTTTGAACCTGAGCCACTCAGGCGAGGCTTTCATGGGAACACCAGAAGTTTAGAGCTGACCTTCAGGAAACCTGGAGGTTTTCTGTCCATGGGAAAGCACCTTAGAATCCGTTCTTGTTCTTGGGTTTATGCTCAGTTTTCTTGGTGTTTCTTGATCAATATACTTGTTTCGAAGGCAGAATTGATTTACCTGACAAAAGAAAAAATCGGGTCTATCTATTCTTTACATTGGTGTTCTTGATTCTGGCCTGTCACCTTGGCCTCGACCAGAATAAGGCCTCGTGCACATTCCTGTATATATGAAAGTCTTGTTAAGTTGTACATGGCGCTTGGTCCGCATTCCGTGAAGAAATCAGAGTTAGATTCGACATTAGCAATTAGAGGACGCCAATTAACTCTAAACCCATCAAAATTGTCCACCTTTGCCTCAATTGCCCGATCTCGAATTCCACTATCTGCGATAATAGCAACCTATTTGCCAATGTGGCATTGTAAATTTAAGATGCAACTATCCGCTTATCCGCCGACAATTAGGACCCCAGAGAATCGGCAAGAAAATTTTGCCTTGCACGTGTTCTTCGAGAATTTTGCCTTGCACGTGATCTTCCAACCCTCTGGGAAGCCCACGAATTGGATCCTCTGAGCTATAAAATCCCACATCAGATGTAGCAGAATATAATTTACAGAGGCTCCAGAGGCTGTCGATACAGATCAGGTGGTGCAATATTATAATTTGCAGAGGGTTTGTTGATATCAGGAATTGCTGATTGCAGAGGTTTGTCGATTTCGAGGAAGTGCCATGTGCTTTTTATATAACAGGAGTTGCATCAACAGGGATCCTTGAAAGAACTGAAGTAGGTAATTAAATTCTTAAAATCTTGTCTTGTTACAGTTACAGTAACCTTTCTATTGATTCATTTCATCATAATGTATAGGATTGATTAATTTTATTTATTTCTTCTTCGAATGTTGTAGGCATGGATTCCATGGATTCTCCAATTGGCAATGTCTTCTCCACTCAAGAATCCCAAGCCTCTCTTCATATATGTTGAACCAAATGTAAAGGCCCAAAAAGATTCCAAAGACGCCGTTCCCAACTTCCAAGTCCATTTCTTACCAAAGATTTATTCTAGTACTCACTCTTAGATTCCCCATGAGGGCATGTTCCTCCTCTGAACCAATATCCAGTTCCACAACCATACATTTTTCCTACTAAGCATTCAAGAGCAGCAATTAATCTGAACCCTCGACCACTTCACATCTCTTCTCCCTCCGCCATCACCTAAGGGTTGTTCCTCCACCTAAATCCCAAACTAGCTAAGAGGCAACGTACATCGACTAAAAAGAAAAAAAAAAAAAAAATGCGGCAACAATCGGAGATGAGAAAGTGGATGCTCCTAGCAAGTTTGCAAGATGGGAAGATAAGTGGAGAGTTGCCTTGATTCACATCAGATGTGAGATGCAAGACGAGTTTTCCAAACCCAAGGTGCCAACATGTGGAGTGTTGTTTATATGAAACTTGTTGGCTGCATGCCCCGACTTTGACAAGGACCACCAAGCTTGAGGTGAAAAATAGAAAGCATTATGAGCAGAGTACATGGCGATAAGGCCCACAACAATGTTTTCGGGAATAATAGATATGAGGAATGTAAATATTATAACTTAATTGACGAGTACATGGCCAATAGAGCCAATGTGCACAAGGTTGTCCATGGTGGTTCCATCTCAAATAGCAATGAGTCCTCGGTAAAGTCGAAAGATGAAGAAGAGGTAGAATAGAAACCTAGCTCGCAAAAGCCGTGGAGATATTGGGAGGAAGAAATATATAGTTCAGAAATCAAAGATGGCATGAAGAAGTTTTCAGGGCCAAATGGCTCACATGGCTTTGTTGGAGGAGCACAAGGTAGCCTTGGAGAAAATAAAAGTGTCGCTCCTCAAGCTCATGGACAAGCTTTGAGTTTCAGAAATTCAAAAGTTGATTATTTTCAAATTTTAAATTTGCAACTATTAGTCGTTAGTGTAACTTGACTAAATCTGTAACATACTAGTCCATCTGACACTTGTTTCTCCCCAGAACTTGCAGTTGTTATTCTAGGTCTGGTAGTTAAGTTTGTGTTCATGTTTGGTTCTGCTCTGCTATGTACCAGGTTGCTAGATAGCTGGTCGATCAGTTCTGCCATTAGAGTTGTTGCTGGCAGCTATAATTTCTGGATTTGTTCTGCTTAGGGTGCTTATAGTGTTTGCTGCTACAGTCATGCCTGCATTCCATGCCGTTACTGCATTGAGTGCATGCTTCTAGGCAAGTCATAAAGCCTGGCTGCCAATGGTTCTTTTAACAAATTGCCAATGGTTATTTTAACAAATTACCAATGGAGAGAAGGGCTGCGAATGGTTCTTTTAACTAATTACTACTTTATCACATTTTAACAGGCCTAGTTGAATGCAAAACAAGCATCATAAGTTTTGAACCTGTTAACATCTCTTGGCCTTCTGTGTTCATGTCAGTATGAATAACATTTATTTCAATCTCAACTAGGTATAAGATATTGCACCTCAACAGCTCGCTAAAATGTGCATTTTCTTTTTTATAAGCCACAACTAAGATTTTAGCTTAGCACCACAACTCTAGCAATGTTAGCACTGGTCATTCAGTATGTTGCCCCATGGACAATCAGCCTGATTGTCTAATCTGCTGCTCCTGTCCTTCGCCATTCACTATTCAGAGAGCCTTCTGAGACAAATGTAAAAATAATATCTCTGTATCCTGTTCCATTCTTGCATAGCCAGACCATGTATCCCAATTCTTCCATCACAACTTTTTAAAGTGTTTCCCTCTGCAGCTTAGAGAAAAACTGGGCAACAACAATAAGCAAAGCAACAAGTGGCATGCATGGATCTTGTGCCTCTATGTGTGAAAGTTCATTATCATCATCCCAACTCTCTATGTCTGCAACTGCCTACCTGAAAATATAGTCTCCTAGCTAGTAGTTGGTGTACATCAGAAGGTTAGCAATTTGCCTTCAATCCTCATCTGAACAAATGAAGGATATTATCATAGTCGCAGCATCCATTACATGACCCAATATGATAAATCTGGCTCTTGTCCTAATCGTGGCATTGGCTCTATTTTTTACTTGAGCCAATATACACCAGTGCAATTTTAGCATCATGTGGCACTCAGTTGCACGTAAAAATCCTTGTCTGTGCATCAGTTTTCTGGATATATGACGCCTTGCATTTCTAATCATTGAAGCTGACAGGTTGAAGAAATTTACATCATTGTTAAAGTGGGATCAACTTACCAAAGAAACACATCAGATGGCTTACACTTAGAACACCTATGCAGGATAAAAAAACACTATGCAAGGGTAGTACAAGGGACAGATATTAATGCCTGCTGAGGCCAGTGTTTTATCCAGCATGAAGTTATTTTTGAACCACCATATTTCTCCTTACTAGAGACATCTAGAATGACACATTCAGCATATGGATACTGCCTATAATGGTATCTGAGTTAAGTCCAAATTTAGGTCAGTGCCCATGGAGTAGTCTCTCATGCTTTATGCTTGACCAAATGGAATTACTCACTTCAGTAGAAAGTCAGTAGCCATATAATTGTAAAACTGTCCAGATATCCTGTGAGGCCTTTTTGCAGCTGAATGCTTAAAAAAAAATATATCTATTTGCACCTTTTGCACCAGAGTTGTAATCGTTAACATGTAGTTGCACATGAACAATAAACTTCTAACAAAGCAATGTGTTTACATGGTCTGCAATAATTTCAGACATATTTAGCTTGGAGATGGCGAGGAAGCCCTTGAGCTCTTCACTCTGGGCAGTTTAAGTTTCAACTGTAATCTGTTCCTGGAATCTTGAGGAACCCACCATCTATTATTCTGATCCTTTTTCCATGTTTAATTCAGAACAAACGCAATGCCAGAACATTTTTAGATGAATAAAACTTTATATTTCACTACTATAATCCTTAACTTTTACCATCAAATAAAAAAAGTTCTGAGATTGATAACCTTATTTAAATGGACCACCTCTTCCTGGTCCCAGCATAAGACACATCAAAGAGACGAAAGGTAGAAAGTCCTTGTCTTTCCAGTTGCTTCTTTTCAATTTTTCCCCTTTTTCTGTTGGAATGTCCCAACTACCTGGCCTCAACAGGCATTAATCTCTGTCTCCATTCAAGACATTGTGCTTTTGAATGTTTAATTTGTATTAGAACCCAACAGGCCTTTCAATTATTGCAACAAATATACCATGACAAATGCTAAAGATTATAAAGTCTTGCTATTTCAAGGTCAATGTAGTCATATAAACAGTTGCATTGCAGTCTCGACACACTTAGTGTTGCCCCTCTGAATTGTCACATGCCCTCTATAACAGCTAATTAAGCCCTTGTCACATGAACCTTTTGTCACATACTTACTTTTGCCCTCTATTACAGATAATTAAGTCCATGCAAAGTAACTGGATGTGATATATCTTGTCCACCTTTGTTGTTAGTAACTTGTTAGGCTTATGTCTTCTTTTCATGCAGTCTTCTAACTTGTTCCATCCTTTGATCAGGGATTGAGAAGCCATACAGGATGGAGAAGATCTTGTGGGCAAATGTTGTTGTACCACATTCCTGAAAGCATTGGTTGAGGAATCTTCACCCAACCTTCTATGCTCATTGATGGAAATGTGCTCTCATATTTGACAAGCTGCACTGAGCCTTCAATTTGACTTCACATGAAACCCTAAACTTGTTAAGTCAACATCGCCTAGGCAAATATGGATTTTTTGAATCAGCATAAAGATTTATTTGTTTTGAAACTGCTTAGATATTTGCTGACAGCTTTGACAATCCCATAAAAGCACATCTGGCAATCATCTAGACTTTTTATTCTGTCGCTTTCCTTTTTTATATCTTTGTTTTCCAGCTTAGTTGTGTTGTTGTCCAAGACCTTATTTCTGATGTTGTTCTTGCCATTAGTCCTGTGTTGAAAAGAAGAGCATCATTTCTCAAAGAGATAAATAAGTCACTCTCCTCTGACATGGTCTTGCACCTGCACTGTTATCTGCATCAGAGGCTGGTTGGGTGAGAAGGCAATTCGTCAGCCTGTTGTTTCTTAGAGTCTTCTAATGTGATAGGAAGAAAACAATCACCAGTTGAAAGTGGATCCCAACCTTCTGGGACATCAAAGAATGACTTTTCATTTGTTGATTCTTTATCTGGTTGTAGCTTCTCAATAAGAATAGCTGCTTTAAAAGTTTCTTTATTTAGCAATGCCATGGAGTAATGCCAACCTGCAATTACCAAAAATAACTATACATGATTCAGGCAGTACAAAATAAATGCAAGGGCATTAAAGCAAGTACTTGTAACTTTGTGATAGTGCCACGCTTTGTTTGCTGAATGGAGAGCCCAAACAGTGTGCTCATGTTAGCAACATCATTTGGACCTCGTGAGCTCCATTGCCACAATTTTGCACCAACTGTTTACGATGATGATGTTCTTTCCACAAGTAATGCCTATCAACATCTGCCAATTCTTCAGAAATACATGAAAAGAAAAGCATTGCCAAAGGCCAAATACCTCAGATATCTTAAAAGTTACCAATGAGTCAATTGTTTCTACCTAGGGTTAAAGCCTTTATGCACAAAAGTTACTACATTGCATCTAGAACACGGACTCACTATCATATTCAGACTGATTTAAGCTTTGCAATGCGTGCTTTCAAATCCTAGATAATCTAATTTTTATTATGCTCCACGGTCATAAAAGAGGCTCGGGATTCCATGAATCAGTTATGACAACTACATTCCTTGATCCAAAACGAATCTGATTATGCAACCTTTGTCACTCTTTCTACAATAACAATCATGGCTCAACTGCATACTTGCAGTATATATGTTGCCTGTGAAATTACACTTTGCTGTTCCCACATGGTAACTAACAAGACTCTACTGAACCAGCTTTAGCGCCCCAAACTCACGTTATAGTTACATTTATGACATGCTATCTTCCATAAGTATTCTCCAGTACATCTATGTGATCACTAAGAAAATTTTATTTTGGGTCGATTATAATCAGCACTTTGAATCCAGCCTAAACTTTTTATAGAATTTGGTTTTCCAAATACAGTGTGAAAATGCATGTTATAGAGACAGCAATTACTAAAGCCACATAATGTCAAACAGTGTTCTTGACATGGGGAGGTCCCATATTTTAAAAATATCATACTAATATAAAATGGGGAGACACTGAAAACATTTGACATCTGAAAGCAGAAATGAGTGAAATACATACTTGAGTATTAGAAAATAAATCCTTCCTGTTTCTGGTATCAAAGATGGCAGCTGCGAAGTTAATCTCAAAGAAGATTCCACGCTGCAAAAACACATATACGTTGGGTGAATAATTTAACAAGAAAGAAATCTACAACTTTGTGGTATTATACCTTCATTGCAGTCTTCACCATTGAAGACTTTATCCCGAAAGGTAGTTTCTGACTGAAGTCAAATGAAATAATATCCACCTATATAGACAAGTATAGCAGGATGAGAAATAGATCGTGGCAGGATGAGAAATAGATCGTTTTTGTGAAGTAACAATGCCAAGTTTAAGGGTAAAAATTTTCAGATCAAACGCAATAGTCAATATGGGGAGCTCAAAGAAAGTGAATTGCATAAGACTCTAGATCAAATTTCCCCTACCTCCATGTCATTGCACGCCTGAATGAACAGTTTTTGGTTTGTGGGCTGTACAGCGATAAGATCATACGTCCGAAGTACAGGATTTGCAGAATTCAATGTGCTTGCCTCGGACAGCATCTTCTACCACAACTGTCATCCTACTATATTGCCTAAATGGCACGCCTATGGGCACCCTAAGACCTCCTATGAAACCTTGCAGAATCAGCCATTCCAGGAGTTGCTGCTAGCAGGTCCTTCAAAGCCAGAGGCTGCATCCTGCATCTATCGGATTCGGCCATTATTCTCGTAACCATGTGACTTACCGCAATGCTCACGTAGCCTAATTCCATGGCCCTGACACAATTTTCTCTTGCACTGCTCCTGCAAACCTTCTAGGTTGAGATTTAAATCATAAAACATGGCGCCCGGCATCGCAATAAACCCTAGAAATTCTTCTTAAACCCCTACAACCGGATACATATAATAGAAAAAAATGACATTTGTGTCTTATATATGAATAACGTGTAGAGGAATTAGAATTTGAGGATGGGACATCTTTCCTAATCAACCTGCTTGTGTTGCTATTGTGGATTTTTTTGCCAAGGATGGCATTCGGAACCAATAATGTCTAACCATGAGAATAATAATATGGTCCCAAATTGTCAAACCCTCTTTGAATGTTGATTGCTCAAGATCTGCCTTTGTTTTTGAGCTTGCAACATATTCTCCATTAGGATAGACCTTCGTGAGCAATTTTCCCAGAAACTTTATCTATAATCTCATTCTAAAAGGATAGAAGCATTTTATCTTTATAGCCAATAAGATGCTAGGATGGAAGGAATGGTGGTAGGATTTTTTTTTTTTTTTTTTGAAGGATCGATATATATTAATTGGGACTCATTCGGTGATACATAGCCAAGTGATATCATACACCTACACACCATATTTGTTATGTAGGATAACCACTGGCTATGAAGCTAAACTTTTATAAAATGATGAAAGAGCGCCGAGCTTGGGAAGCCCACTCCCTCCTCACAAATGTTGTATTGGCGTGCATTTTGTTTCAAAGTTGCTATAGGTTATTCAATGGAGATATTCTTGGGAGAACACAAATTTTCTCCCCGCTTCTTTTCCATTTTAGCCATAGAAGCCATCCTTTTGCATCTCTTTTTCCAAATTTTGCCAAACTCTACAATTCATGAAATGTTGTTCAATTGTTTCTACTTCTACCAAGACATTGACAAATCGGGTGATACATCACGCTGAACTTGCCACTCAATAATAGTTGACCCCGACCGCTTCTATGGAAAAATTTGCCATATTAGTGTGGATACCTTTGATGACAAGTGGCTCCTCCTGCACCCATTTCCATACTTTGAGTGATTTTGGTGATCTTCTAATGTTAACTCCCCACTTGTCAATTCATTCACATGCGTGATCTTGTATGCTTTTGAAACAAAATGCTTTTTATCAAGATTTTCAGATAAGCAAAAAGAACCTACTTGTGGAACCAAGATAGGCCGAATATTGTCATGTATCATGTTCCAAATTGCTTATCTCGCATTTTCAAATTAAATTCGCTTTGAAATGACTCCCCAAGAACATTGTACACCACATCGATACATCTTCCAATGCAAGATAAACTTGCCCCAATCCATCCGCTTTTGAGTTCTTTTGTTCACCAATCGGCGGCACATGGCCTCCGTTGGTTTCCACTTGCAACCACCACAAAGGCATGGACACAAGAGGTACAATTTTTTGATATCCGTGCACCATGCATCTTCATCGCCTCCCCAAGCTCTTAACAACTTTTTAAGAAATGAGGAGGCACTTCATGATGGTTTCACTTTATAAAAGAGAGCCCATGGGCTATGCATCTCGCTTTATGAGATGGTTTTTCGCAAGGCGCATAATGAATTAGGAGATTGTTTGAGAAGCTCAAGGCCCCGAGATTTCAAGTCCCCGGCCGGAGGATTTCCCCACATGAATTTGCAAACTAGGATTTATCAGGTAACTTGAAGTCGAAAGCATCTTAGTCCCCATGAGATTTGAATCAAACACTTTTCCATGCTATTTTGACATTTGCCTCATTTCCACCCTGCATAAAATTTTGCACCATTTTTGATAACTCGCTAGTTTTGATTCAGAGCTAACAACACCTATGCAAAGATAATGTGAGTATTGCTAAGTACCACTTAGCAACAAATCCTTCCCGCTATGGGGAGCTACTAACCCCTCCACCATCTCAAATGTTTGTATAAATTGCAAGATCCCATCCCATATGTTCAAGATGAAGTATATCCCAATTGGGAACGCCAAGCAACTTTTGAATTAAGACCCAACAAAATCGCGGGTCAAGGGAAAGTGGTAACATGAGTCTAAAAGAGGCTCATCTAATGGCCAAACAAATGCGACATTTGTTCCAATTGCGAAAAAACAACCCGATGCTATAGAGAAAAGAATCCATAATCGCTTTGCATTCAAGAGATTATCTTCCGAGGCTTCTAAAGAACGTAAAAGTATCATCGCAGATATTGATTAAAAATTTGTTAAAATCCATCTGCCATTCGCAACCTTGTTATAACTCCTATCTTCCATCATTGCCAAGAATAATTCTGAGATAGTCCTTCAACAATGTTAAAAGCGAAGGCGCCAAGGGGCATCCTTGTCCGATGCCCCGCTACGCCGAAAATAGGGGAGGTCTCTCATAGAACTAACACAGACGACGCTGATGATTTTCCTAAAAGAGGCTTTGCAACAATATTGGTAAACCCCTCTCGCCACCCAAAAGCAAGCAACATCTTATCCAAAAGGACCAAATTTCACACGGGCCATATTTCTTTAAAGTCAAGCTTTAGATAAAGCACACTTTTGACGCTGAATTTTCTTGCCCAATGTATGCCTTCAAAAGCAACCGCAATATTATCAGGAATACTTCGCCTCGAATAAATCATGATCAACATCCGATATACAATCCACCAGAATAGGTTTTATTTTTTTCGCATAATCCCTTTTGCTATAATTTTGTGGAAAGGTTGACAACAATGTAATAGGTCTCCAGTCCCTATGGACTTCGCTTCTTCACCTTTGGGATTGAGGTGATACATCCAGTTGTTTAGTTTGCTATCAAGCTTATCATTGTAGAAAGTCCTAATAAGCACCGCATAACACGAGGTTGTACCCATTCCTAATACTCCTGAAAAGAATTCTCACTGAATGCCATCTAGACCTGGGCATTTGTTTTTGGCTGAGAGTAGATGACCCTACACGTGCACTTCAAGAGATGCTGGTTGTCCGAGCTGTTCCCTTTGTGTAGCGATACTTTAGATACAACTTTGGAAAGAATTAACTCCCAAAAAGCCTTTGAAAATTTTTCTATTATTTTAAAGAAATTCAAAGTGTTTAGAAAACAACTCCTCCACCTCGCTGAATCCATCCGCATCGAGGACAATATGGTCGCTTTGTTTCCCTTTTGCTTTGCAACTCCCAAAAAAGAAAACCGCATACATTTCACCTTCCTTGATTCACGCCAATCCCCGCTTTTAACCTTTTTAGCTTGTTGAATTTTGATTTGTTCTAGTCTTTTAACTTCATCTAGAACTATTTTTTCCTTTCGGGCCTCGAGCTAGTATCAATTCCTTTTCTAAGTTCTATCAATTCTTTTAAAGTCTCCAACAAAGCATTTTCCGCCTACCTTATTATAACCCAAGCCTTTTAGCAAATTGTTTAACCGGCCGCTTAGAGACTAATCATTGCTTCCATACCATGTGTTTATCTCATTAGCCACCGGCCCAAATCTGCTTACATTTGATCTTTAAAATTTGCATCCTTAAGAAATCTGGGGTTCAACCTGAAGACTGTCTTTAATGGTTTAGAAGTACTAACTCTAGAAGAGCATATAATCTGGATTATGATCCAAATAGAGTTCTCTAAGAGATTATGATGGTACGTTGATATATTCTTTTCTTGCAAGACTGAGCAATGTTGTTAAAAACCCGCTTTTTTATTTTAGTACCTTTATAAAAATCTTCACGCTTTTTAAAGGATTTTATGGATTTGTATGGCCAAAAACAAAAAACATTCTTTTGCACCGCTTTTATTGACATATTTGCTATCAAGACATAGCATACCAACAAGTAAATTAAAAGCTTATGCTGCTATTAGAAACTATTAAGTTCAAGTACAAAGATATCATGCTATTTTGCCATGCAACTCTTAAGAAATTTCAGTAAAACATTATTTTAGAGGTTAAGATATATAAGAATTTATATACAAAGATAAATAAGTTTAAAATAACATATATTTGATTAAAAAAAATCACAGCCTAAATATTTTATGATTTTAAAGATTGTTAAGGATTTTAAAGATTTTTAACGTATTTTATATAAAATACGCTTTTAAAGATTTTTCCAAAAATTTTAAAAATCTTCAAAAATCTTAAAAACGCTTTTAAACGCACGGATTTTGACGCATTCTTTAACAACATTGCCCGGGAGCTTACATAACATCCGGCCGCGGGCGAAGCATATGCCCTACCATCTCCAATCCATATTACACTATGTGAAGCTGGGTCTCTTTGTAGTTCCATGAATCCCCCAATTCATTAAGCATGCTCACCCATCGCTCCATTTTCAATCCATGCACATCGTGATCTAATACAACCATTTTCTACCATATTAAAGTCCCCTAACCATAATTCATTGTGTATCTCTCGGCTTAAAGTTTTTTCGTAGATGTTCTTCAAGACCGCCCATGAGAAGGCTCTTTGTTCCGCTTTGATTATGTGCATAAATATTTATTTATCACCCCCATTTTTTACCACGAAAGTATACTCAGTTACTATTGCACACCTCCCAAAATGATCTGCGTATTGTCGATACAAGTTTCAATCAAAGTTTCAGGCAGCTCCCTGCGACTAGAACCGCTTCACTCAGATCTAATATAATGCCCACATAATCTTTCTTTCCTAGTAGATTAAATAGAATCCCAATTTCTTTTCCCTTCTTACATTTATGCTTCAGAACAAACAATATATGGGGAAATGTTTTTTCAACGCCAAGGATTTTTCCAAATTTAAGGATTTTATGCCCAATAGAGAACACATTCGACTGCTTAAGTGCGATGTCGCCTCATAGCAATCGCTTCTTCCCAATCTTGGTATATTCTCTTTTTCTTTTGGCATTCCACCCAAGAAGATCCCTATATTTTCATCCATATGCTCTGAAACTCCTCTACGGCAGTTTGATATTCTAATATTGCCATATACCGCTTGGTGCCAACTCACTGCGGATTCTCTCGTTGTAACCAGCGCTGGGGGACGCTTATGTCCCGGTGAGATTTTTTTGGTGCCTCCCCGGTTAGGCAACCTTTCTCGAGATCTGGACATTTTTAATTTCACACCATTTCTGCGGTCGCACTATGGCCCACCCATCCTCATTTGCCGCCTTTCTATTTTCTATGTTTACCCTCGCCTTTTGTCCACCTTCATTTCTTTAGATGGTGAAATAACTTTAACGCTTCTATTTCTTCCGAAGCTTAGATGACTCTCCTTTTTCCCCCATTTATCTCTCAAGTATCTTTTCATATCTGCTACTTTGGCATTGTCAGTATAACCTGTTGTTTTTCTCCTCTACTTTAACATTGCCTTGTGATTCTCTCCCTAACACAAAAACAATCTTTACGTGCATCCTTAATTTTCCATTGTGAGAACATCCTTCTAATCTCCATCTCGCTTCATGAGTCTTAATCCTTGAACAAGGAAATAGTATGTCCTTAATTCTCAAGACGAGTGAATCAGGAATACCCTCCTGTTGTAGCCCACACAAACTTCGCCCCTTTGTAATCGAAAGTGAGTTATATATCGCCCCCAAGTTTTTTAAGCAGCGGCAGCTTAAAAAATTCCGAATGAAAGCATATTCATTGGCAATTGTTCTATCTCAAGCCAACAAGGGTTTAACAAATGACAATTTATCTCAAGAAACCTTGAAGTATAGTAATATATAATACGTTTCCTCGCCGTTTCTGCCTATTCCCCAGAGACTATCTTTTCCACCGCCATCATCAACAAATAGTATTAGGAAAAAAGTTACTCCCAATAGCTTGATGTCTGGATATTGTAGGCATATTCAAGGCATCAATATGCCCTCGTGAGCCAATTTTTGTACCTTCCCAGAGTCCAAAACCTCCCAGAAAAATCCCACCATCAGCTTTAGAGATTAGAATTCTATATTCCTGATATGCCTTGAGTGGTTTATCTCCTCAAGTATTTCTTTAAGATCGGCCATGTTCGCTTGATACGCTCTAGATTGGCGACAAGTTTTAGAGGAAAGAGAGTTCAAGGCCTCTTCTACTCCCAAGGCCATGAGATTCATTTGGAACTCCTTTCTTAATCCATTCTAAAACTGGGTCTTATAATTTTTCTAAAGTATTGCCCTTGTTTCACCGGGATAGATCTTGTAGCTTCATTATTTCGCTGGAAGCCCAGGGTTTCTCTACAACTTTCAGCTCCTCCCCGTTTATCATCTCCTCCGCCGCTGATTACTGCCCATACTAGGCCGATGCAAGAAGTCTAGTGCGTACCATTATCCGGGTAATCTCAAACCCCCGATTTTCCTATCAGGCCAGGTCCCTGGAATTTTTCCATGTTGCCGCTACAATGGTTTGTTGTCCCAAATTCTCCGCCGACATCTCGGCCCCCGCGGGATCGTAAACCCCAAATGCAAGATTGTAAAATGTAAATTTGCTTGATACTTCACCTAATAGGTTTGTATTGCTCTCTTCATAGCTTAGGATCTTGATGTACCCCGTTGGGGAGCAAAAGCCCCAAATCCAAACTGCTTGAGTGGCCGATTTTCCAATCTTGGTGTTTTCTTTGCCAATACCCTTTTATGAGTTAGCTCATGTTTCCTGTAGGATTTAAAGGCCCCCGCCTATTGCTACCATCCTCGCTTCTGCAAGTGGACGTTTCAAAGTTCGCCTCCTCAGGTCGCCAAAGCGCCGGAGTGCTAGCGCCTAACGCCCCTCTCAAGGTTTCAGCTTTTTCACAAAAGTCCAATGTGGTAGAGATTGTTATTTGCATTCCAAAATGAAGTTGCTCGTTGATCTCTAGATCTCATCTTACACTTTAGGAGTTAAAATTTACACAATATACACATGACCACAAAATTTGTAGCATGAAAGTACAAGTCTATTTAAAATCAGATAGGTCATTTCCCACTCGCCATTAAGTTAAATTAGCTTTAACTACTCTTGGTTATCTTCTTAACCTAACTAGAAAAATATTTCTAGTTTTCCATTGAGGTGGTTAAATTAGAACTAACTTAATGAAGTATGAAAATTTGCATTCCTATCGTGGTTCAATAAGATAGAATTAAAAATTAAATTAAAGCTTGAGTTGATGATTCACACTTGCAGTTAAAGTGCTAAGTTAGGTTAGCATTAATTATGCTTGCTCTACAATGCCACTTAAGAATTTATGTTAAGTTGAAGAGAGTTTTGTTGGCAAAACAAAATGCCAACTACCAAATCTATAATACTAGAAACACACCTAAGGCTAACACAAATGTAGTGCTAGACTTTGCAACTAATTTTGTTTAAAACAAGGGGTCCTTTCATAGTGAAAACCCCATCAATTAATGAAAGAGCTATAAAATAGAATATAACTATATACGTATCATTACGAAAATGCATATTCAGATGTTTGAAGGGGCAACAAGAAATATGCATTTTCATATAAAAAACATAAATAATCTAACTATTTGGTTACAACCTTCTCGCTTAAAAGTTAGGTTAAGTTAGTGCTTAATCAATTGCTGCATTCTCTCCTAGGTCACTTAACTTCTAGTTTAAAATATGGGTCCAAAGCTTAAAGTTTTAATTAAACTTAACTTAACTATTGTCAAGATGAAAGTGACCTTGTTAAGTTAACCATGTTAAAATTTAACCAAATCCTAACTTAACTAGTAGAAAATTAAGTGCTAGTGTGAAAGCAAAAGCTGCTATTTTGCCACGCTTAACCTAACTTAACCGCCGGGAATTGACCCTTATATTATATATATCAAAAATAGTCCTCTCTCGAGAACAATTTTCTCAAGGTCCCGTACTAATTTCCCTATCCCATCGTTTCGGTGATAAAGTTTCAGATGATTGCAACTCATTTCGGGTTGGCGATGTTAATGAGGTGTAGAAATTTGGTCGCTGCCAAAGATATCGAATGATGGGATGGTGGATTTAATGACCGTGATTATAGGCTATTGGACTAAACATGTGAACAAGAATGACGCTATCATATAGCTGGCCATCTATCTGAATATGCCTTATCCAATGCCTCGAAGCGTTCCTGAGAGATAAGGGAGAAGGACTGCCAAGGCTAATATCTATGGTGGAGACCATTTGTATATTGTTCTTAAAAAACACTTTTATCCTTTGATCAATGAGCTCAATATAGTCAAAATCTTTGTTCCGAAGATGAAACCTTCAAAATAATAAACAAAATTTTTTAACATCCACGATGACCAATACCCATGGGATCCAAACAATGGGCACAGATAGCTCGATGGTTTGAGAAAGAGGGCTACAGCGCAGATTCGTATCGTCGCTCATGGCCTCGCTTGTTTAGAGATGCTATGAACCTCAAGCTTTAAACAAACGCTGCCTCTCAAGATACGTTTTGACTTGTCTGTCTTCTATTCTCCACTTGCTTCGCCCAACAAACCGAGATGCAACGGCCTTGAAATTATAGAATCAAGGGGTTTGTTGCACCTTCCCCTTGTCATCGCTCTCGCAAAACCCTTCTGCCGCATTTTCACATCCACTCACTCCCCCAGATTTTGTCAAAGATCTTCGGCCCTTACAAATCAAAGCCAGCAAATCCATTGGCATTGAAGCCGATTGAGAGTATTCTCGACGGCAGGCCGCATCGTAATTTCTTGTTGCGCAGGACCTCGCCGGATTGCTTTAAATTCGGCCATTATGGCGACAAGGAAGCTTTTCTTCCAAAGTATTCTCGTATTTTCACTTCTCTCATGGCTGCCGTGAGTCTCAGAGCGATGCACAATAATCCTTTGCCTTCCTCGGTCCTACATATGAAGGAGGGGAATCTAGATTCTCTACGATTTCGCTGTTTCCATTTAGGCTATGTTTCGAGATTGCACTGTTGTTGTTGCTACGGGTCAGATTGTATGCAATCTCAACAATGCCTCTACTCACCGCCTCCACCTTCTCTCACAGTCACTCATCTTTAGTAGCGCAGCATCGCTAATAAATATATATCGAAGAGCGAAGTGAGTGATTAAGAAAGACATGCCTTCAATGTTTCCGCCATCTCCGGCTGCTATTGATATGATGGTTCAATAATAGAAAAGATATTGGTAGCTTCCGTTTGCGAGCCTGCCAAAAGGGAGTCAACTTGATTTTGAATTGCCTCCCATGGGATGTCTTCTATCAAATGAGGTAATAAATATCCGGCTACAATGTTGTGCGGATTGATCATGATTTGCACAAGAGATGTATCAGTAACTTGATGTCCTTTGCGTGGTGGGCCATGCAATAAAAGTGTGACTGATATTAGGAAGCTTGGTTATCGGCTGATAGGCCATCTTTCAAGTAGGATTGGTCTTCCCGCCATCGCACCTTTGAAAAATGCTTGGCAAGAACCCTTTGCCATGCTTCAATGATGCCACGAGCCGACCAACTGCGTCCGGCGTTCATCCCATGTGAGCGACACGCAGCCATACCAACCCATTCCTCCCCGCTTCAATGGGTATGAGTAATGCTTCAAAGATTCTTGTTGATTTCTATTTTAACCTTCCACCGGACCTTCTTGTGCCCGGACTTCCTGTGAGTATTTATTTGTACTCACTTGTCTATTCTATGTTGATGTTAGATTTGTGTTTCTACCTTGTGGCTGTCAGCTTAGTTCGCGACATCAATAGTGGCCCTATGTTCCTCAAATTTGATTTGAATTCATTAATGGTCTCCCTAACTTAATTGACTTTATTTCTCTAACTTGAACTTCTTTTTGTACTTTAGTATCTTGATCGCGACCGCCAATGTTCCTTTATTTTCTCTTCACTACACTGCCCCTTTAGCCGCTACCTCAGCTAATGCCCTCTACTGATGTAACTGTAGTGATGTTGATATGCCTCTACCTCTAATATGTACTGCACCGCTTTTAGTGGCCGATGCTAGAGCTAAGTTGCAAGGATTCAAGAACGTTGAGAGCTAAGCGATGGTCGGATAAAGTTAATTTTGAAATAGCCACTCTTAATACTTGTTCGGGCCTCAGCAAAGACATCCTAGTAGATGACATGGTAGTGCACAACAAGATTCATCATTCCCTTTATTCAGAGGTCGAGGTGCACTTCCTGCGGGAGGGCCAGAACAGAGGAGGCCTCCCCTTGCCAACTGCGACATTAACATGGAGAGGGTGGAGCAGAGCCGGAGGCCCTCCCCGCCAATTGGTTCAGGACACAATGGAAGGGTGGAACAGAGAGGAGGCTCCCCTTCACAAATTTATTCGCACATGGTGGCAGACCTCCTCAGATGCAGTTAATCTTCCAGGGGTCATCGAGATGGATGTGGAGCATCCCTAAACCGCCCACATGAATATTCTTTTCTTGGAATGTTAGGGGAGCTTCTTCCCCAAGCAAAAGGGAGTAGGGTTGTCCCTTCTATCTATCTAAGTTCTCCATGGATTTATGTTGTTTTCGTGGAGCACAAGTACCGTGAAAGGCTATGTTCAAAATTTTGGGGGCTAATCGTGCTTTTCACAATATTCTCGGCTGAAAATAATGTTCTTGTGGCGGAAGCCCCTTTGAATATCGCTGGCAAAAGTGGGTTCTTATCGCTGGATAATTGTTAAGTGGAAAGAGCGGGGCAAGAATGCGGTTTAATGAATGTTTTCACAATTATCCACGCCAAAGGAGCTTTGTGGCCTCTCTTCAGAAAGTAAAGTTCTCGCTAGACAATAATGTGGCATGGTTGCTCATAGGAGATTTTAGTATGGTCGAAAATTGAGACGCATGTGTGGCGGGGATCACTGTGATGGTTCTGATTTGAGCCGGAGCAATGGCAAACGTCCATGATTGTGGCCTTGTGGAGCCCGAAGGTGATCAACTCTTCACATGGTGCAAATGGACGGACAAAACTGTAGAGCTTACCGCCATGATCGTGGGCTATTATAATGCAATAGTTGCTGATTTTCTTCTTGCGAGAACTAATTTGCCGGATAGTGCAATCTCATATCATAATCCACAATGGTTCTCCACCGATCTAATCCCTATGGCTTAAGAGCTACAAAAAACTTCTGCTCAATATTAAGCATTTGAAGGATAGTGAATTCACTGCGTAGTAGGAACGCGCGGGTCTCATGAATTCTCGAGGGTGGCGGCATGGTCGGGTGTTGTTGCGCCGTATCGTGAAATCTTTACGGCAAAGGGGGTCATGCAATGTGGTTCGGACTAGAGGCCAATTAACTGAAGTTGTATGAGTTACGAGTTGCCGCCCTTTGCCCCTTCTTCTAGTATTAGAGAGAAAGCAATCTTGACCGAGATTAAAGCTTTTGGAGACGCTCATGAATCGCCGTGATAAAAGGCGTGATCGAATGGTTTAGATCTCACAGCTTTTTCGGCCGCTAAGAGAAGGCGTATGATGGCCTTCTATTAACTCCCCTTTATCTTGCTTTGATGGGTCGAAAGGTTCGATCAGGTCCAATTGAAGCAAGATCTCCACGACCACTTTTCCTTTTTTTCCAGACATCGCTTGCCCTTTCAAAGGATATGCACCGCAGCCTTGTTTCTATGTCCACTCCCATTGTGTCACTCGAAAAAAGATGCAATTCCAGAATCGACATCACCATCAATGACTTACATTCACCGCTTTCTTTAAAAAGGACAAGTGCCCCGCCTAGATGGTTTTCCGAGAATTTTCCAGGAATATTGGGATTATTGGCTACATCTTTACGTTGCTTTCTCGTGAGTTTCATAGGTTCGTAAGTTTGATAAGATCCTCGACATCGGGTTGCATCTCTTATTCCCTGTAAAGAGCCAAAGACAATATCCGACATTCTCTATTACATTATTGTCTTCCATGTATAAAATATTTCCATAAGGCCCTGCGTAAAAATGGATGTCTTGGTCAGATCAATCTTCTTCTAATTAACCGATTCTTGCCAAGGAGGAGCATTTTAGACAATGTTGCCGCATGCTTATAAAGGTATTGATACGATTGAAAGGTATGCGATATTCTATCTTTAAATTAGATTTTGCCACCAAGATATGACAAGGTGGATTGGGAATTTTTGGAAAACACCTCTTAGCATTGTTTTGATCAAAGAGTTCACCAAAGGATATTATGAAGCTCTATATCTCGCATGGTCTACCATGTTGTTTCCTTTGGGAACTTCATCATTGGTTGGGCTGTAGGTTCGCTAAGGATGCCCATTAGCCCACCCTTGTTCCACACAACGAGGTCTCGACCAAGCGAGCGAGTATTGGTAGATGGATAGTCTGGTTGAGTATATCGCCTTATTAGAAATTTAGACTGGTGAGGTTGATGACATCACCGCTTTTCTTTGTTGCTGGAGGCGGACACCTGAATGCAAAGCTTCTTCGGATACTCTCTTTAGCATCCGAGTTCTGTTGGTTGGCCAAAGTGTTCTCAGATTATGGACGCTTGATGGGGCTTTCGCAGCCCCCTGTGTTGCCGATTTTCCCCGCGCCAGCCAAACTCGGCACCTGCCATCCGCCATTTCAACCACGCTCGACACACCGCTGCAGCGCCGCCAAAGCCAATTGCCTTCGCGGTAATACCCAAGCCTCCCTCGGCCATAATAACCTGCTAAGCATGTTTTAAGTAATTCCCACATCTATATGGCCTCCGCCTTTCCGACTTCCCACACCAAAATTCCAAAGTGATCGTTACCATTGTCCTGTAATTTTTATTTTGGGTGGAATGAGGAGCATGCTATGGTCAAGATTGCATGGTCCAAATTGCACTAGGGCCAAAATTGCGATGGTTTGCATGACAGACTTCCATCTACGTATATTCTCGATTTCTAAGTTCATTTGGAGGATCCTTAAGGATATGGTTGACTCCAATTGAAAGGCGGTTGGTGAAGGCAATCACTTGATCATGTTCCTTTTGGGAAAACTGCTAAAACCTCTTCTTCCTTGAGTTCTTTTTCGCCTATGCTCCTCCTAATGCCCCCTTTTTTGAAAGGCTTGCCGAGTCTTGGGAGACAATACGGACCTTATTTCCATATTGATCTTGTTGCATGTCAATCTTGAGTGCCCCCTGTTGGTGGACACCTCGCGGAAAATAATTCCCCCACTTTGTGCCTCCGCTTCATCTATTAACTCAACGCGCTTGAGGTTAGTAGGATCTTAACTCATGTTCTATGATTCTCGCCAAATTAGACTTGGCAATCCCTCTTTTCAAACAAAATTCTATTGTCTCGATGGGATAGACCTATTTGGCAAAAGGTTAAGGTACTCGCCATTGGCTGTCTCCAGAATTTAAGGTGCATGTGGGTTTCACTAGAGTGTTCACGAGCATAGCTCGTGAACTCTATGTATACGCTTGTCAATGGTGATATCCTTCCGCCATCCACTGCGGTCCCTTCAAATTTCACCTCCTAGTTGGTGACATATGTGGACTTGGGCTTGGGATAGACTACTCCATCCTAAGGTGGTCGTGTTTCTTTGGTGGCGATTCTTCACGTGATGCTCTGTGAATGTGCTTGTCCATGTGATTTGATTCTCGAAAGTGTCGACTCCGCCCATCGCGGCAAGAAAAGGGATGAGACCATTGAGCATTGTTTCTTTTTATGTGATCATCTCCACCGCTTGGTCTTTAATGCTTCTTTTCATGTGACATTGGCAAAGTCGCCAGTGCTTCCGGCTATTTATCCCGATACTTGGAATAAGGTGAGTCGCTACTTCATTTGGCATCAGATGGCTGTCGCGGTCCATCCGGAAGTTAAGATTGTGTATCTTTCGTGTTTGGATATTCCCCGCAAATAGCCCTCCAGACGATAAGCCAGAATTGCTAAGGCCTCATTATTGTTTTTCGTCTCCGCTAAGCGATAGTTGATATTTGAGTCTTATTTGAGTGTAGTTGTCTTATGCATAGGTCGGGTGGTTCTATTCGCATCATGATTATCCTCCAAATTTTATTCTCACCGTGATTTGTATCCGGGCTTTTGGCTTGATGTTTCCAATAAAGTTTGTCGCTCTTTAAAAAGATTATATTGTGTTAAGAGTTATTATCTAGATATTGAACTATTCAATATTCTTGTAACATATGCTTGAAGTCTTTATTTTCCTCTTGAAGTCTTTATTTTCCGCTTTTGCCTTCAAATATTTTTTGATAACATAAATCATTAATAATCTCCAACAACTCTAATTATACTTCCCCTTAATAATAGAACTCATATTTTGAGTTCTATTCACGTTTTATGGATTTTAGCTTAAATTGCTTATATTCGCCCAACATCAACTCATCCAAGTGTCATGTAACATTGTTTGTTTTGGTCCTAAAGGCAAAAAAATTTTAACCTATAACACAAACCATTATATTACACGCATTAAAATTAAATTCCCTTTAAACCCCTTTGTTTGGATGCATATTCACATCGGGGGGTGACGAGGGTTTAGAGCCCTTATAATTATGTTTTCATGTACAAAATCAACACCATATAGTATATTGCCCAAATCTTATAGTATTTTTGCAAATCTTGTTATACAAGATAACAAGTTTCCTATACATCCATACCCCACAAACGAGGAACTTTGTATACGTAGATTAAGGAATAAGGTGAATATGCCTATCCAATGTACTCTCGTTGTTCAAGTCACCCCGTCAGGTGAATATGCACCCAAAAACAAAAGGGGTTTTAAGGGGAATTTAATTTTAATGCGTGTAATGTAATGGTTTGTGTTATAATTCCGCTATTTGGGGAACCAAGTTCCCATGAAAAAATCTTAGAACCCTAATTTTGTCAATGATATAGAAGAAAAACTCGCCTCTAAAAACCCTCGTGTTCGCTGAAGGAAACTCTCATTGTTTTTTTTCCAGGGTTGTCGTGAGAATCATGGTCGTGGATCGGGAAAAGTTTCGAAACCGCAAAATTTCATCGGGCAAGATAAATGGTCCTATTTTTGGCATGCTCGTGATAAAAGTTTTATAGTATTATTGATGTGAGGGATAAAACCTCGAACGAGGATGTTATGCCCCATTATACAAACGAGGGCCAAAGGCCCGAGTTTGTTATAGTAGGGCATAACACCCGAGTTCTAGGTTGTTATCCACCTTAACAACCTGGGCCCGAGAGTTTTATGGTTGTTTTGTAGTGGTTTTATGGTGGTTTCCATAACAAACTAGATGTTTATGGCCATTTGGCATAACAAACTAGGGTGTTTATGCACTTTTTAAAATGTTACCGTGGGTAAACACCCACCGCAGAACCAACAAATATGATCTCATCATTAAAAACTTGAGGGCCAGTTGTTAAGGAACGATAAGCCAACTATTGGAACTTGGTAATGAGATATGGCTGCAGATATTAAGTAACATCTCATACATGAATATCGATTTAGAAGTGGACAGTTATAGCTTTGACAGCTTAGCTTTTTAATTCCTCCATTTTGTCTTTGATTTGTCTATCTTTACTCTGCCAATTTCTGTGTATTAAATGTCTTTGTGTTACAAAATTAGCTAGGATACTGGAAGGTGATAGCATTTGCTCTCTTGCTACTATGCCCGCTCTTCCCCTAGTTCCGTTCTCTTTCATTTTTGTTTAGCATTGATCAAGCTTCATCAAGTGACCATTGATCTATCCTTCTATTATTTGTTATTACTCATGATTGTAGGCAAAAACAAAAGCTGTTAGAAATGCCTTCATGGGCTTGGATTTCCCAATTAAAGTAAACATATGGCCTACTCATGACAATACGTGCCTATTGGTGGGTTTTGTTAGATTAATAGAAGAAGATTGCCAAAATCTTGTCTTTGAGAGGCAAATTGGTCTCTAATATACAAGTCCCTTTGTACAATGGTAAGGCGCATTTGAATGTAATCTATTCTAAATATGCCACTTTGAGGATTTACATCAATAAAAATCAATTCAATTCAATTCATTCTAACTAGAGGAGGAGAATATTTGGTTTTCCTTGCAAACTGTGCACATGGGAAAAAACAAATAATGTATGATGAGTTTGGCAATATTGTAAGGTATGTAACTTTGTGTGGGTGTCTAAGTTGAATTGCATGAACTCAGCTTTGATTTAACATTTCTACCTTGCATTAAAACTTGTGACTTGGTTTGATCATTTTAGTCAAGCCCTTCCTCATGTCATGAGCCATAATGTTCTTTTTTTTTTTTTTTCTTTTTTTATTTTACATGTTCACTATTTCTTACTTCTTAGTTATTACTATATGGGATGTAACTTAGGACATATCTTGGCTTTTGCTTTGCTGTGATCTTGATGAAGGCCATGAGAGTTGAAGAATTGAAATTATAAAACTTATTATATGACTTATTATGCTATAACTATTTTATTTTGTGTATTTTGGTGAATGATGTTGTATTGGAACTTAAGAAACGTGTTTTAAATAAAAAAATGTTTAAAGCTCTAATAGTATTGTTAGGGGAGTAGCCATACATGTTCTTCCTTGTAACCAAATTCCCTTTGGAACGTTTTTTATATTTTGAGTGTTCTAAGATGTTCTTTAAGCAAAATCCATTTTCAAAATTAAATTTTGGATGTCGGCGATTCACATTCCAATCCGTTCCCGTTCCTGTTCCCAAAAAGTTCACGTTCGGATCAACGTCCACGAACCAATCTATGAGAGCCATACACATATCAATCTTTACCTAAAAAACCCGACTAGCAAGGTCCTAAAACCTAGAGAACTCACATTTTTAATGTGAAAAGGGCCAAGATTTTGCTTGTGAATTTTTATAACAAGGGGCTGCAAAAGGGGACCGAGTGCGCCTCGTTAGGGTATTATCCCACAATGCCTCCCAAGGCACCTCCCAAAGCCGCAAAGGAAAACAAGAAAGCAGATTTGGCTAAGAAGCAGAAGATTGTCGAAGATAAAACTTTCGGCCTCAAGAACAAGAGCAAGAGCAAAAGTGTTCAGAAATATGTTCAGAGTTTGCATCAGTCAGTTCAAGCCCAAAGCAAACGTGACGATGATCCCAAGGCTGCCCAAAAGGTGAGTTCTTCCTTTGTCTACTGATTCTTGTAGATTCTATTCATCTAGTTTTTGAGCAAACCGCAATTTCTGCATGATCTCCAATACTGAACTTTATGTTCTTTCAAAAAACGCAGAAGAAGAAGGAAGAAGAAGCTCAGAGAGAAAAGGAACTAAATGAGCTCTTTAAAGTAGCAATTAGCCAACCAAAAGTGCCAGTTGGTAAGCATTTCCATTCTTGTAGTCATGTATTTTTTGTTCAACTGAATAGAGTAGGGCAATAGAAACGCTATGGTTTTTTCCGACCACTTTAAGGGTATACTTTAAAACTTTTGGCAGTTCTTCCCAATGCCAGGTGTGGATCCAAAGTCCATTGTGTGTGAGTTTTTCAGGCGGGGCCAGTGTACTAAAGGTTTCAAATGTAAATATTCTCATGACCTAAATGTTGAAAGAAAGGGCGAGAAAATTGATCTATATAGTGATCAACGAGATTCTGATGGTAGGTCTCACTATTCTCGAGTAATATTAACTTAGAAAAAGAGGACTGTTATAGTAAGATGAAGTTACTTGCAGAAACGATGGAAGATTGGGATCAAGAAACTTTAGAGAAAGTTGTTGAATCAAAAGGCAAGGAATACAGTCAGAACAAGCCAACTGAGATTGTAAGCATGTTGTTCTTTTAGAATATACAATTGGTTTTTCTTTGTGCTTGCTGTTTAGTTTTCTCAGCAAAAGTTCTACTTTAATATACATTTGTCTTATTACTCTGTCAGTCTGTTGAGAATGGCATGCAGAGAACTACTCTGCAGGCAACGGCTAAGAAAAAAAATTGTCTGGGCTGGTTACCTGTTGCTGAACTGTAGTCCTGATTAAATCTAAGTATAGTTGGAGTTCTTGTATTGTCTTTGTTTGGGTCATATTCTCCATCCATTTTTGTCATTTGTCATGAGTAATGCGGGATTCTCACTCTTTTTGTCATCATAGCCAGGCACTGTTTGTCTCTGATAATAGTGAAATGTTGTTTCTTTTGTTGTAGTGAAGCAATTTTCTGTGCATGTTATTCTACATGTTTACCATATTGTTTTTTGTAGGAGTTGTATATGTGCTCTTTAAAACTTGTTTGATTACCATGTTTTATTTTGTTGATATTATAGGTATGCAATTTCTTTTTAGAAGCAGTGGAGAAAAAGCAGTATGGCTGGTTCTGGGTTTGTCCAAATGGAGGAAAAGAATGTCATTACCGTCATGCACTACCTTCTGGTTATGTATTGAAGTCCCAGATGAAAGCATTACTTGAAGAAGAAGGGGAGAAAGTAACAATTGAAGAGGATATTGAGAATCTGGTGTTTTATTTGCCATGTATAATATTTTTCATCGCTGCTAGATTGTGGTGCATTGAATTAATTCCCCATTTTTATGCAGACGTTAAAGCTGGACCACAGAACTTTTTGCAGAATGGAAGAGAAAGAAACAAGAAGAAAAAGATGCAGAACTTGCGAACAAGAGGGCCGAGAGGGCAAGAAATGACCGAATGAGATAGGCTATTTTAAAGCTGTTGTTTGTTTCCAGTATCCCAAGATTATTATAATAAATTTCGTAATTGTTATGTGGTTTCATCCATGCAGTGGCCGAGAGTTGTTTGCTTCAGATGCAAGTCTTTTCGTGGATGATATTGAAGCTTATGAAAGATACCAAAGAGAGGAAGAACCTGCTATTCAAGATCCTAGCTCAACTGGACAGGAGACTCAGGTGAAAATTTTGAAGCCTAATATTGTCAAAGAAAAGATATCTGGTTTAGATTATGTCTGTCCCTCTTGGCGCGAACTCATATGCATTGCACATGTAGTTCACTATATGCATGTTGATCAAATGCCTTAAACCTTTACACTGTGCTAATAGGTGTTGCACACCTGCATCTAAACTCTTGTTGCTTGCTGCTATTGATCTTTGGTAAAGAGTTTATTTATGTCAAATTTCTATTCTTTCAGGGAGGCATCAGACCAAATTTTGAAGAAACGTCTTCAGCAATAATTACTGAGGAAGATGAATTACTGCTAGCAGAAGATGATGATGATCTAGACCCAGATGAGTTAGAGGAGCTTGAAGCTAGAATTGCCAGTTCATCAATGAGTGATGATAGGTACGTTAAAAGTGATTGAAGCTCTTGCGGAATTGAGCTCCATAGTGGAGTACAATAGATAGTGAGTTTGAGTTGTTCAGTAGCATGTCAATATGCATGGGCAAGTACATTATGCGAGCAAATCAGTGTAACCTTACGGCTTTACTTTTGGGAGGCACCTGTACGTTCATTCTTCTTAATTTATGTTGTACTAATAATACCTGCTATGACAATCTCATCTGTGCATTATGCTGTTGAAGTTAGTTTGCAGTTTTGCCTTGGGATATTGGATGAGCTTACATGGTTGGAAATGGATCTGTTTTGAGCTAATTCATTCTGTGATCTTTTCATTTAGAATTGTCATATTGAACGCAAATACCTATAATGTCATAAGGAGTACTTGAGTAAATTGATGACACAGAATATCAAATGGTAGTTTACATGGAGGTTGGACTCAAATGACAATCTCATGGATATAAGAGGCCTTATCAAGTTAACGTCAAGGTAAGTGGCTGGCTACACAAAACTGGTAGAAACAAGTCCTTACTCTGACAGTATTGAAAACTTGAAAAGGGGAAGTAATTAGTTCCGTTTTGACGTAGAGGGAAAACGGTGGGGTCTTTTTGGCTGAGTTTGTCCAGCCGCTGAGTTCTTGGGTTTGTGTTCCGTGTTTTTGACCTTTCTTGATCTAAGGGTGCTTCCCATGAACCAGTTTGAATGGTTTGACTTGGATGCTGATGCCCGGAGTGAATCTTGGTTTTGACCTCAAGAATTCTTGACCTTTCTTGATCTAAGGATATGTTCCAAAATAGCAGACCAAGAAGATTTGGCACGATGGAAACTAAACCTTGGGTCAAAACCTGGGCTTCAAAAATAGTTTCGATTACTTTGCCACTCAGGTTTTGAACCCGAGCCACTCAAAGCAGGCTTTCATGGGAATACCAAAAGTTTAGAGCTGACCTTCAGGAAACCTGGAGGTTTTTCTGTCATGGGAAAGCACCCTTAGAACCGTTCTTTGTTCTTGGGTTTATGCTCAGTTTTCTTGGTGTTTCTTGATCAATATACTTGTTTCGAAGGCAGAATTGATTTACCTGACAAAAGAAAAAATCGGGTCTATCTATTCTTTACATTGGTGTTCTTGATTCTGGCCTGTCACCTTGGCCTCGACCAGAATAAGGCCTCGTGCACATTCCTGTATATATGAAAGTCTTGTTAAGTTGTACATGGCGCTTGGTCCGCATTCCGTGAAGAAATCAGAGTTAGATTCGACATTAGCAATTAGAGGACGCCAATTAACTCCTAAACCCATCAAAATTGTCCACCTTTGCCTCAATTGCCGATCTCAAATTCCACTATTCGCGGATAATAGCAACCCATTTGCCAATGTGGCATTGGAAATTCTGCATGCAACTATCTATCCGGCCGACAATTAGGACTTTGAGAATCGGCAAGAAAATTTTGCCTTGCACGTGTTCTTCGAAAATTTTGCCTTGCACGTGATCTTCCAACCCTCTGGGAAGCCCACGAATTGGATCCTCTGAGCTATAAAATCCCACATCAGATGTAGCAGAATATAATTTCCGATCAGGTGGTGCAATATTATAATTTGCAGAGGGTTTGTTGATATCAGGAATTGCTGATTGCAGAGGTTTGTCGATTTCAGGAAGTGCTTACAGGCTTTTATATAACAGGAGTTGCATCAACAGGGATCCTTGAAAGAACTGAAGTAGGTAATTAAATTCTTAAAATCTTGTCTTGTTCTGCCATTGAACCTTTCTATTGATTCATTTCATCACAATGTATAGGATTGATTAATTTTATTTATTTCTTCTTCAATGTTGTAGGCATGGATTCCATGGATTCTCCAATTGGCAATGTCTTCTCCACTCAAGAATCCCAAGCCTCTCTTTCATATGTTGAACCAAATGTAAAGGCCCGGTAAAGATTCCAAAGACGTCGTTCCCAACTTCCAAGTCCATTTCTTACCAAGATTTATTCTAGTACTTACTCTTAGATTCCTTATGAGGGCATGTTCCTCCTCCGAACCAATATCCAGTTCCACAACCATACATTTTTCCTACTAAGCATTCAAGAGCAGAATTAATCCTGAACCTCGACCACTTCACATCTCTTCTCCTCTCCGCCATCACCTAAGGTTGTTCCTCCACCTAAATCCCAACCAGCTAAGAGGCAACAGACATCCACTAAAAAGGGAAAAGAAGATGCGGCAACAATCGGAGATGAGAAAGTGGATGCTCCTAGCAAGTTTGCAAGATGGGAAGATAAGTGGAGAGTTGCCTTGATTCACATTAGATGTGAGATGCAAGACGAGTTTTCCAAACCCAAGGTGCCAACATGTGGAGTGTTGTTTATATGAAACTTGTTGGCGGCATGCCCTGACTTTGACAAGGACCACCAAGCTTGCAGGAAAAAATAGAAAGCATTATGAGCAGAGTACATGGCAGATAAGGCCCACAACAATGTTTTCGGGAATAATAGATATGAGGAATGTAAATATTATAACTTAATTGACGAGTACATGGCCAATAGAGCCAATGTGCACAAGGTTGTCCATGGTGGTTCCATCTCAAATAGCAATGAGTCCTCGGTAAAGTCGGAAGATGAAGAAGGGGTAGAATAGAAACCTAGCCTCGCAAAGCGTGGAGATATTGGGAGGAAGAAATATATAGTTCAGGAAATCAAAGATGGCATGAAGAAGTTTTCAGGCCAAATGGCTCACATGGCTTTGTTGGAGGAGCGCAAGGTAGCGCTCTTGGAGAAAATAAAAGTGTCGTTCCCCAAGCTCGCGGACAAGCTTTGAGTTTCAGAAATTCAAAAGTTGATTATTTTCAAATTTTAAATTTGCAACTATTAGTCGTTAGTGTAACTTGGACTAAATCTGTAACATACTAGTCCATCTGACACTTGTTTCTCCCCAGAACTTGCAGTTGTTATTCTAGGTCTGGTAGTTAAGTTTGTGTTCATGTTTGGTTCTGCTCTGCTATGTACCAGGTTGCTAGATAGCTGGTCGATCAGTTCTGCCATTAGAGTTGTTGCTGGCAGCTATAATTTCTGGATTTGTTCTGCTTAGGGTGCTTATAGTGTTTGCTGCTACAGTCATGCCTGCATTCCATGCCGTTACTGCATTGAGTGCATGCTTCTAGGCAAGTCATAAAGCCTGGCTGCCAATGGTTCTTTTAACAAATTGCCAATGGTTATTTTAACAAATTACCAATGGAGAGAAGGGCTGCGAATGGTTCTTTTAACTAATTACTACTTTATCACATTTTAACAGGCCTAGTTGAATGCAAAACAAGCATCATAAGTTTTGAACCTGTTAACATCTCTTGGCCTTCTGTGTTCATGTCAGTATGAATAACATTTATTTCAATCTCAACTAGGTATAAGATATTGCACCTCAACAGCTCGTTAAAATGTGCATTTTTCTTTTTATAAGCCACAACTAAGATTTTAGCTTAGCACCACAACTCTAGCAATGTTAGCACTGGTCATTCAGTATGTTGCCCATGGACAATCAGCCTGATTGTCTAATCTGCTGCTCCTGTCCTTCGCCATTCACTATTCAGAGAGCCTTCTGAGACAAATGTAAAAATAATACCTCTGTATCCTGTTCCATTCTTGCATAGCCAGACCATGTATCCCAATTCTTCCATCACAACTTTTTAAAGTGTTTCCCTCTGCAGCTTAGAGAAAAACTGGGCAACAACAATAAGCAAAGCAACAACAAGTGGCATGCATGGATCTTGTGCCTCTATGTGTGAAAGTTCATTATCATCATTCCAACTCTCTATGTCTGCAACTGCCTACCTGAAAATATAGTCTCCTAGCTAGTAGTTGGACAAATGAACAAATGAAGGATATTATCATAGTCGCAGCATCCATTACATGACCCAATATGATAAATCTGGCTCTTGTCCTAATCGTGGCATTGGCTCTATTTTTTACTTGAGCCAATATACACCAGTGCAATTTTAGCATCATGTGGCACTCAGTTGCACGTAAAAATCCTTGTCTGTGCATCAGTTTCTCGATATATGACGCCTTGCATTTCTAATCATTGAAGCTGACAGGTTGAAGAAATTTACATCATTGTTAAAGTGATCAACTTACCAAAGAACACATCAGATGGCTTACACTTAGAACACCTATGCAGGATAAAAAAAACACTATGCAAGGGGTAGTACAAGGGACAGATATTAATGCCTGCTGAGGCCAGTGTTTTATCCAGCATGAAGTTATTTTTGAACCACCATATTTCAGACATCTAGAATGACACATTCAGCATATGGATACTGCCTATAATGGTATCTGAGTTAAGTCCAAATTTAGGCCAGTGCCCATGGAGTAGTCTCTCGTGCTTTGTGCTTGACCAAATGGAATTACTCACTTCAGTAGAAAGTCAGTAGCCATATAATTGTAAAACTGTCCAGATATCCTGTGAGGCCTTTTGCAGCTGAATGCTTAAAGAAAAATATATCTATTTGCACCTTTTGCACCAGAGTTGTACGTGTTAACATGTAGTTGCACATGAACAATAAACTTCGACAAAGCAATGTGTTTACATGGTCTGCAATAATTTCAGACATATTTAGCTTGGAGATGGCGAGGAAGCCCTTGAGCTCTTCACTCTGGGCAGTTTAAGTTTCAACTGTAATCTGTTCCTGGAATCTTGAGGAACCCACCATCTATTATTCTGATCCTTTTTCCATGTTTAATTCAGAACAAACGCAATGCCAGAACATTTTTAGATGAATAAAACTTTATATTTCACTACTATAATCCTTAACTTTTACCATCAAATAAAAAAGTTCTGAGATTGATAACCTTACGAAATGGACCACCTCTTCCTGGTCCCAGCATAAGACACATCAAGAGAGACTAGAAAGGTAGAAAGTCCTTGTCTTTCCAGTTGCTTCTTTTCAATTCTTTTCCCTTTTTCTGTTGGAATGTCCCAACTACCTGGCCTCAACAGGCATTAATCTCTGTCTCCATTCGAAGACATTGTGCTTTGAATTTTTAATTTGTATTAGAACCCAACAGGCCTTTCAATTATTGCAACAAATATACCATGACAAATGCTAAAGATTATAAAGTCTTGCTATTTCAAGGTCAATGTAGTCATATAAACAGTTGCATTGCAGTCTCGACACTTAGTGTTGCCCTCTGAATTGTCACATGCCCTCTATAACAGCTAATTAAGCCCTTGTCACATGAACCCTTTTTGTCACATACTTACTTTTGCCCTCTATTACAGATAATTAAGTCCATGCAAAGTAACTGGATGTGATATATCTTGTCCACCTTGTTGTTAGTAACTTGTTAGGCTTATGGTCTTCTTTCTCATGCAGTCTTCTAACTTGTTCCATCCTTTGATCAGGGATTGAGAAGCCATACAGGATGGAGAAGATCTTGTGGGCAATGTTGTTGTACCACATTCTGAAAGCATTGGTTGAGGAATCTTCACCCAACCTTCTATGCTCATTGGATGGAAATGTGCTCATATTTGACAAGCTGCACTGAGCCTTCAATTTGACTTCACATGAAACCCTAAACTTGTTAAGTCAACATCGCCTAGGCAAATATGGATTTTTTGAATCAGCATAAAGATTTATTGTCTTTGAAACTGCTTAGATATTTGCTGACAGCTTTGACAATCCCATAAAAGCACATCTGGCAATCATCTAGACTTCTTATTCTGTCGTTTCCGCTTCTTTATATCTTTGTTTTCCAGCTTAGTTGTGTTGTTGTCCAAGACCTTATTTCTGATGTTGTTCTTGCCATTAGTCCCTGTGTTGAAAAGAAGAGCATCATTTCTCAAAGAGATAAATAAGTCACTCTCCTCTGGACATGGTCTTGCACCTGCACTGTTATCTGCATCAGAGGCTGGTTGGGTGAGAAGGCGACCTGCCGTAGCCTGTTGTTTCTTAGAGTCTTCTAATGTGATAGGAAGAAAACAATCACCAGTTGAAAGTGGATCCCAACCTTCTGGGACATCAAAGAATGACTTTTCATTTGTTGATTCTTTATCTGGTTGTAGCTTCTCAATAAGAATAGCTGCTTTAAAAGTTCTCTTGCGAGCAATGCCATGGAGTAATGCCAACCTGCAATTACCAAAATAACTATACATGATTCAGGCAGTACAAAATAAATGCAAGGGCATTAAAGCAAGTACTTGCAACTTTGTGATAGTGCCACGCTTGCTTGCTGAATGGAGAGCCCAAACAGTGTGCTCATGTTAGCAACATCATTTGGACCTCGCAGCTCCATTGCCACTCTTGCACCACTGCTTACGATGATGTTCTTTCCACAAGTAATGCCTATCAACATCTGCCAATTCTTCAGAAATACATGAAAAAAGAAAAGCATTGCCAAAGGCCAAATACCTCAGATATCTTAAAAGCTACCAATGAGTCAATTGTTTCTACCTAGGGTTAAAGCCTTTATGCACAAAAAGTTACTACATTGCATCTAGAACACGGGACTCACTATCATATTCAGACTGATTTAAGCTTTGCAATGCGTGCTTTCAAATCCTAGATAATCTAATTTTTTATTATGCTCCACGGTCATAAAAGAGGCTCGATTCCATGAATCAGTTATGACAACTACATTCCTTGATCCAAAACGAATCTGATTATGCAACCTTTGTCACTCTTCTACAATAACAATCATGGCTCAACTGCATACTTGCAGTTATATACGTGCCTGTGAAATTACACTTTGCTGTTCCCACATGGTAACTAACAAGACTCTACTGAACCAGCTTAGCGGCCCAAACTCACGTGGCTAGTTACATTTATGACATGCTATCTTCCATAAGTCTTCTCCAGTACATCTATGTGATCACTAGAAATATTTTGGGTCGATTATAATCAGCACTTTGAATCCAGCCTAAACTTTTATAGAATTTTGGCTTTCCAAATACAGTGTGAAATGCATGTCTATAGAGACAACAATTACTAAAGCCACATAATGTCAAACAGTGTTCTGGTGACATGGGGGGAGGTCCTATTATTTTAAAAATATCATACTAATATAAAATGGGGAGACACTGAAAACATTTGACATCTGAAAGCAGAAATGAGTGAGATACATACTTGAGTATTAGAAAATAAATCCTTCCGTGCTCTGGTATCAAAGATGGCAGCTGCGTAGTTAATCTCAAAGAAGATTCCACGCTGCAAAACACATATACGTTGGGTGAATAATTTAACAAGAAAGAAATCTACAACTTTGTGGTATTATGTACCTTCATTGCAGTCTTCACCATTGAAGACTTTATCCGGAAAGGTAGTTTCTGACTGAAGTCAAATGAAATAATATCCACCTATATAGACAAGTATAGCAGGATGAGAAATAGATCGTGGCAGGATGAGAAATAGATCGTTTTTTGTGAAGTAACAATGCCAAGTTTAAGGGTAAAATTTTCAGATCAAACGCAATAGTCAATATGGGGAGCTCAAAGAAAGTGAATTGCATAAGACTCTAGATCAAATTTCCCTACCTCCATGTCATTGCACGCCTGAATGAACAGTTTTTGGTTTGTGGGCTGTACAGCGATAAGATCATACGTCCGAAGTACAGGATTTGCAGAATTCAATGTGCTTGCCTGGACAGCATCTTCTACCACAACTGTCATCCTACTATATTGCCTAAATGGCACGCCTATGGGCACTCCTAAGACCTCCCTATGAAACCTTGCAGAATCAGCCATTCCAGGAGTTGCTGCTAGCAGGTCCTTCAAAGCTAGAGGCTGCATCCTGCATCTATCGGATTCGGCCATTATTCTCGTAACCATGTGACTTACCGCAATGCTCACGTAGCCTAATTCCATGGCCCTGGACACAATTTCTCTCTTGCACTGCTCCTGCAAACCTTCTAGGTTGAGATTTAAATCATAAAACATGGCGCCCGGCATCGCAATAAACCCTAGAAATTCTTCTTAAACCCTACAACCGGATACATATGTAATAGACAAAAAATGACATTTGTGTCTTATATATGAATAACGTGTAGAGGAATTAGAATTTGAGGATGGGACAATCTTTCCTAATCAACCTGCTTGTGTTGCTATTGTGGATTTTTGGGTTGGCGATGGCATTCGGAACTAATAATGTCTAACCATGAGAATAATAATATGGTCCTGAATTGTCAAACCCTGCTTTGAATGTTGATTGCTCAAGATCTCCTTTGCTCTTGAGCTTGCAACATTCCTCCATTAGGATAGACCTTTCAGAGCAATTTTCCTGTAAAACTTATCGATAATCTCATTCTAAAAGGATAGAAGCATTTTATCTTTATAGCGAATAAGATGCTAGGATTGTGGAAGGAATGTGGTAGGGATTTTTTTTTTTTTTGAAGGAGGAAGATATATATATTAATTGGGACTCATCTGTGACATACATAGCCAAGTGATATCATACACCTACACACCATATTTGGTTATGTAGGGATAACCACTCTTTTGGCCTATGAAGCTAAACTTTTAAAAATGATGAAAGAGCACCATATTGAGCTTGGGAAGCCCACTCCTCCTCCTCAAATGTTGCAAGGTATTGGCAGGCATTTTGCTTCAAAGTTGCCATAGGTTATTCGAATGGAGATATTCTTGGGAGAACACAAATTTTCTCCGCCTTTTCCATTTTAGCCATAGAAGCCATCCTTTGCATCTCTTTTTCCAGTTTGCCAAACTCTACAATTCATGAAACAGTGTTCAATTGTTTCTACTTCTCGCCCGCACATTGGACAAATCGGTGATACATCACGGTTGAACTTGCTCACTAATGTGTTGACCCTGACTGCTCTATGGAAAATTTGCCATATTAGTGTGGATACCTTTGATGACAAGTGGCTCCTCCAGACCCATTTCCATACTTGAGTGACTTGGTGATCTTCTAATGTTAACTCCCACTTGTCAATTCATTCACATGCAGGATCTTGTATGCTTTTGAAACAAAATGTTTTTTATCAAGATTTTCGCGAGATAAGCAAAAAGAACCTACTTGTGGAACCGCATAGGCTGGAATATTGTCATGTATCATGTTCCAAATTCGCTTATCTCGCATTTTCAAATTAAATTCGCTTTGAAATGACTCCCAAGAACATTGTACACCACATCGATACCAATCTCCAATGCAAGATAAACTTGCCCCAATCCATCTGTTTTGAGTTCTTTTGTTCACCACCGAGAAAAGTGGCACATGGCCTCTGTTGGTTTCCACTTGCAACCACCACAAAGGCATGGACACAGAGGTACAATTTTTGATATCCAGGCACCACAGAACTTTTACTGTCTCCCAAGCTCTTAACAATCCTTTAAGAAATGGTGAGGCTCTTGCGTATGGTTTCAATTTATAAAAGAGAGCCCAGGGCAGATCTGCTTTATGAGATGGTTTTTCGCAAGGCGTACAATGAATTAGAGATTGTTTGAGAAGCTCAAGGCCTGGAGATTTCAAGTCCTGCTGGAGGATTTCCCACATGAATTTGCAAACTAGGATCTTACTGTGCAACTTGAAGTCGAGCATTCCTAGTCCCCCATGAGATTTGAATCTCAAACACTTTCTCCATGCTATTTTGACATTTGCCCCCTCCTCATTTCCACCCTGCACAAAAATTTTGCACCATTTTTTGATAACTCGCTAGTTTTGATTCGTGAGCTAACAACACCGATGCAAAGATAAATGTGAGTATTGCTAAGTACTGACTTAGCTACAACAATCCTTCCTGCTATGGGGAGCTTACTAACCCTCCACCATCTCAAATGTTTGTATAAATTGCAAGATCCCATCCCATATGTTCGAAGATGAAGTGCATATCCCAATTGGAACGCCAAGCAACTTTGACGAAGACCCAACAGTAACCCTGTGGTCGAAGGGAAAGTGGTAACATGAGTCGAAAGAGGCTCATCTAATGGCCAAACAGCTTTTGCACATTTGTTCCAATTAAGAAAACAACCTGATGCTATAGAGAAAGAATCCAATAACTGCTTTGCATTCAAGAGATTATCTTCCGAGGCTTCTAAGAACAGAAAAGTATCATCGGCATATTGATTAAAATTTGTTGCAATCCATCTGTCATCTGCAACCTTGTTATAACCCTATCTTCCACTGCTGTCAGTAACACTTGAGATAGTCCTTCTGCAACAATGTTAAAAAGGAAAGGCGCCAAGGGGCATCCTTGTCTGATGCCCCTGCTTACGTCGAAAATAGGGGAGGTCTCTCATAGAACTAACACAGACGCACGCGATGATTTCAGTAGCTTTTGCAACAATATTGGTAAACTCCTGCCACAGCCAAAAGCAAGCAACATCTTATCCAAAAAGGACCAGCTCACACTGTCATATGCCTTCTTAAAGTCAAGCTTTAGATAAAGCACCTTTTGACGCGACTTTCTTGCCCAATGTATGCCTTCAAAAGCAACCGCAATATTACTGAGAATACTTCTGCCTGGAATAAATCATGACTGAACATCCGATATACAATCCACCAGAATAGGTTTTATTTTTTTCGCATAACTTTTTGCTATAATTTTGTGAAAGGTTGACAACAATGTAATAGGTCTCCAGTCCCCTATGGACTTCGGTTCCTTCACCTTTGGGATTGAGGTGATACATCCAGTGTTTAGTTTGCTATCAAGCTTATCTGCTTGTAGAAAGTCCTAATAAGCACTGTACACGAGAGGTTGTACCCATTCCTAATACTCCTGAAAGAATTCTGCTGGAATGCCATCTAGACCTGGGCATTTGTTTTTGGCTGGAGAGTAGATGACCTCACGCATCTCTTCAATAGACAGTGGTTGTCCGAGCTGTTCCCTTTGTGTAGCGGATACTTTAGATACAACTTTGGAAAGAATTAACTCCTCAAAGCAGTCTTGAAAATTTTTCTTATTCTTAAAGAAATCTTCAAAGTGTTTAGAAAACAACTCCTCCACCTGTTGAATCCATCTGTACTGAGGACAATATGGCTGTTTGTTTCCTTTGCTTTGCAACTCTAAAAAAGAAACCTGTACATTTCTCACCTTCCTTGATTCACGTCAATCCTGCTTTAACCTTAGCTTGTTGAATTTTGATTTGTTCTAGTCTTTTAATCTCATCTAGAACTATTTTTTTCCTTTCGCCTGAGCTAGTATCAATTCTTCTAAGTTCTATCAATTCTTTATAAAGTGACTCCAACAAAGCATTTTCCTCGGCCACCTTATTACAACTCCAAGCCTTAGCAAATTGTTTAACCGCTGCTAGAGACGCAATCATTGCTTCCATACCATGTTTATCTCTATTAGCCACTGTCCAAATCTGCTTACATTTGATCTTTAAAATTTGCATCCTTAAGAAATCTGGGGTTCAACCTGAAGACTGTCTTTAATGGTTTAGAAGTACTAACTCTAGAAGAGCATATAATCTGCGGATTATGATCTGAAATAGAGTTCTCTAAGAGATTATGATGGTACAGTGATATATTCTTTTCTTGCAAGACCTGGGAGCTTACATAACATCTGTCGTGGCGGGCATATGCCCTACCATCTCCAATCCATATTACACTATGTGAAGCCGGGGTCTCCTTGTAGTTCCATGAATCCCAATTCATTAAGCATGCTCAGCCACTGTTCCATTTCGAATCCATGCACATCGTATCTATCACAACTACTTTCTACCATATTAAAGTCCCCAACCATAATTCATTGTGTATCTCTGTCAAAGTTTTTCGGTATGTTCTTCACACTGGCCCATGAGAAGGCTCTTTGTCTGGCTTGATTATGTGCATAAATATTTATTTATCACTCCCCATTTTTTACCACGAGCATACCAGGTTACTATTGCGCACCTCCCAAAATGATCTGTGCATGTCGATACAAGTTTCAACTGTTTTCTCCATGCAATAAAGGTTCCCGCACTAGAACTGCCACTAGACGACATAATGCCCACATAATCTTTTCCTAGTAGATTAAATAGAATCCCAATTTCTTCCTTCTTACATTTATGCTTCTGTAAACAAACAATATCTGGGGAAATGTTTTTCAACGCTAAGGATTTTCCAGCTAAGGATTTTATGCTCCATTAGAGAACACATTCGACTGTTTAAGTGATGTCGTCTCATAGCACTGTTCTCCCAATCTTGGTATATCTCTCTTTTTTCTTGGCATTCCATCAGTAAGATCCTCTATATTTTCATCCATATTATGCTCTGGAAACTCCTCATTAGCAGCTTGATATTCTATTGCCATATACTCAGTTGGTGCTAACTCATTGTGATTCTCTCGTTGTAACTTTGCGCTGGGGACGCTTATGTCCCTGTGGAGATTTTTGTGGTGCCTCCCGGTTAGGCAACCCTTTTTTGATCGATTTTTAATTCGCCACCATTTCTCAGGCCGCACTATGGCCCACCCATCCTCATTTGCCGTTCCTTTCTATTTTCTATGTTTACCCCTCGCTCTTGCTTTTGTCCATTCTCAATTTCCTTTAGATGGTGAAATAACTTCACGTTCTATTTCTTCTGAGTTTAGATGACCCTCCTTTTTTTTCCCCATTTATCTCTGTTATCTTTTCATCTGCTACTTTGGCATTGTCGTACAACTGTGTTGCCTTTTCTCCTCTACTTTAACATTGCCTTGTGATTCTCTCCTGAACACAAAACAATCTTACAGATCCTTAATTTTCCATTGTGGAGAACATCCTTCTAATCTCCCATCTGCTCATGAGTCTTAACTTGAACAAGGAGTAGTATGTCCCACTTCGCACGAGAGTGAACTGTGGAATACCCTCCGCTGCTGTAATGCCCACACAAATCCTTGGCCCCTTTGTAATCGAGTGAGTTATATACGTCCCCAAGTTTTTTGCTATGGCAGTTAAAAATTCCGAGTCGAGCATATTCATTGGCAATTGTTCTATCTCAAGCCAACAAGGAAGTTTAACAACAGACAATTTATCTGGGGTGAAACCTGAAGTATAGTATTGGTATAACACAAGTTTCCCCGCGAAGCGGTCTATTCCCCTAGAGACTATCTTTTCCACCGCTTTCTCATCATCAAATAGTATTAGGAAAAAGTTACTCCCAATAGCTTGGATGCTCTGATATTGTAGCATATTCAAGGCATCAATATGCCTGGTGAGCCAATTTTGTACCTTCCTGTAGTCCAAAAAACCTCCCGTAAAAAATCCCACCACTGCCATAGAGATTAGAATTTTCATATTCTTGATATGCCTTGAGTGGTTTATCTCCGTTACTTTAAGATCGTCATGTTCTGGCTTGATACGTTCTAGATTGGCAGACAAGTTTTTAGAGGAAAGAGAGTTCAAGGCCTCTTCTACTCTGGCGCTGCGGGATTCATTTGGAACTCCTTTCTTAATCCATTCGGAAAATCTGGGTCTTATAATTTTTTCTAAAGTATTGCCCTGTTTCCACTGATTAGATCTTGTAGCTTCATTATTTCTCACAGTGGAGTCTAGGTTTCTACAAATTTTCAGCTCCTCCTGTTTATCATCAGCTCCTCCGCCGCTGATTATTTCTGCTCCATACTAGGCCGATGCAGCAGGTCTAGGTGCAGCCACATCTGGCAGGGGTTCTAAACCCCCGATTTTCCTACCAGGGCCAGGTCCCTTGGAATTTTTCCATGTTGCCGCTACAATGGTTTGTTGTCCCAGCTCCTCCGACATCTCGTCCTTCTGTGGATCAGAAACCCCAAATGCAAGATTGTAAAATGTAAATTTGCTTGATACTTCACCTAATAGGTTTGTATTGCTCTTCGATAGCTTAGGATCTTGATGTACCCTGTTGGGAGCAAAAGCCCCAAATCCAGAAACTGTTTGAGTGGCCGATTTTCCAATCTTGGTGTTTTCTACAATACCCTTTGCGGGAGTTAGCCTGTTCCTTGTAGGATTTAAAGGGGCCCTGCCCCCATTGCTACCATCTGGCTTGACGCCCAGGTTCGTCTGTGTCGCCAAAGCGGCCGGAGTGCTAGCGCCCAACGTCCCTCTGTTCAGTTTTTCACAAAAGTCCAATGTGGTAGAGATTATATTTGCAATCCAAAAATGAAGTTGCCTCAAGTTGATCTCTAGATTCATCTTACACTTTAGAGTTAAAAATTTACACAATATACACATGACCACAAAATTTGTAGCATGAAAGTACAAGTCTATTTAAAACTGTATTAGGGTCATTTCCCACTTGCCATTAAGTTAGATTAGCTTAACTACTTGGTTATCTCTTAACCTAACTAGAAAATATTTCTAGTTTTCCATTGAGGTGGTTAAATTAGAACTAACTTAATGAAGTATGAAAATTTGCATTCCTATCGTGTCCAATAAGATAGAATTAAAAAATTAAATTAAAGCTTGAGTTGATGATTCACACTAGTAGTTAAAGTGCTAAGTTAGGTTAGCATTAATTATGCTTGTTTCACAATGCCACTTAAGAATTTATGTTAAGTTAAAGAGAGTTTTGTTGGCAAAAAACAAAATGCCAACTACCAACGATGCACACTAGAAACACACCTAAGGCTAACACAAATGTAGTGCTAGACTTTGCAACTAATTTGTCAGAAACAAGGGGTCCTTTCATAGTGAAAACCCCGATCAATTACTGAAAGAGCTATAAAATAGAATATAACTATACACAGAATATTATGAAAATGCATATTCCTAGATGTTTGAAGGGGCAACAAGAAATATGCATTTTCATATAAAACATAAATAATCTAACTATATTGTTACAACCTTCTCGCTTAAAAGTTAGGTTAAGTTAGTGCTTAACTGAATTAAGCGTACCTCTCCTAGGTCACTTAACTTCTAGTTTAAAATAAGGGGTCCAGTTAAAGTTTTAATTAAACTTAACTTAACTATTGTCAGTATGAAAGTGACCTTGTTAAGTTAACCATGTTAAAATTTAACCAAATCCTAACTTAACTAGTAGAAAATTAAGTGCTAGTGTGAAAGCAAGTTTTCGTTATTTGCCACGTTTAACCTAACTTAACTGCCAGTGGGAATTGACCCTTATATTATATATATCAAAATAGTCCTCTCTCGAGAACAATTTTCTCAAGGTCCCAGTCAATTTCCCCTATCCGATCAAGTTGTGGATAAAGTTTTCAGATGATTGCAACTCATTTTCAAGCGATGATGTTAATGAGGTGTAGAAATTTATCAGTGCCAAAGATATCAGAATGATGGGATGGTGGATTTAATGACCGTGATTGATAGAAGTTGTTGGACTTAAACATGTGAACAAGAATGACGTTTATCATATAGCTGTCATCTATCATCCTGTTAGGGTTCTAATCAATAGCCAGTCATTTGACTTTGGTGTAGCATACTTCCTGAGTTGGAGGAGATACCAAGATATTTGCATCGCACTTTAGCCTTTCTATAATAGGCATCGCTATAATCTGTATAAGGCTATTCTTCAATCAATAGAAGACATGCTTTTAGAGTTTCAGTTTTGTTATTTGATAATATGGTATCAGAGCAGGTAGATCCTTTTGGGTAAGGAGCTACGATGCACAAGAACGATATGGGAAAGATACATAAGCTTTCTCATGAGAACGCTTTTTATTGGTTTATCAAGATTCGTGGAAAGCTGTCTGAGAAGGGACTATGGCAGATTGTATCAAGAAACGTATTTTATTAAGATGATAAAACATTTATTTGAAACTTGAGCCCTCAATAATAAAGAGTTCAAGTTGTTAAGGGAGAAGGTAAACATGAGCCTAGTATATCTATGGAAGATAGACAAGTCTTGCTCAAATGGATGCAACATGACTGGGAGGCAAGGAATAGGATGATGTAGTATTTGGATGATACAATGATTGCACAAGTGGAGGCAGCCGAAAGTGCTCAAGCTGCTTGGGACAACTCTCTAGGATTTATAAGAAGATGCATTTTTTCCAATAAGCTAGCTTGTACTCTGTGGTTTTACCACAAAGCTTAAGGGCTGCCAGTTAGCAAAGAAATACATTAATAATAAAACCGTGACTTCAACTCAAAGGAATGGAAAGGGGACTCAAAGATGATCTGATTGTTGGTGATCTATTCCTAGGATTGTCTGCAACATTCAATAACGTAAAAAATTTGATAGGATCTGTAGAACATGTGGAGTTCAAATGGGCATGCCAATAGATATTAATGGAGGAGATCAATCAGGCAGGACCCAAACCAGGAGCGCAAGTTGAAGGATACGCATTTGTTGGAAGACAAGAGAATGTAGAGACCCGCAAATGCTACAATTACAACAAACATATACAAATTTCCAGGAACCCAATAAGAAAAGTAATCTTTAGAGAAAGAAGAAATAGATGGTGGTCGACAAAGATAAAAGAGGCCATGTTTACAAAGCTTCCAAGGCGAGTGAGTGATGATTCTAACCAAAGCTCCAGTAGTAATTCACTTGCGTCTGTAGCACATGCATTCGTAACTTGTAAGCTAGAGAGAAAACAAAGGAATATCATAATGATATCTCTTTGGATATTCAGCAGCATTATAAGCATGTTTGCAAAAGTTGTAGAGCTATAAAGGCAACTATTTGTCTTGGTGGCAGAAGAGAGGAATTTGCGGAATGTGAAGGGTTTATTGGATACTTTCTCCTTGGCCTCAGGCATTCTTCTGAATTGGGGTAAGTGCTCCGCTTTATGGGCCCAGCTGACTCCGCCTCCCCCTTGTTTGGCTCTATTCCCTTGGAAGGTGCTTCCGTGTAATGTGTGTACTAAGTCAGCCGGGTATTCCCTTTGGAGGGATGTTTCCATGGGGAGGGTGTGGGGTGAGATTTTGGCAGGGGTAAAAACACCTCAATTGGTGGAAGGGTAGCAAGTTGTCCATGGCGTGTAGGATCACTATTGCCAAGTCAAGACTTTGTAGCACTCATGTGTATCTAAAGATCTGCGATGCTAGCTCCCGAGGGTAAGATACGTGCTTGGATAAGATTGTTCAAATTTTGTGTGGGGTGGGGATGATGAAGGGGCGCTTGTTAAAGTGGTTTGGTGGAAGTGTCTCCGCCTTCTGGAGGATGGGGGCTTGGCCATTCGGATTTGGCGCCGCATAGTAAGGTGTTGGTCTCCCAAGTTTGTTTGGAGCATTCCGCAGATGGAGCATCTTCTCCGGTGGGGTATTTGTTGTTGCGCCTCTTCGCCATTGTGTGGCGTTTGGGAAGCCGTCTGTGCATGTGGAGTTGCCCCGGGCAATCGTTGTATGGTCTCCGGCCCGTCCCACATGCATTCCCTTTTTCACAGGAGTGTTATGGCTTGGGATCATGTGGTGTGCTCTTCCAAACTAGATTATGCCTCGCCTTTATCACCACTCTTCTCCTTTCTTGTGGGTTCCTCTACCCCCAAGCAAGATCTTTGCCCTTGGTCGCCATGCGCGGCATGCTCGGACGAAGGCTCGCTGGAGGCGAAGCCGCAGGTGCTCACCTTAGAGGATTGGTATTGGGGTGGTCAGCCAGCTTCGTGGGGAGTTCTTTCGAGCTCGCCGCCGCGAGGGGCAATGAATGAGGGCTATCCGGGAACACGTATGGGAGTATTCCGCTACACATACCTATGTGGTGGTGCGTGTTTGGAAGGTTCATCCGGATGTTGTGTCTTCTTGCTTTTTGCGGTCTTCTGCACCGGTGCCGGCTATTCATGACATTAATCGCCCCTTCGTGCAAGTGGTCTCTGCAGCTTAGGGTTCTCGATGGCGCTTCGGTTTGACGTGGGCGTGGAGCTCACTTCCTCCACCGGAAGGTTAGGTGCTTTTGTATGTGGTGCACCGATCAGGGTGAATGCCCTTGTGAGTCGGTTTAGGCGGTGTGAGCCCTCTCGCCCTTGTTGTGGCCTTCATCGTGAGACCGTGGAGCATTGTCCGGTTTTATGCCCTCACTTGCGGGCTGCCCGGGATTGGGTTAGGGCTGCTTCGTGAGATTGACTAGCCGCCATTCTGTCGCTTCATGTGTATCCGGTGCTTGGCCGCTCTTTGCGCAGCAAGCCTTGCATTTCCAGCGCGGGCTTGGTTGGTGTGGCTGATTTGGAAGGCGACGGGGTTGTGGATCTTTCGGGGGGATTGGCAACTGCTGCCACCTCGATTCCTCGACTTCGGTACAAGCTATTTCAAAGCTTCGGTGTTCGGAGCGAGAGAGCGGAAGTTTGCCATTTGGCGGGACTTCTTGGGTGTTGTAGATGGTGATGGTCGGTTTGTAGGCAGCAGAGAGTTGCAGCTTTTCCGTGAGTTTGTTGTGGAGTGTCGAGGTATCGCTGTCTCTTTGGGCCAGTTCTCCTTCCTCCTCACTTGCTTTGTAACATTACCATTCTTTTAATATATTGATGACACAGTTCTTCAAAAAAAAAAAAAAACTATTTGTCAGGTAAAAGAAGATGATGCATGAATAATTCATGTGAAATCAGAAACTACATTAAGGGATATGGCTCCTTGACTCGAGCCAATGATCACATGACATCAAAACGTAAATTATTCTAGAAGTTTAAAGAGGAATCGGGACAATTGAAGGTAAAATAGGCAAAGGCCTATTAACTATAAAAGGTACAGGAACTGTGATGTTAAAACTAGTCATCGGAAAGGTCTTGCTTAAAAATACAACAGTAAATTGCAAAGCATTGTCTGCAGCAAGGCCAAAAGATCTGGATAGAGGACCATGCCCTCCTCCTTGAACATAACCCCTTGCAACTCCAACTGAAGCAGCAGATGCCCCAACCACAACTACACCATTCTCCTCTCGCAACCCCGGTATAAATCTCTCCATTGAACTCGGCTCCCGGCCGTTAGGGGTTGCAACACCTTTCTCTCCCCCCGCATCCATCTACCACAAATGACCCATCAAATTTTATGGTCTTCAAGTTGTGTAGCCATATGCTTAGAGATCTGCAAGGTGGTTCTTCCTAGAAAATCATGCCCTGCATTCTTCACCACAAGCCTTATATTGTATCTTGCTGCAAATTTGAAGCCCTTTTGAACATCTTGGGCTTCTGCAACATTTAAAGAGTAAATTGGAACAAATCCTTGATAGCAAGGTATATTTGGATCAGTGTTAATTAGGCAGGTTTTGTTGCCAAGCTTCTAAGTTAGGAATCGCATAGATCCCCACCGATCGGATCTCGAGAAAGCATTGGTCCAATTACTAGTGGCGATTTATTTAAACCAGGGGGTCATAATTAGGATAATGGGTGAATATGTAGATGGATGTGGAGCACGGAATCCGCCTCGCAATGAATTATTGAATTCTCTCCAGATTTGCTAGTTAGGCCAGCATTGTTGAGCATGAACTCCCTGCAGCAAAAGCTGTAATAAGGTAACCCACATGATAAGATGAAGCCAAGCAATGCTTTAGCTCTTCGGAGGGCTTTGCAAGAATTGGCATTTTTTCCAAAAATATTTTATCTAAGCATTGACTTTATGTTTCGAGTGGTATTTGACCTCCTTAACTAACTCGATTTATCCATCTACTTTGGTGCTTTATTGTGGATATATTATGAAGGGGATAAACACCCATGAGAGCTTATTATCTGAGGTAATGGGCTCTTAGTGGTGTTTATTTTCCCCTTTAACTGGCAGGCAAGCTACCTCGTCCTTAGCTAGATTATCAGAGCTTTCGTAGCTTAGTTATCAAAGTTTTGGCAAGGCCATAGATCGGTTATCAGAGCTCTAGAACTCGATTATCAAGTCCTAGCCTGGATTATCAGCATCCAGATGCTGAATCCAAGCAAAAAAAGGCCTTGAAAGTTGAATGGAGGGCAAAATTGCAATGTAGTTGCTCCTTCCCCAGTTTCCACTTGCCTGTTATGCCCTATCACATGGCATCAATCAAGGGCCAGGAATGGGTTGATCTAAAAGCCTGCCGGTTAAGAGGGGTTAATTTCCTTTGCAAGCAAGGGAGGGCGAACCTGTTTATTTGCAACAGGCAAGCAAGTGGGATTAACCCCCTCAACCGGCAGGCAAGTTGCATCACCTGAAGCTGGGCACCCACAGCTGCATTATCAGCTCTCCAGATCGATTATCACAGGCCCGGCATCACCCATACCTGTGTCATCAATTCCTAGCTTGGATTGTCAGCATCCGATGCTGAATCTTGTCTCAAAAATTTTATGAAGATTCCTTTAGATTTCAGCAAAAAGTTACTACTTTTAGAAACTTTTTAATATATGCTATTCTTAACAAAATTCTAGATTCTCTAGAACATTCTAGAACTATCTAGAAGATATTCTAGAACTCTCTAACACAGTTTATAACAATCTACAACATTAATTTTTGAATATATGCAAATTGAACTAAGCTGCTATTCATTAGCATCTATAACATTCTATTTTGAGTTCTTGCGAAGTTTAAAGTAAGTTTCTATTTTTAGACTAAGGTACTTACCGGTGGGTGTGTGGAATATTCTAGAGCATTATAATTTGTCTGTTTGCAAGCTTCACCAAATCTTTCTCTTTTTAGATTAAGGTGATTATCTTGCACATCTGGAACATTCTAGGACATTAATCTTTTACTGTTTGCAAAGTTGCAAAAAATTACGTTTAGACTGAGGTGCGCATGTAGAACATTCTATTGTGTTTCAAAATCTAGAAGATATTCTAGAACTCTCTAGAACAGTCTATAACACTCTAGAACATTAATTTTTGAATGTATGCAAATTGAGCTAAGCTGCCATTCATTAGAATCTAAAACATTCTATTTGAGTTCTTGCAAAGTTTAAAGAAAATTTCTATTTTTAGACTAAGGTACTTACCGGTGAGCGTCTAGAATGTTCTAGAGCATTCTATTTTGTTTGTTTGCAAGCTTCACAAAATCTTTCTCTTTTTAGATTAAGGTGATTACCTTGAACATCTATAACATTCTAGGACATTAATCTTTGTTAGAAATATGAGCCACACAAGACTTTTTTCACAAGACAAGATTATCCTTTATTCATATGAGATCCGTATTTATACAATTGTATGAGCCATATTAGGCAATGCTATACTAAGCAAAGATTGAAAAGATAAAGGTGCACATCTTCTATATATATATAAGACGAATCTAAACACATCTTCTATATAAGGAGAATCCGAACCACCTTCCCTGCAACTTTAGTCTTTTCAACAAAAAATATTGTATCTCATAAGAAAAAAGGTATCTCAATTGAGAGAGACTTCCCTGCGGCATTAGTCTTGTGCTTGGATGAAAAAAACCTTTTGTGGGTGAAAAGGAAAAAACCCAAATGGAGGCCTTGGTTTCACAAAGCATGAATTTTGAGCTTCCTTAGCAAACCCGTTTTTTTAGCCTAGCCTAGCTGTGAAGGAGCCATTCATTCCGGATCCTTAAGGCCTCAAGTTGTCTAAACAACCAAATTCTGCACATAACATGCTATATTGAATGTTTTAATCCAGAGGTTACAAAATGACACAATTTGAGATGTTGAGATGCCATGTGTTCTATGTCTAAGTATATCAGATGGTTCAAGAAGAAATAATCATTTAAAAGCAGCACGTTGCATTGATGAACCAGATGTCTATGTTCTAATGTTGAATTCTTGTGTTCTTTTTTCTGTAAATTAAGGATGTCTTGTCTAGGATCTTAACATACTGAATGTTCAAATCCAGAGGTTATGAACTGACATTTGAACCAATGAAATGTTTGCAATGGCAATGGCGTTTAAGGACTCGATATCTAGCTTATCAAGTTCTATCGAATAGGCTCTTCATCTTGGTGCAAGCAACATAAAACATCTTGGACATTTAAGGCTTCTTGTTATCCTTGGGACCAATCGCTCTCAGCAACAATCAACAATGGACACGTCACATGCTGCTTTTCATTAAATGAATTAAACAAGTTGACAAATCAAAACTTAAAAATCTCCAATATTGAGCACAAGTATCCGTGGAGAACTAAAAGTCCACCACAAAAAAACCCATGACCCAAAACTTACTTTTCTTTCAAATCACCTATACCACATATCTTGTCGCATAGAAAAAAATGAATATGAGATCCACACATGTTTTTCAATATTATTCATATGTGCCAAAGTCTGTCTTTATCGGCAAATGCATTAAAACATGGTTTATGTTAGGATGCATTAAACCATGCTTTATGTTAGGAGCCCATTCCAGTGCTTGAAAAAATTCTAGTGCATATTTACAACCCATCCGTTGGATTTGAAAATTTCTAGATGAAGATTTTGGGCAAAAAAATATCTTTAGGGCGTAAAATATAATGCCCCAATAGGAAATTATTGAGCTGGAAAATCTCAAGTTCAAGATTCAATATTTTCAAACATTAATCAATTAAAGAAATAGAGATTTGAATTTCAAGATGAGCATTCCATTTCACGTGACATTGAACTGCTTTTCTTGATCAACAAAGGGTGGAAACTTCTCTTTATACGGAAATTACTTTGCATGATGCTTAGGTTTTAAATAGAACAATTTAATGAATTAAGAATTTTTGGAAATGACGTAGAGCTTTCAAAAGATAGACTTCTAAATGAGGACTTGCAAGATTCCCTAGAATATCTATGACTTAACAGAACACGATCAACCACATATAGATTCATTAGTGCTTAAACTCTTTCTTCTTAAAACATACAATAAGATAAAATATTAACTTCGATGATGAACACGATGGTATCATGGGTAGAGAAACATCGGATATGGTATCATGGATAGATAAGCATTGTATTTTTAAATCTTAAATGTCAACTTCTTCTCCTCCTATCATAGACAAATTTATTATAAGCTTTATTTAGTTAGAAACCCGTCATTTGGAGAAATAAGACTCTAAATTCTTTGATCAACATCAAAAGCTCGAAATGGTTATGTAGGATAAAATATCTTTTTTGCCGGGATGCAATGCATGCCCCAAGTGCCACAGCACAAGTGTGGTTTCGATATTCGATATTAAGGATATGAACTGGGGCTCTTTGGGCATTTACTAACCAACGAGGGGAAAAAAAGCAAAAAAAGAAGCAATTTTTACGTCATGCCCCAAAAAAGAAAGGAAGGGATTAAAAAAGTTAAAAAAAAAAGGTAAATTGAGGCCAATATACTATTATAAAAATCTCAGAAATGCCCAATAAGAACCTATGGAGTAATGCCTCCACTATACTATAAATCAAGTATAAAGTAGAAAATAAGTTCTCTAGGTCTAGTGTACGAAGGGCAGATTTTTGTAAGGGGTCTAAGTTAGGGATACAAAGCTATTCTAGGCAAGAGAACAAAGCAATAATTTTTTTCAAAGGTAATAAAAGGCGTATATATTGCTATATAACCCAGCATTATTTAACAGTGGACATATAAGTTATTGGTCCGTGTATTCAGCTCTGCTCATCTTTTCCTCTCCTTTGATCGGGCTGGGTGCTCTACTTCGCAAGCTCCTTCATCCTCCAGCTATGGCTAAGCAACCCATCCGAGTTCTCGTCACTGGCGCTGCAGGTATGGCCGTTATCTAGTCCGTTTGTTTGGAACTTTTACGTTGTTTATGTCAAAATTTTGGTTTTGTCTTCTCCTTTTCCGATCTATCAAAGGTCGGTTTTTTGTGTAGCTTAGGGATCTGGGTTTTGGTTTTGAGCTTTGCTTTTATGATTTACCAGTCAAATTTTCTGTTTTGTATGCACTTGTATTCCGATTTGATTGAACGAATCTGATACCGGATGTTTTTTTCATTAATGTTCTTATGCAGGTCAAATAGGATATGCGCTTGTGCCCATGATTGCCAGAGGTATCATGCTGGGAGCAGATCAACCAGTCATATTGCATATGCTTGATATTCCACCAGCTGCAGAGGCTCTTAACGGTGTGAAAATGGAGCTCATTGACGCTGCATTTCCCTTGTTAAAGGGTAGGTTCGCACCATTGTCTTTTTGGGCTGGAAAGTAGCATCTTTGATGTTTCCTTTTATTAATATACTTTCATGGCACCGGTTCATGATTAGCATCCTCAGGATTGAAATAAGCAGTATTTTCTCATGGTGTACTTTCCTGCTGCAGGTATTGTTGCAACTACAGATGTGGATGAGGCTTGCAAGGATGTAAACATTGCAGTTATGGTTGGTGGATTTCCTAGGAAGGAGGGGGATGGAGCGCAAGGATGTAATGTCCAAAAATGTATCAATATACAAATCACAGGCATCATCCCTTGAAAAGTATGCGGCCAAGGACTTAAAGGTAAGCTAGACTTAGAATTTTGACGAGTACTAACATTATTAGTGGTCAAAAAATAAATCAAGGACATAACAATCTGGATGTCCCGACTGTCTTTCTGCTCTCTATAATTTAGCTGTAGTGAAAGGCAACTCACTTGGAATTGGCTTGGCCATTTTAATATTTTTGCAGGTTCTAGTTGTTGCAAATCCAGCAAATACAAATGCCTTGATCCTGAAGGAGTTTGCTCCATCTCTATCTGAAAAGAGCATAACATGCCTGACAAGACTTGACCATAACAGGGCCCTTGGTCAACTTGCAGAGCGAACAGGATCTCAAGTTTCTGATGTCAAGAATGTGATTATATGGGGCAACCATTCATCAACTCAATATCCTGATGTTAATCATGCTGTTATTGGAACAAAGCCAGCAAGGGAGGTTGTTCAGGATGATGCATGGTATGTTCCCTCTCTCTCTTTAGCAAGTGACTTGATATGTGCATTAGAATGTTGGAGTAACTTAAATTTTATCACCAGGTTGGATGATGAATTTATAAAAATTGTTCAGCAACGAGGTGCTGCAATTATAAAGGCAAGAAAACTTTCTAGTGCTCTTTCTGCTGCTAGTTCAGCATGCGACCACATCAGGGACTGGGTGCTAGGAACTCCAGAAGTAAGTTGAAATCCTGTAGTCTGTCTCCATTGTTTTCGACTGGAAGCATCTAACATCTAATGATGATTTTATACAGGGAACATGGGTCTCCATGGGGGTTATCTCAGATGGGTCCTATGGTGTACCACCAGGCCTCATGTTTTCATTCCCTGTGAATTGTAGTGGGGGCGAATGGTCTATTGTTCAAGGTAATATTTACAAGTTATGTTTTTTTGTGCTTTGACAGGAAACATGTGCATGCCCAACAGGAGTATGCAGTATACAGGAGGTTCTAAGCTTTCGTCTTATGTTTTCAGGTCTCTCTATTAACGAATTTTCTCAAGCGAAATTGGATGCTACAGCAGCCGAGCTCAAGGAAGAAAGGGAAGTGGCTTATTCTTGTTTTTAGACAAGAGAGCTGGAATCAATTCAATAAACAAGGCTTCATATTAATTGTGTTGGGCCTTTTCCATTTGGACTGCAAAATATTGCAATCCCGTCTTAGTAGCATGCCTACGCATATGTTAACAGCAGGAACTTTTATATGTTGGATTCGACAGTTTTTTGTATCTGGAATCCAATGCAATAACTAATCATTTTTTTAAGAAGGCAATGATCATGAGATGCATTTTATTTTCTATTTTTATTGCTTAGAGAAATGGCAGTAGTATTATATTACTTGCATACAAAATTTTGAGAACAAAGTCTCCCAAAAGTAGAGTAGTGATGCGCCTTCAAAGGAGGGTTTCAAAATTTATAAGGTAATTACAAGTTTTAAATGGTAAACACAAGGCTTATGAGAATAGAATAGATATGAGTATTAACACGTGTCATTATCAATTTACCAGTGCTCTATGCATCCCTTTGTGCAACCCTCGGTCACTATGCATCCCTCTGAAGTTTGGCCCTCAGTCCAAAGGGATCGGTGTTTTATCTGATGTTTATTACCCCAAAAAAAAAAAAAACCCTCCCACCCCCCAACCCAAGGTTTATGAGATCAGGGGAGACCAATCGGCTTACAGGGCCCAACAAAAATGGCGCAACAAACTTATTATCGTCGGTTAAAAAATCCCATCTAGGAGGTTTTTTAGGAAACAAACATGAAACAAAATAAGAGTGTTGTTAAAATATACGCCATGAGAAGAATATATACGTCAAGCGAGTGCCCATATAGGTCATGAGAAGAATATATACACGTCGGCCAGTGCGAGGACATAGCCCCGTGGTGGCGAGTGTAGCGTTGGGGGGGCTCAGTTAGGGGTTCCTCCTTAATTTCCGGTTGAAGTTGTTAAAAAAGGGTTTCTTTATTAGATCTTGGGAAAATTTTCGGTCAAAATTTTGTAAAATGCTTGTTAAATCCGCAAATTAGATGATATTTTCCCGAAAAATCCGGGTAAGTAGCAACAAAGCCACGGCATTTTGCCGATTTAAGCAAAATCTAAACGGAGGCCACATGAGCGTGCTTTCGGTGATATGATTACTTATTTGGACAATTCTAAAGGGTATGGCATTCGTCTTCCACTGCTCCCACTTAGCAGCGTTGACAAAGTGTGTCCTGGCACGTCTTCCCATCTCAATTTGGAGGCAAAGTGCAGTTGTACAAATTGAGGCAATGGATCTGCGCTTTTTCAGGTGATACAGTTTTTTGAGCTTCCTGCAGCTCTAGTTGGAAAATTTCTCGTTGAGATATTGCAGATAAGAGAGATGAATAGAAATTGAAGTTGACGACAACAATAGATGAAAATTATGCAAAAGAGAGAGCTAGTATGTTCCTATCAGAGGACATTCTAGATGAACTAATTTACGATGCAAATTATGTATTTTGAACGTCTTCTAGATCTGATGGTCTCACAGACGTATTAATAAACATTTCATTTCATCTCCCTCTCCCTCTCCCCCTCCCTCTCCCTCTCCCTCTCCCTCTCTCTCTCTCTCTCTCTATGGCGAACAGGAAAAAGGTTAAAAAATCGTCGGATCAGATGTCGACTGCCACGGCCTCTAGCTCAGCTGCGAGAGAGACAACCAAGGATAACGGGAAGAATAAAGCTAAAACTAAGACTGAGAAAAAACAGGAGGAAGATCTGGCAGCTGTAGGTAATACTGAAGAGGACTCTGACTCCACCTCTGAATCCGACCAAGCAGAAGACCTAGTTCACGATGCTACAGCAGCGGCCACTGTGCTGAACCCTAAACGGGATATGGCTACACCGGGTTCATCAAAAACAGGGAGGTCCGGCATGGGAGCGTCTGTGCAATGGGGAGCTGCTACACCAGGGTTTGCCCCAGGGGCAACAATTCCTCCTTTCAACACAAATCCTGCTGGTATGCCATCTGTTTCAGCCTTTCTATCATCACAACCCGGCCTAGGTTTCATCACTGTGCAGCCCGGTCAGCAAAACTGGTCTGGAATGCAACACCAGAATGGATATGGTAATGGGCAGAATCAGGATATGATGTCTCTGCAACACCAGAATGGATATGGTAATGGGCAGAATCAGGATATGATGTCTCTGCTCTTTCACTTGGTCAATGAGATGTCTGCAACCAGAACAGCAATGACTAAAATGATGGAGTTCTTGGAGCAATCGCTTAAAGACCTGTATGTCTACTCATATTGCTGAATTGAAATCTGAAAATGCAGCCATGAAAAAAGAGATACAGAATATGAAAGAAGCACCACTGGCTGAACATTATGATTGTGATAGGGATGCCGAGCACGGGTCCTTGAAGGACATTGTGCTCACATTGAACCAAAGGCTAGATGATTTGAAGGAAGAACAGGATAAACAGCAAAGAGCACTTAATCTACGCATAGTTGGGCTACCCGAAAAGGAAGACGAGAAAGTCAAGGAAGAGGTAACTGAACTCCTTTCACACCACATGAACATCTGCCGTTTGGGATTCTACAAGCATCTGAGGTGGTCGGAAACCGAATGGCCGCGATAGAAATATTGTGGTCAAGTTCTTGGATCGAGAACATAAAATGGCAGTCTTGAAAAAGAGAAGCAACCTCAAAGAAATGAAGATCTGGATCAATGAGGACTTGACCCAGACCCAATATCAGCAACACAAAGTGGAAATTCAGAAAATGAGAGAAGCAAGACAAGCAGGGAAGCGAGTGGTTTGGCAAAGGGGAAGAGTAGTAGTGTCAGATATGGACCGGGGAATAGGAAGCTATGCAGACCATCGGGGCTTGTATGTGGAACATCAATGAAATTTGGATGACAAGAAGGTTGCTTCCATGGATGATGTTCTCAAATTCTGGGATGTGGTCTTTTTTGTAGAAACTCATGAACACGAGGAGTCTCACTTACCGAGTTTGGCTGATTTTGAGTTGCTCCATTCTACATGGAATAAGAAGGGATGGAGGCATAGAGGTTTTGGCGGTATAGCCTGCTATGTAAGAAAACGATTTGCACAAACAGTTGCATTGAGGACGAAGGCATGCACTAAACAATATATTTTTGTGGAGCTTCCAGGGAAGGATAATAAAAAAATATACCTTGCAGGCTCTTATTTCCCCCCAAGGGAATCTCCAACTCATGACAATGAAGACATGGACAGGGACGATCCTTTTCACCATTTGGAACAGGAAGTTCTGGCACTAATGGGCTGCGGGGAAATTATTCTGTTGGGAGATTTCAATGGCAGGATAGCAGACAAGCAAGCATATGTGACTAGTCAGCATGGAGAACCGATATGGATGGAGAAAATGGATGAGCAAGAGTTGCACTTGGCAGGCCTCTCCCGAAGTACAGATGACACCTATGATTATGTAATGCCTCAAGGAGGGCACTTGCTTAATATGTGTGGGGGACTGGGGCTAATCATATGTAATGGAATTCCAAAATTCCCAAACACCCACAAATGCACCTCTGTTGGTTCGGGAGGAAGAGGCTCAAGTGTAGTGGATCTGGCGCTCACCAATGATGTGGAAAATATTGAGAGGTTCACAATAGAAGATGATAGACCAGAGTCAGACCATGTACCAATTGTAGTTGATATAAAAATCCTCCAACAAAGGGGGCAGTCAAGAGTTGAGCAAAAGAAAAACAAGATTAAGATGAATTTCAGGAAGGCAGATGCATATGGAGAAGCTTGTGAGTTACGTGCACAAACAATCGAATGGAAGGGCACAGCAGAGGGTCTTAGTGACTCACTTACACATATGCTAACAACAGTAGCAAAGGAATGTTTTATTTCAGCAAGAAGGGCAAGGGGAGCACCATGCAACATCTGGTTTGATCAAGAATGCAAGCACTATAGGAATGTTTACAAGAGTACACCTAAAGACGGCAAGAGTGAAGCCCGACAAACATACTTCAAGCTCATTAGACAGAAGAAAAGAGCATATCTCAGCAAAAAACAAGAGGAGCTTGTCCTTGAATTAATAGCTGACCCTCGGAAATTTTGGAACCGCCTCAAGAATGATAGAAAAAACAGCCCCCATGTTGAGGTGGAGAAACTCGTGTCACATCTACATACACTATACCATGTTAGCGATGTGGATGGCATGCCACACCGTGGTGAGGAGTACATCACCATATCTGAGGAAGATGTAGATCTAGCGCTACAAAAGCTCCCGCTTGGTAAGGCATCTGATGCAGAAGATCTTGTCGCTGAAATGATAAAATGGACAGGGCCAACAGTTAGATCCATCATCACTCAGATGCTAAATGCAGCAATTAAAGAGGGGCTCCCTCCATCCTGGCAAGTGAGCAGAGTAGTACCAATCCATAAGACAGGAGATACAGCTGACCCCAACAATTACAGGATGATCATGGTAAGTAGCCTCTTCTCTAAATTGCTAGCAACTATTTTGGAACAGAAAATCAGCAAATGGGCAGAAGGGAACAAGATTAGAGCTAAAGGACAAGCGGGATTCCGACCGGGCAAATCCACCAGTGACCACCTCCTCACTCTCAGGGCAGCCATGGACTCAGTAAAGAAAACAAAAAAGCCGCTATTTGCTCTATTCGTAGATCTTACTAAAGCTTTTGATATGGTCAGAAGAGGAGACATATGGACCAGATTGGAAAAGTTGAAGGTCCCTATAAACATGAGAAATGCAGTAGTTGCACTCTACCAAAAGGTATGGCTCCAATTATCTTTTCCTCTGGTGAATGATTGTAACGAAAAATAGATAGTAACATCGGGGTGAAACAAGGCTGCCCCCTATCGCCCACTCTATTCGGTCTGTTCATAGATGAGTTAGAAACTTGGATGCTACAAAATGAACAAGGGGGGACCTTGGTAGGGGATTACCTTTTGGCAGTGCTACTTTATGCAGATGACATTGTATTGCTCTCACGTACCGAAAGTGATATGCAGCACCAGCTCAACACTTTGGCATCCTTTTGTGATGCAAGACAAATGAAAGTCAACCTTACTAAAACCAAAATTATAGTCTTTGGCACACGATCAATGGATTTCAATTTCTGGTATAAAGGCACAAAGGTTGAGGTGACAACACAATATAAATACCTGGGTTTGTTGGTAGACCAGAATTATAAATGGAACAGAGCCGTTGAGCACAGAGCAGATGGTGGCCTTAAAGCATTGTTTTCCATGCAGAGAAGGTGCAAGAAAGCAGAAATAAATGATTTCAGCCTTAAAAAGATGCTCTATAAGACCCTAGTCCAAGCTGTCATCTTATATGGTTGTGAAATATGGGGGCCAGGGCTATCACTAGATATGTGGAAAAAGGTTGAGAAGATACAAAAGAAATTTCTTATTACTGAACTAGGAGTCAAACTGCAGACTCCCTATGAGATGATGCTTGCTGAAACAGGTTTTATGCCTCTGGAAGGGGAAGCAATGAGTCAAACACTATACTACATCCACAAAGTGCATGGGATGGGAGAGGAAAGCCTCCCTCAATTAGCCATGAAAGAGAGTGAGAGCAAGGGATGGTATGCAGACACAGAGAAATGGTTGTCAAGGTGGGGGATGAGTATAAGAAACATGCCACTCGAAAAAGACATGATTAGAGAATGGGTAAAAACCAATATACAGTATCGATTGTGGCAAAATGCAGGGACCAAGATGCTTGACTATAAGAACAATATGAATCCGAGCCTAACACCAATGCCATATCTGTTGGAGAAAATATCAATGGTGAAGAGACATAATATTTGCAAGATCAGACTAAGCTCACATCATCTAGGCATTGAGGTTGGCAGATGGGGGAATTTACCCCGAGAAAGACGTACTTGCAGGATATGCGGGTCCTCGGAAGACATAGAAGATGAGAAGCACTTCATACTTTGTTGTCCGGCTTTTCAGAGAGTAAGGGATAAATTGTGCATCACAGCAACTTCATTGACTGATTTTTTCGCACAACCAGGGAAAAAAATAGGGCAATACATAATAGAAGCCTTGGAGATACGAGAGTCATCAATAAAAAACTACAAGCACTTACTTGAAGAATTTGACAAAGACAGACGAGAAGAGAGCTAGTGCTGCTCCATCCAAGGAGGGCACTATATCTGATAATCTCAATGTACATTTTGTTCTGTAACATCTAATAGACCTGATGGTCTCATAGATGGAAAAATGAAAAGTCTCTCTCTCTCTCTCTCTCTCTCTCTCTCTCTCTCTCTCTCTCTCTCTCTCTCTCTCTCTCTCTCTCTCTCTCTCTCTCTCTCTCTCTCTCTCTCTCTCTCTCTCTCTCTCTCTCTCTCTCTCTCTCTCTCTCTCTCTCTCTCTCTCTCTCTCTCTCTCTCTCTCTCTCTCTCTATATTGGAGGAAAGAAAGGGTGGGACATAGGCTCAAACAAGCCACCTAGTCTTCAAGCATTGCCCCTAGACTCGAACATGCCACCTAGGCTCAAACAAAGGATCAAACATGCCACATAAACTAGAGTAAAAAATACAACACATGACGTCACAATGACATGTTCAAAACATTACACGTGGCTCAAACATGCCACCTAGGTCAAACATATGAACTAGGCTCAAACATGACACGAGCCTCAAACATGCCACCTGGGCTCAAACATGCAACCTAGGCTCAAACATACCATCTGTAGGCGTTGCATTGCCCTTGGGGTCGAACATGCCACCTAGGTTCAAAAAAGCCTCTTAGGCTCAAGCATTGCCCCTTGTTCAAACTCGGGATCACATACTATAATACTAAAATAAAAAATAAAAAATAAAAAATAAAAAATAAAAAATAAAAAATAAAAAATAAAAAATAAAAAATAAAAAATAAAAAATAAAAAATAAAAAATAAAAATAAAAAAAAAAAAAAAAAAAATAAAAAATAAAAAATAAAAAATAAAAAATAAAAAATAAAAAATAAAAAATAAAAAAATACTAAAATACTGTATACGACGCCGCAATAACCAAATATGTTGCATGTGATGTATCTGTGTTTCTTCTTCTGAAGAACATGGATGGTCATCTGGCCATAAAACTTGGTCCCTAAACCAATGCTGATGCCCTGGGTCCAATGGAAGAGCCAAATGATGGTTCCGGATAGGGGAGGTTGCCCGTCCATTGCCAGGGCCTTTGGGAGAGGACTTTTGGGGCAAGCTGCTTCCGAGGGGTTTTTAGGGTCCGTGCTCTGGCGTCAACACCCCCCCTCTACATCAAGACACGACGCAAGGTCCTGGTCGAATCTGATGATAGGGCCTCTGAAACATAAACCCTATGAGTTGCCTGGGTTTGCGTTTTGGGGGGAGAGTTTGTCTTTTGCACTTGGGACATCGCTGGGAAGCTGCACTTGAGAACACGAAGCAAGCCAAATTGACGGAACGAAGTTTGGATTTGTCCTCCCGATGTGGCAATTAGAAGTCGAGGGCTACTTTTGTAGTAGCAAGATATTCATAAATTCGTATCACCAACATACAAGCCAATTTTCCGAATTTTCGGACAAGGTTTCGATCAAAGAGTTAGTATTTGGTCCGAGCAACCCATTGTTGGGCAGCCGAGCTGGGACCCTTCCCCAAGTCAAACAAGCATGGGACCCCCGCAAAGGCCACCACATGGGAGGGAGAGTAAGGACCCGTGAGGCGGGACCCAAAACGTCCCGGAGGCGGGGCTTTCTGGCAAATCAAGCCCGGGGTTGTGCGCTAATGACCACTCTCTTCCCCAGCCAGCCGGGTTCTCTATCCCACCGTTGGGGCCAGGGGCCCCGCCTGTGCAGGTCCAAAATTTCCAACATCGATCCGGGAAACTTATCAAATCATGGAGCGCCCGTCCTAGTAGAAATCGAAGTGTTTTGTCGTTCGGGAACTGCGGAGGCCCCGGAATGGAGATTTAACTTTGCCACATCGTTCAGAATGATGAAATTAACCTAGGGACCAAGTTACACGGTCAGTTTTGCATGAGAAAAGTACGCGTACGCCCTATATGGCATCCCAAGTCAATTGACTACGAGTGTGCTAGACATGAACTACTTTGGCGTTCCATAGAGCAGGGGTAGTCTTCTGGCCACAAAACTTGGTCCCCAGGCAATTTCGATGCTCTGAGCCCAATGGAAGAGCCAAATCATTGTTCCGGATAGGGGAGATTGCTCGTCCGTCGCCAGGGCCTTTGGGAGAGAACTTTTGGGGCAAGCTGCTTCCAGGGGGTTTTAGGGGTCCGTGCTCTAGCGTCAATACCATGCCTCTACGTCAAGACACGGTGCAAGTTCCTGGTAGAATTTGACAAGGATAGAGCCTCTGAAACGTAAACCATGTGAGTTGCCAGGTTCTTGAAGGGTTTGTGTTTTGGGGGCCGAGTTTTAGTCTTTTGCACTTTGGACATGGCCGAGAAGCTGCACTTGGAAACACGAAGCAAGTGGAACTGACGGAATGGTGTTTGGATCTGTCCTCCTCCCGATGTGGCAATTAGAAATCAAGGGCCGCTTTTACAGTAGCAAGACATTCATAAGTTCGTAATTAATGCATAGTATGGAATTAAATTCTGATTTTTTGCCAGCTGGCTTCTTAAGTCATCACCAGCATACAGGCCAATTTTTTGAATTTTTGGACAAGGTTTCGATCAAAGAGTTAGCATTTTAGAGCGGTCCGGGCAGCCCGTTGTTGGACAGTTGAGTTGGGGCCTCGCAAGGCCGCCTTACAAGAGGTAAGAATAAGGACCCCAGGAGGCGAGACCCAAAAAAGTTCCCGAGGCAGCCTTTCCTGGCAGCGCTCCGCCAGGGGGCCGTAAGCTAATGACCACCCTCCCAAAGCTTGGTTCCCATATCCGACCGTCGAATCGTCCGTTCAGGGGCCTTGCTCGGGCAGGTCCAAAAAATTCCAAGATCGGTACGTGGGAACTTATCAAATCATGGAGCGTCTTGCGGGGGACCGTGTAGAAACAGAAGTATTTTGTCGTTCGGGCACTATGGAGGCCCCGGAACAGAGATTCGACTTCGCCATGTCATCCGGAATGGCGAAATTACATGGTCAGTTTTGCATGAGAAAAGAACGCATACGTCTCCTAGGCAGTATTCAGCATCCACCTTCCATGTCAATTAACTACGATTGTGCTGGACATGAGCTACCTTGGCGCTTCTTGGAGAAGGGGTGGTCTTCTGGCCACGAAACTTGGTCCCCATGACAATGTCGACGCTTTAAGCCTAATGGAAGAGCCAAATCACGATTTCAGATAGGGGAGGTTGCCCGTTCGTCGCAGGGCGTTTGGCGTCTACTAGACGTCGCATAGTCACGTCATTGTCATATCTGGGTCATGTGGATCACGTCTGTGTCACGTCTGTATCACGTTTGTGTCATGTTTGCATGTGTCGCATGCGAGATCTGAACCGCGTCGCATGCGACGTGTCTCTAGCGACGGCTGGGTCACGTCTGTGTCACATGGCCAGATGTTGCATAGACGTGATCCGCCGCTAAATGACCTTTTGTTGTTGTGAGGTATGTGGATTCGAGAACTTTTTTTAATGATTAGGGCTAAATCTGTGGATAATGTAGCAGTGCCCTTTGGGAGGGCTTCTTTGGGCGCAAATCCATAAAGGCCTAAAAGAGGAAAAAGAAGATATATAAGGTGTATGCCTTATATGCCAAGTCACCACAAAAAAGGTCTTGGGAGGAAAGGTAAAGGAAGTTAGTGTATAAATATGGAGAAAGACATCCAAGGAGGGATCCGGTGGCATGATCTTTGGGCTCACTCTCAAGCTAGTCCTTAGCTCGATGGGGAGTTCGGATTGATCCGGGTTCATAGATTGGGTGGCGAAGTTTTACGATTCCTTGCGGTGTCCAAAGTCTTGTGTGGACTTAGCTTGATTTTACTTATTGTTAGCAATTGTGATGCTTTCATTAAGAGTTGTGTTTGAGTTTATCGCAGCAAGATGATGAATCAAGTTGAGAGAATTGAATCCAATATCGGGCAGTGATGATGAGCTCGAGATCCTTGTAGAAAAGAGGAGGCACTTCACGCATTAAGGCCAAGCGCGTAAAGCTAAGGTTGCAAATGAAAGATTCAACTAAAGACTTGCCGAGGGATTAGAAAAGGATCACCACCAGATTCCCTTGCTTATGTTTGATGCAACGAAAAGTCTATGTAGTGCCGAGCTCAGTGGTGGAGATGATTGGTGGAGGTGATCGGGGGGCTGTGATGTAGATGCTTTGCAACAATTGACAAAGGTCAAGTACATAATAGAGCAAAGAGTGCTTGAACATAATGTGCTTGAATGCGCTAAGAACAACCGCAAGAGTATGCATAAAGATGATTCCTCAGACAGTGAAGAGTCCAGAAGAACGCCAACAGGAAGTCCTTCAAGAGATGATCCGGTTGATGGGGATGATGGTTCTAGTGACTCTGAGGATGATAATTAGAAGAGGAAGAGGAGTAAAATGCAAAACCCGTAAGGATCCCAAAAAAGTTTTTAGTTTCTTTAAGGGCGAATGAGATGGTATCACACTCTTATAGTGAACCAAGATGGATGATTTCTTCCAAGAGAATGGTCACTCGGAGAAATGAAAGTTGTATTGGGCATGATGTCAACTAGAAGGTGAACCGGTTTTGTGTGATCTATCGTTATCAATGATGAGCATGGAAGCTGGATATCGATACTACTTGAGAGTGTATGAGGAAATTGGTTCAACAAGAATTTCCTCCGTGATGATTACAAGGATCTAAAACACCGATGGCAACTCTTCATGAAGCAAGGGGAGGAGTGATCGCGTAACCGCACGAAGTCGATTCAATACCTTGCTTCGATCTCCTACCGTGGATCTCCTCACATGACAGACGTGTCCATTTTCGATATGGCATTGCTAAGGGAGTTCTCATCCCAAATTAAATTGTTGTGGTGAAGACCTTACAACATACTAGAACCGCAAGACTATCTATAGAGAGTATGCCGGAAAAGAATGGATACGATTGGAATAGATTCAAGGATGGCTCCCAAATTGTTCTTTGTGACGACCGAGAGATCTACGATGAACCCATATCTAAAAAGAGGATTAGTTTGTGGAAAATGGAGTAAGAGAGGTCCACGAGAAATCTTTCAAGTGTTATAATTATGCGCCTTGGACATCTTGCTAGATATTGTCCTTACAAAGATAAATGACAAAATGATGAGGTGGAACCATCGGTGATGGTGTTTAGCCTCGTTAACACATGAGGGGCACTTGTCTTTTATTAATGTTCTATCTACCCTTATTTGGAGTGTGAGAATGTCCAAAAGAAGAAGGGCTACTAAGATGCAATAATCGTGTCAAGAACAAAAGCTCGAGCCAAGCGTGTTGAATATATGCAACCCTCCACCTCATCATATAGGCCACGCCATCATATGACATGGCAATCTACATCTGAGAGTCGTGTCCATTCATGAAGAGTCGTGGTATGGATATAGATCATAAGCTTCTGATTGGGAAGCTTGTTCCCAACCAAGTTTTTCTCTATTAAATATATATCGCATTCTAATTATCTCTCCCGATTCCTAAATTTATCATGGTATCGAGCTGCGTGCTCTTGATCACGGGACGCAGAGGGATGAAGCTTCGGGAGGAAGTAGGAGAACCTCCTCAAAGCGAAGAAGTATGATGATGTAGGGGAGCCTCCTCCTCCGATGAAGAAATCAAGAAAGAAGAAATTATTTATGCCGAAACCTTGGTTGAAGAAAAAGCTTCAAGGTATTTGCAAGAAAAGCAATAAAGGCATGTTGGTCCATTCCGACATGCGGTCATGGAGAAGAAAAGGACTGCGCACAGAATTCGACTGCAGAAGAGGAAGATAAACTTCCACAGAAGGAGAAGCCAGAAGCAAAGACCATTAGGAGCGTTGCTAATAAACTGGAAGAGATGCGAGAGACGCCTCAAAACTTGATGCCACGATTCGGTTCCAGTTAAATGCACCAAACCCTAGTAAGCCCGCCAAGAATTTAGAAGTAGCCACCGTTGAAGCCGTTGATGCACGATGAAAACCTCAAATGGATATAACCCGGTTGGAGATGGCCATGAAGGAGAGTCGAATATGCCCACAGCAGATTGGATTAGGGTAATCGCGTAAAAAATCATTTGCCGTTGAAGAGGCTAAATTTGAAGCCCCAACCAATTGTGCGCTTACAGACTAAAAATCCTTGCATCCAAGGCGCATTGTGTTGAAGAAAGCAGCCCCCACGCACCTGATTTGGATCAGACGTAGGTCGTTAACACGTGCACCCTATTCTTTGCGTTGAATCGCGATCACCCATCCAGCCAGATTTCACCACTAAAGTAGGAGCTCACATAAGTATTTGAAGCATTTTGGCAGAGGGCACAATTGAAGAATTAGATTTAATGAAGAAGGGGCGGTGATGGGATCCTCCATAGAGTATTTAGAATCGCTAGAGGAGAATGCCAAAAGGAATTGCCCGAGAAGTCTATGCACTTGCTTCGCTCAAGCAAATATGTTTGCCACCGCAGAGAGGGATTTGAAGCATGTTACTATGGAAGATTTAAAGAATGAATCCCGAGATGGGAACTATGAGACCAATTTTGTAAAGAATTATGATAGACCTAACGTCCGCCATAGAGGTCTTTGATTCAAGCGTTATCACGGGTTGGAGTTGGCGGTTTAACATCAAAGAGATCGGACAAATGGATGCGATTGTTTTGCCAGGACTGAAGCAAAAAGCAAGGTTGCAATGTTTCTGAGAAGGAAGAATTGAGCATCAAGGCGTCCAACTAGAAGGCAATAAATCTCGCAGCCCGTGTGAACTGGAACAGTTGAAGAGAAGTATGCCCAAGTGAATGTAGCCCGATTGAAAAAGGGATTATCAACGCCTATGCTAATGTTTTTGATGTCGATGCCCATGATCCGGTTGGAGATGCCAAGATCAAGGGAGGGCCCAAAACCTCAATCGCACCAAGAAGAAATACATCATAATGAAGAAACCTATTCCAAAAGGTACTCATTTGATTTCTAATGGCATAACCTTTAGCTGCTTAAGGGAGGGGAATGATGAATATAAGCGGCCTTAAGAATGCCACCAGCATACAAAAACTTAAGAATGTGAAAAAGAAGAGATGACTCCTTTAGCATGTCAAGAGAGAAAGCAGATCTTTGGGATATGTGTTCTTAATTTGCGGACGATCCCCGATATGATGCAATCAATCTTGGAAGGCAAATAATATGAATTTGATGTTCAGCGAAGTTGTGAATGTCTTTGATAAAATTTCATTAAAAGTCGCAATCGGAGAATTTGAAAGGAGAAATTCATACTAAGAGAAAACTTCCGATATATATTCAAGAACAAGAACATTGAGGAAGAATATTAGAAAATGCGAAAAATGCCGATGGCTAACATATCAACCTCGACATGATGATTTTGGTTGATTCGAGAGGTGTAGGTTTGAGGGAGGGTGTTGAATATATGCAACCCCTCCACCTCATCATATGGGCCACGTCATCATATGACATGGCAAATCTACATCTGAGTCGGTGTCCATTCATGAAGAGTCGTGGTCCGATATAGATCATAAGCTACTGATTGGGAAGCTTGTTCCCAAATCAAGTTTTTCTATTGAATATATATTCGTGCATTCTAGTTATCTCTCCCTCGATTCCGAAATTTATCAAACTAAGCCATCCGGGCTTGAGCCATAGAGGTGAAAAGTTGGCATCACCCGAACGAAACAAATCAATTGGATTATGTTGAAATAGAGATTTGACATTTGTTAAAAAGAGGCATGATTATTTTAGAATGTCGTTGTATTATAGAACACTTTAAGTTGTTATTATTTAGAATGATTTAAAGGCAAAACAAGTTTCGGGTAGATCTCAAAACTTGTGGACATCAAAAAATTCAAAATCTTATGCCCATGATCACATGAAAAATACAAAAAAATTCCAATCACAGAATAAGAACAAATAATTGTAGTTGTTAAATGCTTAAATATGCCTGGGATGTGCCTCAATATGCCAAAACTAACCCCTTCCCTAACAAATTGCCCCTTAACAAGGGGCGATCCAACAACTCTTTGCGAGGAGAGTCCCCACTAGTATTCCCATCCTTGGGACCTAGGGAGGGGGTCACAAGAGTTGCCATGGCTGTTTGGGATGCCAAGATTAGGTCGAGTTGAAATTAGGTCAAGGCATAAAAGTTGCACAAAACTCTTTTAGGATGCTTGGAATAAAATGTGGGCTCTCAAACACCCTTCGTTGCAATTTTTTTCCGTCTTGCCTTGAGAGAGCCGGTTTTATTCCAAGTGCCCTAAAAGAGCTTTTGTGCAACTTTTGTATCTTGCCCTAATTTTGCCCTATCTGGCGCCATTATCATCGTAAAACTTTCTATTTGGATTAAATATATTCCTCGCCTTAGATCGGGTGGAAATGATGCAAATTCAGCCCTTTTTATCGAAATTGATAGGATTTGATGATGATATAATTCCATCTTGAGAAGTAACAATTTTTATGTATCTGTTTTTTAACTTCATTTGTTAGGATTAGGTATTTGTTTTGCTTCAACTCCTTCAATTCAAGAGATACCTTCGGATGCTTATGGTGGTAAAGTGTTCTTATTTTAAGCGTGTCTCATTGTATAAGTTCTGTTGCAATAGAACAGAAGTACAATGTTCTTTTGTGTGCCAAATTTGTGTAAACAGGTGTGGTATCAAAGCACTATGGCCACTTTGGGTAAAGCTTTATGTGAGCTCCAAGAAAAGTTGGATAGAATTGAAAAGCTACTTCTTTCAATGCTTTGTACTTGGTTCATCGAGGGTTTGAGGCAAATTGGGCGAGAACAAATTATGGATTATTGTGTGGGTTGATGAACAAATTATGGAGTATTGTGTCACATGAAAGTCTACATCACGTGATATATAGTCAAAAAAGCATGCCATCCGGGTGGAAGCCGGAGTCGATGCAAAGGTATCTAGAGCGGTATCTTGCAAATAGATACAAACATATTGGGAACCCAAGAATAGGCTTACGAAATATCTGGATAACAATTTGATAGCTCAAATAGAGCTTGGGAACAGTTGCTTTGATATACAAAAAACATTTTCATAGCAAGCTAATATATACTCTTCCATCCCTTTTTTCTTTTCGACATCTAATATTTTCCCCATGAGTCAATAATCTTTCAATGGTATATCGCCCACGTGCTAAGTTGGAAACAAGCATCAAATAATCACTCGATCGACTTAGGATTTCTCTCATTTGGACTCTTCGACATAGTTAATCAAAACGGCCGTTTTATTGGCTTTTTGCCGCTTTTTGACTTTTTGCCCCGGCCAGGTATTCAAATGCTAAAAACGACCCTCTAAAAGCGTGATGCAAAAACGGTGAGGTGGTATGTTTTTTGCCGTTTTTTTGTGTAAAACGTGCTCGTTTTTGGTAATATTTTTTTTTCGGTAGCCCACGAATTTGTTGGACGACGTTTAGGCAAATTTTGAGGGAAAAAAATGGGCCCCTATTTTTGAGAGCCTACAACCGGCTCGTATCTTGTGGCCGAGTCTTGGAGCAACCGATTCAATCTCGGTTTGAAGGCGTAAGAGGTCGTTTGTTAGTTAAAGAAGATCATGGTTTTCATCCATTCCAAAGATTTCCGGTTAAGATTTTTCTATTCTTCGGTCATCAAGCATTTAGGTTTTGTAGCAATATGCACAATAAAGATCATTTCGTTGAAAAAACAACATATACAAGCAAGAGCTCGATTTCTAGAATATTTCAATTTTCGGAAGAGTATTTCATTTCCATTTTGTATTGAGTTAGATCTATCCCCAAGACTTTTAGTTTGTAGTAGCATATACAATGAAGAACATTTTGATTGAAACAAGATATACAATGAAGAGCATTTCGATTTTATGCATTTTTGTATAGTGATATTGAAAACATGATAGATAGACATACAATGAAGAGCATTTCGATTTTGCAAGCGGACATGAAGAAATAAGATTTAAATGGCATTACAGGTTCTATAGCAAGCATCAAATTCATATTTTAGAAACCTAACCATCAAATTCATGTACGTAGCGACTTATGTTTTCTGTAATTATTTAGGACCGATGATACAATAGTTTTGCTTTTTATTATTTTGTCTCAAGTTTGAAGGGTCTATAGGCCACGAGATTCTTTAGCTAACTTTGTTAATTCCTTTTTGTTACGCAGGTTATGGCAAATATCTAATGGTTGGATTGGAAAGCAACCGAGACCTCATCTATTTCTCGCAACAAAAATGGTTCAAGAGGTTCTAGTTCATCAAAACAGATGTGACTTTTTCATGATCAAAGACATATTGTTAAGGCTTCACCATCTTCTTTCCCAAAGCTTTAGTCATACTTCTTCTTTCCCTAAATTTCGACTAAAATGCAAACTCAAGTATTTGGAAAGAAAGATCTAGCAATATGCAAATCTACTTCACTTCATCTATTTGAGTTCACTCTAGCAGGATATTTATGTACTTTGTTAAAGTTAAAACACCATTTGGCTTAGCCAAAAAATGGTTTGTATCACTTTTTTCTTCAAAACAATATTCGTGCAAATTGTTTTTAAAGTGAATCTAATGGAAAATTTGTTTTATCTGGTTTTCATATGATCTATAGGAATATGGTCATTATATAAATCCTAATTACTCGCTATGATTTATGGCCGACCTGGGGCAATAGCTTTGAAAGATAAAAAAACCTAGGAATTCTTTGAATCGCAAGACATAAGGGGCATTATATTTCTACTTAGATTGGCCCTAGGATGAATTTATAAGTCATTTGCAAGGAAGGCTTGGGACGCAATGACTTATATATAGATCCCAACCTTCTTTCTTGAAATCACTTATTTATGAAATGTTATTTAGTTACACACAAGCATATTTAGATTCTCTTGTTATAAGTATGATAAATTTACATTATGAGTGCATTTTATACATGCAGCTTTTTTGGGGATTTTTCAAGAACTTTAGTTTTTTTGGTTTCACATTGTGATTCTGTTTTAGTTTCAATCCTAACCCGCCGTTTTCATTCCGTTTTTGTAACTATGCTCTTCGAAAGCATTCTACGGCCCCGGGTGTAGTCCACATTGGTAGCCTATAGTATGGAGCATTGTATTTCCAGTGCATTTATTAGCCCCTCGATTATGGGTTTGGATTCCAATGGGTATTAAACTTCGTGATTGGCTTCTATTTTGCAAAGTCGGATACCAAAAATGGGTATTTGACTCGTGATTTGCATGTAGATTGTGGCCAAGTCCAGATATGTCAAAATATTGTAATAGTCTAATACCCTCAAAAGCAAAAAAAGTTAAAAAGGGGGCTTGATGATATGGTCTATGGGGTATGGGATAAAGCCAGAGAGGTTGGGCTCATGAAGGATCTCAAATTTCTTTGGTGTGTTGTGGTTATCACTAGAGGTGCTTAATTTTAAATACTTGCATCGGCCAAAGGTTCAATTCCTGATGGCAAACATTGATGTGTTCCATATGCTTGAGGGACTTAAACATCCCGAGAAGGGGGAGGAATTCATATGGTCTATAGGGTATGGGATAAAGCCTCGTAGAGTTTGGGACTGCGAAGGATCCCAGCCCTTTGGTGTGTTGGTTATCATCACTAGGGTACTGGTGTGTGTAACATTATTGTTATGAATATGGTAGTTTCGGGAGTGGTCTTGGATGTTAGTCTTGGTGGACTAGTGGGTGTTTAAGTTTCATATTGTCTATAGGGTATGGGATAAAGCCTCAGAGAAGTTGGGGCTCATGAAGGATCCGCCCTTTTTGGTGTGTTGGTTATCACCAGAGGTGCTAGTGTGTAACATTATTGTTATGAATATGGTAGCTTCGGGAGTGGTCTTGGATGTTAGTCTTGGTGGACTAGCGTGGGTGTTAAGTTTGCAAAAGTATTAGCAAGAAAAGGCAATAAAGGCAAATCTATGATCTATATTTATGATGCTAAAAAAGCTTTAGTAAATAAAAAGGGGCTAAAGTCGAGCAGACCTATAAATAGACCCCAACTTCAATTAGATATATCCGGCAATCAGCCCGGGATGGGAGGGATTCTTATTCTTTTGAACCCGCCCGGAGTCCGGTTTGCCGAATTAGGGCTGCACTTCCTTCCGTGAGTCATCGAATAAGAGAGATATAGCCGAAGAGTGATAGGGGTCAAAGAAGACTGCTCTCTACATATTCGCTCTTGAATCGATTCTAAGAAAGCCATTACTTTTTCCTAGAGCTTCTGGCGATCTTATTTAATAGCCCTGTTACTATCCTAGAGCCTAACTCTTGGTGTCGTGATATTGAGTCTCTTTACTAGCTTCGAGGGAGGAGCTACTGAAGCCGATTGTCGTGCCTTGCCATATTTACGCAATTTTAGCACCGAATGACCCGGCTGGGTGGTGAACTATCATACATTGGTTATTGCATCTTGAGCTAGCCTCGGTTTTTGAACGAACTAAAGCTGCTAACTGGAAGTTATCCATGTAACTCATATTGTATGTTTGTTTCAAATAGAGATCTTTTGTCGTTGCTAGCACAGTTTGATTGTGGATTATGTAGCAATTCGATGGATTACAGATTGGGAGACCATGAATTGATTGAGAAGCCTTAAATAAGATTCCAGTGGATATAAAAAGGTATGGTTCATTGTTGTGATCCATAACACTTTGACAAACTTTTTGCGATTGGCAGGTTGTTATTCACTCTTACAAAACGTGGATCTTACAACATGTGGATAAACGCGTTTGAACCTTATTCTTTATGGTTTATTCTGAATGTGACATGGAGCGTAAAAGCTTTCGCCAATCTCATCACTTGACTTCTATAGTAATAATTTAATAATAACAAGAAATTTATCGCGGCCAAGGCCGCTAACATTTCTTTGGTTCCAAACCTATGTGAATAGATCCGCTAATATTAATGTGTCCAACGCTTGATTATGGTTCTTCGGCTTAGTAATGAATTTGTGTTGGTTTGAAACATTACAAAATACGTTCTAAGCATGCGACATTAAACCAATGATTTTCCATGATTTTCAACCACATCTTTTTTCATTAAGTACTACAATCTTTGTTTTAGATAAATTTGTTTCTAGCAGCATTGTTCCTACATGTTGCAATTCGGCAATAGCGTGGACGATTAAACCACACTAAAAAATTAACGCAAATATCGGCATTCCGTGATTTTTATTTGTGCGATGGACATTGATCTCTATTACATTAATAAATGACACTATGACTAATGGCCACACAAGGTACAATAGAAGCATTGGACATGGGTTTGTAAGCCAAAAAATAAAAGGCAACACGAGTCAATGGAAGAAGAGATGTTAAAGAGGAGAGACTCATAACTCATGAGGGCTAAGCCGTTTCTTATATATTTTTAAATAAACAATAGAATTAATACATATACACTACAAAATACATCATAAAAAATGCATAATTGCTCTCCGACCGAATTTCACTTTAACTACAGAGCAAAAAATAAAGGGACAAGCATAAGGCAGTTTTAGAATGAGAATAAAATGGCCCAGCTCTGTGGTTAAACCTACTTTGCCCAGCTCTGTGTCTAAATGCAGTTTCAACAATTTTGATACCAAAATCCATTGCTCGGACCCACGTTTTTACCAAAACCATTACCTGGTATATGTTAAGCCTTAGCTCCCGGCTGAAGCGGAATTTTGGACATTTCACGCCCACCGCCGGGACATTGGACAATCATGTGCAAACAGATAATACGCCAAGAAAGAATCCAAAGCGCCTTTACTACAACATTGTTCCCTATTCAATCACTTGATACATTTAAGTTGATGCATTAATGGAAATCTCTAATAAGGTTCGGATTCTAAGCCAATAAAGAAGCCATCACTATCTTTGCATTTGTTTGAAAATTTGGCAACCAAAAATTGAATTTAAAAGACCCTTGTATTTCATCTAGTACATAGGCTTTATGCAAGATCCACAAGAAAAATCAAAGCAACATGGCTGATACTTAATGGATTAGAACTGCCAAAAAGAGTCCATCCGAACTAATGAGGACTAGGAGAAGGCACATAGCGGAATTAGAGTATGGCGCTTTGTTCTCGTGCATAATATAGTCGACATATTGGTCATTGCATATTTAGCAAAGATTTGCAAAATTATATAACGCTCAAAGTGACATCGTATGTGAAGGAGTATGAAGAACTGGTGAGAAAGACCATGATTGATAGTGCTACTTTCATTGTGCAATTGATTTATTATTTACACCACGAGATATGTCTAAGCCAGACCCACCATGCTTAGAAACTACCTTAACCGTGTATATCGCTACCATGTGGGCAAGGAACCAAGAGATGTGCCTATTGACACAATTAGGGCTGCTCTTGCACTGGATTATCCGCCGATACATTCAAGGTGCTGTTTAGATGATGGTGGTAATGATGATCTCAAAGCCTGCCGTAAGGCATTGCGGTAGAGAGGCATTGCAACTGGCCGGCCAAAGGGTAACATTTTAAGAGGAAAAGTACACATTTAACTATGGTTCAATTCATTCCCGATCTATCATGTCCTAATACACTATTCTACATACAAACAAGTTTTTCCATATTCATGGATATGATTCAATGCCTCCCTAATCTATTATATTCTACATTACAAACGAAGTTTTTGTATACTCAGGAGATGAATGTGTACTCGCAGATTCAGAGTTCCACATAACTTCAAATGTGGAAATCTCAACTATGGGCTCGCACTAAAATAGAGAATTCTTCACCCTTCCTTTTTGCAAATCCTTTTTGCCACATATTGTCTACATTCAAGCATGTTTCCTTTGTTCAAAATTCCTCGAAATCATTTTACAATCTTCCCGCGGAGACCTAATCTAATGATGCACATCTTTTGGATACGACAGAGTCATGGTTCACAGAATAACCTGAATCGCGGCTCGACAGCGTAGGGAACAGTGGCCATATTCCCCGCGAAAAAATAGTCGAAATGGAAGGATTCCAGCCCCAATCCATTCCTGTGAGACAACACCATGACCTCTTCACGCTTTGTTTAAGCTGGATTTTACCTCTGTCTACACCTTAACGTAGTGCTTCAAATAGGTCTAACACCTGGACCTTTGAGGGCTACATAAAAAATGGCTTTTTAGAGTAGTAGATCCAGCAACGTAAATGGGGCGATTACCATCTTGGAACCATACGACTCGTGCTAGTCGGTTTAGCCCAGTCAATGGTCGGGTTTGGATCCTTGGGCGATAGTGCCGTGGATAGTGATAGTGCCGAGGGATAGGGGATGGCTGCGAGAGCAAGAAAGAACCATGCCATGGCATGAAGAAGCAAAAATGAAAAGTGAGAAATGAAAAGTGAGAAGTGCAATAGGGTTCAAATATGACACGCCACAGATAGAAATCAATTGCAACCAAAATTAGATCAAACAAAAAATATGAAATGAAAAAAAATGTACATGCATTATCTAAACATATATAAATCCTATAGAAAAATTCTTTGGAATATTCGGTGGTCATGGGCACCGACGGGCGCCCGCTTTATTGTGGATCGCTTTCATCTACCGTCGCTCTTCACCCGACCGGACTTTCTTCCAGCCTTCTTCCAGCTTTGCATCGGGTATGGACGAAGATTTGCATGTCCGAGATTTGAATCTTTGCTTCCCTTTCAAATTATGCTATGAAAGCCTTTAAATTCAAATCATAGGGTGCTGAATCTTTCCCTCCGCCCGAAGGCATTACCTAGCGGAGGCATAGGGTGCGACCACGCTTCCATTTCTAAAACTGGCCATTGGCTTAGGTGATCGGCAGCAGCGGAAACTCATGGAGGTGCCGAGAATGCTGGAGATTTCCGGTTTACCCAAAATGATTTTTGTTCGCGAGGAAGGGCTAGATAACGTCCCCTCTCCGGCGTTATCAAAACGGGGAAATGCGGCGAGTGGTTATGTGGCGGAGAAATTCGAGTCGCCGGGCAATTTCTGTGAAGGATTCGGCCACATGGCCATGAGGCCGGCTAATGGGCCATAACAGGAGGACGCTATCGGCCTTAACGCCTTTGGCCGAGGCATTTAGCAGTTGGCAACCATAGTCAGCTTGGCCTTAGCTTAGGAGCCCCGGTGACCGTGTATTCTAGCATCCAAGAAACCCTGGTTTATGCACTTCAAAACTTCATAGAATCAATCTAAGATAGCTTCCGGCGATGCCTATTTGTGGCTCATGCACAGCAACAACAAGAAGATTTGAAGGATTTTGAAGTAAAGACGCATTTTGAAGGTTGCAGCGAAGACAGATTTTGAATGGAAGAAAAATTCCTTCCAGGTCCGGGCATTTCGGCCCTTATTAGAGCCTCCAACTTCAGAGTTGCTTTCGATGTCAGCAGGCTATTAGAAGTCATGTTTTAAAACAGAGATGCCCTAAGCTAATAAGCCGGATCTATCTAAACAGAGATGTCGATCCGGAAATTTTAATCTAATAAGCCGCTTGGAACCGGATTCGAAGGTCTTTAAAACACCCGAAGCACCGGCTATGGCGGCTATGGCGAAGGGGATTCGACCACCGGCTATCCGGCTTTGGCGAGGGAAAAAAAATAAAGAAAAAGTTCACGGCAGCATAAGAAATGTTATGGACATAACATTCGTGTTATGGTCATAACAAAAATTGTTACCGGATATAACACTTAAAGATCGACGGGCCGCGGATTCAATCCCTACCGGCTAAAATCAGGAGAATTGAGGCGATTAGAGGGCCTACGGGCGAGGGCGAAAGCCTTATGAGAAAAAACATGCGCATGTTCTCCCCTCGCTTTTCCATTGCGTGGTCACACTGGCTCGGGCTTAGTTCTGGGGTCATGCATCGGGGTTGGTTGATTCAAATCCCCAATACGTATTTATATGTATCATTTGGCGGTCGCGGCTATGTTGTCCGTAGAGAGATGTATAGAGGAGATTGCACATGGATTAGAAGCAAGTGGATTATCTGATTATTATACCAAATCTTTTTTGGCAATGGAGAATTTTCTTGAGGAGTTTTCTTCTAGAAATAAAAAATGGGGGATGGTTATTTTCATTTTTAAAGTAACTAATACAAATATCTCGGTTCTCCATCATTGGATGCACATATGCAAGTGACTGTTTTCGCTTCAAAGGGGGATTTTTACCACTTGGTAGCCACATTTCTCTCACAAGATAACATTGCTCATGGAAATAATTTGAGGAAATCACCGACTTTTCAATATCTCCCACTATTTTGTACGGGTTGTTCAAAATTCTATACATGGGTCATTCAAATATAGTTTGACTAAAATTGGCAAAGATTATATATGCATTGGCCCCAACCTACCACCTCTAAGCAATAATTCACTAATTCACGTTTCTTGGATTACCATCAAATCCGTTTGCTATGTTCTCCTTGCACCTGTGGGCTTAATGTATCAATCGCCCCAACGATGACCCCCTTACAAATACATCTAACTATGGAGCCATTGGTTGAAGAGTATAGCATTGATGCACAATGAGGACATCAAAGCAAAATCAGAAAAATGGGACTCAGAGCAAAGCCGGGGATCCCCACTTGTACCTTTACCTTGATATTTTGTCATCATCACCCTAATTAAACACCCACAAAGCCCTGACACTAAAGCATTGTCTCACCGAAGGCATAGATATTTATTAAAGTGATAAGGAAGGCTATCCACATTATTATCGCACCGTTGACTTTATTTCCCCAACCGTAGCCCTTATCTGTAAGGGATAATGCATTATTTGACTTTGGAATATGCTAATATTTTAGGTTTTCCATGTTCATCTTTATATGCTCCAATGCTCATCTACAAACGTGAATGGGTAATTTCATATTTGCTCAATTTGAAACTATATATCTACCTCTTTAAAACATATCAAAATTATGTGTGCTATAGGCTAATGTATTGGTTGTATGTGTGAAATTGTGATTGAATACCCATCAAAGATGCTTTTCCGTTGTTTCAAACGAATGTTCACAATCAATTATTCTCCTCCGTTGCTCAAACGAAAAGTTCACAAGGTTACTCCGCTTACTCTCTTTCCCAATACTCGCTTCCATAGGAAAAGAGAAATGTTCAAGCATACCGGACAAGAGCTCCCAAGGCGTGAACAAAAACAACAATTGCCATACATTTCATCCCTTGAAAATTTGACGATTTTCAACCGAAAACCATAGAAGAAAATAAAAGCCTAAACAAAAAGGAAACATTTTTCCAAAAAGGAAGGGTCATTGCAAAAGCTTTTACAAACCTACTACTCTAGTGCTCGTTTTTGTTCTTTTTTTGCTTTCTAGATTCTACTTTTACACGATTATACTTGCTAGATTAGTCGAGTTGAGTTTTGCGTTGATGAATCTATAGGATGATAGTACATAATGTTACATATCAGATATGCTATCTATATTCGATTATTCTATAGTTTATTGAAATGCTAGAAGGCAAAATTTGAGTGCACTAAAGAATCCTATGCTAAACTAAATATGCATAGTGATGAACCATGATGACATACTTACAAATTCTCCATATACCCTCTAGTTAACTCCTAAATCTATGATAACATCTCTTTTAACAAAAACCCTAAGATTTGAACCAAGGACCATTAATAAAATGAAAATGCAAACGAAAAGAAAAAGAAAAAATGTATAGGGTTTGTTTTATGAACTACAATGTTTTGTTTGAGGAGGCCATGCCCGGAACAATTGAACATTTGTCAACTTTTTAAAATTTAAGGTATTGAACAAAAGCCCATGTTCCTTAATGTTTGCAAATGATGAGAATGTACACAAACCGTAATTAACTTTGAAATCTAGTCTCATCTCTACATATAGGCAAATTTTTTGTAATATTCCATTATTTGTGGAGTGTATTATCATTTCGCTGTTCTAAATTTTTTCGAGGTCACCGTTAGATTGATGGAGTTTATGGGGAATCTTCTATGTTGGGCACTCTAGACCTAATAGACATGTCTTGACTTTCGTTTCACAAAGACGGAACGCAATCAACATACATCTCTATCATTAGATCTCAAGGATGTCCTAATTGAGATCTATTCGAATTTTAGCACAAAACTTTTTGCGGCCGGTTGAAGAGAATGTTCATTGCATGCATAAAATTTCTTGCATTATATAAGAGTGATAATAATAATAATAATAATTGAACCTTGGCTCGATACCAAATGTTATGCACTAACACCTCTAGTGATAACCACCACATCAAAAGCATGGATCCTTTAAGGAATCGTTATCCAACGGGCCCCAACCTTTTCGAGGGCTTTATCCCATACCCTACGATCATATCACCTAGCCCTAAATGCAAAATCCCATCGCTTTCAAGCCCAGCCCATCGAGTACTGGTCATTTCGATGCCCTTTCGTAGAACCGCCCAAGGGAGTTGAAAACACGACAAGCTAACCATCTGCGCCACATTAATTACAATATTAATAATTGTTAAATTATAATAACGAAATGAGTTGTTATGCTATCCAACCTTGTGAAATGAGTTGTTATGCTATCCAACTTGTAAAATACACGACGATCAACTCGCAGTTTTTTGGAATCCAGCCTTGAAAGACATTTGACCTTCAAGGCTGTATTATCTAGGCTATCCACAAAATATGTTCTGATTAATGTTTGTACATAATGTTTGTACATATGGTAACGCAAACATAGATAGACAGTAAATGAATTTTTGTTAACGTTACTAAAGATGCAATAACCACCAAAATTTTGAATGCATATTTTCCGGGCAATAAACACATATCAATGCTAGAACTCTGGTACTTGGAAGATTACATCTGCTGCTTCCGCAATGGGGAGTAAACATGCGTATCTCCTTCTGAGAGGAAAACCAAGCAGTAAAATGTGACTGCGTTTTCATAGATTTGGAATAAGCACAGAGAAAAGCTCTAGAGTAGATAGCACAAAAAAATTGTGTTACATTTACCTTCAACTACAACAAAACCCAAGGTAACTGAGATTTTAACTCAATACTTGGAATTACAGATTTGGAGTTGCTGATTCCAACAACAAAAGATAATCATTCATCTCTTTTCTCGTGCCAACATGTCAGGTAAGAGAGCAGCCAAGATTAAGTTATTAAGCATGCTATGAACAATCTTATCTGCCCACTCGTGGAGGATCAACAAAAACAGGCTTGTTAGGCGCAACCTTTCAACTTCAATCCTCAAAAGATTGACGTTGATTTTCTAGCTAAATTTCCCTCTTCAGCCACCTAATGTTATATTATAGTTAAACGCACAATTTCGAACCCGTAAACAAATGTCAATATAACCAATCAATAAGTCAGAAGCTGGTCAAGCGCACTTCTGGACCTTTCTTTAGCACAAACCTTTACGGCCTTTCATTCCAAATAAGTGCTCTTTTTCCTCTTTCCTTTCACAACCGCCTATCTCCCTGTCCCTTGGAAGGAGTTCAAGAAACGCAAGTCTTCGATATTCATAATAACCTGTTTTGCATATGTCTCTAGGTCATTTAACACACGGTCTCGCTGTGATTGGATCCATCTCAAACCATCAATTGATCGGTTGACATTATCAACTAATTTTGGTGAGCACAATGGTGCTGGTTGAGCCCTCCATCTCTTCCTATCTATAGTGACCTCGTTTAATCTGTTCAGCATCCATGTTAGAATTACAGGAGGTCGAAATGTATTAAGAACTTGAAAATAAAATAGGAACACTGACCTTTCTAATATTTTGACCATGTTCTGTACTTCATTTGGATGAAAATAGACATCAACAACACCATTCATACGTGGCTTCAGCCCTTCGACAGTTCCAAATGCCTTACAGCTACTTAGGACTCTGTTTTCCTCAATCCCCTGTGACAAGTTTGTTATTCTGACCACAGTGGTCTTTGGAGAATCGGCACGCTGAATGTGGAATGTTTTTATGCCTAGCCGTAACCAACGTGCTGATAATGCAGTTTCTTTTGCTGTTTCTGTCTGAAATGTCAGGCAAGAGGTTTACTTCAACGCCTAGGGAAAAAAGGAATTATATAATATGTTTCTTTGTTCAAGATTACCTTGAATTCGAAGCAAGATATTGATCCAAATGGAGCCGGCTTTGTATATGAATTCACAATTTCCCCAAATTCTGCCAGTGCTTCCTTCACTTGAGATAAAGTTGAAGGATGGACATTCTCGAGAAGCACTGCATGTCCACTACTTGTATTTAAATGCTTTACAAATGTACTTGCATTTGCTGCACTTTTCGTCATAGTGTTGACCTGATGCATTGCGGAAGTGTTCCCAGGACTTAATGCTACTTCCGGTTTTCCAAAATTTCTTACCCTCTTAGCCGTTTCTACTGTCATTACTTTCGAGCCCTTAATCTCAACAGTTTTTCTCAATGCCTTGGCCATACTCTCTGAGGTCTGCATATCCAAAGAAATCCTTGTCCATTAACCTAAAAAATAAATTTCAACAAAACAAACAAAATGGAAATTGAACTAATGTCGGAAAACCAAACAGTTTGTCCTCACCTTAAAATCAATAAATCCATAGGTGAACTTGATATCTGAGCTCTTAGGCCGCACTACATTTGCTCGAATAACTTCTCCACAATCTTCAAAAGCTTTGCGAAGGTCAACCTCTGTAGTATCGATAGGCAAGAACCTCACATATAGACCGTGCCTTGGGAATTTGAATCCATTTTTCAACTGAGACGTTCCACCTTTGACTTCGTTTTCGGAGGGGATGGCAATTGACATGTTACCTTGGTCCATATCATCAGCCTCCGGTTGATCAAGGGCAGAAAAGTCAGATTCATCTTCTTCGATAATGACTTCTACATTTTTGTGGGCAGCCGGACTGACCTTCTGCCCTGGAAAAGGCTGTGATGCTGCCTGAGGTGGCTTCCCATTTCCTGCATTGTTCAACTGATTTTGCTGATACCGAGATTTTGCAACATCATGCAGCCGGTCCCATAATGAAACCCTCCCCTGGGAAGGTCCTTTTGGCAATTGACCTTCAGAACTTGCTATTTTTTCCGTTGATGATTTCGCAGGTGCAGTGGCTGATGGCCTACTCTCTGAGAAGCTGATATCAATGGTTGAAGTCTGGATAGTGCTGATGTCGTCCTCATGAGAAGACTCAGAACCGCTGTGGGTCTCAGTAGCTGCCTCAATTGATTTTAGATTCCCTTCTAATTTCGCCAGTATTCCTTTTATATAAGGCCTGCTACCTCCCAGTTCTTTCATCACAGTTGACACAGTAGGGAACTGCCCCTGATGGGAAGACACATATCTGAATGCACAAATTACATAGGTCAATAAATCAGCAAAATATTCAATTATTTGGACATGTTAAACACTTATGAGCAGTTCTGCTAATAGAAGACTTCTAAATAGGAGAAGATCACTAGTAACTAGCACGTGAGAAGAAAAAGATCAACGTACTTGCGAACAAAATCCTCCACATGGGAAATACGCTCTTTGCGGCTTAACCGAGGGTGATCTTCCTCCACATGGGAAGCACGCTCTTTACGGCTTAACCGAGGGTGATCTTCCTTTTTCTGTTGAGGATGATCTTCCTTTTTCTGTTGTGTATCCTCTTTAAGATGTGATATGTTGTCTATTGTCACTTGACAAGCCTTCACCAGCCCACCAGAAGCCTCCTCTAATGCAGAATCTTCTCCAGAAGTTCCTGCATCCCATGCTTCAGTCTCTTCCAAAGCTGCTGAATTCCATGTGTGAGTGTCAATAGTAAACTTGATTATGACACAAATAGTCACTTTCATAATCTTTAAGGGGGCAGATATGTCTTCTCGTTTCTAAGTCTCTGCTATATGAACAAAATGGATACGTCACCTCTCCCAAGCAGCGGTTTATGTAATATATGGTGGCTAAAGCTGGCAAGTAAGAAACAAAGAAGATAGAAGCTACTGTAACGCCCAATATATGGGCGTGACAATGCATGCATGCTGGCATTATGTTTGCAAATCAAGTACGTGAAGTTATGTAGTGTAGCCTATTATGCATGTTATACATTAACAAAAACATGCTGACATGGATACACCACACTTAAAGTTAATTTAAAACAACAAATGTAGATATCGATATTGTTCAGAAGACCCTGGCAGTTTTATGTGATAACTCAAACCTCGTTGCTTGTCAATACAGGAAGTTAATCCAATCATAGAAAGGCTTAAAAAAACAACTTACCAGTGCATAATGGAGTTGCATTGCGGAATGGAGCGAAGACATGAGACAGGCGGCTTCTCCTGAGGAGGCAATGCATTCCATGGCCAGAAATCAGAGGCATCATTATGGATTCCGGCGACCCGTGCAGTAGCGCGCAGCGCACCCGCAGGAGAAGCATTGTTCTGTAGCACCCAAAATCTTCTCCCTTACCTTAAACCCTAAAACCTAACATGCCCTTTTAATCAGGGGGGTGAACCACTTAAGAGAACCATCGAACAGAAAATATAATATTTTTCTCAATTGCAAGCTCTTGGTTTGAGGTAATTACATATGCTTTTGTTCAAAAAAAATTGGATACATACATACAGCCCATGAATCTCTCCACAAAATAGTAAGAATTATTCAAATACTCTATTGTAGATCAAGATCGGATAATTATGATGGAAGCCACTTTTTTTACCCACCTTTATTTTTGTTTTGAAGGAAGAAGAATTTTACTAATATAAGAATTTATCAGTGGTAGAGTTCGTGGCCTACATACTCCTGGAAGTTAAACCCAAATAGGACCATCAATACATGGCTAGGTTGATGTGAAGCTGAGATGAAAAATGACATTTTCTATTGTTGTAGTTTGGAATATTTTTGTATATTTTCTCTTGTTCTCAATGTCTAAAATAGTTCTCAAATGCTATAAATTTGTAAGTGTTCGTGTCTAGATCTTAGCAAAATTGATAGCTTGTCATATTTAAGTTGTCATTGATAACTTGTCATATTTGACTTGTCATTAATAACTTGCCACCACTCCTCATGATTCAGAGCCACACAAATTAGCGATATACGAGAGGAACTACAAATGATTTGACTGGCAGTTTAGCGAGACTTTTCTACAACATACTCTGTAGAATAGGATTTTAAAGAATGCATTTTATTCAAATCTAGAACAATAAAATAGGTAGGGAAGACAACACCACATTGCTTGCATGTTCAATGAAACTATTGAATCTATGTAAAGTCCAAATTATTCTGGCATACTAGTGATATCCTTCTTCACGATAATAAGAGAATGTGCAGAAGCACAGGTGTATACAGGTGCAAAAAGAAGCAGATCGCCATAGCTTGAGGTAGTACCTTGACGCTTGCTTCCTCAGCAAGCTTTGGGATGCCAGCACACTTAAACAGGCCAAGACAACACATTACCAGCACCATATAAATCCCACATTGAGAATCCCTGATCTACATAAGCCATAGCTATGCATGGTCTTCATTGATCGTCAAATTTGCCCCTATACAAAATGAAATGGAATCGCATAAGCAATATTGTTTGTAGCCCAAAGATTAATGCATGAATAGAGTATTGACATTCAAAGCAAATAAGGATTTGATCGAACCCCTCTATTTAGTGCATCCACATTCAGAACCAAATATCATAGAGAGCCTCATTATTCAATGTTCTACAATCTCCTACATTAAACATAAAGAGTTGCATTGTAAACGATTCGGCCTTTCCCTATCGACTTCCAAAGCAAATCAAATTCCATCAGAGCTCCCCGGACTGCCCATAAAATCCTTGCAAAACCAAAATATTGAAAATGGCTAAGAATCATAGCTCTTTCTATGCAGAAATAAACAACAATATACTGGTAAAGATGGAAAAATAGAAAACGTTAAGCATCATTCTATCAAGGTATTTTTGTTTGATGTCCATTGAGAAGCATGAACCCTAGGAATGCCAATTAAATTGCCTATGATGTGAACTGATGCTTTTGTATTGATGTAATAAAAACCCTCTAATTTAGATAGCCCTAAAACACATTTCTGTAGTGACTGCTTGCAGGTTTGAAGGTCGGGATAGCTTATGAATCAATCTGAGTGTAATGTCTAATGCTTGCACTTTAAGCAAAATTAAAGAGCTCACAAGTAAATGCTCGAATTGCATCAATGTACCTTCACAAATCATCTATTTTTTTCTTCTCACAAATCCAGCAAAATGATACGGAGGTTTATAACAAACTATCAAGATACAGAAAGGTCATACTTCTAAACGTTGAAACGATGAGCGATATATGATATATAAGAACGTCTAGCTTTTGTGACTTAACAACCTCAGTGCAAAATGAACAGAGTACTTCCTGTAAAGCCCTTAGAACTACCATTTTACACTATAACTAGATCATTCTCACTTTGTGTAAATAAAGTTATCTCTGCCTACGAAGTATACATGTACCACAAAGTTTTGCTCAACAGATGTGTAGCGAGTTGGTACAAACCTAGTGATATCTAAGACTTGTGTCATTTGGTCAGGGGTCCAAACCCTATCTTAGATGTCATTTCTTGATGGGAGTTGCTAGGGTTTATATTAATGATAAACCCCGATGTAGTAGAACTTTTTGTTGATACATGTTCACTAATATCCATAATATCCATTCGGCGCAACCCGATATGGATAGGATATGTAGGTTGCTAGGGTTTATATTAATGATAAACCCCGACATAGTAGAACTTTTTGTTGATACATGTTCACTAATATCCATTCGGCGCAACCCGATATGGATAGGATATGTAGATGTCTACTAGACTTGATTGTCTGGTGACTTCCTAATGTAGACCTTAAACAAAAACAATAAAAACTAGTAACATTGCCCGGCGTTGCCGGGCTTTAGTGAATATGGATTTTGGTTGTTATTTTTGTAGGGATGTAAGTTGTTCTTGACGTTCTGGCTTTTTGGACTTAGACGTAATGGTACAGAAACATATTTGCCTATCAAAATTGAGCATAGTTGTGATAGTGTGGTATTACCGAATGTTGTGGAGAAAGAGCTCCATACCTTTCTGAATGAACCACTCAACATGTTTAAGCTCAAACTATTGTTAGTATGAACCACTCAACAGTTTAACAACCACCTGTTATGTTGAGAGTGAATGGATAATGAAATATTTTGAGTATAATGTTCCTGTGTGCACCAGACTGTGTGTAGTTGTCTACTTATAATCTGTGATTTTTATGCAACAATTTGATATGAGCATGTGAGTTCTTTGACACAATGTCAAATGAAATATCACCAATTTTCTTCTCATGCAGAATGATATAAATATGTAGCAAGACAAATAACATTTTATGAATTTATTTATTTTTTTCTATGTAATTTAATTGGATCCATAAATATAAAGTAGCAAGACAAATAACATCTTATGAATACAAACTTTGTTTGTTATTTTTTGGAGAGGGGATATGTGTTTCTATGTATTTAATTGGGTCCAAGAATGCAAGCGCTATAGAAAGTTGGTGGAGTGAGATATAAGAGTGGCAAAGATTTGAAGAGGGGGTAGATTTATGGCAAATTCTTTGTATGGGCACAACGTGTATGAAGCTTTGAACTTCCAAAGTTATCTCCATGGTGTATAGGAGTATATACTATTGTATTCATTTTGTAGAAAACATTATTGTTTTTTGAAACGCAACGTCTACTGACTGCTTCGTTTTTTTATGTGGTTAGTGTTTAAAATACATAACATATCGAATCAAGAATTGACAACATCAAAATAAATAAGTTGTACAATTGCAGTACTTATAACAATAGAAAACATGTTATGGCATGTGATTTAGGAAGCTATAACATCCAGCAATTACTGTGTAAAACTTTCTTACATGGTTGTGAAGCACAATTCTTGTGCATCATCTAGAAATGATAAACAATTTGATATGTTTATCATAAACGACCAACTGCAGCATTTTCTCAAACCGATTATGACATGCAAACGAAACCCACAAAGCTTCTATATAGGCCGTGAACCCTTGCCACCTGAAAGAAGTAGAGAAATAGTGAGGCAAGTCTTACAACCACGTTTTGCTGAATTTGCATTTAGGTTACGTCCAATAGGTTCAAATGCCTATATCAAATAGTGGCATTATGCTTGCAAGAAAACCTATATGTTAGGCTACAATATATATATGATTCTCGCAACATCTGCATTTATAAGGCATCTATAGAATATGCTAGGTATCATTTTAAATTACCATTCGACAACTTGAATGATACAGTAAGGAGACAGAACTTAGAATGGTCTTATCTCAGAAGACTACAACACCAAACTCAGGGATGTCTGGCGAACATGCAAGGTATTCCTTTTCACACTTATGATTGACTTTGGACTACTCTGCCCATGTTGCAGACTTTTGGAAATCCTTTTGGAAATCCTAATATTGTCCTCTACGTTTCCCAACCGCTCAATAGGTTCCAAATCCTCACATGTATCATATATAATAGTAGCGACATCAACAAACAAAAGAATGTGTGGATTAAGGCCAATCGCTATGCTGCATGCACTCTGCTCTTTTGAATATCCACAGAGTTATTTGGGATTACCCATTAGTAGAGAAAGAAAAAGCACCCATCTTAAAATAATCCAAATTAACTCAAAAAGCAAGTTTGATCGTGTATTGGAAAAAATGCATCAAGGATATTCTTTCAAGTAGAAGATATTGGTCTTTACAATATCTCTGTCAGTCACCTTTGAAATGATCCTGCTCTTTACATGGCAGTCGGGACATAACAAAGATTTTTTATAACATTGAGAGCAGTTCCAGTGGTGTACAAATGAGCCCAAATGCAATAGCCCTTATAGTGCTATAAGGAAAGAGCTCATTATTGTATAGTGCCATCTTTGTCTCAGCCATGTATCCTGCTTGCTAGACTTGCTCCAGCAATCTGTCAAATGAATGTTTGTAGGCTTTGCAGAATCCATTTATAAGCGAAGTAGGTGACAATATCTGGTATGCAGCCCCTTGTATTGCCATGGGTGCAGAAAGAATGGACAGAACCAATTAAGTCATTGTGGGGGCACCAAGTAGCCTCTATAAAACATAAGGATTAATAGTGAGACCCATACCTTTACATGATCATTTAGTAGAAACAAAAGTAGCATTCACCATGTGCCAAGCAATTGTTTGCTCGCCTATTATAACAGATTTGAAATGTTTGTTCATAACTATTTTCTCGGTTTTTACCACCAGGACAGAGGCAAAAAAAAATCTTCATATCAAGCTTCATCAAGGCTAGTGTTGATATAAGGACAGATCATGTCCAATCATGCCCAATTATCTATGAAACTCAATATATTTGCATCAGCGTCAGTATCAACCCACTGCAACAGTTTTTATTTTTCTGTGCAGTTGCAAATGATGCAACAGGTGATGTTGATCCACTTTCTGAGTCTCCAATTCATGTTCCAGCTACATTATATCTGCAATCATCCCTGCATTTCCATGCATGATCTGTCAAGATAACTCATAATCTACATTATCTATGCAATAAGCATTCTGCATCTGCACGACCATCATGGGCCCATGCATTGAACCATGAAGATGAGGAAGAAGAAAATAATGGAATCAAAGCTTATCAGTAAAGATAGATAGATCTATCTATTTGTAAAGAGAAAGATGGAATTCAATTGCAATAGACTAAGTAGCAGATATAGATGCATCAAACTTAGCAATTTTGTGCTAAAGAGAAAACCACTTGGAGCCTTTTGTCCTCAAACATGCATGATAAAAGAAAAGAGCTTTCAAATGCACACATTTATTAGTCTTTGTGACGCCCCTAATATATATCGCGGGCCCGCACGATTATACACTGAGGGACTTCCCCTCCCATGGCAATCAGCTCACCATGAGCAGGGCCCTCCGTCTAACTCGGACCATCCGTAGGAAGATGCCCGGGTGAAGGACACGGAGGTGTCATTCGGCCCACGCCTTCAATGGGACTCCTAAGTCGCAGAAGCGTGAATACATGTTAGCATACATCATAAATCATACATAAATAACCACCACGAAGGGTGGCACATCCATCCAAATACTAACAGCAAAGAAGATGCATCTAATCCTAAGGAAAACACCCCAAACCCCAGGTTCTACCCCGGCTCAGACTCCTGTGAGGATGGACTGAGGTCTCAAGAGATCAGCAGACAGAGGTATAACCTGGCGTTGGCTGGCATAGAACAGTGGCTAGGGTAGTCCACTCCATCCGCCCCTCGGTAACACTTTTGCAGATGAGTTGAATCAAGCTATGCGCCATTGTAGCCTTTGGGAGACGCAATCCCAAGGAATCACCCGCCGGGACTACTCCCGGGTTACATCTCCCCCAGATGAGGCCGGTGGAGAAGTGTCCCCTCCCAGTCGCAGTGGAATCCATGGGTGAGCTAGAGGGACACGTGTCGCATCGGCGACCCCCGCGATCCGTGCATCAACTTACTCCCCTAACTTTATCTTCAAAGTACAGGATGATCACACCACTGTACCCAGGGAGTGTCAGACCCATACCCGGCCCTCTACGTGACCAACTATTAGGCCTAGCTCACTGAAGGAGTCCCCGTAGCCTTTTGCTAGGGGTGAGACCCCACCCCACACTTCATCACCACGGCCCCTTATCCGGGTGCTTCAATGATGCCATAGATTCCATGGCTTCGGTGGGATCTTGTACCAAAGCCGCATCTAATGGGAATAATACAGGGCTCTATCTAGGAGCATACTACAATACATGGGCTCAGAGGTCTCTACCCCCGGAATCCCCCATCTCCGGAGTGCTAACTAAGCAAAGAACTACTAAACCATCAACCAAAGCACATACAGAGACTAGAGATGAGAATACTCACCATATCAATCAAGGGTTAGCCTAACAGGTAAACCACAGAGAAAACAGAGAGAGAACACACCACAGAGAGGCGCGATGCTATAAATCAACAAGGTAACCTACTGACTAACCGTCAAATCGGTCTTGGGGTGCTCCATCTCGACTAATCAAGGAGCTCGGGCCGCTTCTCCTCCTCCATCTCCAATTGTTCTAATTGAATTGGGGCACAAAGCCCCAATTTGGGTGTCCCTAATTGAAACCCTACCTTGCCCAATCGATTTGGGCCGGTGGCATGTCATTAATTGACTAATTAAGCTAATTAGGTTAATTAAGACAAAAATACACTTAATTAGGTTTTATTAATTTAGCATAGCTACATTAATCCCTTTTAGGTCAACCCCTAGGTTAACATACCCCATGGTGGCGATTTCTACTACGTGACGGTCGCAAGATATTTATAATGATACCATATAAATACGTGGAACGTCACATTCTCCCCACCTTAGAAATGATGCTGTCCTCAGCATCAAGACTACTCTTATCGTAGGGCAACACATCGTACATTGGAAGGAAGTCTCCCCTCCTTAAAGAGATAGCGTGAGATTATAAGTCACACAGACGTTGTTATGTTCAAAGTGAAGAAGTTTGAAATGACTTATAACGTGTAATTTATAACTCTGGGATATATAAAAGGTAGAGGTATAGGTCAGACATGACCATCTTTTAGGACCGTCGAAAGTGAACAGTCAAGATTTGCGGAGGTCTCACTATTTCATTCGTGGTGATGAGTTCACAGTTTATCTTATTTAGAAATTATTCTTTGTATACATACGGGTAATTGATTATATATTATGGACAAGTGTAAATATAAGCAACTTCTATTTGTTCTTTTAATGTAATACAGACTTTGCAATTCATTTTATTACAGCCAGCCCTAATTTATTTGTGTATTAAAATTTTGTTTTCCTATTTTGTTACAGTTTTAACAACGCGTATATTGCTATCGTCAGTGTTTACATGCCCCTCACATTTATACTTACCCTTTAATAGAATTATATATTGTACTGTTTTTGCCATTTTTACCTATATACGTTAATGTTAATTACAGACAGACGGTCTTCATTATTTATTATTCATAACCTTGTGATAACATTTTCTAAGCCTGGTTATTCCCTTAGGAGTTTGTGTAAGACATACATAATTATCTCCTTCTATTATAGTTGACTATATGGCTAAATAGCGTTCTCCTTTTGAGTATCTTTAATGTTACCAGACTCACACTCTCGATCCATAGATGATATGCGAGGGGTAAAGACCCTTAGAAAATGAGACTACATTGTTGATAGAAATGTTGGTTTGATTTCAAATAAAGCTCTAAGGTGCAAGACTCCAATTGCGATATTGTTGGCTTTAAATACCTATGGTTAAAAACCGTTGTGGAGCTAAATCTAAAGTCATGGATCTAAGGCTCCAGGTCGAGGTGAACTATGACTAAAACGAGCTTTACCTCACATGGGCACACCTATTAATTCATTAGTTATATCTATACATTTATTAGAGATACAGAAGCATCAAAAGCATGCCCGGTGCTTCTTGAGGCTATTATATAATGAAGGTTAAGCAGATCCTGGGGTTCTTGCTTGAAGTAGAAGTGCTAAACATTGGGCATTAAGGTATCCTTATCTTGGATGGTTAGTCGAGAAATTGGTGTGACGATGTTTGTTATCTGATTGAAACACTGGACCTACTTATAGACCACATTAGAGAGGTAAGGTACTAAGGTGGAAACTGGATTATGAGTACCCAGCTCCTGAGAGGGAAACCACTTTAGAAGTGTAGGTTTCGACCATGATGGTGCATGCATAGAATGTCGATACAACATTTTATAGCTATTGCCACTTGAATAGAGGTATGATTCGCGGAAAGGTAGAGAATAATGTTGTATGAGGATGCGGATCCATAAACTACGAAATGTGACGTTTATAAGGCGTGAAATAGAGATGCAAGATTATGGATGACTAAGAAGACCACGTAGCCACGTGAATACGCTTAACGACGTTGGCCAAATGCATGACCATTATGCATGGTATAATTTAAGGGAATGGCGACATCTTATGTCGGCTGGGAGCATCCAGATGCCGGATAACAGACTGGACAATAATGTGGAACGTAGTTTGCACATAAGGTGAAGAGAAGACGACAATTGGTAGAAGCAGGCGCATGACACGTTGAATATACCAAAGTCTGGAGTATGAACAAGGTAGGCGCCCAATGAACATCTCACCAAGGAGGATGTGCTCTGGACTTGTATCGTGTGTGTATCCCGAGGAGTAACTCCGCGTTGGTATATGTGTACTAGGACCATTTAATAGTAAAACATAACTAAAAGAAGATAGGATATATACTAGAACTTTTAGTTCGCATTCCATGTGAATACGGAAGTAATGAAGATAATAGTTCTTATACTAGAGGTCAAACATGTCCACTAGGAACTTAGGTTGGCATTTGCCCCTGTGGAAGTTATGACTAGAGCTTGAGGACGAAGGCAACCTAAGGCTAGTGGTGTCAAAACCACAACATGTGTATGGTACTAGATAACCAAGTTGAGGAAATAAGTTGGCCGCAAGTATGAATATAGCTAGATGCCTATGTCAACGAGTTACACATGAGTCTAGACTTAGGGTTGGTGCACACATGTTACTATATCATATAATAACAACGTAGCGGTCTTGGATGTAGGAAGGATTTAGTAGTATCAAATACTATAGTGGTGATCATATCGAGGATGTCGATTGTGATATTCAGATGTATATCATATTAAAAGATAAAGCGTAATATTCGCATACAAGGCAGTGAAATATTACTTGACAAGGTTTAAAGAATGAGTGTAATGATATGCTTATATACGAAGATATTGGGTTAGGTAAGCATTCAAGTTATCCCAATGGTTGGAGTTGACTATCTTAGATACGGTGATGTTACATTCAAAAACATCCCGAGGATGGTTGGAACGGTGTTGGAATAACCGATAATGAGAGCTTAGCTACTCAAAGGTTCTAGATACCAATGAATTACTTCATTGTTATAAACTGAGAACATTTATTTGGTTTTGGGAATAAAAAGATGTATAAAAATATTGCGTCCCCCTGATGGAAGAAAAGAAGGAGTACGATGACTTTGGCGATTATATCTTTAGGGGTAACCGAGAAGAGGGAATACATAGGAACTCTAAGTCCCAATAAAAAAATCAAGACGAGGTGTATAGATCAGAAGGGGTGAGATTATATAGAGCACTAGTCCATGAGTTACCCTACTTGCGGGGAATAATGCTAAATGCTGAAGTAGAAATTGGAGGATCCCTTGCATTTTGGATAACGATATGGCGGTTACTAACGAAGATTGAAACATTGAGTGTTCCTATTAGAAGACGAAGAGGTTGTAGTGCCTCTGCTTCATTATAAGAATAGAATAGAATAGAATAGTTTTTTATCGCCCATCGAGACCAATCGGCCTATGGGACCTGTGAGGAGCGCAAAGAAACTTATTACCGCCCCGTAGAAAACCCCTACCAAGGGTTTTCGGCGGCGTAATAAGAATGCCGGGCCAAACTGCATAAGTATACATCATCATGAAATAAATGTGTATGTATATGTCAAGTGCATGCCCGAGGACATAGCTGATCTCGCATGTCCATGACCTCCCGGAAGGAGCGATCCTAGCATCCGCACGGATGCCGCGGCTCAATGTCACATGGAAGCGGCCGGCCAGTGCCCCACCAACTCAAAGATAGCCGATTTGATCATAAGGCCGGGCAACTTTGAAGGGTATGAGATTCATCCTCAATGACTCCCATTTGGCAAGATTGACAGAGCCTGCCCCGACGCGGGGCTCACCAATCCATCCGCCTGCCCTCACCAAGATGATGTGCCCCCGGCGAATGGAGGCAATGAGTCCGCCTTTTCATGGGCAAGTGGGTGCGCAGTAGCATTGTGGGCCTCGCTCCAATGTGGGATTTATGTGGCGCCGGTAGTGTGCCGTTTTGACCTGTCAAGGGCGCCGGCATCCCAAAGCTTGCCGATGAAGCAAGCGCCAAGATATTGCCTCAAGCTATGGCTGCTTCGCTTGCACATGTATGCACCTGTTCTCGCACATTCCATCTAGCCATCCATTGAGCTCTCTTTTCTCTCCAAAGCAGCCTTGAGGCGCCAGGCCCCATTGCCATGATATAAGCTAGTTTTGGGAGATCAGCATCGCCCATGTTGACCACCTTCTGAAAATAGACAATGTGGCTTATCAAGGGTCAAGAGGCAAGAACTCGCTTCCGCAAAGAGAATTTGATATGGACCGTGGACCGTGGACCGTGGAATTTGATAAGGAGCCAAGGATGAGAACATTTGAAACTGATTAAAAACTGGAGTCCACATGATAACTTAAGAAAAGTAGGTTAATTGTGACTAAGCATAGTTGATAGTGAGGATACAAAGGATGCTTAGCGAAAGAAGCCTTTAGAAGAGCTCCTCGTGTGGGGTAGTAGCCTTCGGAATTATGGCATAATCCCGTGGAGGAATCATAGTTTATGTACGGGGTTAAAGTACCATGAGGCACTAAAGGAATGGTTGAAATAGCTAGAGACCCTGTCAAAATCTACGCAACATATACAAGTCCAACATAAAGTTGGGCCCTGTCCATTTGGGAAGTAGGTGGCGCATCCACATCATAAAGGTACATAGGCAATGGGTTTTGTTTGAAAGAACTACGACGGTTATAGTTTAGCTAAGTTAGAGTAGAGCCCTAGCATTGTGGGACGTGGATATATGTTTATGATGTACATAGCATGTACACATACGATAAACATCTTAACCAAAGTTACTAATGAAGGGTCTGGAGATATGTTCGAAATGTGCAAGGGACTGTCAATTCGTTGGATGCTACGGTATGATGTGGTATTTGACACGTGAAATAAATGTTAACGGCCCTTAGAATGAAGCTTAAGATGATGGGATTGAATAGTACAATAGTACAATTCTAGGATAGGTAGCGACTAGCAGGTACCTGTGAGAAGTTCAAATGCGTCTTGAATAGACACGTAAGACTAGCTTTCTCACATGATCCATACCCGGATCAGGCAGAGGTGAACAACATGGGTTACATGGAGGTATAAGTTAGGATATACAGGACTCGAACATGGATACAAGTCCGGGTTATCTCAAACATAAGTAATTGTACACAACCACCTCAATTCTGGGTCCACACCTAAAAACAACAGTAACAAAAAGACCACATGTCGTTGTTCCAAAAAATCTACATGTGGTTATATGGAGGTGTGGTTTATTAAGGAGGCGGTGTAGTTTTTTTTATGGAGCTATAGTTTTTTTTTTTTGAAGGTGTGGTCTTTTTTTTTTTTGGGGCGTCGCTTTTTAAAAAAAGAAGTGTTGCTTATTTTTTGAGGGGGGTGTTGTTTTAAGAAGGTGTTGTTTTTGAGGTGTAGTTTATAACTAGGTGTAGTTTTTAAGTAGTCGTTTTTTATGGATTTGAAGTGTGGTTTATAAGGAGGTATAGTTTTTAAGTGGTTGTTTTTTAAGGAAGTATGGTTTTCTAAAGTGGTATGATTTTTTTTAATCGAGGTGTTGTTTTTTGAGGTGTCGTTTATAAGTGGGTGTAGTTTTAAATAGCATTTTTTTTAAAGAAGTATGGTTTTTTGAAGTGTGGTTTATAAGTGGGTGTAGTTTTTAAGTGGCTGTTTTCTAATGAAGTATGGTTTTCTGAAGTGGTGTAGTTTATAACTAGGTGTAGTTTTTAAGAAGCTATTTTTAAGGAAGTATGATTTTTTTTGGTGTGGTTTGTATAACTAGGTATAGTTTTTACGTAGCTATTTTTTAAAGTAAGTATGATTTTTTGAGGTGTGGTTTTAAGTAGGTGTAGTTTTTTAATGGTCTTTTTTTTTACGTATGTGGTTTTCTGAAGTGGCGTAGTTTTTACGCAGCTATTTCTTAAGGAAGTATGGTTTTTTTGAGGTTATTTCTTAAGCAAAGCACCACCACTTGGAATATTGTTTGTGTGCTCAACTTTGGAAATGTATCGTATTGTTTTACATTCGTGAAAAATAACTTCAACGGTTAGATCCAACCACTACAAGAGAATGAGCATTTTTTGTCAGAAAAATCGTCAGACTGTCTAGAGAGATTTTTGCCCGACGTGACAGTGTCGACGAACGCATCGACGATTACTATTTTGATGCTTTTCCCGACGATACTACGCCGCATACATATCGCCACATAAATCGCCAAAAGCCTTCGTCAAAGTTAAGCGCCGATTAATCGCCGTAATATACGCCAAATATGTATCGGGAAAAAGCGCCGATTTTACGCCGTAATAACCGCCTAATAAGCGCCGAAACCATACGATATAACGCCGATATATCATCGATTTTTGCGCCGACTATTCGTCAGATATTGCATCGCACTAATCGCCGATGGTGCTTTTCTAGGCGCTTATTACAATTTTAGTTATAACATTTCATTGAACAAAAGATATTTTAGATGAAATTTGATGTTTCACAAAGCTCCTCGATTTGTCTAATGATGTATTATTTAATTAAGCTTGATTTAGTTCCGGGGGGGGGGGATTAATTTCCATCCCTAGCTAGTATTGTAGGTTTGAGCTAACGCGGACCCCATATTTATACGTTTATGGGACACTTAAGAATCTACCCAATAGACTTACAAATACTATATTCATACAGTAACTTGACAATTTTATAATCTTGCTAGAGTTTCTCGGGGACAGTTGGGGACAATGTAGCATCTCTAGAGACATAGAATTTGTTATGTGCATGCAATGTCTTTGTATTTTATGGTTTAGTAAAATACTTGTAGGGCATACTGGAAATAAGTTAGGGCGAATTGCCCTCTAGATTTGCTAGATGGATACTATGCTAGGAGCCGCATTTGCTTGGTTGCATGGTCTAAAGATCGTGGTCTTAATTTAATACTATGGCTTTAAGTTCACATTGAAAGGTTGGTAAGACCTTCAAAATTTTATGAATAGAAGCGCTTAAAAGAGTTGGAATTATTGACCTTGTCATAATTTCTAATGCATTCTAAAAACTTTACTCATGTGGCTTGTCTTCCTCTCCCATGGCCACTAAATCATTGTGGGATACGCGTATATAAGGTGACACTTCTCAGGTGTGTTAGTTCATATGCATGCTTTTATATGGATATGGTGTGTTAGAACCTCCAGGTTGTTTAAGAAAAGAATAGAATAGAATAGAACATAATAGATTTTTTATCGTCCACGGAGACAAATTGGCATATGGGACCCAAACAAAAGAGAGCAGCAAGCGCATTACTGTCAGGATTTAAGGCAACCAATCTTTATCCAAATGTATGCAAAAAGGCATCAATTACATGAGGATCTCTAAAGCAAAATGAGGTCGTTGCACTCAGATCTGAATATCTCGAGCTGCGTTGATCTTGTTCAAATGATTTTTGGAGGAGCAACCACGGAAAAGCATGTAGTGAAATGTATGAAAAAATTTGGCTCAATTTGGATCTAAAATGTGTGAGAAAATCGAGTTCAAAGTTGGAGGAAAATTTGGCCAGTGCACTACCCTGGACAATGTCTGCACACTCAAATGATGATATCTCGAGTTTAACTGAACAATTTTGCATGATTTTTAAAAGATATCAGAGAAAAGTTGTAGGAACATGTGGGAAAAAACTTTGCCTAATTTGGAATTGGGATGATGGAGCAAAACGAGTTTAAAGTGGATCCAAAATTTTGTCAGTGAACTGTCACAGAAAATCAGCAAGTAGCTTTTTGGATCAGCAAGTACTTTTTTTTGCATAACTTCAACTGACATAGGTCTGAATATGTCCTAACATGATGTTGACCCTCAACCTGGCTGGCTTAACAGTCAAACACAAGAAGCCAACTTGAAACTATGCTCAAGTTGGGGTTAGAACCTCCAGATCACTTAAAGTGATCAATCTATACAAGAAAATTTCAATAGGATAGCTGAAAAGTTCATATTGATACGGCACAAGCTTGGGGGCGTGGCTCAGAGAAAGGATTTGCAGAAACAAACACAGAGGCAAGGGCTTTTTATTTTATAACTTTGATTGAATGTTAAACCTTAGGCATTTTCAAATTATAATTTGCAATAGGGAACCATTGAATGAAAAAGGTTATAACAAAAGGAACTATTGCAATCTAAATAACCGTTTAAAACAACGAACCAATTAACAAATGTGTTTAGAAAAAAGGGAAAAAGGCCGCTACCATTTGAAGCGATTTCAAATGGAACAGATCCAAAATAGCTCCTGGACTATCATAGCTGGCCGGATTGCAGAAAAAGGTCCCGGATTTGGCATAAAAAAGATAAGGGGAATTCAAATTAGCTTACAAAATACCTTTTAGAGTAGCATAAAAGGCACGACCGCGAATAGAGAGCAGCCGAAGTGTCTTGAATGAGATAGAAGTCCTGTCGCAAGTAGATCTCCTAATAATTTGTGGGTTGAATTGAGTGCCTCCTTAGCTCTAGAGAATTCCAGAGAATCCCGCAGAGGCTATCCAAACCGGTTAGCGGACTGCAATTGGGAGGAATTTGAGCTTAGACTTGTTGTGTTTGCAAATCAAAGCCCGGTTGGGTGGATAAGTTGTGCCGGAAGACCTTGATCTGGAGATGCCAGATCGTTTTGATTAACTGCATTTGATAGTTTTGCAGACAGGAAGTACCGTTTGTATCAAGTGGTATCGGAGCTGTGACATCCTAAGATCCTGTGAAATGGCCCAGAACAAATTTAATCTTCCTGTAGCCCAGTATAATCAGGCTATGAATGTTGCTGCGCAGATTGCTGTACAGATTGGCATGCCTACATCTGCTAGTTTTGAGAAAAATCAAAGGAAACTTGAATACATAGCAATCTTGTATGGATATTTGCCAGATATATTCCAACAGCCTCCTTTGCCTGCAAATACGCCACCAGTTACTCCACCACCACCTGATGCCTTCAATGACAGAACCGGTCGAATTAAATGGTTAGAGAAGGTAGAAGGAATGCCATCATATGCAGGAGATAAACGGAGTCCGCCAGCAGTTCTAGGATTCTTGGCAAGTTGGGAAAGTTTTTTTGAAAGAGTCAAAGCTACGGAAGAGCAGAAACTGCAAGCCATGGATAAATATTTAACTGATGTAGCCAGGATATGGTGGCAAGGAAGGAAGAAATTGTTACCTCAGATAAAAACCTGGGCAGCTTTTAGAAAAGCATTCGAATCGCACAACTTGCATGCAAATTATTGGGATCTTTTTAAGCAAGGGGAACATGAATCGGTGCATCATTTTTACTCCAAGTTCTCCTACTTAGCGGTACAGGTGGAAGAATTATAGCCAGAAGGACTATCTGAAAGTGAAGCGACGCGAAAATTTGTAGCTAGACTACGAGATCCATTATATGCAGAGTTATGTTTTGCAGAACCATCGACTATTGATGAAGCGGTGCGAAAGGCTGAAGCCGCAGAGATGAAACTCAATCCTAGTATAATACTAAGATGATCTCCGGGAGGGTACCCTCGAGGAAAAACTTTTGCCGCATAAATGGAAAGGCATATGAAAGAGAGAATAAGTGGTATCGAGTAAGTGCCTTGCTTGGCAATGACGAAACCCATATAAAGAAAAGCAATGGAGAATGCGGGATGGCCAAAGCAGGCAAACGCACCCCCGGGAGGATGTTTTATATGTGGAGTACCACACTATAAGAATCAATGTCCAAAAGTCATATCCAAAGGGGATCCTGAGCAACCAAAGGAGGATACAAGCCCGAACATCTGCGTAGATCGCCCATGTTCGTGTTGCAGAAGAAGTTCCTGAAAGTTCCCACGCTAAGTTTGATAAAGAAAAGGCAGAAGACTATGAAAGAAGTCGGCTTCAAATCGGCTATGTGGGTAAAAACAAGTAGAGTAACATGTCTGTGTAGACATGTGATTGTTGAGTGGTTTGAGCATTGTATTCATTTGGTTTGAGATAATGAAAGTTCTTTTTCAAATGAATGTTGCTCTAGAATTTAGAAGGGGCAACCGTGGACCGCAAAGACGTGGGCTTTAACTCCTTAGAATTGTAAGGCAGATGGTAAGTTTTACCAACCTAGAAGAAATCCTTTCAAAGCAGATAGTCAGGTGACTAGCTTAGAAAGAAAGGTGGTTGAAGAAATCCTTTCAAAGCAGATAGTCAGGTGACTAGCTTAGAAAGAAAGGTGGTTATTCCAGCAAAGGGATAGTCAGTTGACTAGCTTTGGGAAAGGTTGTTACTCCCTAAGGCAGATGATCGAGGACGATCAACCTTGGGAAGGAAGGGAATTGATACGGCACAAGCTTGGGGGCGTGGCTCAGAGAAAGGATGTGCAGAAACAAACACAGAGGCAAGGGCTTTTTATTTTATAAGTTTGATTGAATGTTAAACCTTAGGTGTTTTCAAATTATAATTTGCAATAGGGAACCATTGAATGAAAAAGGTTATAACAAAAGGAACTATTGCAATCTAAATAACCGTTTAAAACAACGAACCAGTTAACAAATGTGTTTAGAAAAAAGGGAAAAAGGCCGCTACCACTGTAGCGACCAGCGGCAGATCCGGAAATAGCTCCTGGGCTATCATAGCTGGCCGGATTGCAGAAAAAGGTCTCGGATTTGGCATAAAAAGGTAAGGGGAATTCAAATTGGCTTACAAAATACCTTTTAGAGTAGCATAAAAGGCATCGATCTGCAGAATAGAGAGCAGCCGGAAGTGTCTTGTATGAGATAGAAGTCTGTCTGCAGTAGATCTCCTAATAATTTGTGGTTGAATTTGAGTGCCTCCTTAGCTCTAGAGAATTCCAGAGAAACCCAGAGAGGCTATCCAGCTGGTTAGCAGACTCTCAGAATTGGGAGGAATTTGAGCTTAGACTTGCTGTGTTTGCAAATCAGAGCCCGGTTGGGTGGATAAGTTGTGCCGGAAGACCTTGATCTGGAGATGCCAGATCATTTTGATTAACCGCGTTTGATAGTTTTGCAGACAAGAAGTACCGTTTGTATCACATATGTTCATACCTTTCCCATTTCTAGAAAATGGTAGCAGTACTCAAATCGAGATGGCATGCGGAGATAAATTGATTCTTGATTATTGATTACTCAAACTGATAGAGAAAAGTTGTTGGAAAGCAATGGTGAAAACTTTTTTGGTCCTGAGCTCAGATCCGCGGAGATATTCGAAGTTCAAAGTCGGTAAAATTTGGTCAACGAAGGCCAAACTAAATGAGGATTTTGAGTTGCTAATGAAGTTTTTGAGAAATTCCAAAGTCGAGGTGTGCCAAAAAGGAGTTGTGATATGGGGCAAGTGGTCAAATTTGTGCACCGATTTGCAAAAACACAACAAGAATAGTCTCAAACAACATGCAAATGTCTGCAATATGAGTGTGGACTAGTTTATTTTGAAAATTTTGAAGCATACAAGTACTAATGGTTGCTATGAGAGATTGCAAAATTTGTTCTTTGCAAAAATTATGGAAGATGACATGGCATGTGTATGGTGAGGTGGTAAAGATGAGGCCGAGGTGGCAAAAGATGAACTGGTGGAAAACAAAAGAATTTGCCTAGAGAAAATAAAAAAACATATTTCTCCATGGTGACATGGCATTCCTTTGATAGTGTGCTATGTGGCATGATGACTAAGCATTTATGCACTTTAGATAGAAAATGACTAGGCCAATTAAAAAGAAAAGGGAGATTTCTTTAGTATAATAAGTAGGTAATAGTGGCAAACAAGGTGATGTGGCAACCGAAATGATGAGGTGCCACAAAAGAGAGAAACCAAACTTCTTTCTTTTTGAAAATGTGATTTTTACAAAAGTTATGGGTGATGACATGGCATGAGCATGCGAGATGGCAACTATGAGTGACATGGCAAAAGATGAAGGGATAGAAAAATGAAGAATTTGCCTCGGCAATTTGCAACTTGTTAGAAGAAGCATATTCACCATAATGACATGTCATTTTTTGGGAAGGTGTGGCATGCTGCGCCAAAAGGTCTTAGCCCTCCATCCCGATCTTACCTGTGGTCAACCTTGTAGAAACCCAATTGTTTTGTCATTCGGGCAGTACAAAGGCTCCGGAATGGAGATTCGACTTCGTCATGTCGTCTAGAATGGCGAAATTACCCTAGGGACCAAGTTACATGGTCATTTTTGGCAATGAAAGAAACACGAACCCTCTACATGGCAGTATTCCGCAGCCACCTCTTAGGCCAATTGACTACGAACGTGTTGGACATGAGCTACTTTGGTGCTTCTTGGAGAAGGGGTGGTCTTCTGCCCACGAAACTTGGTATCCAGGGTAATATTGAAGTTTTGAGTCCATTGGCAGAGTTAATTCACAGTTTTGGAGTGGAGAGTTGCCCGTCCATGGCCAGGGGCCTTCGGGAGATGACTTTTGGGGCGAACTGCTTCATGAAGGTTTTAAGGGTCCATCTTCTGGCGTCAACACCCTCCCTGTATCTGATGACATTGTGCAAGATGCTGATCGAATCTGATGAGGATTTTGCTACTGCTGATGGGCATCCCGAATGATCCCAAATAATTTTGCTACTGCAAAACGCGCTCTTGATTTCTAATTGCCACACTGGGAGGAGGATAAATCCAAATCCCATTCTGTCAGTTCCTTTCAATTGCAGCTTCTAGACCATGTCCCATGTGCAACCAACTAAAACTCGACTCCATAATGTAAACCCTTCAATAACCTAGCAACACACAGGGTTTATGTTTTAGAGGCCATATCCTAGTCAGATTCGGCCAGGATCTTGCACAATATCATGACGTTGAGGGAGGGTGTTGCTGCCAAAAGGCGGACCCTTAAAACCTTCCAGAAGCAGTTCGTCCCAAAGGTCCTCTCTCGAAGGCCCCTGACCACGGATGGGCAATTCTCCCACTCCGGAACTGTGAACTGACTCTGCCAATGGACTCAAAAAGTCGACATTACCCTCGGGACTTTGAGAATTTTTGATCCACTTTGAACTCAGTTTTCTCCATCATTCCAGTTCCAAATCAGGCCAAGCTTTTTCCCACATATTGCTACAACTTTTCTCCGATAGTATATCAAAAATCATCCAAAAATGCTCAGTAAAACTTGTAATATCATCGTTTGAGCATGTAGACCTTTTTTTGTCTCAAGAAAGTGCACTGGCCAATTTTTTTCCAACTTTGAACTCGATTTTCTTAGACATTCCAGATCCAAATTGAGCCAAATCGTGTCGTGGGCCGAAGAAGAGCATGCCTTCTCCAAGAAGTGCCAAAATAGGTCATGTCCAACATGCTCGCAGTCCATTGGCCTAGGTGGTGCCTGCAGGATACTGCCTGCTCGTCTTACCTTGTCGACTATAGGCTCAAAACATGCCTCTATGCTCGATGCCACCTTGGCTTAAACATGACAAGTGACTCAAACATGCCACATAGGCTCACACATGCGACCTTGGCTCAAACATGCCACATAGGCTCAAATATGCCACATAGGCTCAAACATGTCACCTTGGCTCAAACCGACACGGCTTAAACATGCCACATAGGCTTAAACATGCCACCGCGGGCGGCCTTTAGGGCTCAAACATGCCACATAGGCTCAAACATGCCATCATGGCCCAAACCGGACATCGCGGCCCAAACATGCCATCTTAGCTCAAACATGCCACATAGTATCAAACATGCCACTAGGCTCAACACATGATACGTGGCTCAAACATGATATGTGGCTCAACACATGCCGATGGAATATGATTTCATATGTTTTTTCTATGGTTGCAATGTTGTGCCCCCGCTCAAACATGCCCCTAGGCTACAATATGTCACCTTGGTTCAAACATGCCACATAGGTTCAAACGTGACATGTGGCTCAAACATGCCACGCCTCAAACATTAAACACCGCCAGATTCAACGGCCAATGATGAGCAAAACCGAGATTGTAATACTAGTTTTAGGATCCTATTGGCCTTAAGTTAATGGCCAAGATTAACAACCCAAATTTGATCCCTCGTGATTGTATTTTTATGCCGCTTCTATCTCCTCCTTTCCGCTTCTTTCTCAAGAACAAGAAGGCCGACATCGCAGAGAGCATCAGCAGTCAGATGTTTGGTCTCCCCTGACCGCACCCCTGTGACATTCGAGAAGGGTCTTGAGCAAGCCCCGCAATGCAGCCCCACGTGGAACATCACCCTGAGCAATGGGTACAAAGATTTGCAAACAGCTTGTAAATACCCTCGGGCCGGGGCCGCACCAGTCCCCTCCACAGATAGGCACATGGCTCGGGTTATCACGTGCATGGGATGTTATCATGGGCCTACAAACGCCTAGCTAATGGAAGGCAGCAGATTTAGATGGCATGCGTAACTTCCAAATGGGCCGGCCTCCACCGTGCCCGCCCTCACGCGATTGTTCAATAAAGCATTGCGAAGGTTCCCCTACGCAATGGACTACTAGCGAGTAGTGCCCATATACAAAGCAGTGGGACCCTCACGCCCGCCAACTACCGCATTTGCTATTATGGTCACCCTTTGCAAAACTGCTATCGGGCATCCTTTTGAGCAGCCGGCTGACAATATGGGCGGAGGAAACGAGGTGCGAAACCTACACAAAGTGCAGGTTTTCGCCCGCATATTCCACCATTGATCATATCTTCACTACAAGACATTGATTGAGGATAGCAGGAATCACGTTCGCATCGTTGTTTCGCTGATTTTGCAAAAGCGCTTGACACAAAGACCTCGCGAAAAGCCTCCGGGATGATTGGCGGCAAAATGGGACCCTCCCGACTTGCGAATGCGCGATATAGGTCAGACGAGGCATGCTCGTGCCGTATCATCACATTAGCAAAGACAACCTGCATCAAGAGCATTGGATTGCGCCGTCGAGTTGCCCCCTCCCCCACACTCTTTGGTCTATACATTGATCGGGCTTGGAAGATTGGCTCTCCTCGAGCATGGAGGCGCAAGACATCTCATGCATCACACAATCCGCAACTCATATATGCCGACGACGTCAACCTCATGGCCTATACCCGCAGGGACATGCAGCACACCGATGCTCTTGACACTTTTGCCAATTCACCGGCATGCGAAAGTTAACTTGGCCAAAACTAGGGTGTCGCTAGTTGCATCGTCTCCGCCACCCAAGGCTTCCCACCTTCACTTACTGGGGGCAAGAGGTAGAGGTGGTCTGACCTACAAGTACTTGGGATTAAGTTCTCAACTACCACCCATTGGGATGCGGCTGCTATCGCCATGGGTCACGGGCGGGTTGGAAAGCACTATATGCCATGCGTAACAAATGACCACAAGGCAGAAGCAGAATGTACCGGGGCCACCCAACACATTTGTTTTGGGCCTTGGTTGGGCGGTCCTTTTATATGGGGCGGTGGTGTGGGGTCCGGCCATATCCCTCAACACCCTCGAATGACCTCGAAAGCAAAAGGCCTTCTTGGCACGGGCCCAGGGGTGAAGTCCACAGTTTTGCACCGCATCCTACCCGGAGAGGCTTTCTACCCTTCAAAGGCTGCATTGGAACGCCATATCAAGCGCATTTCCAAAAGGTGGTCGCTATGGTCGATACAATTTTGCCCCCATCTTGTTTTACTACAAATGATGGGTCCCCAACGCCTCGAAATCCCTGGTTGGAAAGACAAGCAAGCTTAGTGGTTCTCACGGCCGGGCGTGCAGGCAAACAGATGCGTCCGGTCAGACAAAGAAAGATCGCGAGGCACTTAAACTGCACTCTAGATGCTACTTTCCTTCAAGTAAAGCCTCGATGAGGTCTCCACGCACGTTTTCGCACACCATCGAAGAAGTCAATCCCCGGGCCTCACAAGAGGCCCACACCAAAGACTTTGTACAACCTACCGCCCATGAAGAAGCGCACTTATAGCTTCCATTCGCACTCGCACATCGCCCGCAGACATTGAAAAGGTGGCTGGGGGCTGGAAGCACGAGAGCAAAGGCTTTGCCTGTTGCCAAATTGTATGAATTGAGGATGAATGTCACACCCTCCAGACTGCCCTAAGACGGCCCATATCCGAGAGAGGCATGTCTGACTACTAGTGCCTCGTCACCGCCAGACCGCCATTGACTACGCGCTGGCCGCGGGTTTGTTGGGGTCATACCTGTGAGGGTTATGGATGCACTGACCAAGCCAGGTCCTACTGGGATGGTCTTGAACCTGTTCCTATGCAATTGCCAAAGATGCTTATTATCGCTAAGGTTTTTCCTCAAACCCCTTCTGGCTGGGTTTTTAATCCTGTCAGTAATACGCTTGCTGCTCTCTTTTTGTTTGGGTCCCATAGGCCAATTGGTCTCCGCGGGACGCTAAAAAACTATTCTATTCTATTCTATTCTAATCTCTCTGCCTTTCTCGAAAGCTGCAAAGGGCATGATTTGCAAAGGCAATGGCATAATTCGTTAAATTAGTGGCATTTAAAGTTCGATTTTTGCTACGAAGAAGTTTTAGTCTAAGAACAAAACAAACAAAGGAACCAGATATTTACCATTGGAGCCAATTAGGAGCCAACTTTTTAGTTGTTTATCCAATGCATGGATGGCCATAGATCAAAGATAAATCAAGGGCTTGGATGTCATCCATGCCCTTCTATCTCATTGGTCGCTCTTTTGGCGTAAATCTATGGCGCCTATTCTCCTTTGGCGGAATAGATAGCTTCATTGGTGCCCGTGATCATTCATCTATCGCAGATGATCCCGCCCCGCATCATTCATTTTGCCATGTTCTTGCCGATGATGATGACGATTATGGCAAATTTTGATGCAAAGGTATGATTCAAGCAGAGGATGCGCCGGTATGATCCGTGAAGCATTGTCTCGCTTTGCTCCTGATTCGCCTTCCGGCCCATTTGGGCGCCTCCGATTTTGGTAATTTCAAGGACTTTTCGAAGTTTTTTGGCTTTAGATATTTGTGGGTTTGCTTTTGAATTGGGTTTATTTGTCCGGAAAATTGAATTGGGCCCTCAGATTGTATCTAGCGGACTGATTTGAGTTGGGCGCCATCTTGCCCTGATTGGTCACGAGGGTTGTGCATGAAGTATGCCAGAGGCAACCGGATAAGCCAAAGGCTAATACGCTTTGAGCCGGGCGCTTTGGTTTAATCTTTATGGTTCGTGAGGCTCTGTGCTAAAGCTCGAGGCATTGTTTTCAAATGAAGCAAAGAAAATTTCCCCTTCTTTCTTCCCAAATCTCCCTTTTCTTCTCTACTCCTAAGAATCGGTTCTTTCGCTTAGTTCTTTTTCAATCCTAGCTCCATCGACTGTCACTTCCACTCGCATTTCTATCACGGATATCATGAATCGATCGTATGAAGCTTTTTCATTTTTCTAAACTTTCATTCATTCATTTTCGTAATTTTTTTAATCACAAAATATTTCATTCATTCAAAATCATCCCAACTCGAGAAACATTCTTATTGTTCTTACACGCCCCACATGCTTCCGATTTCTTCTATCCTCAAAGACCGCACTATTAATCCTTTTTTTTTTGCGATTCATGCATCGACATTTATTCATACTTGGCTCTTCCGCTCGGGACTTTCCTATTTGATTCACAAGTTGAATCAAATGTATAGCGTTGTTGTGTGGTGATCGGTCCAAAGCAGAGATAATTACGTATATTCCTTAAGAAGAATCCAATCTTAAGAATCTAATGCAGTACTTATGTATATTATATGTATATTCCCAAACCGGATGTGTAGATTACAGAGTTTGGCTCTATAAATGCTGATTTTAAGGTAAACAAAACACCACTGGCCTGAAATCAACAATTATATCAGAGCTAAAAACAACTTTAATAAGATTCCAACAATCGTGAAAGTAATAAAACAATGCTTAAAGACCATAGTTAATTTTAGATATTATGGTAAAAAATAATACAATTTTCAAATTTTCAACTTAAAAAATGCCATGTCATTTAACCATGTTGTTTATTGAAGAAAACAACACTTAAAAATATTTATTTGATATGTTGTTTATTGAAAATTCTATAAAACTACATGTGCATTTTATGTAAAATAATACTAAAAGACAACACCTATTTTTGAAAAAATACATTGCTTCTCAAAACCACATATCATTTTTTGAAGGATCAACACTTGAAAACAACATAATTAAAAGAAAAATCAAAAACCACGATAGTTTTTAGCAAAGTCAGGACAAAATTCTATACATGGTTTTTAGTGTTGCTTTTGGCAAAAACAATGCTTAAAAAACAACATGTAGACCTTTTAAGTTTTACTACTAACCACATGTCTAATTTTGAAGAAAGCAACGCTTAAAAACTACAGCCTACTTTTAAAAACAACATGTCGAAAATATGCGCTAATTCTTTGCAGTAGATAATTTTGACAAAACTCCTATGTAGACTTTTGGCAACAAAACTACATGTATAAAAATTTTGCTAAAACTACACGCCATTTTCTAGCAATCCCGGACAAAATAACATGTAGTTTTTTTGGTGTTGTTTTTTTGCAAAAAAAGACACAGAAAAACAACATGTGGACCCGATTTTGGGGTGGTAGTGGTAGAAAGGCTCACAAAATACCAGGTAGGCACCTTGATGACCTGTGTAATTTATGGTTTATAATGTAAGGCCCACTCCGCTTTTAGGCCATGACTATGGCTTAAATGAAGATGCCAAGTCATTTGAATGCCGTAACAACAAAGATAACATCATGACAGTAGAAATGTAATGACTAACATTTCGAGGATGTAGGATAACGTTGGATCATAACCCCAATGATAGGTGGGTTAACAATATAGGAACATATAATAAAGCTTAGAAGCCACAAGACACAAATTTAATGAATACATAAAGGAGTAAATGGATTGGTGACTCTACCGAATAAAGGTCAGAGCCAAAGAGTGAAATGTGTAGCTTGTGGCAGGCGTAAGGGTCGGAATACTGAAAATCGATCATAGACTTAGAAAACATATTGAAGAAGAGAAGGAATAAAGGACCCTGATGCATGATATTTAGCAAACTGATAGAAAGGTTATTTCCTAATATGAAGGTTAGTCTTTGCTAACATGCAAAGATATATCGCAAATAAAGGCAAAGCAAGAGCTGAAAAACTCTTTAAAGATTTGGTGTATGGGTTAGGGAAGAAGACGTCGATGTCTTATGACAATATGGTGAATTGAATTCACGAAGGACGTTTTTTAATAAATAGATAGATAGGTAGATAGCATCTATAATGCCATGGCACATTAGCAAATGGCCCATGAGACATATGACGCACCCCCTGCAGACTTGAACACAAGATCTCTCAATAGAGGAGGCCTATCTTGAGGGGTCTTTGGGTGGTACTTGGCCCTTTGGGATATTTACATAATCCCTTGAATAACGTAAGTTCATTTGCAGTAACTTAAAGACGCTTTTAGGCATTAAAATAATGGTTGAAATACTTTGCCCCTAATTCACGCCTGGGATATCCTAGGGAGAGTTGACTGACAACAATGGTTGGTTTGCATTAGATTGATATACTAGAACAATTCTAAGTGATGGAACTAAAAGGAATTCCAAAGATGGTAAAATATCCTTGTGTAGAATTGGAACGAGTGAAGATGTACCGCAAGTCGATGATAACAGAGGTAGAGTCATGGCGGTTCAAAGTGATACATGGAAGAAGCATCTAGCTAATTGAAGATTAAGGACAAGAATTTATAGACTAGAATGGTATACATTAGGAAAAACAAAGCTGCCATGAATAGTAGAGAGATGAGTTATTATATCCATTGAATAATGAGAGGAGGCATTTCCTCATCGTAATGAATGGGGGGTAGAATAAAAGGACAAGGTTGCATTCTAAGTGTTCTTAGATAAGATATCGGGTTAAGGGCCCCACGGTTACGGTTCCATGCATGAGCATCCGTCAAGCATGAGCAATGAGGAATTTGGTTTCCTTCCTGAATCGCTGGTCCCGGCCGCCACGCTATTTTAGAGATTAACATCAAGATGGCCATGTCAACGTAAGTGTTGAAAAGCTTGGCGAGGAAGAAAACGATAAGGTGGAGCGGGCCTACGGAGGTCGGCTATGACAGAGAGAGGTCGACTCCCGTGGCTCTGGCAAGACTGCTTATTCCGACGGCTATGGCGAAAGAGCTTGCTTCGATGGAGTTGTGGCAAAAAGGCTTGCTCTAGTGGAGTTGTTGCCTCCACAACGTGGGTTTACCAAAGGCACGCCTCTAATTTAATATGGAACAGATGCACTATAAATATTAGAAAAAGGGTTATATCCCTTCAAGAAAGAAGTTGGTTTATCGGTAAAGGTGTTGGCTTGGGTGTAGAAGGTCAGGGGTTCAATCCCATGATGTACCTTTTGCTTTAAAGAACTGCTAACTGGATAAAACAGAACATTAAGTATAACAAAGGGATAAAACATAATATCTATATATAAAGAGAGTTGGCAAAATGGAAAGAGTGTTGGGTTGGAAGTGGGAGGTCACGGGTTCAAAACTGGGCGAATGTAAAAGAGTGACGTTAAATTTTATATGGCGGACCGTATAAGGGCGCTGACTGCAAAATACGCTCATAAATCCGCATTTTAAACACCCAATCCGCAGGCAGCGCCCCTTTTGGGTTCTAGCTTTGGGATCGCCATTTCAACCTCGGGAAACGTGCCCCCCCTAGGGTATTTGGGATGTGCCCGAGCCGTTGGAGCCATTTTCGCCTTCATCCGAGCTACCTATTAAAATTTATAGCCCATCTAAACCTGGGTCCTCCAACTACACCTTTTTCCCTCCAAAAGCACCCTAAAATTCCTAAATCTCAAGCAATTTGTTCCATCAACCTAGCACAAGACTAAATCACCGAAAAGTTAGGCAGTCCAACTAGCTTAAACTCCCACTCAACTACCGAACTAATGGGTTAGAGATTTGGTCAGTGCTATGATTCCGATCAACCAAAATCATGGCTCGATACCCACGTGGACGGCTCCCCAATATATATACGGCCTGATATACATATTGGGGACTTCCCCTCCCATGGCAATCAGCTCACCATGAGCAGGCCCCTCCGGCCTAACTTCGGACCATCCGTAGGAAGATGCGGGGTGAAGGACACGGAGGTGTCATTCGCCCACGCCTTCAATGGGACTCCTAAGTTGGGCGTGAATACATGTTAGCATACATCATAAATCATACATAAATAACCACCACGAAGGGTGGCACATCCATCAAGTACTAGCGGCAAAGAAGATGCATCTAATCCTAAGGAAAACACCCCAAACCCCGAGGTTCTACCCGCCTCGAGACTCGTGAAGATGGATCGACGGGCTCGGCCTCAAGAGATCCGCAGACATAGGTATAACTTTGGCGTTTGGCATAGAAACAAATGGCTAGGTAGTCCACTCCATCCGTCCCCTCCCGTGCACACTTTGCGAGATGAGTGAATCAAGCTATGAAGCCATTGTAGCAGCCTTCGAGGACGCAATCCCAAGGAATCACCTTCGGGACTACTCCAGGGTTACATCTCCCCGTCCGATGAGGCCGGGTTAGAGAAGTGTCCCCCCCAGAGTCGCAAGTGAATCCATGGGTGAGCTAGAGGACACGTCTCGCATCAACGACCCCCGCATCCGGTATCCGACTTACCCCCTAACTTTATCTTCAAAGTCACGGGATGATCACACCACCTGCATCTGTGGGAGTGTCAGACCCATACCCGGCCCTCTACGTGACCAACTATTAGGCCTAGCTCACTGAAGGAGTCCCCATAGCCTTTTATGCTCAGGCGAGACCCCACCCCACACTTCATCACTACTGGCCCCCCTTATCCGGTGCTTCAATGATGCCATAGATTCCACAGGCTCGGTGGGATCTTGTACACAGCCACATCTAATGGGAATAATGGGGCTCTATCTAGGAGCATACTACAATACATGGGCTCGAGGTCTCTATCCTCGTAATCCCCCATCTCCGAGTGCTAACTAAGCAAAGAACTACTAAACCATCAACCAAAGCACATACAGAGACTAGAGATGAGAATACTCACCATATCAATCAAGGGTTAGCCTAACGGGTAAACCCAGAGAAAAGCAGAGAGAGAGAACACACCACAAAGAGGCTATGCTATAAATCAACAAGGTAACCTCTTGACTAACCGGTCCAATCGGTCTTTGGGTGTTCCATCTCACTAAGCTGAAAGCCTTGGCGCTTCTCCTCCTCCATCTCCAATTGCTCCTAATTCGAATTGGGGCAAAAAGCCCCAATTTGGGTGTCCCCAATTGAAACCCCCGCCGTGCCCAATCGAGGTTGGGCGGGTGGCATGTCATTAATTAACTAATTAAGCTAATTAGGTTAATTAAGACAAAAATACACTTAATTAGGTTTTATTAATTTAGCATAGCTAAATTAATCCCTTTTAGATCAACCCCCTAGGTTAACATACCCCATGGTGGCGTATTTCTACTACATGACGTGTCAGTATATTTATACGTATACCGTATAAATACATGGAACGTCACACACAATCTTCTATTAAAAAATGGAAAAGGAGATTTAACAATAAGCTCCATAATTACCTGGTTGCTCCGATGCTTATAAAGTTCAAGAAAAAAAGGGCGTTGCAATATGACTTGATTGGTATGGTAAGCTCCAACAATAGACTTGCAAGCATGCAGAAATGCTTCAAAGATGAACATCAACATTTTTTGAAGGTTCAAAGATCATTCATAATATAGAAATCATCTTGTCACAAAAAGCATCAGAGCATCAATTGTCTTGCAAATCATTTGAGGCAGCATCTCGATTTTTCTTCTCCAATATGAAAGCATCTCAGACAACATCAACAATCAAAAGTTGCAGTTCGTCAACATGGATTCATCTAGTAGAAAAAGATATGCAGGTTTATCTCGAATGGGCAGCTTACCATATTTATGCTCAAAAGAACCAAACAGCTCCTTGGTTCTAGAAAAGAATACAATACCTGAAGTTGGTAATTCTATCTTGAGCAGGAAATTCTTGGAGGCTGCTAGCTGCTTGAACCATATCATAAACATGAACAAAATCTCTGCAAACATGAAGATGAATATCCTTGGAAACTCTTAAACTTGCAAAAATCTACACCTGCCGGAGAACAAACATCCTGCACCAATTAGCTATGGCATATTGTCTCCCTTCAGATACCTCTAAATGCTAGAAAAGCAAAAGCAGATAAAAGATAAAGAGGAATGTTAGTCATGGATTTGTGGCTTGCATGCCATGTTTGCCAGAATACACCTTCCATGAAATCCTACAACTGGCTAAATTTTCATTTTGGATTTTTGGCAAATCAGAAATCTTTTCGGGGGCTAAAAATCCCCTTATAAAATTTGCCTGAGAATAAACAGATATCTATTTGTTTGCATCCATTTATACAGTTTTCCACTTATTGCCCTCTATTTCCTGAGATTCTACATCTCTTTTTAGAAGGTCTACATCCATTATGGGGCATAGGGGTTATGTCACGTACGAAACCAAGCCCTAGACCTATATTTGTTGCAAAATTTAACTCTTGAAACTATCTTATGAGTCAGATATCCATCTCCTCTTGCTTGAATCTATGAAAAAACATCCTATGGATTTTCTATCAACTGAAACAAAGATCAATCAACGGAGAAAAAGAGATACAATCATACCTTATGGTTGGTTTTTCTTCTCTGAATCCGACCCATGATCTGCACCTCATACCACATAAAGTTGCAAAATGGCCGATTGGACTGGCCGAATTTGCCTGCCTGCGAGATCCGCATCTATACATTGTGGCGCCCTACACAATATCCAGCCAAGAATATGGAGCTGAGATTCGTGGCATGCACGCCGGATAGCTCCACGCAGGGCTAGTCTCGTATCGTAGAAAATGTAAATTACTGATTTTTGGGTCATCGGAAATATTTCAGGCAGCCAAACTCCCCCTAAACCTTAGAAAATCGGACTAAAAAAAATCCAAAAAACTTTTTGGTCATACCAGATAATCCCAAATTAAAAGGGTTGATACTCATAAACTTCATAAGGCGGGAGTTATCTCTACCTACAAAGTATACATGTATCATAAACGTTTTGCTCAACGGATGTGTGGCGAGTTGGTATAGATCTAGTGATGCTTAAGAATTGTGCACTTTGGTCAGGGGTTCAAATCTTGCCTTAGATGTTATGTTATTTCTTGATGGGAGTTGCTAGGGGTTATATTAATGATGAACCCCGATGTAGTTGCTCATTCAATGGATTATGCTTATACAATTTGGTGTTCAGACATGTGCACAAACACATCAAACAAAATGCACAAGAAGCCTATTTTGCTGAAAGATTATTCTAGGTGCAAGGGTACCTGGGCTGAATACAACACACTTTTGATTGATGAACAACTCTATTATGGCTACAAGTATGATGCAGGAACAATTGTAACACCAAACAGTTACCAGCCATCTCGTCGAGAAGGTGATTTTCTTATTGAGCTATTAAGACCTCAGTTAGAAGGTTTACTAGAAGTTGAGAATATGAAAGATTATGTACTTCAGAAGAAACTAGCAACCCTCTTTGATAAGGATTCCAAGCATGCAGTGGAGGTTCTAAAAAAATATAAGTATTGTTGTGTAAATGATAGAAACTTTTAAGCATAAAACTGTGACGTTCTAACATAATATATGGTAATACATATATTATACGGCTATGTCACTCGTACATGTCGCCTTGACGAATGTACTTGGAAACCGTGAAGGGTTGCGCCCTAGGGGGGCAACTTCCTAGGTTGCACATATCTTTACATGTGCATTTAAACCCTTTGCCACGTGGCAAAACCCCACATGCCCTTTTAGCCCTAACCCTAAAAGGTCATGTAAAAAGGAACAAAAGGGAAAATCCTAAACCTTTTCCATTTTCGCATTTCAGCTTCCTTAAGCCATTCTGACTAAGTCAAGCTGCTAGTTCGCATTGTCAGACACCATCAAGCTAGCTTTGCACAATACATCTTTAAGATTCGATCGCCTTCTCCTTCAACGGAAGCATGGACACATTCTGAGGAGCTGGAGCAGGCCAAGGTGCAATTCTATTGTGCAATGCTGACTTTTACACTGGCAATGAGCTGGTTTAGCATGTTAACTTAGCCTTAGAGGCCTTATCGACTCTGAGATCACAAGCCCTAACAAAGGAACCTAACCATGTATGTTTAGATAGGCAGATTATATGTTATTCTATATTTCAGTTCTATGGATGATGATGTTCTACTCTATGTGCCTCCTGTGTATTGGGAAAGGGGGTGGAGACCCTAAAAACCTCAGTAGTTGATGTATCTAGATAGCCTCATTAAATCCAATTAATGCGGCCTGTGCATAAGAGCCCGCATGACTGTGGGTGGCGGGGCTAGAACGGTAGATAAGGAGGACATGTCCCATTGCAGACTGATCCCCCTAGTGTGTAAAGCCTACCAGGGATCTTAGCGGGCTAGGCCTAATGGCTTGCCACTGCGCGTGGGCAAGGCATGGGCTCGACACCTCTTGGGTGATGTGTCACCTTCAATGAGGTTCAAGTCATAGATGGGCAATGGCCCTCTAGCCGCCTGTGACGAGCATGCATGCTTCTGGAGGGAGTGATCTCCTCCTGCCTCATCGGTGTGACGCTCCAAAAATCTATACAATGCTCCCATCGTATAAATATGGGATTTCCCCTCACGTGGCGACTACATCACCGTGGAAGGGCCCTCCGTCTGACTCGGACCACCTGGGATGGCCAAGCGTCCGGGCGAGGAACACGGAGGTGTATCTCATCCCACGTCCTCTATGAAAATCCTATAAAGCGGAAGTGCACATAGATGTTAGCACACATCAATCATGCTCAAATAATATACCACCACGAAGGGTGGTCCATCCGTCAACATCATCTACGTGGTAATACAAGTACAAGATAGCATAAGTAATACATCATAAACAGGCGCTCTACCCAGGGCTCAGACTCCATAGGGTCGACTGACGGCTAGGGCCTCAAGATATTAGCAAACAAAAGTATGGCATGGCATTGGCTGGCATAGAACAATGGCTAGGGTAGTCCACTCTATCTGCCCCTCCTGTGCACACTTTGCAGATAGGCTAAAACATACTATGGCGTGATTATAGCCCTCCGGAGACGCATTCCCATAGACCTGACGGAAATCCCCGTCGATGAATATGCGGGAAGACATAGAGCCGGTGCCCGAGCCGACGAAGAATCAACAGCGACAAGCCGGGATAGGTCGCTAAGGTACTACCTTCCTCTACTATTGGACGGGAGAATAGCGGTCACCCACCGCAAGTTCAGCCCAAGGGGCGAAGAAGGAGTATTCATGCTCATCGCACTCTCAGGATTTGGTAGGCATGCTCGGCTGATCCCATCAGTTGATCATGTCATCCTAGTCAAGAGAACGGTGGCACTGGATATCTTCGACTTCGCGGTACCCTACCGACGATAGGGAAGACTAGCAGTGACCGCGGCCTACACTTCCGACCGCAGGGTAGAAGACTTGGTGACAGCCTTGCAGGGCGGAACACCAACGAATATTCTCAGAAACTTGGGACGCTCGGTGGGAACGGCCCAGGTTAAGAAGTTCCTTGAGGATAACCCATCCTTCCGGCGATTCCAAGAATAGTTAGACTCTTGATCCCGGAAGCATTGTAACGAAGCTACTATATATATAAATACATTTTGTTTCGCATTCTAAATGTTTTGTTGATGTATTTTGTTTCCACAACTATATCAGCAAACACATATAATGCTATAAAATAAACAAAGCTAACCGTAAGGCTATGATCTACTTGTGTATGCAGCTAGAGGTCCAGGAACAACAGAACAAGACGGGTGAGTCCATAGAGATGAAGGGACCCCAGCCAGAGAGCAGATAGCAAGGAACCTGTACGAAGAATTCGGTCCCATGACTCCCGAAGAGGAGATGTCGCAGATGAGATCTGATCTTCAAGAGATAAAGGCCTTATTAGCAGCACAAACAACAGTTGGACCAGAACACAACGTCCAATTGCTGCAAGCACCCCCTCGAAAGATGGGAAAGGATAGGAAGAAGAGCAAGAGAAGGAGGTCCCCTAGTACGGAATCCTCCAACACAAGCTCGGATTCGGACTTTGATTCCGAGGAAGAGGTGGAACAGGTGCAGGACCGTAGAGATGGCAGACTCAGGGACACAAAGACCTCGCATCACTGTAAGAAAGTAGATTCAGCCGAGTAATGTATGGAAGGCAAGGAAGCTTGAACAGTTCTCGTGTGATCGGTCGTGCATGGAGGCGAGGTTTACCGGACGAGATGAGGGAATATGGAATGCATCACGGAATGAAGGACAAAGACAAAGGCAGTGGTGGCTACACCCAACCTTAAAGGTGCAACCGAGATATGATGGAAGGGCTATGCAAGGCCCATGGGTTGGCGAGGGGATAGGCTGCGGGGTTCAAGAAATTTTCAAAGGCATTCAAAGCGCCACTATGTGCCAAGGAGCACAAATGCCACCACGATGCAACAATTTATCGGCTATGAGGGCAACAAGTCCGCGTAAATACACGGAAGAGTTCATGAAACCGAGGCTTTATGTGCCGGCTGAGTGAACGCCATGCGATGGAAGGGTACATCGAGGATTAAACGATGAGATAAGGAAGCCGGGTAAGAGCAATCAACCCTCGAGCAAGTATCGGAAGGCGGAATCGAAAGTAGTCAGCCGCAAGGATCCGACCCTCGAGCAAGGCAGAAACAGCAGTACTACGGGGATAAGGGCAAAGCAACAGGAAGTTATAGCCCTAGAGCAGCTAGTCGGGACGGAAAAGCTCCATCACCGGTGGCAATTATGGGAAGCGGCAGAAAAAAAGCGGGTATACTTCAAGGATAAGCCGCAGCAGGAAGGGTCAAACTACCGAAAGCGGTCGATTCTTTTTATAAGCAATGCCTAAGGAGAAGAGGCAAGAGTGCATTGAGAAACTTGGCTACGTGGGTCCAACCAAAGCAATATGAGCAGAAAGCGCCCTTTGTCATGAATTCTGCGATTAGCGAGTTGGGTGGATGGGAGACTCCCTCTAACGACAACTGGACGGGAAGCACGTGACTTCATTCAGGTGTGAGTGTCATATCTTTGCGACCATAGATCTCGGACTCAAGCAGTAAAAATCAAGACGTAATCTCCCGCGAGGGAAGGCCAAGGCCAAGTCTTTCATAGTCCCGATAGATATGGGGAGCACCCACAACTGCGTCTCAAGAATGGTTCAGATGTTGAAACTCAAGCCGTTGAAGTCAAAGCCGAGACCCGTGGTGTTAGCAACAGAGATACATTTAAGAAGCATGATAATAATTATTAAGTATTCAGGGGAGTCGTAACTTCTTTGCTCCGTGTAAAGTCTGTGGTCCCTTATTGTTGATGCGATTCTTGTCAGGTCGATCTCGCCTCTCCTCTGGATACTTGTGGGAGCTGGTGTCGAAGAACTTGGCATCAAAATATTTGTGGTCTTGCCACGGATCCCCATCCATTCTTTGGATGGCGTAGAATTCTTCTTCTGAAGGCAGGTCCCGAGTTGTCATCATTTGCCTGATGCTGCTATAAGCCTGAATATCTGAAGTCGACTCCCCGGTGTAGGTGTCGGCTTCCCTTACGTGGATTGGGAAGTCGGAAGCCTCCCGAATCCCGATCGATGAAGTCATCCAGATTTGGTTGTTGCCGTAGGAGGTGCAGCAACTCGTCGTGCTTGTACTCCCTGGCTCTGCATTCGGGGAGGTTCTGGATGTCACTTAGGAGCAGATACTCCTGGCCGTTGATGATGATGGGAGCTAGGCTTGTGATACCTAGCCCGAGTGGGGGAGCGATCCTGTGGGTCTGCAGGACCTGGTCAAATGACTGGATCTCCTGCTCTGCTTGTCGCCGCTCCTGGTCCGGGTCAAACTCGACGTAATCTTCGTCGTCTGAGTTGAGCTCTTCGTCTTCGGCTCTTCCTTCTTGCTATGCTTGCTACTGCAAGAGGAGCTGACCTTCTGCTGAAGAGGCTATGGGGTCCACATCCAAGGCCGGGATGGAGGGTTCCCCGATTGGGTTCAGGGCATGGTGAGAGAGAAAGATGGCTAAGGCAGCGGTATAGGAGAAATACTTCGCCCTATTTGCTGTCATGACCATGTAGTCTGGCAATCTAGCAACCTTGTTGTTTAGGTACTTGGCAATGTTGGGGACATCACTCAAGGCTGCTTGGAGGGACTGCTTGGGAACAAAATATCCTGTACAGGGGGGAAGCTATACTAAGGAAGGCCCTACCCTAGCTTGGAACTCAGTCATGACTTCCATGTAGGATGGGGTTGCTTGCAAGGTGACTTGGATGTCTATCTCCTTCTGGAAAACTTCGAAGATGGCATTGATGTCTGCCTCCGCTACATGGCCACTGGCGCTGTACCATCGCCTGAAATCTGCAGTTACCATTGGTCTTGAGTGACTGAGACTAACAAACAGCTCTTGAAGCGCCTAAGGGAGCTGGGAAATCGCCTAAAAGCTGGGAGCAAACCTGTAAGATGCTAAGTGAGATATGGGGGTCTATTTATAGGCAAAGGGAAAAAACCCTAATTTTTGGAAGACTTAGAAAATTTTTGGGTTTGGCAAATCTCACCTATTTTAAGGTCAAAATGAGGATTTGAAGGCTAATTTGAGGTTTTGAGCATGAATAGGACTACATAATGAACCTATTGCAACAAATTTGAGTCAATTGGAGGTGGCATGAAAGAGATAATGCTGAAAGTACTCACGGTGTGCGCTAGGAGGCTGACCTAAAATTTAGGTCGAGGTCCTGGCGCATACCGTGAGCAATTTGGCCCTATTTGGTCAAAACTTATCTAAAAGGATAAAATAAGGGTCAAAACATGATGGTCTCATCGAGATATACAAGATTGACCCCTTACTTGGCCGATTTGGAGATGTTTAGGACACTCTTTGGTGTGAAATACTCACGGTGGGCGCCTGGGGCCTGACCTAAATTTTAGGTCGATGCTCTGGCGCACACCGTGAGTAACTTCTCACTTTTTGGCCATATGATATCCAATTTAACTAAAACAAAAGGCAATTATTGCTAATTCAACCTAATTAACAACATTTATGCACTTATAACTTACTCAACAAAACTTTTTATTCACAAAATTTGTTATTTACAAAATTAACGTTCTCCTTTAATGGAACTTGCCAAGTGCATATCCTTGGTCATCAACGTTACTCTTTTGGCATGTATAGTGCATGCCCTTGAGTCTTCAAAATGTTGCACCAGCTTCTGCTCAGCTGCTTCTTGCAAGGCTAGCAGCATTTCACCTGTGACTCTCATGCTCGAGTCGAACTCCTGTACGACTTCCTTGACGAGCCTGGCGAATGGTGCACGCGGGATGAGAAGGCCGTAACTTCTCTGAAAATGCCGGATTTCCCGAACTGCTTGTGACAGTCTTGATTCAGACTTCCTTGCTATTGGCTTCTTGGGAGGTACCGGCTTCTCTGGAGGTGGCTTGAGCGTCTTCTTCTTCGATGGCCGTCCTCCCTCGATGTAGGTGACCTTGTTTGCCTGATAGTAGGAGTTGTAGGCCTCCCACTTCTTCATGTATTCCTGGTAGGCCTTTAATTTCTTCTGGTAGACCCTGCGATGGTCTACCACATAAGACTCTCGGGCAGGTCGGGGCGGCTTCTTTGGATCCTTCTCCTTCTCCCACGGCGGATAGGGTGGGGGTGTCTGTATCTGCCGATCCCTGTACGTCTGATCTTCATTTGTTGGTTTGGAGGAGCTCCCTACTTCTTGGTGAGGGTTATCCAATCTGGAGGATGGGGCTGGTGGGCGAAATTCTCGATGAGGATCTTTATATTGGGGGTCTTCTTTAGCTTCCTCTTGGGCTCCTCCTTCTCTTTGCCCTTGAGTTTCTTCTTGGCTTCTGCCTCTTGTTCCTCTCGCTTCCTTTTCTTCTCGGCCTTTCGCTTCTCGCGGCGTCGTAACTTCCCCTCTCGCATTCTGATCCAGGCCTCGAGTTCTTCTTCTAAGGTTGGCTTGGGAGTGGGCTCCTTCTGCTCATCTGGTGCGTTGGCAGCCTGCTCTTGTTCTGCCCTCTCTTGTTCTTGTATCTCCTCCTCGATCCGCTTGACTTTTCCTTGAGTTTCGCGTCCATTGAACCCTGGTTCAATCTACCTTCCTCGTCTAAGTCCTGGTTGATGAGATCAGCCAGTTCTTCTAGTAATTCATGTTTGGATCCCTCCTCCTGTAGCTCTTCCGAAGTACTCTCCTCGGCAAATGAAGGTTGGTCTCCCCGAGCGAGAAACTACTCTCGAAGTAGCTGCTGTATCCACCTCCTGTCTTGGGCGCTGGCATGTTCACCTGGTCGATACTTTCGAGCAGTTTATTTGGTACGCGCCATGCTTTACTTCATGTCAATCGGAGCTCTGGCGCCCAAAAATCGCCTCGAAATGCGGGAGCTAACTTCTAGACAGAAAGTCTACAAATGAGAGGGGTTTGGGTCTATTTATAGTTTGGCAAATTTTAGGTCAAATTCTAAGTTGCTCATTTTCATGTGTCAAGGCACCCATTAACTTAAAACATGTACTTTCTTTAGAGTTTTCTAAGCAATTTTACTCATGGTGTGCGCTAGAGGGCTGATCTAATATTTAGATCAAGGCTCTAGCGCATACCGTGAGCATTTTTGCATTTTAGACTAAGTTATATAACTTCTAGACATATTCCTAGGGGTGTGATATCCAAATCTAGCTAAACCTTATCTTAAAACTCGATCTAGCATATTATCTTGTTCAAATTCTTCAAGTTTAAAGGTGATTATGGCCAGTTACTCATGGTGTGCGCCTGGGGCCCAACCTAAATTTTACGTCGATGCTCTGGCGCATACCATGAGCAATTTCCCCATTTAGTGAATTTTTAGTTCAATTCTAACTGTTACTAGCTTAGCATAAACTACAAAAAATGAGAAAAAAAATTTCCCACTTTTTCGAGGTTTGAGAATTCTACTAAGTTAGTACTACTGGGAGCATGACCAATGCTTTGCTCTTGGTCTCCAAGAACATTGCTCTAACGACTCAATTGCATTGTGCATGCTAGGAAGAAGATTCTAGACAGCCATGGGCTTAATTTCCAGCATACGTCCTGCAATGAACTTAATGATTGAAATTTGAGCAATCTGAGTCGAACTTTAACAATATAAATTCAAACCAATGACACAAGGATTTACGGATGTTGCCTAAAAGAAACTTTAACAGTGAATTGAATGTATTTGCAAACTACCTTTAGAAAAATGGCAGCCTGTTCATATCTTCTTGCCCTTGTTTACCAGGAATATAAGAAGAGATTTTCATCTTGAAGCTGCAAGCTTGAGCCATCTAGAATGCCTAATGGCATATCTTTGCAATTGCAATCTATAGAATACAGTTCCCAGCGCTTTATTCCACACTTCTCCAAAGCACAAATTATCCTTTCTTTTTTATTCTCTGCAGGCCATAGTCCATCAGGAGATACCAAAATGGCACCTGCATAGGACAATCCACCTGATGCTGCAGCACCACTATAATAAAAAAGTCCCCATGATAAGTCATCCACTATATCAACAATCCTCCAGAACTCTTTTGAAACTACTCCATTATCAAGAACTCATCATCAGTTGGAGACATGTAACAATTTGTCTCTAATCTAATGCAAGAAATGATTCTAAATACTATGGCACAAAGAAATAAATGCTAAATTACCATTCATGATGTATTAAAACTGCGAAACCATCAGCAACGTGGATAGCAGAAATAAAATTGCAACTTAAGAGCATTTCATGCAAAGGAAAGTGCACACTTTCCGTTTACAGTGACATACATGACAGGATCACAAAATAAGAAGCTCTGCTTTTCTAGTATACTAGTGCAAGCGAATATTTTAACCTGTAGAAAGAAATTTGAAAGGTTTTCAAGAAAGGCAGAGGGGCCCAGGATGGGAATAACGGAAGCATTACATGCAAAAAAACCATCAATAAGCCGATTGCAGAAGCAATTGCATGTTGACATCGCTCGATTAAAGTCCTCGATTCAAACCAAGGACCTCCCGATTTGTTACCACAAGTCAAAACGAAATTCACCTGAGGCAGCGATTAATCACCTGAGGCAGCAGTAAGAAATTCAATCCAAGGACTTGAGACAATTGCGTGTCGCCAGCACTTCTTTGGAAACAGTTGCAGCATCGTATGGAAGTTTAAAGCTTCCTATCCTAACAGGCTATTTGCCCTGGCCGATAACGACGCAAATTAGGGAAAAAACAAAAAGAGGTCGACCAATTCTTCTGCTTAGCCGCTAATCCACAAAGCCTGCTCGTTTATGCAGCGTATGCAGCACATTTTCTGTTTGAAGAACGACATGGATTGAAGTTGAATACAGGCGATCATTAGATATGAAAATGGGTTTGTGCTTCGACAAATCCATCCCTTCCAGGGATTCAGCTTCACCAAATCCGGCGAGAACATGGCACAGAACAAGGGCGCATGCTTCTCTTTCAATCTGGCCGCATATGTGTCCTGGAAATCCGCATTTAGATTGCGGCGCAGAACAAAAAGAAAAGAAAAAGAATAATTACAAACTGAATTATATATGTTTTGATAAATACATCAACTGACAGCATGCATATTGTAAATGAAGTTGAAAATGAAGTTGAAACAATAATTCAATCAACATGAGCTGATGCCATAGCTGATTGGCATCTCGATAACAATTCTCTTTTCATTCAAGCTCTTGGGCAACAAACAGTCCAATTCATGATCAACTTCAATGTCACAACAAAAAAAGCAATTATTTGATATTATCCTAGAAATAAAGAATAGACAGATAAAATGATTCGGGTAGCTATTCCTGCAACCAAGGTGCCATTGTTTGTCCCCTTCTATGAGTTCACCCTCCTTATACCAAAAGGCTGCACAACATATCAAAAATATAACTAACAAATTCATCTTTTGAAAACCTGAAAACATTTATGTGCTTTTTCTTTACTTTGTAGTACATCTTTGAGAAGAATACACTTGATAAATCCTTATGTCACCGTCCAACTTCAGTTGCTAAAATGCCATGTACAGTTACTGATTCTGCCTGTAGAGGATTTGTAGAGCCAAGAAGCTTGCGTGTTGCAGCTACAACACCGGAATATTAAATAAATACATGCACAATGCAAGAAGGAAAAGGATGGAGGGCTTACCATGCCAACAACTGGTCCTGTTGACCAAATTTTGTATAAAATGGCTTTTCTTTAAATTCTGTATAATTCGTCTGCACCAGCTCAAAGATATTGTATGATAAATTGCTAGTTAGACTTCCATCGGCTTGAGGCTCTGCATTGCTTGGAGCGTAAAACCTGAAAGAAAGAAGCTGGTCCATAAAACTCTACACCTTTGAAGTGTTATCTTATCAATCTCTGCAACACTTCTTCTTCACTTCCAGGCAACATAATTTGATGTACAAAATTTAACTGCGACTATCAAATAGTCTCCTGTAATTTTCAATCTAAATAAGCTCAAATAGATGTCTAGCGTCAAAATCTGACCAGTGGTACTATCATTTTTAAAGACACTACCAAGTGCCAGCTTCAAAAAGCATATGATAAAAGATTAAAAAGAAAAAACTCAATGCCCTTTCTTAGTAACCAGAGGCCATCTACATGGTCATCACGCTGTATAAAAACATTCTAGGCACACAAGTTTCTGGTAAAAACTAATTTAACAAAAGCATCTCTATACTACAAATTGATCATTCTGCTAGTCTGGCAAAAGGAGGAACTCCAAAGGGAAATGAAATGTAATTGCCATTTATAATTATGGGGAGCAGTTGCAAGAGCTTCTTAAGTTGAGGTTCATCCTACTGAGTGTATCACCCTTTGGTGCCCCTATTTTATTTATAACGAAGAAGGATGGTACTTTAAGGATGTGCATTGATTACAGGCAACTGAACAAGCACACGATTAAGAATCAATATGCTCTACTGCCTGCCGATGACTTGATGGATTAATTGTAAGGAGCTAAGTATTTTACAAAGATTGATCTTCATTCCGGATATCACCAAATAAGAATTAAGGAGGATGACATTCATAAATCCGCTTTCCGGGCACGTTATAGGCATTACAAGTTCACCGTTATGCCATTTGGGCTAACTAATGCTCCTGCCACCTTCATGAGGTTGATGAACGATGTTTTATGCGAGTATCTTGATGACTTCGTCATCATATTCTTCGATGATATCCTCATATACAGCAAAACCTTAGAGGACCATGAGTGTCATCTTCGATTGGCCTTGCAAAAGTTGAGACATCATCAACTTCATGCCAACTTCTCCAAGTGTAGATTTGTAACCACCAAGGTTGATTACTTGGGACATATTGTTTCTGCAGACAAGGGAGCCGTCAATTCAGGTGTACTCATTCTGTATGGAATCTTACTGGTAGGCTTAGTGCCTGGTTCTAAGGTAATTTCACATTCCACGACTCGGAAAGGTGGCAACCTATGAATCTCATCTGGAAAGAGGTCGTAATATTCTCGAAGAACGACTGCTATAGCTTGAGGCAAGCTGTCAATAACTTCCTCCTGTTTAGACTTGGTGTCTACTGATGCAAGCCTAATAATACAAGCAACCTGATACTTCTTGATGGCTTTATCCAATTGAGGCAATGAAATACACTGCATAATTGGAATAACTGGTTTATCTGCTATGGTTACTCGAGCTCCATTAGCTGCGTTAAAGGTGACCTCGCGCTTTTCACAATCAACGTTTGCCTTTGCAGCAGCCAAGAATTCCATACCCACAATAAGGTCATAATGGCCAATATTCATGATCGCGGCCCCTAGAGCAACGGGTGCTCCTGGCAACTGAATATTCAAATTGACGCGTCGACCTTGTGTATATGGTACGGCCCCACTAGCCAATGTGACTGGACGTGGCTTTGACTTCAAGAGAGTTAGCTGTAAAGCTTCTGCCATTCTAGGCGAGGCAAAATTATGCGTACTACCCATGTCCATAAGAATGACAAAGGGTTTACGGTCTACCTGGCCAACTGTGGATATGACAAAAAGTTGACTATCTACTTGACCTGTCTCAACAGCGGCGTAAATGTGAAATTCACCTTGTATATAATCTGGTGCCTCGTCGTCAGCAACGTTCTCTAGTTCAGTTGGGCCCATGGCATCATCCCAATCTACTTCGGCAAGAGCAGCTTGAGCATCCTGTGTGATATAGGGGCACTTCTGCATACGGTGTCCTGGTCGAAAACACCAAAAACAAGCTTTGTCCTTCCATAATTGGTCACGAGCTTGCTTCAAAATGTCTCGAAAGCTCCTGTAGTATTAGAGGACTTATCTGGTATAGTAAAAGACACTTTCTTATCCTGCTTCTAATATCCAGCCGAGAAGGGAGGTCCCGGGCTAGGCGAGCATCCCCGATATGGTGTATAGCCCCTGTTCCGACCCAAGGTAGAAGGACGTGGCGACAGGTACTTAGGGTTGTCCTCCTCCAAGCTAAGAGCCTGAGCCTCGGCTTCTACTACTGTTTTGGGGTCTATGGCTCGAACCATCTTCCTGAGAGTAGAGGATAACCCTTCAATATACCCCTCAACTGCCCTGCGTTCATTTATCCCAGGAACATACAATCGTAATTGCATGAATTCATCTGTATATGCTTGGACTGTCATATTCTTTTGTTCCAAGTGGTAAAAAGTTTGAATTTATTGACAGCGATGAGCTCTGAGGACATAGTGAGACTTGAAGGCTTTGACAAAAACCTTGCATCGACACCTACCTTGAGTCAGTCCATGAGAGCGGGCATATCCCTTCTACCAAATGCGGGCTGATCCTGTGAGGTTAGTGGTGGCAACCTTGCCGATATCCTTTTCTGTCATTCCATAGGATTTGCCAAACTCATGCATCTCATCTAACCAGGATTCAGCATCCACACCCGATCTAGTCTTACCCGTGAACTGAGACAATTTACAATTCTGCAGAAGAGTCTATGGTTTTTTGATAATCCTTTTGGATTTTGCATAATCATCTGCTGACACAGAGGATTTCAATGACTCGGATGACTCAGAACTGGCATTAGATGATGAACTATTCTGTGTACGCTTGGAGCGGGTGGATGTAGCTGGAGCAGGTACTGGTATAGGTGGTGGTGGTTGCTGATTTGCTATAGCGGGAATCTCAGGGCCATACTCCTGCGGCACTGGTGGTGGGTTCTTATGAAGTACATAAGCTTATAGATGCAGAATCAATGACTTATACCCTATGCACAAGAATCCATCCAAAAGAGAGACAATCAATATAAAAATGCTCGAAATTCATATTAAAAATGGCATACAAATGACTATATAAATAATACATATGTTGCAATGGCCGAAGGCCATACACTATTACGCAAAAGAGCCACATTCAGGAAGTAGGTCCTGCATCATAGTCCATTGGCGCAGGAGGTGGCTGACGGTGCCAAAGTGAAGTAACTCTGGGGATGATGGTGCAGGCCGCGACGGAAGCAATCTCCGGAGGATAAGCCATGGCCAAAGGGGCGGCCACAAGGAGCTTCATGCTCATCCATGGCGCTATATCCTGCCCTAGGACGGCCAAAGCGAAGTCCCGCCGCACGAGCACATAGGTGTGTGCGATATGGGAGCTTCTAATGGCCTGCCAACGTTCGCCCGGAAGGCCGATCATGACGCTCCTGCCTCTGGGGCTAGGTCCCGTTCCACAAAGCGGACTTGTCCCTGCTTAAAAGCTGAAAGGAAGAAGCATATAAGGTGGTTTCCAAAGCACTGACCTCTGGGGTGACAGAGGTAGCTACTTCCTTGTCGCGGTCCATTATGACCTCATCCTCTTTGAGTTCCTATAGATGATCCCTGTTGTTATAGAGATCCTCTCCTTCTTCATTAGATTCCGAAGGGATATCCCCCATATTGATGTTTGGGACGTGGGGTCCCATAACAATAAAAGCTTCCTCAGGTGGCTGGGATGGTGGCTCTTGCAACATAAGGTCTCACAGCCTCAAGAGGGTGTCAGCTGGCTCGATGGTCTCCTGATGGAACTGGAGCAACTGCTGCATTTTGGGGTGGGAGCTCGGCTGGCGTAAAGTCGATAAAGTCATCCATGCAGTACTCGGCGAGCTCATATAATACTTGTGCCTTCCTCTTGGCTTTAGGGTCAGCAACCACGTGATACGTCCACATGATATCCTCCAATGGGAGGTATTCTTGCCCCTGATGGTGGATGACCGGGAGTCGCGCCCCTCGATCTCAATGTAAGGGCATCTGTTCTGCTAGCTGCCTCCACCGGACGAAGTCATCCTCTCGGATGTACTCCTCATCGTCGTCATTGGAGAGGACGGGCGCTTTGCCCTTCTTTGCTGGCAAAGTTTTGTCATCGACGTACTGATCCATGAGTATAGCCAGCGCAAAGCAGGGAATAAATTACTAATCGTATATTTCTTATTAGCCAAAATGACTTTAGCTAAACTTGCTCGATATTAATCCCAAAACTTTCTATGGTTTAGCTAAACTGTACACATTTTTTCTCTCATATTTTCTAGCGTTTAGCTAAACTAACTCAAACATCATCCTAAAAATTTCTATGGTGTTGCCAACAGAAAATATTAAGCCAAATTACTATACTTTTTTTTTTAATATATTCCACTTATTTTAGTCATTTTCTTTGTGAAAACATTCTAAAACAATGCTAATTAGCAAAGTCTAGGATTCAAATTAATTCATAATGCTAGAGATGAAACTACTAATCATATATTTCATATAAACTAAAATGATGTTAGCTAAACTAGCCCGAAATTCATTCTAAAAGTTTCTACGGTTTAGCTAAACAATACAAAATTTCACTCTCTTACTTTCTGGCGTTTGGCTAAAGAGCTCTAGGATTGGTGCAGTTCCGAAAAAAGTTAAGCTAAAATTATAATTTTTTTCCCAATTTTTTCCATTTACTTTAGCCAATTTTCTTTGAAAATGTGCTAAAAAATCGCCAAATAGCTAAGTTTAGCCTTTAAATTATTCCATAGCGCAAAGTTCATTTCAAAGTACTGCTAGCCCTCATGCATCAAGACGGACGGATTCCTACCCCATATGAGCTTCCCCGTGAAAATATTAGAGGCATGAGAGTCGCCTCCCAACATCTCTCTCACAATAGCCCTCTCTAAGTAAAGCTGGGGTGGATTTCCTATGGGGATACAGAGGGGTTCCATCTTCTGGGTTTAAAACTCAAGGAAAGCTGCATAATTAGGGTGGGGCTGTATGTTGGTGATAAGGTCCACCTTTTGGAGCAAAAAGGGCTGAAGGGGGTCGAATGGGACTTGAGGATCATAGTATTGTTCTCCATCATGGTACCATTGGAGGAGGCTAGGGGTCTCCATTGCAGAGCCGAGTCGTGGAGGAGGAGCAAAAAAGAAAGTGAAACATAAACACTATAATGTACTTTATTTTAAACTTTTTATGTTGACATCAACGTCAGTCATTAATAATAATTAATTAAATACTTCACTTTCACAAAAGAGATTAGGCAGTCGAATTTTCTTATATTTCTATACAAAATTTGTACAAGGAAATGCTTGATAAGCAAGCTAATTATGGTCTCCCCAAATCCTTCGAGCGAGAGCCAGATCCTTGGTCATGATGGTGACCCTCTTGGCATGAATAGCACAGAGGTTGGCATCCCCAAAAAGGGCTACCACGTAATCTTCGGTGGCCTCCTGTAGGGCGAGCATAGCAAAAGTCTGGAACCGAAGATCGGTCCGATAGTCTTGTGCTATCTCTCGGACCAAGCGCTGGAAGGGGAGCCTCCGTAGCCGAAGCTCAATTGTCTTCTGGTACTTTCGAATCTCCCTCAACGCCACGGTGCCGGGCTTGTACCGGTGCGGCTTCTCTGCGTTGGCTTCTTGGTCTGTGTCGGTTTATTGGGTTGCGTCGGCTTCTTGGGCATGGTCTTGCCCCTCGACACCGGCCAAGGTCGGGCGGCGTCCACTCGGTCTTGCTGACAGGCAAAGTTTGTCGTCTTTTCGATGCCCTCAATCGTCTTAAGCTTCTCTTTGTAGGCGCTCCCCGACTTATGAGCAATAGCCTTCCGCCTCCATTTCACAACCGGGTATCGGGTGCGGGTCGAGCCCACCGGATATTACGCCTCGGGTTTTGTTGGAACTGTTTTGATCGATTACGCTTGGCAATTTCTTACGCTTTTTCATTGTTGCTCGGCCGCTTCTCGCCTCCCGCCAAGGCAACGCAGGGGGTACTGCCACGCGCTCTTCCACCTCTGCAAGGCAACGAGCGGTGATCCTTCTTAACAACTCAGCATGATACCTGTCTGGCCTGACCTGCATATCCCGCTGAATGGCTATCAGGTAATCCATCTTGAGGTATGATGGGACTTCACCCCACGCAAAACTCTGGGTGGTCTCATTATTACTAGTAGGGGGAAAGGTCAAAGGGGTTCCCATCTATGATGGCTCACCCATCCCCCAGGTAGACGTACTCTTTACCCCTGACCTTTGAGTCTCTCCTCTCCATCTCCCAGGTGTCGTCCCCTTGGGCAAATTCTCTAATCCTCTCGGCCTCTACCCGGATGGCCTCATCCTCGGGAACTTCCACACGTGAGGGAGGATAAAACTTGACTACATGAGGACTTGGTCAGCCTGTTCGACTAATGTGTAGGGTTGCCTTAGGAGGTTGAGTTTCGGCAGAAAGCGCTCGGACAAATAGAAAATAGGGTAAGGGCCCCTATGTCCGGCGACAAACTGTTGCACGAGCTCGATCAAGAGTAGCTCCACCTTGTCGGCGTCGCTAGCAAGTTGTTCACGGAGCTTGGCGAATATCTGTGGCACACTAAGGTTACTGTAGCTAATTGTACTCGGGTACAAGCCATGTTCATGGGTGCAAGAGAAGGTGGGAAAGAAAGCGCTGGTAGGGCGGTGGTGGCAGAGGTCAACGCAAAGTCAAGGGGGCCAAGCTTTTTCTCCGGCGACTATGGCGGACGGCCTAGGCGAGACGCTAGGCGGAAAGATAAAAAAACCAAAAAAAGCAACCGTCACTTTATTTTAAAATTCACAAAAACTTTTGTTTTTAATAAAAATATGCGATGGAAATACGCATTTTTATATGGATGCGCCGTTAGCAAAATACATGTCTCTTTTTTAATTCTAAGATGCCAAAATGCAAGTGGTGCATTCGGTGCTCCTGCCCCCTCCTATTGCCATTTTGATGCCGGGTGCTAGTGCGTCTAAGATAATTGAACCATGCCGAACATGTTGGTGCAAAAATCGCGCCCATCCGAGTTACCTAGAGAAAGTTATAGCCCTTGAAAGCAAAAGAGCTTTTTTCTCCACAACTTAATATACTGACCCTACTAATTTACTCCCTCCTACCTAAATAGTTTAGTCCTCCCATAACTAGGCCAACACACATACTAACTATAGAATTGGGATAGTTTAGCTTAAGACGAAGTCTCATACAACCAACCAACCTAACGAGTTAAACTATACCCAGTGCAATGATTTGGTCTACTAAAATCATGCTCTGATACCACTGTGACGCTCCTAGAATCTATATGATGCTCCCATCGTATAAATATGGGAATTCCCCTCCCATGGCAACTACATCACCATGGAAGGGCCCTCCATCTAACTCGGACCACTTGGGATGGCCAAGCGTCCAGGCGAGGAATACGGAGGTGTCATTCGTCCCACGTCCTCTATGGGAATCCTATACAGCAGAAGCACACATACATTTTAGCACACAACAATCATGCTCAAATAATATACCACCATGAAGGGTGGTCCATCCATCAACATCATCTACGTGGTAATACAAGTACAAGATAACATAAATAATACATCATAAACAGGGGCTCTACCTGGGGCCAGACTCCATGGGGTCGACTGACGATCATGGCCTCAAGATATCAGCAGACAAAAGTATGGCATGGTGTTGGCTGGCATAGAACAATGGCTAGGGTAGTCCACTCCATCCGCCCCTCCTGTGCACACTTTGCAGATAGGCTGAAACATGATATGGCATGATTGTAGCCATCCGGACATGCAATCTCATAGAATCACCCTATGAGACTGCTCCGGGTTACATCTCCTCGGTCCGATGAGGCAAGTCAGGGAGGCGTCCCTTCCCCGAGCATGAGAATCCATGGGTGTGCTAGAGGACGTGTGCCACATCTGCAGCCCCCGCATCCGTACCCGACTTACTCCCCTAAATCTAAAGGCCGGCTCTCTGAGCCCGTTCGGGTCCAGGACGTCCATATCGGCACGTCTCCTGTGACCCAGGGAGTGTCAGATCCATACCTGGCCCACTGAGTGACCGGCTATAAGCTTAGCACAATATAGGAGTCCTGTAGCCAAGCTAGGCAAGACCCCACTCCCGATTCACCATCATACTCATTATTTGGTGCTGAATCACACCATAGCATCCACAGCCAGGTGGGCTTTTATATACAGGCCACAATTACTCGGTCTTAAAGGTTCTAGCTAGAAATATCTCTACTTCTAGGAAGCTTTCAGGTCTCTACCCTCCTTTTACCCCAGACACACAAGAGGAACAGAAAAAGGGAACACAATCACAATCAAAGTATCCATCAACATCATGGTAACATATAAGAGAGAAATTAACCATTCCATCTAATCAAAGAAGTGTTAGCTGAAGCACAAACTTTCTAAGAAACCGGTCTCTTGGCTGGAGCCATTATCATGAATGGCTTCCATTCTTCAAGTCTGATCACAGCAGCTAATGGCTCCTCCTTCCTCCACTCTCCCCAAAATGATTTGGGGGCGTTCGTCTAATATCTCTTGCTCTTCTATGGCTCTGGGCTCATTTTCTAAAAGCAAATGCTCGTCCATCTTAGAGTCTAAGGGCTCAAGGTCTAATAGCTGATTGAAAGGTTAGCCTAGAACATTAGAGGCTCTATAAGCAAGAAGCGGCTCAGGCAGTATTAACAGAGAAGTATCTACAACCATCAAAATCTATGGTCATGTAGTTTGGGGATCAAGTACTCTTCACATGAAATGACTTGGACAGTTCTAGACTCTAGGTCCTAGTGCAACTTCTTCTAGATATCATGGTAGTGGTAGAAGGATGTGTGTCTTGTTTACAAAAGGAGATCTTCCGACTCCATGGGATGCCAAGGGAGATAATCTTTGATAGGGATTCAAAGTTCATGAGTGCATTTTGGCAAGACCTCTTCACCACCATCCAGATGAAGCTATCGACGAGCATGGCATATCACCCTCAGATGCATGGGCAGACGGAGAGTACGAATCAGATACTTGAAGATATGCTGAGGAAATACGTCTGGAACAAGCAATTAAAGTGGGACGATTGCATTCACTTGGTGGAGTTTTCATACAATAGCACCAAGCAGGAGTCATCTCGAATGTCACCGTTCGTGATCAACTATGACTACCAATGCTTGACCCCATACACTTGGCACAATCCCGTGTCCAAGGTAGAAGTATCCCAGCAGATGCTAGCTGACATGCAACAATTGGTGGAGGAAGTGCGAGGATATCTTCTAGCTGCAAGGAGCCGGCAGAAGAGCGTAGCCGATAAACACAAAACAGTAAGGGAATTCAAGTAGGGGACAACGTGTAGCTGAAGATCAAGGTCAAACAAGCAAAACTCCGCATCGGCAATTGCAAGAACCTTACTCCAACGTGGGCTAGGCCGTTCAGGATAACCAAAAGAGTAGGTAAACAATCCTACAAGTTGGACCTGCCGGCACACCTCAAAGTCCATAGGGTCTTCCACATAAGTCTCCTAAAGAGGCACACTCCTAATCCAGAAGAGGCATTGGAGACAACAGAGCTGCTAAAAATGATAGGTGATCAACTCGAGATTGTCCTGGAGGTTCTTCTTAACAGGTCCTACAAGAAGACAAGAAGATCCCAAATTCTCCAATACCTAGTGAAGTGGACACACTTACCTGTGGAAGACGCTACGTGGGTACTACAATGAGATTTGAAGAAGCAATACCCCAATTCATGGAGCAATGCAAAGGTCGACTCGTCACCACAGTAGTAGACACCGAACCAATAGTTGAGTGCACGGTAGATTAAGAAGTCTACTTTCGGCGCCACGGAAGTAGACAAAATTGAGAGATAAGAGGTCATTTAGTTCATGCATTGATAGGAAAGCACCTCTAGTCAATTCCTACTATGGGGAGGACGCCATCCTCCACGCCAAGGGCGATGAAAGGTGTAGGCACGAGTGATCATCCTAGGCATTATAGGGCGTTGTCTCCACGGCCACGATAGAAGAAGCATCCTCTTCCTACGCCGGGAGATTAGTCTTGCATCCATATAGTTAATTAGGTGTAATTAAATGGGTGGTTCCCTAATAGCCAACTTTATAATAAATAAATGTGTACTAACGTAGTCTTGGACTTGCAGGCCAATAGAAGGATCTAAACGGTAAGAGGGTCGCACTGCGAAGTCTTGCAATACATATTTTGTCATAATATGTTCCAAGGAGACGGAATGAGCCTTTAAATTATAAAATTTTGAAAACTTTGTGAAATATTAAGTGTGAAAAGTTATAAAAGTTTTATGGATATTAAATGTTAATTTAAGTAAGGGTTGAGAAATTACCTTACTATAATAAATTATGAAATAAGAGACGTGATCATAATAATTAACTTAAATATTACCTCGAGGTAATTGTTGGAATTGCATACATGGAATGTGTTGCAGGGGCCATACAGGTTTCCAAGGTGGGGAGACTCGTGATGCTGCAGACATCATCAATTCAAGGTGGGTAGATTGTGACATTCCAGCATAATATATGGTATGAATACGTATATTATATGGCTACGTCACTCGTACATGTCGCCTTGAGGACATGTACTTGGAAACCGTGAAGGGTTGCGCCCTAGGGGGAAACTTCCTAGGTTGCACATATCTTTATATGTGCATTTAAACACTTTGCCACATGGCAAAACCCTACATGTCAGGTACAAGCTATTTCAAAGCTTTCTGGTGTTTCCGGGATTAGTAGAGCGGAAGTTTGCCATTTGGCGGGACTTCTTGGGTGTTGTAGATGGTGATGGTCGGTTTGTACAACAGTAGAGTTGCAGTTTTTTTGTGAGTTTGTTGTGGAGTGTGAAGGTATCGCTGTCTCTTTGGGGCAGTTCTCCTTCCTCCTCACTTGCTTTGTAACATTACCATTCTTTTAATATATTGATGACACAGTTCTTAAAAAAAAAAAAAAAAACCCTACATGTTCTTTTAGCCCTAACCCTAACAGGTCATGTAAAAAGGAACAAAAGGGAAAACCCTAAACCTTTTCCATTTTCGTATTTCAGCTCCCTTGAGCCATTCCAGCCAAGTTAAGCTGCTAGTTCGCATTACCAGATGCCATCAAGCTGGCTTTGCACAATACATCTCCAAGATTCGATCGCCTTCACCTTCAACAAAAGCATGGACGCATTCCGAGGCTAGAGCAAGCCAAAGTTCAGGTAAATAGCAACTATTGTGCAATGCCAACTTTTAGTCTGGCAATGAGCTGGTTTAGCATGTTAGCTTAGCCTTAGAGGCCTTATAGACTCTGAGATCATAACCCCTAACAAAGGAACATAACCATGTATGTTTAGGTAGGCAGATTAGATGTTATTCTATAGTTCAGTTCTATGGATGATGATGTTCTAATCTATGCGCCTCCTGTGTATTGGGAAGGGGGGTAGAGATCCTGAAAACCTCAGTAGTTGATCTATCTAGATAGTCGCATGAAATCCCAATTAATGTGGCTTGTGCATAAGAACCCGCCTAGCTAAAAGTTCTACAACATTCTTCAATGTTCTGAATGCTCGTATATATTTGATGATCAGGTGTGGAATATTTTTGGAATTCTCTTTGCTTCTCTGTGTGTGCATGCTATGGTCATGCTATGGCGCTCACCCTCCCTCATGCTCGTCTACCTTCCTTTATATAATGTGCCATATATTTATCCGGCTTGGAGCTAAGGAGTCTTGGAATCCGTGTTTCTTCTTCGGCAGTCAATAGCAATAGGAAATCTTTCTTCTTGCAACCCAATTATGATCTTAAGACCCGTTTGTGGACCATTGGCATATTATACGTTCTTGTGCATCATCCTGATCCGAGCTTGCCTTTGTTATGTTTTAGTTTTGGTAGTATTTGGTTGTAGGATTGCGGCTTCTCGTCAATATCTTAGAGGCAGTCGAATTTCTGATCATACATGGTCTAAAGTCTAGGCGAGATTCTGAGATGTACCAATTCTTGGAAGCCCTTGGATCTCTAAGATTCCATCAAGATTTCCCTCGATTCTTAAACCTTTTTTGAAGGTTTTCTTAGATTCCCCTAGATTCTTTTGAGATTCCCATAGATTTCTTAAGATTCTCTTGAGATTCCCTTGATTTTCAAAGATTATCCCAAGATTCCTCTAGATTCCCCAAGTTTCTACAATAATTCTCTCAGATTCCCTTAGATTCTATGAATATTCTCCTAGATTATCCAACATTGCATGGAATGATGCCAAACCACTACTCATTGGAAAGCATTTGATGAGAGGAATCCAACGTCGTGGGTCCCACTTTGATCCGAGATCTCCATCGCAAGATAAAGTCATTTGAAGGCGATGAAAAAAAAGAAGCTTCCAAGAAAGCTTCATAATTAATGAGTTGCCACCTCACTATCTTTTCATTAAATAAGGGTGCCACCTCACCTCCTTTAATATAAAAAAATTCTAATTTAATAAGAAAGTGAATGGCTAGGATTTCTCCTCCCTTTTTTGATCTAATGGTTAAAATTGGTTGCACAACTTTTGAGGAAGCTTCCTTGCACCTTCCTTATAAGAATGAAGGGCCTCCCCTTTTGATCCGATGGCCGAGATCAATCGGGATTAATGTTTATGACTTTTTATCGACGGTCCAGATCGAAGTTTTGAATCTAACGGTCTAGATTAAAAGCCTCAAATAAGGGGGCTGCTTGGGGGAGTGTGACGTGGCTACGTTCGAGCCGTCGATTTTCTTTTCAACGGCCATGATCAATCTCTACATAACAAGGGGGTTGCTTAGGCAATGACAGAGTGGCTGCATTAGAACCGTCGATTTCACAATCGACGGTCGAGATGAAAATCTCTATGGACAATGGGGAGGGGGGGTGCTCAAGTTATTGTATATATATTATGATATGACATGTATGAGATATATTATTATATTATATACAAGTTTTTGTACTATCAATGGGTCTATCAACTATGGTTTATGAATATCTGGGAATAAAATACGAGTTATTAATAGAGTTGGGTAACTTCGAATTGAGTTAGATGTCATCGGTAAATGACAAAATCCTGTTTGTTCAAGTCAAATTCAGGTATCATAATCTACTGATTTATTGTCATCATATCCTCTCGCACAAATGGTTGTATGCATCTAGTTAAAACTATATTCCTTGACTAGCCATTCAATGAAGCTCGCCATCGTTTATTAGAACTTCTCGCTGAAGACTCGAGTTAAATTTGAATTAAATTAAAAGAATTTTGTACCAAATCGACCGGTCATTTGTGATCGAATTTGTATATGAGGAATTTACGATAAAGATCTTGGCACGGAGTTTTATTTGTTTATGGTAATGATCCTATTGGGTTAGACAAATAAGAAAGTCAAAGGTGTCCACCACGAAGTCAACAGTGTAAAACATTTGCGGATCCCATGCGAAAGTTCCCTAATGTAGAAAGTTTCCTAATTTTGTCAAATGATAATTTTTTTTAACAAAATGTTTGAGATACGCGCGACATGTAATTTTTACGCAATGCAAAACACTCTGCGGTTAATTGCTTGGAAAATTAGGGGTCTAGTAAAGTGGTTAGATTCAATGATGATCGTAGAGATTCGAATAACAGGAACAGGGGTACAGAACAACGTATGACTCAGGAACGGGCAAATGCACCGGAAAGAGGTTGTTACATATGTGGTGGACCTCACTTCAAGGCTTCTTGCCCAAAAAGGCAGACACCTACAGACAAGTCTCAAACTGAAATTGAAATTCCCAAGAGCAGGGAAGACAAAGGAAAAGTGTTAATGCATACTATTGCAGAAACACCTGACAGTTCTCATGGGAAAGCTGACAAAGCTGCTGATAAAGCTGCAGCCAGGGAGTTTGAAAGAAGCCGATTAACTATCGGTCATACTATTGGTCATTTATCTTAGTTTGGTTTGAGTTTTAGTAGGTTATGCATAACTATTTGAATGTATGTGATTTTTTTTGAATAAAATGAAATTTTTATTGCTTCCTAATGGAAGGGAACTATCTTTCTTGCTAGAAAGGGATTTACTTTCTGTCCGAGTAGGGGTGGGAACCTACTCGGAATATCAGAAAGGGCTGGGGATACCATGACTGTTCAAGTGAGGGACGCCTACTTGATGGATCAGCATGGAGATTTTTCTGTCCAAGCGCGGACCCTTCCTTGGAGGATCAGAAAAAGAACATTTAAAAGATGCATGCAAAATAGACCATGCAAAAATGGGGTAAAACCATTAAGAACGTGGGATTATAACATTGAAATATAGAGCACGTGGTTTGATGACGAGTGCTTTTGCTTGATATTTCACTGATGATGCAAGTAGGGAATAAGGGAGGCCATTATTTTTTACTAAATAAAGTAACTAGAGATTTCAGCGAGTCTAACTAGCTCCACAATAACTATCTAAAATTTTTCATCATGTGGCTTCACTTCCAATTATAGATGTATTAAAGTTGTAGGGTCCTATGTTTTGATTATGGAACCTTTGAGTTATTGTCTCGTATGTAGTTAATTTCATTAAGCCCCGCAGGGAACTTAATGACCTTCAAGATAAACATTGGATATAATTGTTTCACATGCCTTTTAGCTAACATACCCTTAGATCACTTGATATATAAATTTACTCCACTTCCATGTTTCTACATGCATTAAAATGTTCACAATCTATACTTGTAGGCAAAGCAATATCACAACCTTCGATGCATTTAACCGTGAAGACTATATTGGATTTGCCAATATTAATTAAGGTCTAGTGCATTGCAAATGTAATCGGTACAAAAGGACATATCTCTTGAAAAGCTTGTAACAACTTTATACGCTCACATAACTGCATTAGAGCTACTCAATGTAACTGCATGAGAGCTAAACAAAGTTTTTTCACGTATTCGAGACCATAAATTACCTCAAGTCACGAATTTGGATCAATCTACGCCTTGCATATAATTTATATTCTCCACTCCCTGTCATGGTAGCTTGAACTCAAAGGAAGATCACAAAATAATATTATCTGCGAATTTCCTTCAAACATAGCCCATCTTAAGCTAATCCGTTGATACGCTTTCAAGCTACCATGGTATGCATAGGCTGCAGAGCGGTGACAACAACCACGTTATTTTAACTCTTATTGGGTGAGGCCCATCAATATCTTCATGTGGATTGCACCATAAAAGAGACACTTAGCCCTTGAAAATTATACTCATTAAACAACAAAGCGATTCTGAGGGCTAATGTGATATTAGGCGAGTATTCATAGTAAAGCAAGCCCAAACTTAAAAAGGGGATAGTATTCAAACAAAGCTTATTAAGGCATCCATGAAACAATGTCCTCTTGCGCCCATTTATTTTAGAATACCTACAATCAAAGTTGCCAATTAAGAACACAACAAACAAATGGAAATTAGCCGGCATATTGTTGAGCAACAAAAGCAACAACCTGATTGAACTTAGAAATATTGCACCAAACGCATTTTCTTTATTTCAAAGCATTATTGCTACCAATTTGGGAAATATATGCCTAAGATTATTTTTAGATCTTCCTCTTGTCCAACGATGTTCGGCACAAAAATAGAGGTTGTTTTACGGGGAGTTACGGCCATGATTCTAATCACTCTAAAATTGAGACAAATGTATTTCCATTTATTTGACATGCTTACCTTAGATATTTCAAAATATGCACCTAGCATCATTTGTAGAACTCCCATTGACCTCTCCAACGGAAGCCCCTTGGCGCTTAAGAATGGGGCTTCCTTTGACATTTATACACATCCTTCTTATCTGCTCAAGCAAGTAAACTAGGTTTTAGTTTTCTATGAAGAACTCAAAGTGAAGTTTTTCTTTGAAGTTTCCTTTAATTGGATGAAGTGGCATATATGTGACTAAGTTGTATAATCAAATAAAGCGACACCAACCCCAACTTATACCTTTCCACGAAGGCAAAACCCTCTTTGCATAGGGTTGCAATCAACGTGGCAACCTCGCAAACATAGAATACCTTTAGCATGTCTCTAGATTATCTTGAAGCTAGTGAGATTTATACCGGTTGAACTGCTATAACAAATTGCAAGAAGGAGAAGCTGGGATGCTCCACAAAAGACTAACTCCTTGATCTTGTCACAAATATTAAAAGCGCCTTATTATCTTCGACTTATATTCTACACACACACCGCAAAACACATATTAAAACAATCACGTAGTATAAAGTACCCAAAGACTCACATCGAGCTTCCTCCTACAATCTCCACGGTTCTAAGTGAAGGCATCTTTTGGAATACATGCAAAGTCTCATAGCCAGAAATAAGGCAATAATGAAGGCAAGATTTGAATTTGGCATTTCCCTAAAATTTTTGAGCTTTATTTACCCTGGTCCCTTTGCCAAAGAATCGAGAATTCCATGAAACATCCGTTTAGGCGGATCCCTCATAAATGTCAAAGTGTAAGGCATCGTTGAGATGGGGCTTTATCGCTTCAGTGGCAAAGAAAGCAAGAGCTCCAAGAAATGCACCGGGATTGATTAAGGGCAGATTCAAAAGCATATTTAACTTTCGGATGACTTACGTGGAGGAAGTTCCAAAGAAGATACATTGAGTAAGATATACGATCCATTTCAAGATAGCCCAAACCAATAAAATTGACACAACAATGAGAGAGAGAGATAATATTTTCTTTAATAAATCATCTGTTTACTTACCAAAACATCCAACCAAGATAGATTTGCATCCAGAAGAACTTCAGAAGCATATTTAAGCCACATAGAATTGCCTTCTCGAACTTCAACATTGGAAGGTGAATCTTCAACTTTAAGTTGCCTATCTCGAAGATTGGAGGTAATGACTCTTGTCCGATCTTTGCGGTTGAAAGAGATCAAAGCTTGACAAAACTTTCCATACACCATAATGCTATTTGATGTAGGGGCAAGTAAAGCTTGCTTCTATGTGGTCTATTACATGCTTTTTAGTGCATGTCAACAAATTCTTTCTTGGATAACCATTCTTTACATCTTCTCATTTCATCTGGTCAATCTTTGGACACCAAAGCAATGGTGGTTTCACTTCAACCATAATACGTAGAAAAGAAGCAAACTGCTAAAGAGAGGATAACAATTATATGCAAAAAAGTAGAGACTTACGCTTTCAGCAAAGATGAAACTTGCACAAATAAGACAAGCATAAAGTGGCAGGGCTAGACCAGTAGATAAGGAGGACATGTCCCATTGCAGACTAATCCCTCTGGTGTGTAAAGCCTACTAGAGATCTTAGCAGGCTAGGCCCAATGGCTTGCCACTGCGTGTGGGTAAGACATGGGCTCGATACCTCTTAGGTGATACATCAACTTCAATGAGGTTCAAGTCGTAGACGGGCAGTGGCCCTCTAGTCGCCTGTGATGGGCATGCATACCTCTGGAGGGAATGATCTCCTCCTGCCTCTTCAGGACTGGGGAGATGCAACCCAGGAGTAGCCCCCTTGGCTTTGCACCCGACAGGCTACGGTCGAGTCCCAAGACTTATTAGCCTATTCTGCAAAGTATGCACACAGAAGGGGCAGATAAAGAGGACTATCCAACAGCCATGTTCCTGAGTCAACCCAACTCAGTTGCCATGAACTTTGTCCTCAAGCAAAAATATCAAACATAAGATGTCCAACAAATGAACTGCAGATGTAAGGTAAAGATACTCATCCCGGAATGAGTAGTAAAGTTTGACGATATAGTTGCTATTATTTCTACTAACAATTTCCTTTCTACTCTCGCATGCTTTACCTAGCGTTGCATCCAAATCAGATTTAAGAAAAGCCTCTACAGGGCAGAATGCATTCACAAATACAATCACTTGACCTACACGCCCTTTGCACATTTCAATATTTTTTAGCTTTCATGGCAAAGGCATTGCCAGTTAAATTCTCCTTACACAACCTAACCTGTATGTTGATCAAAAGGAAAGGTAAGACCATTTATGTGGTACTATCCCACAAATGTGGAGTCCAATAATTGAAAATTTGATTAGCACTCGCCTCCTCAAATGCTCCCCATCCAATAATTGTCAAAAGCTCATCATTTTGTGTCTCTGCAGTCTGAAAATTTCTGTTTCTTTTCTCTCCAAATCTTTCAAAACATTGTTCTGCTTTTCCTCAGTAACAATAGGTGCAACTAGCTTTCGTTTAGGCATCCATCAGCTGTTAGGACATAAAGGCACGATGCCAGGTCATAAAGAGCAGACTTTGCACTTAAAACCACATCAACATTTAATCCTGAGAAGAAACAGCTTGATGATAGCAAGTACTCCATTAAGCAATGTAAAACAGGGCAAAAAACTTGAAAGAGCAAGAAATTTCAATGTATGCAATAATCTAGGGTTTATACAAAATGTACCAGCTCTGTGCTCTGCAAAATACAAGGTATAAAAATTCTTCAATAAGCTAATCTTTTTCCAACGGAAAATAGAAAACCTCAATATGGAAGACATAAAGGATATCCATAATACAATTTTGCAACTGCAAACATGACAATAATGAGTGATAACTGTAGCTATCTTTGATGCCCTATCATGATACCATGCAATCTGTATAGTGGGAAGTACACAAATAGACTATTACAACCAAAGAATGTTTTGCTGCTCTCTTTTTTGTTTGGGTCCCATAGGCCAATTGGTCTCCGTGGACGCTAAAAAATCTATTATATTCTATTCTATTCTTTGCCATTTCATTGCCCTAGATATCAATATGTTTTATGCCAACTAGTTTGCAGAGCTCGTTGAAGAAAAACGAAAGTCATTTCATTCAAACATGGAAAAAGGAAGCCTGCATCAATTTAATAGAATCGCTGTTTATACACAACAAAATCCATAGAAAAGCTTACACATCCATCATAAACCCAGGCACCACCAAAAATTTAGCTGCTGGATCTTGGGGCAATTTAAACAACAAGACTACCAGATCCTGGAGAATGAGGAAGAGTGATTGCAAATCTAAACGAATAGAAATATCACCAGAGAGCTATCACCTTTGAATGCATTTGACATCCAGCTAAGATCATCCCAGAGTTCTGCGCACGATCAATGCCAGTTTCTGAATAGAACATTGACTGTCACACACCCAAGCTTATACAAGGAAGGATTCATGATACAAGTTTGAGCAATCTTAGTTAAAAGGCCTGGTATATTTATACTCTAACTGATTACACAGAGACATATTTGGCGTTGGAGCTGCACTCGCTAAATAATACCTGTGCAAAATAGACAACATTCCTCCTTATGTGGATGCCAAAATAGTCATCCAAGAATCTATATAGAGGGTATCTCACTGCTAGAGGAAAACGAGCTTCCTAATTATCAAGGATTTATTACCCAGATCTTTGATAAATAGAAACTGACCACATACAATTATTCAACATAAAAAGCCATCCTCAGAACAAATACAAATGCAAAGTCACAGCCTTCAATTATGGGAACTCAATTCAAATAAGTGACCTTTAGTAAATCCATTACAACTAAAAATATTGAGGTGCGAGTTTACAGACGAATCAAAAAAGCATGAGGATAGAAGCATGGAAGAATACCTAGATAATACTGATAAACCTTCCACATTAGAGGCTTGAAACAAACCAGCACTAATTCTTCGTCCACTAGCAAATGCTTTCGATTACCATTATCTCTTGCCCCACCAGAACAGAAAAGCCAAACAAGCCATAGCCCTTGTTTTTGACGAAGCCATAGAGAAGGAAAGGGTTGTGAAACCAAACCTAGAAATTGGAGCACTGGCCATTGCCGAGGAAAAAGAGGGACGAAATTCCCCTCTACTTCGCTTCGTTGCCTCTAGGCGCCTACAAGAAGCTGGAGATCACATCTCCACCTTCCATCCAGACTCCCATAAAATCCATGCCGTCTAACTATCCTCAGGCATCCCTCAAATCCCAAAACTACAAAGCCATAGATAAAGAATATGCTGCAATATTCTCAAATCATGGGCCTCTATCCTTAACCGACAGGATTTGTGATCAGCACAATCCTGAACGTCCATCATAGATCCGTGATATGCCGGAACCTTCACTGCGCACCCAGAATCAGCTTCCCCTTTCGCTTGGTGATATATGTTTAGCTCTGGTGGTAGCTCCAGTCATGATAATCTTGCTGTGGTCATGATAATCTTGCTCTGGATCGTGATAATCTTGATATGGGCATCCGAACCAGCTGATAAACCTTGCTCTGGTTCGTGAGAAGCTTGTTATGGAGCTCTGTTTTGGGCTCACCCATTTATCTGCTGTAAGGGGGCTCGCAGAGGTGTTTATCCCCTTCATCCCTCCCCACACTCCCCAAGGATTGCCCTAGGGGCAACCCAAAAAGATACTTTTGGTGGCACTATTGCATACGAAACCACCTCCTCAGATTCTTTATCTAGGTATGCTCCATGAATTCTCAAAGACCATCCATCGTGTTGTGGAAGCTAAAAAAACAACATCGAACGAAAATTCTATGTTAAGGAGGTGCTGTATTTTCGACCACTCAAAAACAGACGATCACGATCGCGCTTCCCACGTGCAATGAAGGGGTGAGATGGAGGCGGAAAATCCTCCTGTCTACTGCTTTTGCTTTCGCTGCACGCCTTGTTCAGCTGCTCTTCTTCGTCGCCGCCGGCCGCCTTCTGCTTCTCAAAGGGCCTCGTTTTGAAGTTGGGTTCTTCTCTTTAGAAGGACTAAGATCGCCTCTTGCCGCTTCCGGCGCCTTCTTCGTTATATAAGGTAAGGACACTGGACTTATTTCATTTTCTAGTACAACTTTTGAATATGCTTGTCTTTCTTTTGTCCACTTAGATAATGATCTTCATGGTATTCCTTTTCTCCACTTAGATATTGATCTTTCGTAGATTGTAGACATTGGAGCTGTTTTGTTGGATTTGGGATCTTTGCTCATGGGTGTGGTTATAAACTTTTGATTAAAACCATGTTCTTGTGGAGAATGCATTTGGGAGGGACGAGAAAAAGTAGCTTTCATTTAGAAAATCTATCAACTGTGGCATTCAGAAACTTCATACAATATTTTCAAGCTGCCTTATTTTTTGGGGCTTTTGTTTCAAAAAGGTGTTAGCTTTTATGTGCCCTATTTGATATTCTAAGGTGACAATGCGCTAACATTGTTTGTTGGTCACATGAGATGCACTCTCCGGCATCTGATCATGTCACCAATTGTTCAACAGTTAAAGTTTTATTTGCACGTACATGGACAAATTTATGTTGCTCGTTGAGGAGAAGAAAAAGAAAGCCTTAGAAAAGAAGGAAGCTCCTTTGAAGTGGCAACAAAAGCTTGAAGCTGCTGCAAATGCAATTGATGCAAAAAGAGGAGAACGAAGACGAAGGAAGCACAAGAAACGTGGGTCTAGCTCAAGTTCAAGTGATGAAAGTGACAAAGACAGAAGAGTAAGAAAAAGTCACAGGAAGCATAAGAGAAGGAGTTCTTCTGATTCAAGCTCCGATTCTTCGACTGAGAGAAGGCGGCGAAGAAGCCATAAGAAGCAGAAAAAGAGACACATAAAAAGGAAAAGAGATGGCTACACTAGCTCTGACAGCGAATCCTCTGGACACAAGAGAAGGTTAAAGAAGCACAGGAAAGAGCGTTCAGTTTTAGACAGAGATGCTAAGTTCTCAGGTTCAGATGAAATTAAAAAAGAAAAATCCAGGAAAAAGAGGAGCTCAGATGATGCATGGTCCTCAGATGATAGCTATGTGAGTTCTGATGATGAAAAGGGGAGGCATAAGAGACATAGAGCTGACCATTACGATGACAATAGTTCCCATCAGCAAAATGGAAATGGTGCAGACGCTGATATTAATCTGTCAGTTTCAAAATGGTAATCTGGACAACCTTAGCTGTGATGTATCGATGCTGTTGTTATGACTTAATTCACTGATTTTTTATATCTTCTCTGTTTCCGTACCACCCACTACTTGGCACTAATAATACACCATCTGGTCATAATTTTGTTGAATGGATCTTGTTGCATCTTTTTTGTGCATGGTACTAGTCCCCAGCCTAATTTATATTCATATATTCATAATATCCCATGTTGCCCTGCATGTAAGCTTATTTTTTTCCTTCAGTTAAAGGCAATAGCGCAAACTCTGCATTCTCGGGACCTTGTATTGATATAGAGGAATTGTTTTGGTGATTATTTCATGTAAGCCGTGCATCATTCTGAAATCCAAGCCTCTTATTTTTTAAGGCTCAATTCAAGCCATACCCAAAGCCACCATTCACAAATCAGACAAGGTTTTTAAGGAAAATTTATAAAAATGCCTTTGTATTTTAGCAAAATTGTTAAAATACCCTTAATATTTTTGTGAATTATCAAAATGCCTTTGTTTTGTGGTTTGTGCTTGAGACAAAAATTGATCACAAATTTTTACCTTTCACGGAATGCTGTTCTGAATCAGCTACGAATGCTCTTTTTGTATACAGGAATGTTTGCGTGGAGGGAATTCCGGCCTAGAAAATTGGCCGGGCAGCGTTAGTCTTGCGGGGCCGCGAGGCCAATTTTCGGCGGCGAATTCCCGACACATAAACATTGGTGTAACGTGAAATTGGGGGAGGGGGGGCATTTTACGCCACGTCACCATTTCACCACCATTTTTCTCTGGTCGGCCGAGCTCCAACTATGGCGTCGACGTGACGCCAGGGCTCTAGGCGTCTCGGATCCGCTTGTTCTTGCCATTTTCTGAGGCGCCTGTGCCTGATCTTTCTTTTGATCCCATTTTCAAGTAGAGCGCCTATGATTTTGTAAGCTTGTGGAGGATCTTTAGTTTATTGTGTCTTTCCTGTCATTTTTCGAACTTCTTGGAGTTTCTTGGACGAGTTTCTTCTTTGTGGGCCGAGTTTCTTAGAGTTTAAATTTGGGCGAGGCGATGGCGAGGTTCTTTCTTAGAGTTTAGGCGGTTTCTTTCTTGCCGTGGGCCGAGTTTAAGGGTTCTTTACGGGCGAGGCGATGGCAGGTTCTTTCTTAGAGTTTGTGCAGTTCTTTCTTGCCGTGGACGAGTTTAGGCAGTTCTTTCTGAAGCAGGAGCGATGGCCAGAAGCATCAAAACGCAGTTTGGGTCGTGGTATTTGCTGCCTGGCCCGGTATCTGTGCAATGCCTGCCTGACCCGGTATCTGTGCAAAGCCAGATAACTCAGGTATCTTGCGTATTTTGCTACACAAAGGCCGAATTTATCTGTGAAAAAATCATCTCTGTTTTTGCTAAAATGTCCTTTGAAGGCAAAACCCCTGTTTTCAGTCCACCGTGTGAACCAGGTGGGCTCGCTTCCCCCAAATCTTCTGGCATGGATCCAGCATCCAAGGAGTCCGCATAAGATATCCAAGGAGTCCGCATAAGGAGTCCGCATCAGAAGTCCGCATCCTACCATGTCTGAGCCATTCCTAAAACCGTCGTCGGCCTTCTCTGGATCTTTTCTAGTTTTTTTCATCTAGCTTCAAAGCAGCGCCCTAAGCAGTGCCAATGTTTCAATGAATCTAATTTTGGATGCGATGTTTCTGCTATCTGAACAGACTCAGACTCAATGTAATTTTCAGTCTGTTTCAATGTATCTGAACAGACTCAGAGTTCAATGCAAAGGATGTGGAATTTTGAATGAATTGTGTAATATTTCATTGATTGAAATGACTGAAAACATACCTCCAAGATGATCAAGAATAATTGAATAAATTGTGTAATATTTCATTGATTGAAATGACTGAAAAATGTTTCCAAGATGACCAAGAAGAATCACTGATTCTTGAAAAATGGCCTGCAAGAATCACTGATTCTTGAAAAGAATCGGTGCACACGTGGCACACAGGGATTGGCGGATGGGGCAGAAAATGCCCCACCCAAATTTTACGTGGTATTAGAGATGGCTCTAGAAGCAAAATCAGCCATATAAGAGCTACCGAAGGAGTTGAAGTTCCTAAAATTTTCGGAGATGGCTCTAAAAGCAAATCAGCCATATAAGAGCTACCGAAGGAGTTGGAAGTTCCTAAAATTTTCGTCATGCATAGCGGAAAAGGATGCTAAGATCAATCTTGAATAATGCATAGCGGAAAAGGAGGCTATGACAAATCCAAGAATGGTAAGATCAATCTTGAATAATGCATAGTATTAAAGAAGGCTACGATAAATCCAAGAATGGCTGCATGCACTGTCTAAGACCTTCGTTTTATACATTCCCGTATACAAGAAAGACCATTTACCCTGCATTCTGGCAGGGAAGCAATGCCAACGCGTGGAGGCGTTGCTGACATGCCAGAATGCAAGGTAAATGGTCTTTATTGTAACATGGAAGACACTTGGGTTCAATTCCGTTGTCAGAATGTCAGGTAAAATAGGTTGAGTGTCAAGTAAATGATCTGAATATCGGGTAAAATTGTGTGAACGCAGGAAGCCAGAATGTCAGGTCAGGTAAATGATCTAAATATCGGGTAAAAATGTGTGAGCGCAGGAAGCCAAAACTTACATTCATGAGAAGAAACGTGCCATGTGGCAAGGCGCTACTGGCAGACGCGACGGAATTGAACCTAAGTGTGTTTTACTTATGCAGCATCGCGACGCTATCAGAGCAACAATTGAGCAATTGACAAAGGGGATTTTAAGAATCAAGCATCCCTTCATGTGGATTTTAAGGCCTCAGCAATCCAGCAAGCTATTAGAAGAAATTCTGCAGAGTTTGTTACAAGAATCAGAAGAACTAGGCATATTGCTCTCGCAGAATATCAAAGACGTAAAGAGGGAAGTAGAGCAAAACTTGAATCACCATTGCATTGGATCGGCGACATGAGGTTTAGATCGGCTCACGAGAGTTTAAATGAAGCCTTTGTAGAATCAACTGATCTAGGCACGAAGGTGGTGGACTTTTGTCTCAGGCACAAAACAAAAAACAAGGGCATTTTGATAATTTACTGAAATAAAGAGGCATTTGAACAATTTTGCCAAAATACAATACAAGGGCATTTTTATAACTTTCCTTAACTTTATTGCTTAAATCCTTGATACTCCAGATGGCATGAAAGATGGCATGAAAGTTGCACCTTCAAGATCAGAACCCAAAATCTGGTGTACCAAGTGTATAAAATATTTATCTAACCTAGATTTAAACACTTCGTGTTGAAATCAGCCTGTAGATCATGCACACCTGGCGAGAATGGGCTGGCCCAGGTGCACGGCTCTGATCATGTTGATCAGACCTGAACTGACAGAGGGAATTAGAAAAGGGTGAAGAAGGTGTGCCAGAAGCGGAAGGACGGTCGATCCGATTCCATCTGCAGGAGGCATAACGCCTTAAAATTGAAGCTGCTTGGGCTATCAGAATCATTAGGAGATTGCTTGCAGGGAGACCCAGCCCATATCAGAGTTGTCATCAAACTGTGGAGGTGCAGACAGAAGCCAAGGACTGCCCAATTCAATCAGTGGTATCAGAGCCAGGTTGCAGAAAAACTAGGGATGCCAAACAGATTGGCCCTTACCTATCTGAATAGTATGGGGAAATCGACTTCCAATTGTGGAAGGCCAAGATCATGCAGGCCTTGAAGGTGGATAAACTCTGGGATCTGGTTGATCCAGAAAGCTCAGGACTGAAGGTGAAGGGCAAGAAACCAGCCACACCAATAGCACTCAAAATATCTGTGAAAGTAGAATCAGGAAGCAAAGAGGCAAAGAAAGAATTTTCGGATGAAGAGAAAGAGGAGAGGGCAAGAGCTATAATTATGGCGAAACTAAGTGGAGATATAGTGCTGGAACTGAAGGTAATATCTTGCATTGTGGAACCTAAAACAATAGAACAAGCTATGTTAGGGCCAAATGTAGGAATGGGCAATGGAAAGTGAACTGGATTCCTTCAAATGTACAGGAACTTATGATTTAGCTCGGCCAAAGGACAAAAATGTAGTTGGTAGCAGATGGTTGTTCAAAGTCAAAAGAAATGCTGACGGCTCAGTAGAAAGGTACAAGGCTCGGCTGGTTGCAAAGGGATATATGCAGGAAGCAGGAGTGGATTACAAAGATACATTCTCGCCTATTGCGAAATTGACTAGCATAAGGACACTGTTGGCTCTTGCAGTACAACAGAACATGGAAATAGGGCATATGGATGTAAAGATTGCTTTCCTGAATCGGGATCTGGAGGAAGAAATATTTATGGAGCAGCCGCATGGATATGAGCAAGGAAAAGATATGGTGTGCAAACTGAAAAAAGCAATCTATCGCTTGAGACAAGCATCCAGACAATGGTACTTGTGTATGAACAAGTTTTTAGTATCCATTGGATTCAGGAAACTTAAAACAGAGGGCAATCTATATATGTGGAAAGAAGGGATAAATGTTTGATTATGGCATTGTACGTAGATGACTGTTTCATTTGTTAGCAATGACAAGGACTGGATAAATCTAAATTAAAATTGGCCAAAAGTCAGGTAGGAGTATCAGATTATACAGGCTGAGGGGGAGATTGTTGAAATCACCCTATAGATCATGCACATGTGGCGATAATGGGCTACCAGTGTGGGGGCTCGATCATGTTGATCGGGACCTGAGGCAAAGAGAGAAATTAGAAAAAAGGGTGAAGGCGGTGTGCTAGAAGGGCAAGGAGGAAGCCATCAGTTGGGTTGATCCGATTCCATCTGCAGGAGGCATAGCGCCTTCAAATCGAAGCTGTTTGGGTTGTTGGGATCATTAGGAGATTTCTTGCAGGGAGAGCCAGCCCACATCAAAGTTGCCACCAAACTGTTGAGGTGCAGACAGAAGCCAAGGACTGCCCGATTCAATCACTATGCTCTTAGGAATCGAACCTGTGTATAAAAAGAAAAAAATACTTGAGTATGAAAAGAAAAATCAAAGGGGGTTCACAGTTTTGGGCGTATAACCCATCTGCATGCACGAGGAGGGGGTTTTTTGGACCCATTTTCATTACATATACTCTGATGGCGGGGGTCATTTTCACGGTATTTTTGCACTATCCTAGGTAATTTTTATTGAAGGGGTCAAAATTTGCTTTTAAAGATCATTATAAAGGGGGGTTTTTTGCCACCCCATGCACGCAGATGGCATATCCCCCTTATACATGAGTGAATCCCCCTTGAGAAAAATATACTTGATTTTGTGACGTCTTCTTTGGTACTCTATCAAATTCTTTTTTCGCTTTTAACCTCTATCTCTATCTCCACCTCAAGCTCTGCTTTGATCTGACTCCAACCTTGATCTTGATTTTGCCTTCTTCTCCACTTCGACTCTTTCGATCCCTGTTCCTGTATGGCTATCTAGACCTTTCCAGTGACTGGCGCAGCCTCCTCTTTAGATCATTTATATTATTTTTTAAGCCATTGTTGAAGGTTCACTGTATGGTTTTTTAGGCGACATGGTCAATGGTGTTCTGCTCCTTCTCATGTATGCTACATATAGCTCGATCTTCATTAAGATACATATCTTATTTCTTAAGTTGTTTTACATTTGTTTAAGTTGAGTGTTATTTGTATGGATTTTTTCGGCGATATGGTGGATGGCATTCTTCTTTATTTTAGTTATATTCATTTTAGATCTTTATCAACTATTCCTCTAGATCTTTATCAACCAGTTTCTTGATAGTCTTGACATTTGAGGGTTGAAGGTTGTAACTTAATCAAAGTACATAATCGATGTTAGAATTAGTTCCCTTTTGGTTATGCGATTAGTCTTACATGTATTTTATTTCCTTTTATATAGACCATCTGACGAATCTTTTAAAACCCTACACAAGGTCCGACCACCTTTTATTCACGAAATAAAAGAGTTGGAGAATGGAGGGCCGAATCTTCTTCAAACTTGTAGCTATTTAATGTCATGGACCTACACTAAATGAAGCAAAAATACCAGAATATGCTCGAAAAATATGCAAAGACTGCACTGAATAATTTGATATATTTGATACAAGAGAGCAAACTACAAGGACTTGAGCTAGAAAACTCAAAGGCCTTTGGGCGAATGTTTCGACAAGAATGAGATGCCTCTGTAAATAGTACCAATGGTCAGGAATGTGGCACTCCAAAGGATGAGATCGCATCAAGTATGGCACATATGTTCAAGTTTTGTGATGTTTTAGAACCACTAAGAAAGCTCCATATATGAAGAACATGCAAAAAATTGTCTTCTACAAGTATTAATAGTTCACTTAGGAAAGATATACATTTCGCAACTAAAAGTTGCAAGTTCAAACCTTGCTTTATGCAATTACCTTTCGCACCCATGTGACGACCATCTTTTCATGTATGAGTATAATTAGAGTCGCCACCAAGGGAGTTCACATTTTGAACCCGCATAAACCACTTGATGACTCCTAGGGGGGTTTCTTATTCCTTAAATCATGCATGTACTTATGAGTTATGGGTGTTTTTTGGCACTTGCCTAATGTAAATATCATCTATAAGGGGTCAAAGATGCCTTTTAGAAACATGTATACGAGGTCTCAATGCACGCGTGTAAATCGCCTTATGCATAAGTGCATCCCCGAGTCACCACACCACCTCCCTACAGCGATGCCGAGTCTTTTGGGCTCTGCGGTTGAAGTACTTAGACTTGGCATAAGTGCATCCTCAGGGGTCACCACACCACCCCCCTCGACTTATGCGGTGAAACCCCACAATTTTTTGAGCATTAGACAGATCTCTAGAGGTTCCCAGGTCATATTAGTTAGAGAATATGATTCCAATTGCCAAAATAATACAACCATCGATGAAGAAACTTAAAGTCCAAAATCTCCCAAACCTCGAACAATTCATTAGCATCAATTTCCACTTGTGGGGGACGGTAGAAGAACTCGATCTGGAAATGGATTAGGTTGTATAGCATCAATAATGGAACATATAATACTGGATGTAGACGAACAATTATAATAAGCTCGAGCCGGAAGATAATATCGTAGATTTGAGCCGTGATCCGTTAAGGACCAAGGTGCTGATAGTCAAGCTTGTTGCAGGGACGTGTGATAGGGAAGTCCCTACACAGAAGCTAAACAAGGTCACCAACATGAATGTAGAAACTTTCTGACGATGTAAATTAGCATAGTGTTGATAGCATTCTTTTGCCCGAAGAAGATCATGTTGAAGATCTACTTGAAGAGCCTGGAGTTACTCAAGCTGAGACTCAGCACTAGAATTGACAGTAACTAATAAGGCTACTTCAAGATGTAAAACCATAAGGCGAATCATAACAAACTGAAGAACCCAAGACCTAGAAGTACCATCAAGAACATATAAAAGGCCCATCTCGAATATAAGCCCATCTCGAGAATCTCAAAATGAGGAAAATGATCATTAGCTGAGAAGACGATGTTGAGTCAAGATTTGAAAATACGTCTTTAGCCATTTGATCAAAGGAGAGCGATGCGTGACTAGACCCCAAAAAAAATGCATCATAAGGCGTCTCTAACAAAGTGATGGTCATAATTTTGAACCAATCAGACCCTAGAATAATCTATGATTGCTGATCAAATTATGGATTACCCGGCTTAGGCTCAAGGCAGGAGCATCGAGACAAGACATCAGGCTCTCCTTGAAGAAATCCAAGATGGTACTCGATCACGAAATCAATGCAACTCAATACTTGAGTATGCCATTAGGCCTATCGATGATTGAGCAATCGAGTAGACTAGATTTTGATGATTAGTATAGACTGTGGCCTTATGAGTGGATTCTTCAGGGAAACGTCTCCACTCCTCGAAAGAATCAACTATCGCTAAAAGTTTCTTGTCATAAATTGATAATTGATGTAGCTTGGACCTTCCAAGAATGATAGGCAATTGGATACAGTTCATGATCATTCCTCTTCTGTGACAAGATACTACCAAGAGCAAAATCAGATGCATCTGCTTCAACAGCATATGAACGAGAAGACGTTGGATAAACAAGGATTGGAGCTGAAGTGAAGGCACACTTCAAGATAATAAAATCACTTTCTGCTTCAAGTGTCTATGCAAATGGTGTATCCTTCACGGTGAGGCAGCGCCAAAAAAGTGTGATCTCGAATGGTCTGGATAAATCGGCCGGTAAAATTGGCAAATCCAAAGCTACGAATATCTTGAACGAAGAAAGTATTTACCCGGTCGAAAGCAGTTCTAACTTTGTTTGGATCCATGGAGACTCCCTAAGGGTGGTGCAACAACCAGAAACTCCCATTATCTGCTTAAAAGCGACACTTCTTGAGTTTGGCATCTGGTCTATGGTCATGAAGCTTGGAAGAACTTAGCGAATATGCGTATCATGTTCTTCGAAAGTGTTGGAATAAATAAAAATATCATCTAGACAAATGATGACAAAAATGTTCAAATACTCACGGAACACATCATTTCACATATATTGGAAGACCATTTGGAGCATTAGTAAGTCCAAAAGGTATAATAGTATACTAAAAAAAAATGGCTATCTTGACGACTCTGAAAATTTTGTCTTTCTTTCATCATCCTCATGGATCGAGTAAGATTCTACATGTGGTTCAACATAGAACTTTGCATCCACTATGTTGAAAAGTGCATGTAGCTTTCTGTAAGTGACACCCTCTTCATCCAATGTGTGATTTCATTTCCTTCATGTGCTTTTGCAATGGGCTGCAACTCCAACAATAAGTTATTGCATGTTTGTCTATTCAATTGATTCATCCAATTTACCAAGCTGAGCTCAAACAAATAAGGTATCTTTCGGGACTAAACTTTGCTATTTATAAAACTGCATTAATATTGGATAGTATCAGTCCATTGCAATTGCCTTACAAATAAGCTCAACAATCTACTTTGCCCTTTTGACTACCATGTCACGTAAGAGGGTAAAGTGGATACCATATCTTTGCCACTACGATGCTTTTTAAACTCTATGAGGGGGCATGACCATCCAATAATGTAAGATGCGGTTTGTATTATATGAGATATGCCATTTTCTAGAAGCGTGATCGTAGGGCCAAAAGGAAGATGGGGTCAAACCCAATTTTCCACGTCATCCTATAGTTTCATGCCCATTGTTCAAAGTCAATGATGTAGTCAATAAGAATACATAGAATGAATTAAATGATACCACAGTTTGAATCAAAGGATCAATGAGAAGAGTGTCCTACATCTGCACCATTATAGAAATAGTAAACTGTGACATGTATGAAATGCACAATAACTCGGAAGATTACTTTTGATTACAAATTTCCACACAACTTCATGTTGCATGAACACGCCTGCGTGTTCAATGAACATGGATCAGAGTACATGTGATCTTTGCGGTTGCTATCTGGTGAACTTCTGAGGCCATTCTGATTTGCCATTCCTAGGATGGGTTCTATGAGACAACTACTTGGCCGATTGGTGTTCTCATTGAGCTCTTTGAAACACTGAGTACAAATTGGTTCCCTGTCCTAAGGGTAGAAGTTTTTGAGAAGCTTGAAAAATGCTTCGACAGTAGACAATCATCGAGAGCATGACGATAAATAAAGAGTACAAGACAAATAAATCATCATAGCATAGGCTAAGCAAAGGTGAGAAGGTGGCGACAACTCCTCATCGAATGAAAAATCCGCCTTTCCGGGTTTTGAGAAAAACCCTAAAGAGAAATGGTAAGCCATTGCTCTCGAAAAATCGTCAGCAGAAATTCTTTGATAAGCGGACAACGATGCTCCCCAAAGGATGAAAGCGACCCCTCACATTCGACACCCAAGATACTCCAAAAAGTAATGCGCAAAGTCAAGGCTGAAAAAAAGAAAAAAGACCCTCGGAGAGTTAGAAGCCCTCGCATCAATACAATATAGTATCAAAAGAATAATAAGGCTTGGAGGCTCGGGGCGGGTAGAGAAAAGAAAAACAATAGCCGACCAATGGAAAACCATCCGCGGAATGACCATGCGTGGGAAAAACATCCGATTAGTCTTTGCCTCGGAGGCTACATTACCCACCAGAGAAAATGAAAAATAAATTACGTCTCAAAGACTCTGATTGCCACACCAACAAAAGAATGAAATGATAAATAAGCCTGGGGACTCTGATTCTTGTGGTTGAGAAAAATGAGAAATAATATTATGTGCTTTGTCAAGGAAGATAGAAAAGAAACCATGGAGGACATCGGGTCTTTGGAGGCGACCTAAGAAGTATAGGAGAATAGACAAACATAGAAATGACCAACTGACCAATAGGAAATGGAGCAGCTTCAACAATGAGAAACTAGAAAAATCGGACATAAATATGACCTAACAAGCTCAGATATTATTATTATTATTATATATCTAATGCTCTCTTGGGCCTCGAGGGGCCATGGAGCACATGAACTTTCTTTTACAACTTTTGCAATAATGGCGGATTGTCGTCCACAGCTTTTATATAAGGTCCTAATGTCAATGTCGGGTAGAGAACAATGAGTGTAAATCATTTACATATATCCCAAAATTAGACCTGATGTAGGGTATTGAGGCAGGCGATTGCATGAAAACATGGTGTTCATCTTCAATTGCCCCTGTCTTGCATATCTTACATAAGCGCGGGATTCAATGGCGTCTTTAACCGTCGGTTTGATCTCAATTTATCGCGATCATGTTACGTATTTTGCCAACACCCGACTTTGTACTTTTGGTATGCCCGCATGGAGATACTTTTGGCACTCATATGGTTCCATGTGATTAATATTATTTAAATACGGTACCATCGTTTACCGGATCAGCCCGAGGAGATGAATTATTGCCAATTTTCCGGCAAATCTCTTGTCTTTTTTTTGTCTGTGGCCAATTCGATTCATCCGCTTTCTTTGCCCATGCCGGTGATTTGTTCTCCACCACGTGTGTGAATTCATCATGGCTTGGTGAGATAATCGATGCGTGTCTTTGCCCTTTGACTCTGTTAAAAAGTTAATTGCTTGGTATAGGCCTTCCAATTCAAGTGGGAACATGCCCACTTCAGCTAGCATGATAGCATATGGGATTTGGGATCAGTTCCCAATTCTTCTCTCAAGAACATTTTACGAACCCCCTCAATGCTTCCACATGTGTTGTGAGATTCAGGGTCCCCAAATAGGGACACCATACAAAAGCTCTTTGTTTGAACCAGCGTCTTGAATAAGATCTTCTTCAAGCCCCATTGTGTGAGTGAAACGCGGTTGCATCTTGCTAACATCTTTGTGAAGCGCTGACTTTCCCTCGGATGCTCTTCTACCCGCGCCAATTTTTTTCCGGCTATAGTTGGAAGCAATATCTACTCAGAGATATTTGTAGCTCTCAACAATTTCCATGATCGCCCTTTTTGTATATGATTGCAGTGCGTTTTCGTGTGCCAAAGATCATGATCTTTGATTTAGTTAGATTCAGCTCATCTTCTTAGTTTCACAAAAGGCCTCAAAATTTTGTTAAGGTGATCTGTAACATTTTGGTTTGCTTGCCCGGCAAGACCACATCGATGCGCATATAGCGGAAATTTGAATGACATATGCCCCTAAAGCGTGTACACGCTAATGATCGGCTTTAAGCCATTCATCAATTCGTCTATGAAGAGCCCAAAGCGGGGTGAGGAGACAAGGGGCAACCACAGTACCCCAATCGTGTTACGGATTTGCTTATCACATTCTCTTGAAACTTTGATTGATGCCCGGCATATAATTGTGATCTGCTGCTCTAATGTCTTTTGGGAACTCCTAGTTGTATCATCCACATCTTTGAGCTCTCTTAGGTGGGCGTGTCAAATGCTTTAGTAAAATCAATGTAGGCTATGTATACTTATTTGCATTTGGAGCTTTTGCATTCTCAATAAGGGTCCTAAAATTAACTGCGTGATCAAGTGTATTATGATCTTCTCACGAACCCGGCTTGGCATGGAGGCGTGCTTCTGCCTGTTCGCCCATGAGCTCAGCTTTTTTTCGGGGAGACTTCCTAAGATTTTGGCAAAACCTGCTGCTTATCGGGATAGTCCTATAATTATTTGCTATCTTTTTTGTCTCAGCCCTTATGTATAGGATGAACACGATTTGTTTTCAAGCTGTGCGGCAACCCAAGCATGAGACTTTTGTTTAACAAATCTGTCAAAACAACTATTGTTTTCTCTCCACCCCATTTAAAAGTTCCATAAAGGCCATCGGATCATGTGCTTTATTATTAGAGATCTTGGATAAGCAGTCTCGGACCTCTGATATTTCAAAAAGTTCTGTTTGTGGAGCTATTAATGGCATGCAGCTGGCGCCATTCTTTTCATATAGGGCTTTGACTAATTTAGACAAAGCATCTATATCCAATATAGCCTGTTCAGATCTACATTGCAGCATGTCCCAAAATCGTTTTGGATGTTTTGTGAACTGCTCAGACAATTGTGCTTGCCTTTGTGCACCATAAGCACGCTTTTTTTCTCTGATAATTTGTTTGTACCATTTTGGTTTATAGATGCAGTTCTGTGGCAGTTTTCTTCTAGCTTCACGGCATTCTTCATCCCACCATGAGTTGCAAGGCCTCCCTGGCATATGTTTCTTAGAAAGCCCAAAAATGTCTTTGGCTGCAGAAAATGTTATTCTTTGGAATTGCACTGCGTCCTCTTCAAGGTTTCCAGACCATGTGGTGGCTGTCAGCAAACTTTCAATGTGTTTTTCATATTTTTCGTGATGTTCATAGTTCACTTTCAGCTTAGGACAGAAATGCGGAGATAATTTCTCTGAGCTTACTTGGATTTTGAATACTACATGCAATGGTGCATGATCTGACTCAGGTAGTTTGGTACCTACGGAAATCGATATAAGATCCCTTCTCTTTGCCATGACATAGTCGATTACATTGCAGCTTTTGCATGATTTTGGTAAGTAAGTTTTCCTGATGTTGGGAAAGCTCTTATGCCATTTATTATTCTCAGTTGACATATTGTGCAAAGATCGAGCAGCTTCTCACCCATTCCATTTGACATATTGTCCTCTGAAATTCTATGATATGCGGGATCATCAATTTCATCTAAATAGATGTTTGCCAAATCGTCAAATACTTTGGCTTGTTTTGCGACCCGATGCGTCCATTGAAATCACCTACTATGACTATTTCTCCTCGAGAAGAGAATTCTAGAATATCAGAGCAGAGGTTACCAAATGGATTTTCCTTGTCAAACCCAGATCTGTTGTAGATGTTGGAGTTTTCTGGAGCAAAGTAACAAGCGACCAAAATCAAGCATTTGCCTATTCCTTTTAATTCCAACCACATGTATTGGTTATTTGTATCATTTTTCAAAACTTGCATTTCATATATTGAATCGCTTTCTTATATCGGCTATCCCTCAAAGCCTCGATCTGCTCTATTATTTTCTCATTCCAAATTTGACCAATCGGCACAAAACCGGGTATGTCGGGGTGATAGGCGTGATTGATGTGTCCATGTTTTACGTAAAAGCGAGCAAATCTGGTGTTCCCATATCTGAAAAGTAGCATCTATCTTGGCAGGTTAGTCCATGTCGTTCCATGGCGGCTCTCAAAGCCCTGCTTCCTATTTCGTCTGTTGGTAACAATGGCTTTGCCTCCACGATCCAAGTAAGCTATCAAACTGATTCTCTTGCCTCTTTCACTTTGGCCCATTCCTTTTTCTAAATTCGGTTGGCTTGGTGTTAGATCCACATCCGGCCATATCTTCTCACCCTTAAGTGCATACATTTATGAAGTACTTTCGGTCTCTTGCTTCCACTGGATTGAAATTTTACCAAGATAGGGCCGGGTATGGTATCCTAATTTTCCCAATCTTCTAGCAGATACATAAAGTGGATCATTCAGATGCATAGTTTCTGAGAAAAACCGTCTTACCGTTTCCGTTATATCTTCTCCTTCAGTCTCATGTAGACCAGAAATTTTCTGATTCTTTGCTCACGATCTCTTGATCCCGTTGTTGAGGAGGAAATTTCAGCATGATGTATCTTCATTTGCTCCTTGGTGGTATCGGCAACCAAAGAGGCTAGTTTACTTTCAAGGGCTTCAATCTGTGCCCTAAAATCCGTTGATGGTTTATGCATGTTTACTGAAATTTCTTCGTTCTGTGCCTTCAAACTAGTGTTACGGTGACTAGTGCGTCCAAGATCCCGCATCCCTTCAACCGATTTGAGGTCGATATTTCCGCCTTTAGTTCTTGCATCATTGCTATGATCTTGGTTGAATCTCCCTCATATTCACATGAATCAAGTGATCCTTTCTTCTTGGAGGCATTCCCTACGAAATATCGCGGTGACAGGTTTTTGCTCACGGTTAAGCTCTCGGTATGCAAAAGGATTGTTCGCGAGCATGCGGTATGAACAAAATGGAGGAGGAGTGCCGGGAAGAAGCGGACAAGAGACATGGATATGATAGAGGAAAAGCGGCGGGAAATTTGTGGAGCGAGAAATGAGTAGAATGGAAAGAGCTCAAGAAACGTAGATGGCTGAAAATGGAGAAGGAGGCCGAGGAATAAATAGGGCATGCCGCGATGGGCGTCCCCATCAAGGAATGTCGTTTCTATTCTTTGTCGCCAATAGAACCATTACTTTATAAAGCGCCATTGAAGGACTGTCATGTGAAGCATAACAAATAGAAGGGTGGGAGAGAAGCCACCTTGATTGTGACATCTGCGGACTAGCGGCGAGAAGCGAAGCATGGGTCCCTCGGCGCAGGGCGTTAAAACATCTACGGTATCTGCGTGCTAGCTAATACGTGCAAAATCTTGGTCCTATAATGTTACATGCTACCATGCTCTAGAGAAGGCATTACGCACCGCCACACATCGATATAGCGGACACAAGAGCAACATGAGCGAGCACTATAGTGGAAAGGGTGGCTGAAATGGCAAAGCACTTCAAGGGTGGTGGGTGTTGGGGAAACTTTGTAAGCCCACTTGGGAAAATTGCCTATGATTATTTTGGTCAATCGGGATATCTTAAAGGAAATTTCTATTGTCTTAATAGAAAACCTTAAGAAAACTTGTGGGAAAAATTTCGGAAAATTTGCGATTTCAACCGGTTGGTTTATAGTGTTCCCGGACTTTGCCCAATTTGCAAAGAAGCGAAGATATGACTTAGGCGATTAAAACAGCGATGAACAACAACCTCTTACAATGAGAAAATGAAAACACAAGAGCAAACAAGATGAAGCATGGGGATTTGAACCCCCCAGAAGTTAAGATGCGGAATCGACGTTCCCGAACCTACTATCCATCTGAATAAAAATGGGAAACACAACTATATAAGAACAATCGCGGCCTTTGTAATGAGCGAGAAGAAAGCAACCCGGCACACACAAGGCTTCTAAAATGCCCGCGGTCTTTGTTTTGAGGGTTAGGCGACACCCAAGCCCCTTCGAGAAATTTTTTTTTTGCCCATTCCTACCTTTCCTACACCTATTAGATGTGGTCAGGCATCTCACCCCTTCGGTTATTCCACAGCCTCCCGCCATCGATCCCCGCGGCCCTCTTTCCTCATTTTAGACCCAAAACCTTCCAAAAATAACCCCCAAAAAAATCTAAACCATGCAAATACCGGATCACATTCTTGACATCGACAAAATACGGTTTAGGCATCACGAATACCCCTCTAAACCATGACAAATTATATGTAATACCACGGCCTTTCAACAATTCGGAAGATAATGGCACATACATGATTAATTTGTTTATTGTGGTGGTACTTTAAATAAATAGATTAAGCATTGGCTCATTCATGCCGATTGGCCATTTAATAGCATCTCAAGACCTCTAGAGTTGAAGAAAAAAGCCTTGTAACTTTTAGCATCATCTTCTTCATTCTTATTGGTCCTATGCGGGGCTGATGTTTTAAAACCATAACTTGCTCTTGGGATTCAGAAGTGTAGCTAGCAATTCATATGCTATAAGACATCTTGCACATCCACGAGTTTGTAAACCTCTAACACTTTTGAATCATAATCAAGATCAATGGATTGATTCCATAACAATGCAACAGCAAGCCAAAGTCTGTAGTTTCTAATATTTTTTCTCTCAGGGCAAAGAATTAGGCATGTGTATGACGTACCTATTACAAGAAGTATTTGGAAATAAGAATGGACATTGAGGGACTAATCAATCTATGCCTAGTAAGTAAAAATATAGTTGTGCGCAAATTTTATTACGTTTCAAGAAGCTGTAATATTACACCATATGAACGCCACTTCAAGAAAGAAAAGACTGATACAACTCCCCACAGCTAAATCTTCAAAAGTGCAAACAGTCAGAATGCCTTCTTTTGCAGCTTTGATAAAACGTGCCTTAATCCTTGATGGATCAAAACCTAGAAAAATCAAACCTTGAAAGTTTCTTATTATAAAAGTGCAACATAAACCATACCATTTGAAGATCAAAACACTTAATGCCTATGCTAATATCACTGAAACTTGTCTTCTTTTTTTGCGATCGTATTTCCTTCCAAGACACTCTAGCTTTCTGATCCAACAAACCTTTCTACTCCATCATGAAAAAACGCACACTGCCAGCCATGACTAGGAAGAGCAAAAGGCACTCTGTAACTCAGAAGATCTTGAGTCATTAACAGAGGGAAAGCGAACGACGGCTCTCATTTACCAGCCCTGAGCTGGTGTCCAAGTTCTTTATATCTGTACACACCACTAGATATTACTTCTTCTGCCCAAGAGCATATCCCTGTGCTACATAAGTAGCTACCTCTTTGCCCAGCTCCCTCAGCTTCTGATTCCCATCACCCACAACTTCTTGTGAGGGAAATAATCTTGTGGGGATATTATACTTTAAAACTTTACATTTGGATAAACTTTTCGGCGATAAAGTCACACAGAGCATTTTCCTTTTTGTATCTCATTTAGTATGGAGACAATGAACTCAACTTGGAGATCAAGACAATTTCCCAGCAATGAAAAATTTGCTTCCTTCTTATGGCGCTGGGTACTACCTGAAAATTTTTCCTGTCAACAAGTTATACCCCAGATGGTTTGGTACAATGATCTTATTTTTCTTCCAGCACAATCAGCAAATAGTTTACCATCCACCATGCTTACTTTATCAATAGCCAGCTTTGCATTTTCCGGCAATTTTGTGATTCCTTATGAGAGGCAACCTTGCCAAGAAGAAGACCCTTATTTCCTGTACCCAATCCAATGCCCACAAAGGAATGTATTTTGGTTTCACCCAGAGCACATGCAGCGAGGCTTGTAGATGCTATAACATATACAGCATGTGAACCATACACATGCTTCAACACTACAATAGCTGAATAGCATACTCCTTACTGTACCTGCTGAGCCTGTTACAAAAGCTAATTTCCTAGCTGCAACTGCTCGCATAACTTGAAGCTGCTGTATTGATAATTTTACATCAAATGCTGGCTTCTCCATGATATTAAACCTTGTCTTGGAAGGCAAAGGTCCTCCCTCAGTTGCCTCCTTGCTGTTTCCTGAAATTTTTACAACTTCATTTTACAACTTTTGCATTGGCTGTTTGGCAAAGTTTTGTCCTTTTCCTTCCTTTATCAGCAGGAAAACCCTACTAAGCCATCGAACCATTTTATTCTGTTTTATAAAATAAGAAGCTAGCAAGAAAGACACTGTATAGAGAACCTAAACATATAATACATGCTGCCAAGCAGAACAAGGACAATATTCTCAGAATCTTTAAACTGGGGTTGGGTGAAATAACAATCAAAATTTCTGTTTAGTCAGAATAAAATATTCTTCGTACAGCATGGTATCCCAATTGGCCATATATTCAGTAAGTATGTCTACCATAACCAATGGCCGAGCAGCGTAAATAAGGACAATCAGAACTGCCACCATTTTCTATTTTCCATCTTCTTAGCTAATTCTTCAGCTAAAGATGAAAAAGTTTCAGCATCTGCTTGTAGTTCTTCAGCTTTCTCATTGATTTCCTGTAGATGTAGGGATATATGATAAATTTCAATTTGGCACAAATATGCATCACATATGTTTTCATGAGAAACCTTTTTCAGATGAACGTTGTTATAATAAAAGAGTGCATAGGCTTATTGAGGAAGTTACAAAATGGAGAAGAAGAATCCTTGAGCATTGGCTTTGTACATTTTAAACAATCTTGAAGGCAAACAATATGGCAATAGTAACAAATATACTTACACCAAGTTTTTGCCCTCGTTCCATAAGCTTCCTCTTAGCTTCGGCAGCACTATTATCCTGAAACAAGTTTAAGATTTAATTGCAAGGGCTCTTGATTGAACCAGGGTCTCAACCTCAAAATAGATCTCAACCTCAAGGTACCTTGAATTGATCCGTCTTATTACTGCTACGACCATATTGAGCTTTTATTTCCTCAACAGTCCTAAATTTTGGAGGCCTTTGATACAAACCTTCGTTGTGGGACGGCTTATGATAAACTTGCTCTTCTTGAAAAGCTCCTTGGGTTTGTGACTCTGTTGTTCTTTTTGATTTGGGCGGCTTTTGTTTGGGCAGAGGGTGCAAAACGGCGGATACTCCAGCCCACTGCAATGGCCACTACCACAACAATGGACACTATCACCGGAGCTGCCATATTGCTCATGCTTGTAGCCTAATGCAAAAATGAAGTTTATTATGAGGATTGGCTGTTCCCTCTTTGATATTGCAGTCAAAACGTGTAAAACGAAGGGGTTTCGAATATGCCAAGCAGGACGAAAATTTGACCGTGTCTCTCATGAGCAGACAGAGATAAATAAAAGCCCCCTCTCTCTAATATTCCTTTGAAATTATATCGAATGTGTATGTATATTGAATTTGTATGGCTTCAAGGCGCTTGGGATGCCATTCGGTGTGTACCGGTGGGGTCAGCGACCGGCGTTAGCGGGCCGAATCCGATCTGCACGCCGAACAAATGACTTTAACCATAATATTAGTTGAGGGAACAAATTTTTCTCTGTTTACCGTGGGCTATGGCGTTGAAGATGGGCTATGGTGGGGCCCGTTTATTGCTGTTTGCTCTAAAACCACGAAGCTCTTCAAGATCTGAAAAAGCGGGCGGACCCAGCTCCTGCGGCAAATGCCTTTGCCCGTTGAAGATCTTGAGTCTGAAAAGCGAGCAGGATCAAAGCTCCAAACCCGATTGGCGGATCATTTTTCTTCGCCCAATCATCGATTTCCAAGCCACATTTTTTTCTTAAGCCAAGCATCATTTTGCCAAGCATCGTTCACTAAGCCCGCTTTAAACTAGCGGTTTGTTTGCTAAGGCTTCATTCACTGTTTCAAGCCAAGCCGCTTTTGTTTGTCTTGTTGTGGCCAGAGCTTTATCTTATCCAAACAAAGGTGACGGATAATCTCCTATCTACGGACAAAGCCGGCAGGTAATATCCCCTTGGATCTATTCCCAAGCCAAGCCAAACCCTATTTCAAGCCAAGCTTAAACTCTGTTATAAAAGAATCGAACAGAAAGCGAGCAAGAAAGCGAGCAAACATCAAGCCAGAAAACAGGCAAGAAAATAGAAAGAACAAAGAAAGCAGGCAAGCATCGAGCAACCACAGAAAAGCGAGCATAAGCGGAGCTGTTAACCGGATGGAAATAGGAGATCGCGGAATTGGCGACTCAAATTACCGATACGCAATGGAATGGTGTGACCGTCGTGCAGCACTAAATTAACCAATGCGCCAAAATTTGTGACCCACTACCATATTGTCACGTGATAATATCGCTTGGATTAAGTAAACCAATGGTAGTGAAGTGAAATTTCACTTAATTACCTCATTTTTTTTTTAGCGGGCTTGCCTAACCCTCCCTACAATAAATTCTCATATTCTAGCCTATCCGCGTGCGTCCACATCGACTAAATTTATTGCAAACCCTTGGATCTTTCGATTTTTTACATCCATGATTGATGAAATTCAAAATCTATGGGAAATAACCTCATCATGTACTCATCACTAGTGCGAAGGAACGCTATACAAGGTATTTGAAACTCTTATGCCGAAACATTAGCGTTTGAATGTATTAGAAGGTTAGATTACCTCCTTATTATGTTTGTTTGGACCTTAACATTATGATTTTTCTAGGTCCTCTTGGTTTATAGTTGCAAATTGATTTCGGGGGAAGGATATGTTGGAATTTTTAAACTCTTGATAGCCTCGAGCAAAATGCCCATCGATTTGGATGAAATTAATTTTTATCCCTTTTCCATCTTGGATTTCATTGATTGGGGCCTCTGTTGGCTTTGTTCTAATGCCTTCAAAATTTTCCTTTAAGATCCTACCCAAGCTTTTGGTGATGGTTTCTTTCTTCAAATAAGCTTTTGGTCTAGGGGTTTAGCAATGCGCTTGTGTTGAAATCTCATTTGTACGCCTTCATGGCGAGTCAAAAATTACGAGGCTTGCATTCGGTGATCCTAGCTTTCCATTTTCATTGATGATTCTTTTTGCTTTTAATTCAAAAACTTAGCAAGTTTTTTTCATTGCTGGATGTCTTCAAAAGAAGTTTCCTGATTATGCGGCGAGGAAGGAAGGAACTAGACTTATCTTAGCTTAGCTTATAGATTTTTGCACAAGGTGTATTAGCTCTTAGACATAAATAAACATAAATAAAAATTACATTGTTGTTTAGGAGCGCGCCATTCCAATGCCTTCCTACTTCATGTATGATTCAAAATTTTGTAATCAGTCATTTGTTTCCACCTTGTTTCAGTTTTGGGATTCACGGATTTGCTCCATGAGCATTTTTCTTAGCACAAATATTTAGCAGAAAGTTTGGCGTCTTGGAAGCGATTAACTTTTGTAGTTACGAAATATTGGCGTGATCATAATGAGCTTAAGCGAGCTTCATTTTTAAAAACACCATAATGATTTTTGTACCACGACTAAAGGTTCATGACATTAACTCTGCCGCACAAACCTCATAGTATAGTTTTGTTTTGTTACAAGTTGTTAAAATCTTCATTAATAGCCTTTTTTTTTTTTATTTAACTATTGTTGCACCAAAACTTTAAAGTACTCACCCATTTGATGAGGTGCGCCAAAAACCTTATGAGATAAAGTTGTTCTTTGTTGGGGGTCTGGTAGTTGTAATACGACTTGTTACAGTGATCCATATATGAGCCTACAAAGGCGGGAACAAAAGTGTCAAAATTGTTATTAAAGAGAATCCTTCTCTAACCCTTCATAAGCAATGAATGGTCACTCCTTTTGTATTTATATGAATTAACAATGACACTTGTACTTTTCATAGTTGGTTTCGATGATTGTCCATGGATGCTTGTTACCTTTGATGGTGCTTAATCACCTGGTGTTTCATATGTTTTCTAAGAAGTTAACTTGATGTTCTATTGCTTGCAAAGTGATGACATACATAAAAAATGGAGTTAGTTAATTGTGGATGTGTCTTTGAGAGTCATTGAATGTTGTTCGTTAAACAGCACATGCTGCATGTGCATAGCTTGGATGTGATCTTCAAATAACTGTCCTTGTCATAGGTCTGTCGGATGATTTCGTTGTCTATAGATTTGGAATGATAAAAAGATTACATACAGATGATTACAATATATAAAGTTTCCCAATCTTGATATATTTCTTGTATATTGGAATTTCCTTGCTATTCTTTTAGACTTATGAATGTGCATGCATTCAAAAGTGAATTATCTTTGAGCACAAAGCAGTCAAAAACTCAAGATGTTCTACTGTCAAGCGTAACACCCAAAGAACATGTATTAAAATTTGATTGACTGCTAGTATTGAATGGCACAATAATGGTTTAAGAATCGAGACATGTAATGGAACAAATATAGCATGCAAATAATGAATAAACAAATTCTATTTATTTATTATTCATGTAGCAATCATAGTTACGTAAAATGATGTATGTGGGCAAGAGTATATCTTTGGTGGGGTGCCAATCGACTAACATAAATCGACACCACCTACTCACGCTATCATAGTATTCCACTTGTCATTCATTGGAGCTATTACATATTTCTATTAATTATCTAATTACCATGTGCTAGTACCAGCCTTACCCTAAACAAAAATTTTGCCATGTAGAGATTGCTATGGTATTGTTAGCATGTGTTCGGACACACACTTTTTGCACACCCCCACCGGCATGCTTTTGCTTGCTCACTTACCGTTAGGGAAGGCAAGAAAATGCTTTTAACATTACATTCAACAACGTGACAATACATGATGTGCACAATCCTATCTGTCACATCTTCAAATTAAGTTGCAAACAACATTATCTACTTTCGAGAACCATCTTTGCACCATATTTGCGAGAATTATAGTCTTGTATATTGCTCCCATTAACTTCCATATTCAAGGCACTGCTGCGCCAAAGTTTGTCGAGTTATTGGTAATGAATTGTTGAAACTTGAGGAATTTTACTGATGTGCTAACTTGCCAAGGGTTTAATTTCATTCTAGATGTGGTACGTCATATTGTACACATTCTAGATATGCTTGTTGATTGTTTGGCGGAAGAACAACCTTAGAAGATTCCTTAGATTGTTAGTTTATATAATACAAACCTTGGCTTATACATGTGAGACAAGCATGATTCAGTGAAAGATATATTCAATTCATAGATTCGGTGCAAAACATGTTATAGATATTACGGAGGAGACAAAGATTGTTTATCAGCAGTATTGGCCGATTCAGGTGAAGGTGCATATCTGGGAAAGTTCCACTAGATTATATTATATGACTTTGACACTCATAGACCATTAGTATCTTGCGACTTGAAGGCATAGCAATATGAAAGTTTCTGTGATGGAAATATTGTACACCGCAGCGCATCTACTAAATGCAAAAAAAAGACAAATAGTTCGAGACACGCGATTGTCTTGATCTTTGATTATGATATAATATGGGAATAGCGATTTGTGGAAGGATTAAAAGCAATGGCTATGTGTGTCTCTAATCGATCAATGGAAGACGACCAGAATAGAATTATCATCAAAGAACAAAGTCGATCTGATCAATATTGTCTTGCTTATCAAGTGAAGAATCACAAAGGGCCAAAAAAATGACTAACATATTTAACCACTATTAAAACCACGATATGTGGTTTTACATGAATGTATTTGATAGAGAGAAAACCATATGCCATGGTGGTTTGTAAATTTGTAAAAACTAGTTATGATTTACGAGGAGAGTTTTATGTATAATATGGCGGGTGATTAATATCTAACTCATATAATTGCTATAGGTAAGATGCTCTTTTAATTTAGTAGTGACACATCTGATGGGGAAAAGATATAGCAGTTTAGAAAAAAATTAAAAGGGAATAGGTCCAACAATCAGCATCGCTCCATCGTCTTCGTCCTTGCCGTTTGCCAGCAGCCTTTGTATCCTCTTCCAGACTTTTCGCTAGTTATTGCAAGATCTAAAATAAAGAAATCTTTTTTATGTTTCGCTTTGAAAGAGGTCAATCGATTCAGTTGATGGCACGGCGGAGTTCAAGTAATCAATCAGACTCAATTTTTTGGGTTTTTTCAGGGATTGCTTAAATTCGACCTATAATACACAACCCCCACAACAAATTAATTACACGAATAACTTCCGATCGATCAAACCTCCATATTCAATATCAAAGCTTGCTTTGTTAAGCCAGACAACAATTTGATGCTCCACCATCAATATGCAGCTCAGAAATTGATCGGCCCCTACATTAATCTATCATCGGCATAACTTGAAAACTTATATGCAGTGTATTAAAATGCTTACCTTGCCACAGATCTATTAACTCCCAAAGTTTCCATATTTTTTGCCTTCTTTTTCTGAACCCATTCAAACAATTCTTCAGCATTTTTGATTTGGTTTCTACAGATCCGCCCACAGAGGTCCATAAAATGGTTGCTTACTTAACTTAAACCCAGTTGCAAACTCTTCAATTGATCTATGATATCTGTACATGTCGTTGCCATCATCAAATTTATTTATGCATCTGTACATTTCCTTTTTGGCGATCTGTGCGATCCTTGTCAGTTGCAGCTCCATCTCTCTTGGTGCCTCTGGGTATTATTCTCTATTGATTCGACTTTTTGCTTATTGCCTGTTCTGCTTCAGACCGCTTTCGATTCGCAGCCAACACCGTGAGAGGTGCAGATTCTTTTGTGGCCATGCTCTTTAATTGTTTTTAACTTTTAGCAGGGTTGCCTAACCCCCTGCACAAAGGCTGCAATTCTAGCTATACCGCGTGTCCTGCCACGTCATCGTAATCTTTTGGAGCGTCCAGATTATGTAATTTGGAGTCGTGGGGCGGAGAAATAGAAAAATAAAGAAATTCTCTTGCCCGGGGTTGGCTATTTCGATCTCGATCTTGCGCCCAGCTGTGAAACCCGTCTGGCTTGACTATGGAGGTTTTGGTATACACAATTCTCAGAGATCGAGAACCAAGGTCAATTTCGTCGAGACTATCTTCGGCAAATGGAACGATCGATACTGGTAGGATTTATGTGGCAGCAACACATAGGTAGAGTGGTCGGCGGGATCCTATTGGTCTATTAAGCCAGCCATGAGCTGTTGGTGTTGTTGGCCCGTTCGCGGCCGATTAGAGACATCGATCTTTGCTTACGATAGGTGGCAGAGATGAGTTTTACATATGATATTCAATGGCTAGAGATGTTTGCTCTGGTGAAGAAGTGAAGTATGGGTAATACGAGATCGCAACTATAAATTTGTGCTCTATGCAGCATTCAATAGAACAGCAGATCACCTTCAGAACGCTTGGTGGACAGACCATA